>OZ025295.1:29536171-30736171 GCA_964019185.1 Maratus speculifer
ATTTTTTTTTCGTTCTCTTTATAACTGCGCAGCAGCATAATCCTTCGACAAGATGCTGTATTATTAGAAATAACTGAGGCATAGCAGTTAAAAAATTGTGGGAGGGATTTAATTTATTTTTAGATAAATTGAACAAACAGGATTTTCAGCAATTACCGTATTTACTGGTGTATAAATCGACATCTGCCCCCTCCCCACATCTTTTTTTTATGCTTTAGTTCTTCTTGGATAAACATAAGAACGAGCCTATTCCATGATAAAAAGTTATCCATATCAAAATGGACGCATTTATTAAAATCTATTAACTTATATCATTAAATACAGTAAAACCCTGATAATTCGGATTAATTGGGACCAGACCCAATCCGGAATATCGAAAATCAAAATTGTCCGGATAATAAGAAAAAAATGAAATAAAACATACTTACAGAAAATCACCTTTATATTAAACATACTGAATATTTACAGACAGTAAAAATCTTTATTTTGTAACTATAAAATGTTAACTTTTGGTATATTAGAGTGGTAAATGAAGGCTATTTCAATTCATCGGTGTTAATTCCATTTAATTTAAAGGATAATAAAAATGAACTACATGTATCAAGCAAGTTACTTATGACAACATCTTAGATAGACACGAAAAACGTGAGAGAGTTGCCAATAAAATTTACAAAAGAAATGTTGCCGTTTAGATATAAATATTTACATAAGTGACCATGGAGGATATAATAATGCAGTTTATATATTTAACACTTCCCCTTGATTATATCTCCATTTTATTTTAGTTTAGACCTGCACTGAGTCTATGATTTTGTAATAGTGTTCTTGCTATAGCTCTTCGTCAGCATGTCTGAAACGTTTAATTTTGATGGCACATATGTAAAAGAAAGTAATCTCTCTTCTACCTTTTCTCGTAAGAAAAAATGTCTAAGTTCTATATGTTTATTTCGTTCTGATGTAATGTGGTTGTTTGCTAAGGAAATGGCCCCTTGATTGTCTACATGTATTTCTTGGGGAATGCTCCAATATTGCTCGTCTAAAATCTCTTGCAAGAAATTTTCGTACCACAATGCTTCTTTTGCAACATGGCACATTGAAAAATATTCAGCTTCTACTGTAGACAGGGCAACTGTTCGCTGCTTTTTGCTGCTCCATGACACAGCCGCACCTGCAAGCATCACAATGTAGCCACTGAATGATCGACGATCAACTTTATTACTGGCCCAGTCAGAGTCGCAGAATATTTCTAATTTCTTTCCAATCTTTTGAAAAGTTAACTTTAATTCCTTGGTCTGGGCTAAGTAACGGAGAATATGTTGTATACCAGACCAGTGTTCCTTACCTGGACAATTACTGAATTGACTCATGTAGGTAGTAGCAAATGCTAAGTCAGGCCTTGTTCCTCCTGCTAGGTACAAGAGTCCTCCAACAGCTTGTCTATACTTCAGAGCTCCTTCGGCATTCAACATACTATCCTTGGATGCTGGTACATATTTCATACCTGGATCTAGAGGTGTTGATGCTCCTTTAGCATTTAACATGCCGGTTGTTTGCAACAGCTCAGTTGCATAGGCACTTTGGTCGAGAGTAATGGATCCATCCTTATTTTTATTTATTCTAATTGAAAGTAGGTGATTTATTTCTCCTAGGTCCTTGACTTCAAAAACAGTTCCAATATTCCTTTTAAATTCTTCAATTGTAGAAATTTCTTTAGACATAACAAGTAGATCATCTACATACACGCCTACGATCAATTTTCTTTCCTTATCAAAGTAAACGCATGGATCTGCTCTTGAACTTGTCAGCTTAGCTGATTTGAGAAATTTATCAAGGCATATGTTCCACTCTCTACCAGATTGCAAACCATACAGACTCCTTTTTAACAAGCAAACTTTTTCACTTGGTTTCTCAGGTAGATTCATGGGTGGCAATTCCATAAAAACTGTTTCACTTAAATTTCCATTTAAATATGCTGCAGTTATATCTAGCTGGTGGACTTGCCAATTTTGCTCGACTGAGAACGCAAGCAAAGTTCTGATAGATTTTGACTTTATCACTGGGCAGAAAGTCTCTTTGTAGTCAATTCCTTCTGTCTGGGTATAACCACGAGCCACTAGTCTTGCTTTGTATCTTTCTATTTTTCCATCCTTATCATATTTTCGCTTGAACACCCACTTGCATTTCACGACTTTTCTTTCCTTTGGTCGAGGTACTATATCCCAGGTTCTATTTCTTTCTAAATTTCCTAGCTCTTCTTCCATAGCTGCCTTCCACTTCTCTGCATCTGCACTAGTCAATGCTTCTTCTAAAGTTTCAGGGTCATTCTTCTTGGATGCAATTGGGTCTTCCCACATGGGTTTCTTTGGTAGTCAACTGGACTCCCATTCACTTGTGACTTTGTTTATTTCTGGGGAATCTTCTTGACCTATCTCAGAGTCTTCCATGACATAATCTTTTGTCCACTTAGGTGCAGATATTTGTCTTTGGGGTCGGCTATCATTTGGTTTTAACTCTATCTCTTTCTCTTCTTCCAGTTGCAAATTTTCCTCTACTGTAACTTCATTTTCATCCTTGTCAGATTGATTTCTTTCAGCAACTTGTTGATATGGCAGTGTTATTACATTTTCTGACATGGTTGGTTTCTCTTCAAATATGACATCTCTGGAACAGATGACTCTCCTTGTTTCTTTGATATAGAAGCGGTACCTTTCATCTCCATCATATCCGACAAGATAGCCTTTGCCTTTTTGTCCATTTTTCTTCTTTTCTGGACTGGGACATGAGCATAACAAGTGGATCCAATGATGCGCATATGCTTTATTCTGGGTTTCTTTCCCATCCATAGCTCATAAGGACTTGTGTTTGAAACTGGAGATTTACCTGTTCTATTTAATATATAAATTGCAGTACTGATGAATTCTGCCCACAGGAAATTCGGGAAAACTACTTCTTTATTTGAGTACTTCAAGGTTCGAGCCATTTCAACGACTGTTCTGTTTTCTCGTTCAGAGCTTCCATTTTGTTCTGGTGTGTATGGAGCTGTTAATCTTTGAGAAATTCCATGCTTCTTCAGAATCTTCCTTATTTCTTCGTTGTCATATTCTCCACCGTTGTCGCTGAGCATCTCTTTAATATTATGCCCCAAATTCTTAGCGTGAACTATGAAAGTTTCAAGGACATCTTTCACTTCAGACTTATGTTTCAAGAAGAAACAATATCGAAATTTTGTGTAGACGTCTTTCATAATGGCAAAGTATCTATATTTTCTAGATGACTCCACAAATGTCTGTAGAAATGAGCTCTCCAGCTTTGTTAACATGTTTCCTTGTTCCGAATTTCAGACGATGAGCCTTCCCATATACACAGGCTTCACATAGTTTCATGTCAGGTTTAACTTTGATGTTCAATTCCTTTTCAAAAATTTTCTTAATGTGCTGTTTATCTTGATGTCCCCAACGTTCATGATAGAGTTGAAGAATTGAATCTGTGTTTACAGCCATGTTTATATTAATTTGGGTTTCTGGGACTAATGCCTTCATAGCAGCTTTAAAAAGGCCACCTCCAACATTTCGTGTACCATGTAAAACAATTTCATTATCAATTTTTAAATAACAGTCTTTGAAAGTGGATTCAAATATACTGTTCTGGTTTTTATCCTGAGTTGCTAAGACAGAGAACAAATTTTTGCTAATTTCTGGAACGTACTAGACGTTTTCTAGAAATCTTATTCCGTTCTCACTATTCACAACGGTCATTATTTTCACAGTACCTTTTCCAACTACTGGTAATGATTTTCCATTTGCTACAGTGATGCTATGGGGAATTTCAAATTTTTCAAAATCAACAGAACAATGACTATTATTCGTAACATGTCTTGAAGCCCCATTATCAATGAACCAATCATCAGAGTTTGTTTCAGTACAAAATATTTCTTCATCTAAAGCTAAAAGGGTCATATTTGCAGTAGCATTACTTTTACTTACTTTGCCTGGTCTTGTGTTTGAGCTGCTTGACTTTGATGGTTTTCCATCAGCTATCCATTTCTTGCATGATTTTACCCAGTGGCCTCTCTGATGGCAGTAATTACACTTGGTACTTTTGTTTGAAAAATATTTTTGCTTTTCTGAACTTGCTATCAAAGCTTCATGATCGGAAGTTTCAGTAAGATTTGTATCCTTCTTTAACTCTCTTTCATGAGTATATAGTTGTGTTGTTAACTCATCTGATGTCCTTTTATCATCACTTAAGAGTAACCAACTAGATTTAAAAGAACGATATTGAAGAGGTAAAGTGTCCAAAATTTTACAAATCAGTAACATATCCGGAAGCTTATTTTCCTTCTTGCTTTCGAGACCGCTATTCAAATCATTCAATAAGTTTTTCAATTTCGATAGATATGCTGTCATATCTTCACCTGACCAGTTAATTTTGAAAAATTGCAGGCATATGTTGTATAGCTGATTATCCGATGAATCTTCAAATATTTTATGGAGCTCGAGCCACACATCTCTTGCATTGTTGAACCTCATTACTTTATGCAACGTGTTTTCAGTCATGGAATTCGTGAGAACCATCATAGCACTGTTATTTGCTTTATTATAATTCTTCAGGTCCTTCTTGTACTCCTTTCGAATCGCTTCTGTAGCTTCTGTATCGGGCTCCTCTGGTTTCTTCAATTTACCTTCAACGACTTCCAAAGCATCTTCATGATAGTTTAATACGAATTTAATACGGTATTTCCATACCGGCCAGTCACTTTTTCCACATAATGGCTTAACAGGGATCTTTCCTGGTTCCATCTTGATGTAAAGATCTTGGCTTATTAAACTATACCTTTCGAATTAGGCTTAAGAACTGCCGTTACTGTTTATCGCCACGCTATTTCAAATTTGCGCATGGTAGCGTGCTTGGCGGCCATAACCTGTTAACTTTTGGTATATTAGAGTGGTAAATGAAGACTATTTCAATTCATTGGTGTTAATTCAATTTAATTTAAAGGATAATAAAAATGAACTACATGTATCAAGCAAGTTACTTATGACAACATCTTAGATAGACACAAAAAACGTGAGAGAGTTGCCAATAAAATTTACAAAAGAAATGTTGCCGTTTAGATATAAATATTTACATAAGTGACCATGGAGGATATAATCATGCAGTTTATATAGTTAACATAAAATCTTCTGCTGTGCCAGTTTTGTATAACTTTCCCGGGCCACACGGTCACGCATCCGCTTGAGCATAGTTAGTTTGTTGGGTGTAGTCAACACCTGATGTTCAAAATAAACCATTAATTGTTGTAAATGATTAGTTGCTTCATTATGGCTAGTAATTTTCGATTGATCATCATTGATAATGGTGTTTTCGTCTGAATCATCATCATTTATAACTTCTTCAGTTGTACATAAAGTGATTATTTCATCATCTGTAAGTGAGGCGTAAACTTCATTATTTTTTGTTTCATTCAATTGCTAAAATCGGTGATATCAACATCTCAGCAACCATCAGTTATTTATTTTATTTTTTTTAACATGTTTACAAACCCTTTTATTTTTGCCTATTTTACTTCTATTTCAAACTTGCTTGCTATTCAAGAAATTACAATTTGTAGACCATAAATTCTTCCATGACTTTCAGAGAACAGTCTCAGCAACCTGCTTGCAGACTTTAAGTGATGCATTGTTGTTTCTTTGAAAGGTAACATCAATGAGTTTAAATGAAAAAGATTAAGGTATTCTTCCGAAAATATTTCAGAAAAGACTTTAGAATACGATTTAGAAATAATTCTATTCAGAATACGAAAATGAAATGAATTAATGTTATCGAAATTTTGCCAATCACTTCTCAAACTTTGAAAAAAAATTATCAGACTGATCCGGATTATACGGATATCCAGATTAACGGGCTCCGAATTAGCGAGGTTCTACTGCATTGACTTTTTTTTTCTGAAAGTTAGTAAATAAAAAAATGACAGTTTGGGGAATCATACGGCTGCTTTTAGAGAGCAACTAAAAATCAACTTGCTGTATCGATGATATTTTTCTGAATTTTCACGACTTTCGACTTTGAAAATCAGAAAAGAATCAGTCTCTTATTTTGGGCTACTCATGAAGCATTTTCACGAAAGGGGTCAATAAGACCAGTTAGCTTTGCTTGGCTTAAAGGAATGTTTTATAAATATTGGGTGATTCCACAGAAAAGTCACATTTGGAATGAAATTTATAATACAGCTAATTTAGGGTATAGTAATTGTAAAAATTTTTATATTCTATAAAAAAGTCCTGGTGCTACTTTGGTCCATCCCATAAAAAAAGTTTTTATTCTTTGTATTGTTGAAATAAAATAAGATAATTTGGAGTTTTTGCCCTTGTAAAATATTTTATACCCGTAGAGTACTTGAATAGTTTGGGGGTAATTTAATTTTTTTAGTGGCAGCACTGTATGTGTTTGTAAACAACTCTTTTCGTGTGTAAATTTTAACCCTCCAAACTTTCTATAGTGAAACAATATTGATAAGAGCTATAAATGAGGTAAGTGACAAAATATTACCTTTAATAACCTGTGTAACGTATGACCCATGTGTGATCATAGTTTTTTCCTTTAACTTTTTATTTTGTCAGGAAATGTTTACGTTTTCTTATAGCAAACATGAAAACTACTACTTTCGGAGCTACTTTGTGTGCCAGGCCTTTCTTGGTCCGAAAATAGCTTCAATTACTTAAAAATGCCTTTTATACAACCAAAAAAAGAAAAAAAATGTTTTAACCCTTAACTGCTGTGACAAAAATTGTCATATAACTACTGTGAACGGTCTGTCAGACCACTTTATTTAAAGATGAATAAAATTTTAAATTAATTCTCAGAATATTATTTATGAATTAACATTTATATACAAGTCCACTATAAATTAAGTTATTCAAAAGTTTCTAGAGATAGTAATAGGGTTCCAAACGAAACAAAATTTTATCAGTATCTATAGTTAAACTAAAAATTACAAGTTAAACTGCAAAACTTGAAAAATTCAGCGGTCTGTGTGACCGCTAACAGCAATTATGGGTTAAGAACCATTTTTTTTCCCAAATTTTACTGTAGCAAAATGTTGCATTAATTGTTTTTGTTCCAGTTGCTGAGGGTAACAAGACAAAAACTGTTTCTCATTTCTTCATTATCAACAATTGGTTTATTGTGTTAAATGTTTTAAAATATGCACATATATATCTATATATATTTGATTATAGAGTTTGTAGTGTTAATTCATTAGCAGATCCTATTGTAAGAGGATTTGAATATTCCAATATATGAAATGCACTCATTTTATATGAAATTAAATGAATGGACCAAAAAAGCACCCAACAGGTGCTATTTTGTTCCAAAACTTTAAAAATAGTTAAAAAATAAAAAATTACCTCCTTAAAACTATACAGTTTGCTTCACTGTTTCATGTTAATTAATTACAAATTGACACCGACTTTGAAAAATCATATACAATAGAACCTCGATCCATCGTTTTTCAAGGGATACGGTGGATGCAGGAAAACGGTGACTGCGAATTAACTTCAAAACACGGAAAAACACAATTTTTATGCATTACTAATGCATGCAATGCATACAGTATACTAATAAATACTAATTTGTTGCTTACTAAATAGTAAAAGAAAAAAACGAAGTTAAATAGATATTTACTTTTGTTGAGGCCTGTATACCATTTACCTTTCATTAAAATTAAATTTTTCCAAATTAGAATTCCCTCTCTATCTTTTCTAAATTAAAACATATGCCCCCACATTATTTTTTTTCTTCTCTTTTTCATGTATTTGCCCATCTTCTGTTTTCGACTCTATGAGTAATAAAAACATTCCCCGAAGTGTTCCCACACTTATAAGTAAAAAAAAAGAGGACGAACCCCTGTCCCAATAAATAAATAAATAAATATATGATGCTTGCAAGTGACGTTGTAAAAAGCAACTAATGTCCACCTCAAGCAAGACCACCCATATACCAGCTGCAAACTTGCCTTGTTAAAAAATTTTATTAGGGTAAATTTACTGCCTGAGAAAATGGTAATAGTACCGTGTTCTAAGAAAGAGGGCAGCAAACTTTAAAATACCCCTGAATATATGTTTTACTCTGAATAAAGACCACCACGGTAGTGAAAATTTTTATTACCGCCATAAAACGAAGGCTAAAATATTTTCTTTCCCTTTTTTCCGTGGGAACTGCAGGCTGAAGAGTCCTGACACCTGGCCCCGTCAGGATGTGGATTTGTGTCACGTGGTTTAGTGTTGCCCTGTTATGTCCTTATATGGTGATAGGAGAGGGAGAATTAACTTTGAGCCAATGAGAGCCCATCCCGGTACGCACGAAGAGAAGCGGACACCCTTGTTGATAGTAAGGAAGCCCCGGAGTTAAGTTTATTCCAGGGATTTGGGATAATTTTTAGTTAGAGAAGAGTCCGGTCTACGATGAAGATGTAGATTTTAGTGGCTGCTGGGTGCCCCCTCCCCTTTTTTAGGGAGAGGGGGAGATGTATGGAATATTTTTCGTAAGAAGCCTTTTTTTGGGACTTGATCTTTCAGACTGGGCAGAGTCAAGACCTCGCTTGTCCTTTTTCTCAACATCTGAGCTCTGTTAACATTTGTTCAGATACAGAGATATTTTTCGGAATCGGGATTGCCTTGAATATCCCTAGTTAAAAAAAAAGGGTATGGTCGCACCTGTGGGCTTGTGTTTACCGAAAAAAGTTTGAGAAGCGAGGGCCGAAGTGAAAGAAACTTTGAAAAACTACACCCGTTGTCTAGATAGGACAGTCATGTCCTCCCTTCCGGCAAGAAGGATTTTTGAGTAATGGCGAGAAAATAGCAGTTTGGTTAGAGACCTTCGCTGATTCCAATTTCAAAGTTTACAAAAGTTGGAGACGTTTTAGAAATGCAAGGGTATCCTGAACAAGAAACCTAGAAGTGTTGTGAACTCCCCAGATCGTCCAATATAGTGGCGGAGGAATCCCTGAGGAGCGGTAGAATAATGTGGAAATCTTCAATGATATCGTGCAGAAAATGTAGTACTGACTGAATCGCAAGCAGTTCCACGAATGGAACGCTAATTATCCCTGTGATAATCCTAATTGCATAAGAATTAGAGACTTTAATAAGAAAACAAATCATGTTTAAGTGATACTACTTGTTAGGTCCATGTCACCAGTGGGTAAGCTCATTTTATGCTAAGTTTGATCTGTAAAAGTGTGTTTCTTTTTTATATACGTAAATAATTTACTAAGCTTATTTTAGTGCTATTCCTGATCTGTAAAATTATGTGTATTTTTTATATAACTAAATAGTTTATTATGAATCAAAAAAAAAATGGAGGAGATGTTATTAATTAGTTTCATTATATATGTAATAAACTAAATTTGTAAGTGAAAAATGTATGTATATTTCCTGTAGTTTCATTCTAATTTCTCCTTATCTAAATAATAAGGAAATTTGATTAACTTTAACTCAGATGAAGAATTTTTTTTTTGTTTTGTTTAGCAGTTAGAATTTACCTGGATATAATTTCAGCTTATTCTAAGATTAAAAATAAAGTAATTTTCATTCCAATAATATACTTGAAGTTTAATACTTAAAAGAAATATCTTCTTAATCTTCTTAGAAATTTTAAATGAATATGGATGGGCTTACTTTATGCTCTTTTTATAAAATTCTTTTCTTGATTCTAATTTAAAACGAAAATATTTAATTAATTTTTCTCAAGAATTGAGAGTTATAATAACAACACCCAAGAGTTTTGTATTTAATTCTCATACTAATGCATTTTGAAAATTCTAAATGAAATAAAGTGAGTTGGTGATTCACAATGCAATAATAAAAACAAAAAAAAAGAGATATAAAAGTACTGCTACTATTACATCAGGGTCATATACCATTACTTGTGTTGTAGGATGATTGTTCTAATATTGATATTTTGTTTATTTAAAAAAAAAATTTTTGTCTTTCTTAGCTCTCTGAATGTTTGAGAGATTTCAGCCCTTCCTCCTCTCTTTCTAAAAATTAATCGATCAGTACTTGTAGTTTTTCTTAAGCATTGATATGTATTTTACATCCTACAAAACAGTAGTGGTAAAGTTGGGATCATTGCTGCAAGCTTACAGTGAATTAGAGATCTGAATAGGTTGAGAATTTCGTTGCATTTTTTTTAGTTGTCTCTAAGATATTTTTAATTATGCAAAAATAGGGATGTTTTCATTAATTAATAAATTAACTAATTTGGTCGTGTAACTTTAAGTTACTTCTTTGATTCCTCTTTTCCCTTTTTCAAAAATGATTATGGGGTTTAATTTGAATTTAATTATTTTATAGCAACAAAATTCAGGTAGGTGGAAACTTAATTCAGGTCTCAATTAGTTTAGTAGTCAAGTTGAAGAAATAATCTATTTACTGAACCCACAATACATGAAGATGACTATTATTTAATAGATACTTATGCTAATTGATAAGAAGTGAATCATGAATGAAATTTCAAAGTATAATTACTAAAAAATTGCAGCAAAAGATCCCAACACTTTTAAAAATAAATATATATTTATTTTTTAATCAAAAAATAAATTTTCAAGATATACATCATTTTTCTGGTCATTTTCTTTTATTTCATATATGCATATACAGGGTGTTCCGCTACCAGACCGACAAACTTTGAGGGATGATAGTAGACATGAAAACAAACATTATTAAATAGGGAACCATGGGGCGCAAACGTCTTCTGTAGGAGCTAGCGGCCATTAAAGTTTGAGGTCCAAAATTTCAAACGATGATAAAAAACGGAAAAAAGGGTCGATTCGTTTGCGGTTTTCACTGAAACATTCTTTATATCACGTTTTTCTTAGAAAAAAATTTCAAAGGTTATGTTCAAAAATTGTCGATAGAGGGCGCTTTAGACTTTACAGTAACGAACAGTTACTTTTTACCGCTGTTTTGTGTATGGGGTTGAAATTATTCTAAAGTTTAGACTTTAACTTAAATTTTAAGCCCAAAATCGGAAACATTGGGATCGGGTAACTAGCAAATATTAAACTGTGAACAGAGGGGGAAATTTTAAACGCTCATAAATATTGGACAAACAAATCGATTTTGTTGCAGTTTTCGTGTAAGTCATTAACTTGGTAATTATTTTATTCAAAATGATGTACAGCTTTGGTGCCCTCATTTTTTGATATAGGGCGTTTCCGACACATCTCTGACATTTCAAAGGCATTACTCCTGGGTGTTTTACTACCAGACCATCATACTTCCAGGAAGTGTTAGGGATACAAAGATGACGTGGAATCGCATAGAAATGTAACGTTGGAAATGCATTTTTTGCAAGTTACGGTTAAAGGAAGCAGAGAAAAAAAGTAACAGAAACAGAGAGACACTTTAATGCGAGAAGAGCGACACGTTAATGTCACAGAAACCAGTTTATTTAAAGGTTTTACTAGAAAAGGTGTTTGAAATTACGACCAGAAGTAGTCCGGCAAGTTTGACAGCGACAGTAGATGGCGCTAAACGGTAATGCGCCTGCGCAAAGATCATTTTGAAGTGATCATTCTCGAACCGGTTCCAAAGGTAGCAGAATGAAGTATTTGAACGATGAACAGCACGATAGGGCTCCTCCACATTTTACCAATGACGTTTACCGACAGTTCAAAGTAACATATGGACAGTGGTGGATAGGTCGTGGTAGCCCGGTTCATTGGCCTGCCAGATCGCCGGATCTATCATGTATGGACTTCTTTTGCTGGGGTCAAATAGAAAATTGGGTGTATGAGACTCCCGTACCATCAGTTGAAGACCTCGCAGCTGGTATTTCTGTAGCTGCCAGAAAACTATCAGAGATGCCAGGAAACTTTCAAAGCGTGAGGAATTCCACGTGACGCCGCTGTCAAGCATACCGGACTACTTCTGGTTGTAATTTTGAACACCTTTTCTCGTAAAACCTTTAAATAAACTGTTTTCTGTCACATTAACGTGTCGTTCTTTCTCTGCTGTTTCTGTTACTTTTTTCTCTGCTTCCTTTAACCGTAACTTGCAAAAAATGCATTTCCAACGTCACATTCCTATGTGATTCCAAGTCGTCTTTGTATCCCTAACACTTCTTGGAAGTATGATGGTCTGGTAGTAAAACACGCAGTAGTAATGCCACTAAAATGTCAGAGATGTGTCGGAAGCGCCCTCTATCAAAATATGAGGGCACCAAAGCTGTACATCATTTTGAATAAAATAATTACCAAGGGAATGACTTACACGCAAACTGCAACAAAATCGATTTGTTTGTCCAATATTTATGAGCGTTTAAAATTTCCCCCTCTGTTCACAGTTTAATTTTCGCTAGTTACCTAATCCCAATGTTTCCGATTTTGGACTTAAAATTTAAGTTAAAGTCTAAACTTTAGAATAATTTCAACCCCATACACAAAATAACGGTAAAAAGTAACTGTTCGTTACTCTAAAGTCTAAAGCGCCCTCTATCGACAATTTTTGAACATAACCTTTGAAATTTTTTTCTAAGAAAAACGTGATATAAAGAATGTCTTAGTGAAAACCGCAAACGAATCGACCCTTTTTTCCGTTTTTTATCATCGTTTGAAATTTTGGACCTCAAACTTTAATGGCCGCTAGCTCCTACAGAAGACGTTTGCGCCCCATGGTTCCCTATTTAATAATGTTTGTTTTCATGTCTACTATCATCCCTCAAAGTTTGTCGGTCTGGTAGCGAAACACCCTGTATAAAAGTTCATGCAGTATCAAATGCAATGTCCGTAATTGTAATTGCATCAGACAAACTTAGCACTGGTGTCTCTGCTTCATCGGCATAAATGGTATCCTGTGCTGTTTCGCCATTATTTTCATTTTTTTTTTTTTTTTCGCGTTACCACCTCATTTCTCCTATGTTTAGGTTTTAGGACACCATATGTCGCAACATTTTTAAAAATGGAAATATAATCGCAACCTCTGTTATATACAATCACTCTTCATCTGCATCGTTGTTACCATCCTTAACATAAACAGCACAAATGAATTGTTTTAGGATAAAAGAAGTAATTCCAGTTTGTATGCCATATGGATTCGCATAAGTTTCAATTCCATTTCGATGAGGAGAAAAAATTTACAACGATGAATGCGAGAAAACGATTTTTGAAGAACAATGCTTGCGGGTTTCGTTAACATTATTCATATAAAATTTGTGCAGGGACCGTTGGAATTAAACGATGAATGCGGGAAAACGATGGATGCGGGAACGATAGATCGGGGTTTCACTGTATAATATTTTTTAATAATGGAAATGTGAGTGGAAAAGGTAGCCCAAAGTAACCCCGGTTGAGGGTAATGTAATAATGTTACATCAGTCCTATACAATAAAAGTTATATTAGTTATATATGTAAACCCCCTTTTTTCTTTTTTATTGTTCAAAGATTAATTAAAGAAATTATTATTATAATTTCTCATTATTTACATTATACATTATTACATTTTTACATTATGCATTATTACATTATTACATTATACATTATTAACATTATTACATTATTATTAGGTACATTTAAGGCATATAAAGTACATAAAGTTTATATAAAAACAATTATATGCAATTATACATTAAAGTTTTACATTTAAGGTATATGTAATGAGCATATAAGGTACATTTTTTACTGTGATTAATTTTATAGGCTTATTATAAATAATGAAACAGTTTCTTCTTAAATATCTTATTTTGTCGATATTCGAGGGGTTCTACCTTGTTGCTATAAAAAACAAAAAAACACTTTTTTTTTTTAAACTGAATAACTTTGATAATTTTTACACTTTAATGAAGACAGAAAATGTGTTTGTCAGTTTTATATTACATCTGTTACAGAATTTTGAAATGCAATTTTTAGGACTAAAATAGAAATTTAAAGAATCTGCTAGTATTAGGGTTTAAATCCTAATAAAAAATACTTTAAATCATAAAAAATTGTTCTATCTTTATTAGTAAATTTTCTATACAGTCTAGAAAACAGTAATAAGTTAAGTGTCATAACAATTACAATGTAATTGACTTATTGTATAAATCACTGTACTTAAGTATTAATCGTGGTATATTTGAAAAGGCTAGTTACATATCGTAAAATTAAGTGTCTTCAAAAATTAAAAACAATTTCGTATTATTTCAATATTTTGTAATTATTGGAAATCATATTAACGTATCACACATCGCTCTATTAATATACAGTCGACTCTCGTTAATTCAAAATCGAATAATTCGAATCTTCGCTTAATTCGAACTAAACATGAAGTCCCGAAATTTTCAATAGCAGAATAACGTTAAAATTTTTCATTAATTCGAACTCATTTTCTCTCGACGTCGTTCAATTCGAACTAACGAGAATTCCGATTTTTCATTTCTCTTTTCTTTCTCACGGATTCCAGATCATTTGAATAACTTTCTTTCTTTGATTTTTGTGAAAATTGTTCCGAACGAGTATACATATAATCTAATGCATTTGATATCCAATTTTTTAGTGTCCCGTCTGTCCATCACTAACGTTTAAAATTTTTCTTACATTGTGCTTGTTTTTAGTCTTTTAATTAGTTTATGCATTTATACATTCTAATTTAATATTAAGTCATATTCTAATGATAACAAATGTAAAAAACACTATACATTAATTCCTTTGTAATTGTACCATATTAAGCATGTTTTCATTTCATATTTTCCATAATTCGAACTTCGCATAATCCGAACACTTCTTGTGGTCCCGACGAGTTCGAATTAACGCGAGCCAACTGTACGTAATTATGAAATGGGTGAAAATTTTCTACATTACGCTACGCCACTGGCTGAGTACAGGCGTACTATGACCCACTTCCCCGGCACCACAACACATCGATCGTCTGCAGTGGCGGTGGGAGGTTCCTCACCCATCAACCAAACAACAAAAAAAAGTAATCAATACTCTGTTGCCCGGGTAACCACGTCTGGCAATAAAGGCGGGAAATCTCCTAAGGTCAAGAGCACATCGAATGCTACTAAATTTAGATTATGCATCACGGATAAAATGCCAACACATTTGGCATCTATTTTGGGGATTTCTTTTGTATTTTTTCTTGATTCCTGTATTCGCACCCCAGTGCGGTACACGTCGTATTTCTGAATTGACTTCATTTTTAGAATCAGTGGCGCAAAAATTCAAAAATTATAGGAATTGAGCTCAAGAAACTTAGATTCAAATAGGGGAGAGTGGGAATGAATGGGACAATTTTTTCATTTTTACTAATAACTTAAGTTGTATACAGTTGTTAATTTAAAAAATATTACTTAAAGAATACTTCAGCATTTAGCAACTTATTGACATACTAATTTCAATAAACAATTGTTTTTAAAATTTTTAATAATTTTGTTAAAACATGCATGCATACTGTCCCATTCATTCCCATGGTGGGAATGAATGGGACAGGTAAAAAAAAAAAAAAATCCAAACATATTTTATTTGAAAACTGAGTGATACATTTTATTTTACTACATATTGACTGAAGCTAATATCAAATGACAACAGTCCTTTGGTTCTGGCAGTTCCCAGAGGTCTAGACTTTGGTAGTTTCATAACAATATCCTCCAGATTAATAAAATAAATTTCTGGTGGATCAGTATATTAAAATAAGGAATTATTATCCTTTTTTCTCAAGAATTGTACTTGAAGATTATCATTATTGTTTCTTAAAACCCTAGCAACGTAATGATAAATATTTTTTTCCACTTACCTATATTAGGAGAAAGTCGTCTTCTATTATATTATCCAAGCTGCAAACTTGGTGGTCCATATCAGTTGAAATCATATTCCAAGTGATATGGAAATCATATGCTTTCATAGATTCATCACTACTGTCCATACCTTTACTAAAAATATTTCTTGAAAGCATACAATTCATTTTTCTTATTAGTTTGTTTTTTGTTTTACAATTTTGTTTTACAATACAGTGTCCTTGTTTTCTCCTTGTAATATCTGGTTTCTAGGTAATGACAAAATGTAATTTTATCTATTATGGAATAGCCCTGTGGATGAATGTGGCAATCCCATTCATCCCCATAAACACTGTCCCATTCATCCCCATAGCCACATGGTTATATAAAACAGTGATTACGCTTAGCAAGCACTGTCAATATTGTTCATTTGCATCATAAGTATAGCACAAGGGCGGCGCCAGAGGGGGGGCCGGGGGGGCATATGCCCCCCCGTCGGGCATACCTGGCCCCCCATCGGGGCCAAAATTCAATGTC
The DNA here is from genome assembly GCA_964019185.1 of Maratus speculifer. Classification (NCBI taxonomy): domain Eukaryota; kingdom Metazoa; phylum Arthropoda; class Arachnida; order Araneae; family Salticidae; genus Maratus; species Maratus speculifer. The sequence continues at coordinate 29,552,463 of OZ025295.1, forward strand.
GTCGGGGGAAATATTTTGACGTTTGAATTTCAGCCCGGTCGGGTTAAATCAAAATATGAAGCTTTTTTTTTTTTTTTTCAAAGTTGGATTGACTAAACTAATTCTTTTGGATATGAGTCGGTTTCTGACTGAAAATTGAGTTCAGATAAACCCGATTTTTTTTTAAATCATAATTTCTTAAATTGAAAATCTACATGGATTACTACGCAGGATGATACATGAATGATTCTGTACATGCTTATATTTCAACAAAAAAAAGATAAGATTTATACTATAGTTATAATCATGTATTATTATTTTTTAACTAGATTAAATTATGGATGAATTTCCGCTGCTTGTGGATTTACGGTCGGTTTGACATGAAGAATTTTTGGTTCGGTTAAGAGAACGCAAACGAAAATTATGTTGTCGGGGTTGTCTTGGATGACAAGTAGAATACTGCATCGAGTCGGGCAAACTGAATCTGACCCGACTCGCAGTCTGGACCGGATCGGGTTGAGCCCAATATTTTGTCGTTCTGAGTCGGATTCCAGTTTGATTAACTTTAATAGTTTCAGGTTCGGGTTGGATGTTGGCACTTAATGGTTCTTGATTCGAGATGAATCCAACTCTCATAAGAATTTACAAAATTTATTTTACGATGAAAAACTATACAGGGTGTTTCAGGGAAGTGCGGACAAATTGTAAGGGGTGATAGAAGGCATGATGACAAACATTAGGACATAGGAAACCATGGGGCACAAACGTCTTCTGTAGGAGCCAGGGGGCATCAAAGTTTAGCGTCCAAAAGATCAAGCGATGATAAAACACGGAAAAAAAGGTCGATTCATTTCAAGTTTTCGCTGTAAACTTTGTTTATATCGAAAGTTTGTCCAAAAATTTTTTTTAAGGGAACTGTCAAAAAATGACGGTAGACTTTGGAGTACGAACAACTACGTTTTACTGATTTCTTTTTCATTCTGTTAACAGTTTTCTAAAGATTGGACCTTAACTTAAATTTTGAGTACAAAATTGGAATCATCCCAAACGGTTAAAATGTGCAATTTGAGTTGTGAACAAGGGGGGGGGGGGGTTAGGGATGTAAAAACTACTTGTAATCGCATGGGAATGTAATGTTGGAAATGCTTTGTTTGCGAGTTATGGTTAAAAGAAACGGAAAAAACAGCAATAGAAAGAAGCAGAAAATCAGCAAAAGGTGAATGTGATACAAAACATTTTATTGTAAGGTTTTACTGCAAAAGGCGATTGCAAAACATTCTTGAAACTTTGGAGTAATGAACAACCAGTATTTTTTGACGGGATATTTGTAGTTATGTTGAATGTTTAGCAAAGTTTGAACATTCACTTAAACGTTTATCTCAAAATCGGAATCGTCCAGAATGAATAAGTAGCGAAATTTCACGTATGTATTGCGTTTTTTTTACACTTAGGTGGTACGGGCAGCACAAAACCCAAAGAAATGACACGAACAGGATAAAAATACATGTAGTATTATTCTAAGTACAGCAAAACATGTTCGGAAGTATTTAGTTAGTGTACGCGATACCAGATGTCTCTACGTAAACGGAGACATCAAACGACGTTGCCTGCGCACACTCAGTTGAATGCTCAGTTGCTTGCGCACCCAGGGATAATGTCGATGAAATGTCGGAAAAGTATCGGCGGCGCTCTGTATCTAAAAATGAGGGCACCACAACTGTACGTCATTTTGAATAAATCAATTACTAAGGGAATGACCTGCACTCAAACCTCAACAAAATCGGTTACTTTGCTCATTGATTATGAGCGTTTTAACCCAGTGGCGTAGCTAGGATGGGTGACACCCGGGGCTGATGTAAATGGTGTCACCCCCCCTCCCCCCCCCAAAAAAAAAATCCGCCATATTACAATTTTACGTTATTACGAATAAAATTTCTTTTTGTACAAAATACTAAAAAAAGTTCATACATTTATACGAGAAAGCCTATTTTGATTTTTTTTTTTAAATTCTGTAAACTTATACTGTATTACTTTATCGTAATAATCTTATGTTATGATTCTATATGTTTAATATTTCTTTCCATGATTATTGCTTCATTTTTGAACTGTTATTTCAAAAAATCCCCTGTCCACACGCAGTAAGTTTTCTACCTTTTTGAAATTCAAGGATGCACACACAGACTAAATAATAGATTGTATTACATTTTAATATGGATTATATTATATGCGGGTGCAATCGCTTATTAAAACTAGTTGGATGTGCCAATCCCAAAACTTTCTTCTATCTCATACATACATTTTAATATTTAAAAAAAAAATAGTTACTCATTTTAATGCTTTAATAATTTTAATTCAATACCTTACCAACTTTGATTTTCATCTTAAATTTCTGCTTCAATCAATTAATCGGAGTAAAAATAAATTTCCGTCTTTGCACGAACCGATGGACAATAGAATGATAAGCAGATTTTTTTTTCAAATTCAGGGAGGACCTACTTGCCTTACCAAAAAATAATCATATGCAAAATGTTTAGTTCAGTTCTAGAACTAACTTCATACACCTTTATGTGGTACAATATTGAAAATGGCACAAAAATCGCGATTGCAGCGTCCTCTTCCGACGCACTTTTTTTCAAATTCGGGAAGGACCAACTAGCCATAGTCATACAGATACAAAAAAAATTTGGTTCAATTCGATACATAACTTCATATACTTTTGGTCAGTACAATATTGAAAATGGCACATAAATCGCGATTTCAGCGCCCCCTTCCGGCGGATTTTTTTCACATTTAGGGAGGACTAACTAGCCATAGTCATACACATACACAAAAAAATTGGTTCAATTCGATGCATAACTTCTTATACTTTTGGTCGGTATAATATCGAAAATGGCACAAAAATCGCGATTGCGGCGCCTCCTTCCGGCAAATTTTTTTCAAATTCAGGGAGGACCAACTACCCATAGTCATACACAAACACAAAAAATTTGGTTCAATTCGATGCATAACTTCATATACTTTTGGTCGGTACAATATTGAAAATGGTACAAAAATTGCGATTGCAGCGCCCACTTCCGGCGGAATATTTCAAAACTGAAGGAAGATCTGCTTGCCACAGCCAAAAACACTCACAAAAAAATTGGTTCAATTCTATGCATAACTTCATACACTTTTTGATGGTAGAATGGCGACATACAGACAGACACACACACAGACACACACACGGACAGACAGACATTTTGTAAAAACGTGTTTTTTGGAATCTCTGACCCCTAAAACATGTAAATCCGTTGAAAATCGGAAGTCGAAAAAATTTCGATTACAATACTTTCTTCTATTGAAGATAGAAGAAAGTAAAAAGGCAAAGGAATGCATTTATAACACAGGAAATGACCAAACCTTTCCTTATTTACCTTTAAATCCCCCATGTAAGAAATCACAGCGGCGACTCATAACTCATCCCATAATTCGCATAAGTCAATGTGGTGCCTATATGTAGAAAAAAAAATCTTTTTCTTTTTTTAAAAAGTTTGCTTTTGCTACCCACTTGTTGGAAAGGTAGATTTAGATGCCCCATTTAGATGCCTTATTTAGATACCCCATTCTGTGTAAAATTTCAGATTCTCCAAAAAAAGAAAATAACTCTGTTGCGTGATGCGCTATAAATTTAATTTTATTTCAGAATTTTTTTCACAAATTTTATAAAATTATATAAGGTACCCTGGGGTAATAACACCACGTTAAGGTTCTACCAATTTTCACGGCTTAGTTTTAGATTGTATTTTTCAAACAAATATAGGATCTGATACAGCAACTCATTGACTATCTATATAAAATAAAATAATTTAACAGATATGGATTCATAAAATGTAATGGCGTTTTTTCTTGACCAATGCTATTTGGCGTTATTACCCACCTATATGGGTAATAACGCCATGCAAACAAAACTATGAAATAAGATGAAATAATTGTATGTAGATAGCCCAATTCTAAAAATACAAACTCTACAAACTTAGAAATTGACAAATTGCATTCTAAGCTATTGAAAATGTTCATTTTTTTGTGAAAGTGTAAGAAAAATAAAGGTGTGGTGTGGGAGCGGGGGATGAGGCAAAAGAATATCAGACCGTGAGCTTCTTTTTGCTTAAAAAGGACCGCTTAAATAGAAATATGAGAAACATTGCACAGTTTTAACTGTGTTTATTTGAATCAGTATTTAGGATGTAGCTCGGCCACTGTAGGGAATCAACCGGGGTATTAATGTCAAGGATTGGCGTTATTACACCGATATAGTTATTGCGCAGTACATTTTAAATTACAAATTATCTCGAGAAGATATCCAAAATCTTCAACAACATTTTAAAAGTACATGAAATGCACTACAAATTTATGTAATTAACAAAGCATTTCCGGATAAAGATAGTCTTCACATCACAAAACGTATGTCGCAAATTTTAGATCAAACGTTAATTTTAGTAGTTTGTAAAAACAATAAGATCTAAAAATGAAACAAATTAAATTGAAGCTGTTTTTTGCGATTTATATGACTCAAAACCCTTTTGCGCAGAGCACATGGGTGTCATTCACCTGATTATTTCATAATTATGCAAAATATAAGCACTTGGCGTTTTTACCCCGCCTGGCGTTATTACCCCAGGGTACCTTATATGTATATATTTTTATATATATATATATATACTTGCAAATAAAGATTGGGTGTCACCCCTTAGAGGGTGCGGACCGCCCCCCGCTAGCTACGCCACTGTTTTAACCCCCCCCCCTTGTTCACAGCTCAATTTGCACATCTTAACCGTTTGGGATGATTCCAATTTTGTACTCAAAATTTAAGTTAAGGTCCAATCTTTAGAAAACTGTTAACAGAATAAAAAAGAAATCAGTAAAACGTAGTTGTTCGTTCTCCAAAGTCTACAGCGCCCTCTACCGTCATTTTTTGACAGTTCCCTTTAAAAAATTTTTTGGACAAACTTTCGATATAAACAAAGTTTACAGCGAAAACTGGAAATGAATCGACCTTTTTTTCCGTGTTTTATCATCGCTTGATCTTTTGGACGCTAAACTTTGATGCCTCCTGGCTCCTACAGAAGACGTTTGCGCCCCATGGTTTCCTATGTCCTAATGTTTGTCATCATGCCTTCTATCACCCCTTACAATTTGTCCGCACTTCGCTGAAACACCCTGTATATATGAATGTTAATGAGTTTATTTATACTGATTTTTAACTTAAAAGTTAAAACTGATACTGAAGATACAATTTTTTACATAACTGCATTACAATATGGAAATGTTTTTTCGTCAGTTACGTGGGGTCTGGTTGATATTGAAATATTTTGGGTTCAGGCGTTCAGGTCAAAATGTGATGATGTCGGGCTCGAGTTTCTGGTAGAGTTCTGCATTCACCTCGGGAAACTAAACCCAACTCGACAGGCAGTTTGAATCGGATCTGGATAAAGTTAATATTTTTTCGGATTGATTTCTATTTTTCGAGTCGGATTGATTTTAACTGTTTTAGCATTCTGTTTAGCATTAGTTCGATTCTACATGATTTCTCAAAAGTATCCCCGAAAAATATTTTTAAATGAAATATTATATTATCCGGGTGTCAATGAGTGCATATACAGATATATTGATTTTTGTACATAAAAAATATAGTTTATACTAGTGGTATTATTGTAGGCTACTTTTCTGTTATTGCTTTACAAGATGGAAGTTTGTTTTTCATTTCGAGTTGGGATTGGGTTCGGATTAAACACTGTTGGTTTTAGGTCGGAGTTTGTTAAGTTCGGGTCATCTAATTTTTAAAAACTGATTCAGGTTGAAATGGATATAGAATTAAGTAGTTTAAGTCGGGTATAACACAATCTGTGGAGGACTCTATGCTCGAAAAATAATTCGTGGATTAAACTTTTTCCCCCTTGATTACAATCCGTAAAAACAGCAAAAAAAATTGCACTTTAACTTTTCCATTTCTACTCCCCCCCTTAAAAAATACAGTAAAAAACACCAATTACCTAAAATACTCGCACCTAAAGCAGCATGTTCACCAAATTACACGCATGTTGTGGCAGCTGTGCTGCTTAGCACTTTTTCGTATTTAGAAAAGTAATTTAGAAATTCATTTTATGTAAAAATACGCAAAAATCAGAAACCGAAGATCAAAATTTTCAAAAAATCTCCAGTCAGAAGAAAGAAATTGCTTAAAATAATAGAAAACCTCTTCAAATCACAGGGATATTTCAGCATTGTCGAGACGGACTCGGCGAGAAATTTTGGCCTACGCTGACCACAGCTAGACCTTCTGCATAACTCGCGGTTCTGATCAGCGATATATTTTTAATTGCAGGTCTCTTTTCGCTGTTATTAAAATAATGCACTTTAAGATTCCCAACTATTTCACAAGTTTTCACTTCATTTATATTTCTCTTCGGAATATTGTATTTAAGCTCTTTGTTTCAGATTTGAATCAAAATTTGGAATATCACGCTTTTTTCATTCGATCGATATACATTTTAAAACAAAATGGAAATTGAAGATGTTTTTGCCATTGTTTTTATTGTTACAGCTATGTCTAAAAAAATCTTCTTTGATTAAAATTATCAAAAAAATAAAAATAAATAAATAAATAAAACGTGATGTTTATAAAGTCATAAGTTACACATTTCAAAAACTGTAGTTCAACTAATTAATTTCACACCATGCAAATACATTGAATTCAAATAAAATAAATTAATATTTAGTACAGTAACGTGTTCAGATAGAATGGAAAAGGATATCGAAGTATGCTGTTTCTTTATACATTTATTCTTATTTAGATTTCAATTTACCGTGTTTAAGCCGCAGAGAACAGCTGCGATTCAGTAAAAGGAAATGCATGTCTGTCTGTTTTGACTAGTTTTCAAATTATGTTCTGAAACTTAATATAAAACAATCTTTTCGAGTAATGGAATGATAAAGAGATTGATGAGTACGTTGTTTAGCATCAGCAAACGTATTCTTTCTGATTGGTTGTAAAAATAATATTTATATTTTTTATTGTTGCTATGGGAATTACAAGAAAAACGCCTGTTGCGATAGACTGGAAGGATGTTTCAGAGTTACCTAGATGCAGTACTCCATTATCGACAATTGTCCATTGACCACATATAATAGGAGTTAATTATTTTCCTGATTTAGTATTTTTATTTTAAAATATGGAAATAAGTTTTTTTTTTAATTCTTCTGTTTATTGCTTTTTTTTTTTTTTTTTTTTTTTTTTACGAAATTTTATAATTAATCAGAAACCGTAAAATCAATGCTACAATTGAACTTTTAAAGAAAAACTTTGACAATGAAAAACTAGTTGGATGTGTCAATCCCAAAACTTTCTTCTATCTCATAAGTACATTTTAATATTTAAAAAAAAAAATGTGGTGACCCCAAAGTTATCCACTATCGAATTTCTTCGAACATTTGACCTAGCCTAATGAGATTCTGGTATCCGAAAAGCCTCAAACGTAAAATTTAATTAATATTCTGAGAAAATGAGCTTAGTAGTTCCTCATGTTGGTAATTTATACTAAAACCTAATAAGCATCTATTTATGTCAAGACCTAACAGAATCTGAAATTTGATAGAATTTCGTCCATTAGTTATTGAGATATAGTTATAACAAAAAATTTGCAAAACGTAGCACAGCAACACCATATCTTGGAAAATTTATGCCAAAGCGTCTAATTATGTTATGGTGTAAAAGAATCTGAAGTTTGATGAAATTCTGTGCATTAGTTTTTAAGATATAGTTAGTTTAAAAAAAAACCGTGTAAAATATAGCACAGCAGCACCATCAGTTGAAGGATTTATAACAAAACGTAATCATCGTGTAATTATGTTATATGTCATTTTGTAACGAAATCTGAAGTTTGATGAAATTCTGTGCGTTGGTTGTTGAGATAAAGCTATCGGAAAAATCGTGCAAAATGCAGCATAGCTGCATCACATATTGCAAGGTTAATACCAAAATGTAATCAGCATCTAATTATGTTATATATTCTAGTGTAACAGAATCTAAAATTTGATAAAGGTCTCTGCATTAGTTCTTCAGATATAGCTATCGCAAAAATCGTGCAAAATGTAGCATAGCAGCGCCACCTATAGGGCAGTTCACACCAAAACCTTATCAGCGGCTATGTATCTCAAGGTATCGCGGAATCTGAAGTTTGGTGAAATTCTGTGCATTAGTTCTTGAGATATAGCTATCATGAAAATCATGAAAAACGTGGCATAGCAGCGCCACCTGCTGGCCAATTTACACCAAAACTTAATCAGCGTCTATGTATATCAAGGGGTCACAGAATTTGAAGTTTGGTGAAATTCTGTGCATTAGTTCTTGAGATATAGCAATCTTGAAAATCATGAAAAACGTAGTATAGCAGCGCCACCTGCAGGCCAATTTTCACCAAAAACCAATAGGCACTAATTCATATCAAGGTCTAACTGAATATAAAATTTTATTAAATTTCGAGCATTAGTTCTTGAGATAGAACGCCCACAAATTTTTTGTCACATACAGACAGACAGACACACAGACAGACAGACAGATGGACAGACAGACAGACAGACAGACGGACAGACTCACAGACAGACATTTTCTAAAAATAGTCAAAACGTGTTCAGGACCTTCTAAAACGTATAAATCCGTCGAAAACCGGAAGTCGAAAATTTTCATGAATCCAATACTTTCTTCTTGTAAAGATAGAAGAAAGTAAAAAGAGTTTACGACTTTGCAAATTTTTCATTAAAATTATTATTTCTACTAATTATAAATGTTTTATGAGTTCCTTCTTTTTACGAACTTTAATATTTTTCTACTGTATATAAAAAGTTTCAAGACTTTCATACGAGTAAGTACAAATGATTTCTTATTTCTTTGTGTTTATATGTGATTTGATATTTTTACCCGAGTGTTTTAATTTTAAAACTGCTTTATACGCAGAATTCGTACTTTTGTTGATAATAATAATTTTGTTGATAACTTAATATAAAACAATCTTTTCGAGTAATGGAATGATAAAGAGGTTGATGAGTACGTTGTTTAGCATCAGCAAACGTATTCTTTCTGATTGGTTGTAAAAATAATATTTATATTTTTTATTGTTGCTATGGGAATTACAAGAAAAACGCCTGTTGTGATAGACTGGAAGGATGTTTCAGAGTTACCTAGATGCAGTACTCCATTATCGACAATTGTCCATTGACCACATATAATAGGAGTTAATTATTTTCCTGATTTAGTATTTTTATTTTAAAATATGGAAAAAAAGGGTTTTTTTAATTCTTCTGTTTATTTATTTATTTATTTATTTATTTATTTTTTTTACAAAATTTTATAATTAATCAGAAACCGTAAAATCAATGCTACAATTGAACTTTTAAAGAAAAACTTTGACAATGAAAAAAAAGAGTTTACGACTTTGGAAATTTTGCATTAAAATTATTATTTCTACTAATTATAAATGTTTTATGAGTTCCTTCTTTTTACGAACTTTAATATTTTTCTACTGTATATAAAAAGTTTCAAGACTTTCATACGAGTAAGTCCAAATGATTTCTTATTTCTTTGTGTTTATATGTGATTTGATATTTTTACCCGAGTGTTTTAATTTTAAAACTGCTTTATACGCAGAATTTGTACTTTTGTTGATAATAATAATTTAATTTGTCTTAATTATGTAAGTTTTTCATTTGTATTTTTCCATTCAGTAATACACACAGTAGAACGCCGATTATCCGGACCGGTCGGTATCGAGGATAATCCAGTTAATGAAAAATCCGGATAATTGGGAAATTTTATAAACGCATAGGGCAATGTTTTTAGGCAACTTCCCTTCATATTTTTCCAGATTTTGAACTGGCAATTGTGGTAATGCACATTTTAGCATATTGAAAATAGCGTGTTTAGAAGTATTTTTTTTTTAATTAAAATTTTATTTTCTGCAAAATTGGTACAAAGTTGTATATAGAAATTATATACATACACTGTACAGTATATACATTTTACAAAATCCTCGTGATAGGAAAAGAAATTCTTGATAGTCTTCTGGCTCACATAGGCCATATTTTTGTCTGCGTGGAACTCTCGTGCGTTAGAAGGGAAACTTATATTCTAGAAAAAAAAATAGTTTTATGCATTGCTGTCTTTGTATTTGTTTATGATTTTATTAATGCAAGATTAGAAATTAGTTATTTAACAGTTAAATTTCATGCCTTCTTGTCAAATTTACCTTGCCCTGCCTGAAGAAAGTTGACTTTAAAATTTTTGGAAAAAATGACAAAAAAAAAAAAAAAAAAAAAAAAAACGTATGGTCCTTGATTGATCCAGTTAATTGGACAATACGCTTAATCAGAGTCCAGATAATCTCTACTGTACTTTAAATTTCATATTCGTTATTTCAAAAAGCACTGCAATCGAAAATTAGTATTCCCAAATCAGACCTAAAAAATCTTGTGTAGCTTGAAAGTCTTATTATACCCCTTGGAGACGAGCGACACGTATACTTGCCGCAAAACGACTTAAGAATAATTGTTTATCAGTGTCGTGCTTTTTGTCTCTCTTCCTCTTTTTGTACTGCATTAGATCTGGAAATACTGTTTTTCACAGACGTCTGTCAAAAAAGTCTTTCCAAGCATATTTCACTCTTTATTAGAAAACGGAAAAACATGAAAGAAAAAAGGGAAAAAAAGTCTGGTTCAGCCAAAAGTAGAAAAATGTGCTATAATACCTGTTTTAAGAATAATAAATTAGGGCCGGCAGAACTTTCAAAAAATAAAATTTAGTCCGAGTCTTCAGATAAAATTAAGCTCGATTCGAGTTTAAGGAAAGAAAATTTCACCGAGCTCCTTCTTCTGGATAAGCCGCGATAGATGTTTGCATTGGCCAGGCTCGGGCCTGTTTTCTTTTACGATACTCGGGCCGATCCATGCCTGGTTTTCACACTTTTCATGGCTTAACTAACTTTTTCGATATTGAGCTGGAACTACGCGGGAAGAAGTTTTCAGCCCCGGTTTCGATCCGTATGAAAATCACTTTCTCGGAACGACCTGGTCCGAGTAAAAGTCAGTAAAATTTGACCCGCTCCAAATATTTTTAGGAAAAATGTATATATTTTTATAAGTCTAACTCACCATTATTCTACAATTAAAATTTAAAATGTATTATTTATAAAGAATAGTAGATTTTTAGAATAAAATTTAAATACAGAAAAATCTGTGAAATAGAACCTGCCGATGACGCATTGCTGTCTTAGGGGGACTCTTCACTCACTTCAAAATACCTGCTCCATAATGTTAAACCAATGGGCAGGTTGTTTTCGAATTTCTCGTTTTATTTTAATATTTTTAAACGTTTTTTGAATGGGATAACTGAGCTCAATATTCAATATGACTGTTTTTTTACTTTTTCGATTTTGGTTGAAAATATGAAAGAGTAGAATATAGTAATATAAAAAGCCCTTTCAGTTCCAAAAGTTAAAGTATCTTTTTTTAATAAACTATAACGCATTTTTTTTCGTTCCTATGGAATTCTGTCTTAGAAGATTTTATGTGTGGCATTTTTTTCTGATTTTAAAGTCTCCAATACATGAAATAAGGATTAACAATAACTAAACCATTTACATGCAAATAGATATTCATTAATAAATAAATAAATATTGCAGACTAAAGCACTTCTAAAAAATGAGGTTTTTTTTTTTAATTAGAACTCCCCGTGCAAAACAGTTTATAACTATATCGAATTAAAATTTCATGTTTTGTAGAAATATAGAGTCCGGTCGGGCCAAGATTTTAACTTTTATTTATTTATTTTTGGCCGGCCTAATATATATGTGTATATATATTGTACTTGCTAGACCGTATAATCAGGTCTATTTTTTAAATTTTCTCGCCGATCGGACCATTAATTTCACACTGGGTCGGGCTCGGCCCTAAAATTTTTGCCCACGCAGTTTTTTAGACCCCAGTCCAGCGCGTTGGCCTTTAATATATATTATGAACTTGGCCCCCCTGTCGGGGATACAGTGTCCCCCCGTCGGGCAAATTCTGGCACCGCCCTTGGTATAGCAAGAGATTATATCATTTTAACATAAAAAAAATTATAAGGTTTTGAGAAAGTTAACTATCAATTAAATACTAAAAAGATTAAACAGATAAATTTACTTTGGTTCTTCAAAAATACACTTACAATAGCCAATCTTCTGTTATGGATATTGCTTTGAAACTATGCCTGTCGAATGACCTTAGTACTACCATCTATCAGGTAAATTATCAAATTATTTATGTTTGTGGAACATATACAGGGTGTCCGAAAAGTCTGGAAACGGTCGAATAACTCGAAAAATACATATGAGATTGAAAAAGGAAAATATACGTGTTAAATATTTTTAAAAAAGCTACTCAGTGATACCAAATTTGACCTTCGCAACCGACCCCCTGGGGGTCCAACTTTGAAATCTTAGATTATAACCCCCATTTTTTATTGCAGATTCGGATTCTACGGACAAAAATACGTAACTTTTGTATTTGATGTTTATTTCGAATCCTCGTTTATCACGGTGTCGACACATATTTCGACTTTCGCAACCGGTTTTGCCTTATCGAAATCTGATTGGCCAGAAGTTTTTTAGCCAAATTCCTCGTCATTTGCAAGAATAGCGTTTCCTGAAAATCATCCGTGGCGATTATTTCGGTAGTGCTACACTGTTAAAAATTTGATCTATTTGCTGCAACGTCACTCCACAGCTTTTATAGAATATCTCTTTTATGACCAATGGAAATGCTCCATAATGCAGTAAATTAACCGTTTTCTATAAAAGCGGTGGAATGACGCTGTATCAAATGAGTCAAAGTTTTTACTGTGTATAGAGTTTTTTATGTTTTTCTCTACAAAAATTCACTGAAATATATTAATTTAGTTTTCTATTTGGATTTTTATTTTATCTAGTAAATGGTTTCGAAAATACGACCTACTTGTTTTGATGTTTTAATGTGTAAATGGGAACCTCCCCTCCCGAATAGAAAAAGCATATCCTCAGTTTTGGAGGGCGGGGTATGTAGATATTTTGCGTTCCGATGAGTTCTGCCTTCTTTTTTTTCTTTTTTCTTTTTAATCATTTAATTCAGTCGGCGGATGGGAGTGCATGGAGTTTTTAAAATAATTTCTACAATGTAGAATAACATGTATGGCAAATTGACCTGCGTGTTTCGATTTTTTAATGTATAAATATGCACCTCCTCTAAGAAATAGAAAAAGGATATTTTTCATTGTTTGACAGCGGGATGTGTGTATATTATGCGTTTCCATAGATTCTGTTTTTTTTTTTTTTTTTTTTTTTTTTTTTTTTTTTTTTTTTTTTTAATCATCTAATACGACTGATGTGGGTGTATATTTTTTTAATTATTACAACAGAAAAACTATAGGACAAAATATTAAAAAATAAAGTTATGAAACATTTTTTGTGCTGACTGTGCAACGGATGAAGAAGTATCGTAAATTCATTTTACTTACGGAACCCGTTATTTTCCAAGTGAAATATCAGTATTTTCTTTATAAAATAAATAAAGCTACTATATACACTGGTTAGTTTGCCTTCTTTAACAAGTGATTTTGAATAAGAAAATATTCGTACTTAGTATTTCTTATTCAAATGAAATTGAAATGCAATCATATTGATATTCTAGAAATTGCAGGATCCTTAGGAACTCTGAAATTTTAGTTTGGGGAAGGGATTATAGGTTTTCATAATTGATTAATTACTGCAAGAACAAAATAATAGGGCGGGGAATTTTTCGACAATTTTTGCTGATACATCATGATTTTGTTGTAAATTAATATGTATTTTGTTCAATTCAAAATTTGTTTTTTTTTATAAATTTAACCGCTTAACGGATCAATATCTCTGGTAAAAATTTTCAAATAATGTCTCATTTAGCATATCTTCTACAGAATTTTTAATCTTTTATCACCGGTTATTTCAAAGGGAATTTTTTGCCCTATTGAATCAGAAAAATGTTCGAATTAAATAATGCAATATTTACAATTAAATTTTACTGGTGAGATAAATAAATTATGACTGTTTTTTAAGCATTTTTTTTTTTTTTTTTTTTTTTTTTTGGATTCTCGAAGATCATGATTGTAATCGAACAAAATATACATATTTTATTTTCTCAAACAGATTTTACCAACAAAAAATCTGATAGGCCAGAGCTTTCTTCACCAAAGTAGTTGCATTATCGGAATCATGTTTGTTGAAAATAATTAATAACGGTTGTTTCGATAACAGAACATTTCTGCCACAGAAATTAATAGAAATATATTAAATTATTTTTCCATTCGTGCTTTTATTTTATCCAATCAATCAATTATAAATATTAACCAATTATAAATAATTTTAATAAATGTAATGCATTAGTAGTCTATAAATATACCTATATTATAAAGAGGTAAAATTACTTCATTTGTAGAGGAAAATCAGCGGAACTATACCGAACCGATTTCAAAAGCAATGATACTAAAATGATGGTGTTCCCCCCGAATCAAATATAGACTCTCTCTTATGTCCATACCACGAACTCAAGGGGAGCGCAGGAAAAAAACTTTCTAAAAATGCAATTTTTGTGATACTGAAAGGCCTAGAAAAATGAAATTTGGCATGTTAACCGTAATTTTTCCTATCATGATTTGCCAGGCATCCATACTTCAATCATAATTTATTCATTTCACCAGAAAAATTTAAGTTTAAATTCTGCATTATTTAATCCGAGCATTTTTCTGATTCAATTGCAAAAATTTCTGTTTGAAATAACCGGTGATAAAAGATTAAAAACTCTGTAAAGGATATGCTAAATTAGACATTATTTGAAAGTTTTTACCAAAAATATTGATCCGTTAAGCGGTTAAATTTATGAAAAACAATTTTAAATTGAACAAAATACATATTAATTTACAAAAAATTATGATATATCAACAAAAATTGTTGAAAAATTCCCTGCCCTATTATTTTGTTGTTGCAGTAATTAATCAATTATGAAAACCTATAATCCCTCCCCCAAACTAAAATTTCAGGGTTCCTAAGGATACTGAAATTGAATGGGAAATAATTTCAATAAGAATGCATTTCAATTTCATTTCATTAAGAAATGCTAACTACGAATATTTTCTTATAGAAAATCACTTGTTAAAGAAGGCAAAATTACGAGTGTTTATAGTAGCTTTATTTATTTTATAAAGAAAATACCGATATTTCACTTGGAAAATAACAGGTTCCGTAAATACAATGAATTTACCATACGTCTTCCGTTTCAGAGCCATCACAAAAAATGTTTTATAACTTTATTTTTTAATATTTTGTCCTATATTTTCTCTGTATTAATAATAATAATAAAAAAAACATACACCTACATCAGCCGTATTAGATCATTTTTAAAAAACAACAGAATCTATGGAAACGCATAATATACATACATCACGCCCTCAAATAATGAAAATTATCCTTTTTCTATTTCTTAGGGGAGGTGCATATTTATATGGTAAAAGATCGAAACACGAAGGTCAATTTGTCTTACATGATATTCTACATTGTAGAAATTATTTACAAACTCCATGCACGCCCATCCGCCCCCATAAATTAAATGATTTAAAAAAAAAAAAAAAAAAAAACAGCACCTATCGAAACGCAGAATATTTACATACTCTGCCCCCAAAAACTGAAGATATACTTTTTGTATTCGGGAGGGAGGTTCATATTTACACATTAAAACATCAAAACAAGTAGGTTGTTATTTAGTAACCATTTACTGGATAAAATAATGATCCAAACAGAAAACTAAATTAATATATTTCAATGAATTTTTGTTCAGAAAAACATAAAAAACCTTATACACTGTAAAAACTTTGACTCACTTGCTACAGCGTCACTCCACCGCTTTTATAGAAAACGGTTACTTTACTGCATTATGGAGCATTTTCATTGGTCATAAAAGAGATATTCTATAAAAGCTGTGGAGTGACGCTGCAGCAAAGGGTTCAAATTTTTAATAGTGTAGCACTACCGAAATAATAGCCACGGGTGATTTTCAGGAAACGCTATTCCTACAAAAGACGAGGAATTTGACTACAAAAATTCTGGCCAATCAGGTTTTGACAAGGCAAAACCAGTTGGGAAAGGCGAAATATGTGTCGATTTAATATGCTCGATTACACCGTGATAAACGAGGATTTGAAATAAAAATTAAATACAAAAGTTACGTATTTTTGTCCGTAGAATCCGAATCTGCAATAAAAAATGGGGGTTATAATTTAAGATTTCAAAGTTGGACCCTCTCTGACCCCCAGAGGGTCGGTTGCGAAGGTCAAACTTAGTATCACCGAGTAGCTTATTTAAAAATATTTAACACGTATATTTTTGTTTTTGAATCTCATATGTATTTCTCGAGTTATTCGACCGTTTCCAGACTTTTCGGACACCCTGTATAAATTGCTGTTGTCCCATTCATCTCCTGATCCATTCATCCTCACTCTCTCCTAAACTGAGCAATTAAGATTATCATCATAATTAATGGAATACAAAATGGTACCGATCAAAATCCAGCGTAGTATAAAGAACAGTTAGATGAACTTATTATAAACCTATAAAAGTAAATCCAAAACCCATACAATAATTTCAATTACACTTGACTAGATTGTGATGTGAAACGTCCAACCACTTTTCAATTTATATATATACATATATGAGTGTGTGTATTATTACATAAATAGAGATTTTTAAACCATAGTTTAAAATAGCCGTTTTTATAAACTGCCGCCAAATTTTTAAAGTCGAAATAATCTTTTCACCCGCTTTTCAATTAGAAAATATATTTACACGAAAACATTAAAAATATAAAGAAAACTTTAAAACAATTATAAATTATTACTTGACTAAGTTACTATACTATAATGACAATGGTTAACACATATTAATACTAACAATTACTACACTATATTTAAAACGACACATTTAAAATACATTAAAAAATAATTATTAAAATTGGTTCAGTATAAAACCCAAAACAAAAGACAGTAAAAAAAAAAAAAAAAAAAAAAAAACGTGTACAGTGGATTTTTTTTCTAAGGAAATCCCTGTTTAACGAAGTTTTGTACTTATCTAAATTTTTTACTAAATCTTGACTTTGGACACCATTAACATGCAAATTAATGTCCACATTACGAAAAATACATTCTATATAACGAAGTTTATTTCACTTTCATGCGTATATAACATTCAAACGGGGGGGGGGGGGTTGCTGCAACGGAGATATGAATTTATTTCCGCGGACTGTCTGAAAAGGAATTTATTTATTTATTCAATCACATCCATTGTTCTAGGAACTAAACAAAAGATTTTTTTCCCTTCACATTAAGATAAACACTTGCTATCGTCACTCTCTCTCACAGACACGGTGAGCTGACATTAGGGGGAAACCGAAAGACTCCAGTTTCACGATAATGTTACAAATTGTTTGGATATATGAATATTTTAATGAACAATGCATGGTTTTTATAAGAAACCTGTGCAAAGTAATATTACAAACTTTTTTTAAGTAAAAAAAAAAAAAAAAAAAAAAAAACTCCGTGGTATTACAATGTATGAAGAATCAGTGCCCATCCCTCTTTACTAGGCCCTGGACCTATAGCGTGCGTCCCGGCCAGAGGGTCAGCCTAACGCGAGACCCTCGGGGTTTAGTTCTCAAGCAAAGTTTGGTACTCATTTTATCGACCCCAAAAGGATGAAATGCTGAGTTAACCGTGCCCAATCGGGAATCGAACTCTCGACCTGCGGCACAACAGACAAATGCTCTGACCACTACGCCACTGGGCTTCTTGTTTTAAGTTAAGGATCTTCGAAATTGGCGAAAAAAGAGAAAATATACATCCCCTTCAATATTTTTTATATCATTTTACTATACTATAAATATATATATGTATACAGGGTGTCCCTAAACAAATGGTATATACGCTAGGGGGTGATAGAACACATCAAGACGAGTAATAGTAAATAGGAAACCAAGAGTCTCAAGCGTTTTCCAAAGGAGATAGCCGCCATTAAAGTTTGGGGTCCAAAATTTCAAATACACATAAAAACGGAAAAATTGGTCGATTGATTTGCGGTTTTCACTAAAATTATTCTTTATGTTGGTATTTTCTTGAAAATAAATTATAAAGCTAAATTTCGAAAAATGCCGATAGAGGGCGCTTTAGATTTTGAAGTAATGGAAAAACATTTTTTGCCGTGGTTTTTTGCATCTCATTAAATGGTTTCGTAAGCTTAGACTTAAACTTAAATTTTAAGCTCAAATTCTGAATAGTTGGAAGCGGTTAAGTAGCACAAACTTAACTGTGTTCAGAGGGTTTAAATTTCAAATGATTATAAAAAACGGAAAAATTGGTCGATTGATTTGCGGTTTTCACTACAACTATTCTTTATGTCGGTATTTTATTAAAAATGAATTATAAAGATAAATTTCAAAAAATGCCGATAGAGGGCGCTTTAAAATTTGGAGAAACGAACAACTTCTTTTTACGTTATTTTTTGCATCTGATTAAATGTTTTCGTAAACTTAGACTTAAACTTAAATTTTGAGCTCAAAATCTGAATAGTTGGGAGTGGTTAAGTAGCACAAACTGAACTGTGTTCAGAGGGTTCAAATTTCAAATGATAATAAAAAAACGGAAAAATTGGTTGATTCGTTTGCGGTTTAAAATAAAACTATTCTTTAAGTCAGTATCTTCTTGAAAATGAATTTTAAAGATAAATTTCAAAAAATTCCGTTAGAGGGAGCCTTACACTTTAGAGTAACCAACAAAAAATTTTAACCGTTATTTTTTGTATCTAATTAAATGCTTTCCAAAACTTGTTATATGTTTTCTAAATCTTAGATTTAAACTTAAATTTTGAACTGAAATTCTGAATCGTTGGGAGGGGTTAAGAAGCGCAAACAGAAGTGTGTTCAGGAGTTGAAATTTAACCATCCCTCCCCTCAAACACAGTTCACTTTTGCGCCACTTAAACACTCGCAACGACTCAGAATTTGATCTCAAAATTTAAATCTAAGCATTTGAAAGCATTTAATGAGATTTAAAAAAATAACGGTTAAAAATAGTTGTACGCTACTGCAATGTATAAGGCACCCTCTATCGGCATTTTGTGAAATTTATCTTTAAAATTTATTTTGAAGAAAACACTGATTTAAAGAGTAGTTTTAGAAAAAACCGCAAACGAATCGACTAATTTTTCCGTTTTTTTATAGTTTTCCGTTTCGTTTGAAATTTAAACCCTCTGAACACAGTTCAGTTTGTGCTGCTTAACCACTCCCAACTATTCAGATTTTGAGCTCAAAATTTAAGTTTAAATCTAATCCTACGAAACCATTTAATGATATGCAAAAAATAGTATTAGGATGGATTATTTCGTTAATCCAAAGTCTAAAGCGCCCTCTATCGGCATTTTTTGAAATTTATATTTATAATTCAATTTCCATAAAATTTCGACATAAAGAATAGTTTTAGTGAAAATCGCAAATCAATCGACCAATTTTTCCGTTTTTTATAATCATTTGAAATTTAAATTCTCTGAACACATTTAAGTTTGTGCTACTTAACCGCTTCCGACTATTCAGATTTTGAGCTCAAAATTTAAGTCTAAGCTTACGAAACCATTTAATGAGATGCAAAAAATCATGGCAAAAAATAGTTTTTCATTACTTCAAAGTCTAAAGCGCCCTCTATCGGCATTTTTCGAAATTTATCTTTATAATTTATTTTCAAGAAAATAACAACATAAAGAATAATTTTAGTGAAAACCGCAAATCAGTCGACCAATTTTTCCGTTTTTTATGTGTATTTGAAATTTTGGACCCCAAACTTTAATGGCGGCTATCTTCTCTGGAAAACGTTTGGGACCCTTGGTTTCCTACTTCCTATTACTCGTCTTGATGTGTTCTATCACCCCCTAGCGTATATACCATTTGTTTAGGGACACCCTGTATATATACTATATATATATATGTGGGATATACTCTCGCATGTGGGCTACACTCTCTCTCTGCTGCACCTGCATCGGACTATTTCTCTCCGCCACCCTCCGGAACTCTGGCTCGAGATTAAATAGAAAAAGGTGAATTATCGAAGCTGTGTGTCCAGGTGTGAAAGAAAGAAGAAGAAGTAAATAGAATGTTTTTTCGACGACGATGAACGACGTTGATTAAAACTAAGACGGATATTTCGAAGTATAAAAATGACGATTGTTTTTACGACGAATTGTTATGTGATTTTTAAAGATTATATAGAAAAGTAACGAAGAATTAATCTGTTCTATTTTTTGTTTTATTTTTTGTCCATGTTCGTCTGTTTATAAATGTATGTGACCGTCAGAAACTACTTTTTATTTTGAGTCAAGACTCGTCCATCCCATAAAGTGGTGACAGAAGTGGTTACCCATATTTCTTCATATTGCCGTGAAATATTTGTTTTTCTTCAGATTCAAGTCGGATATCATTTTACGGGTGAGTTAATTATTCCATATTTTATAGTTACTATGAAGCTAGTCGACATCAAAGAACTGGAACTTGCATTTAAAAATGAACGTACTAATAAAATAAAACTCCTTCATAAATTATTGTTCGACACTGATGGTGATCGCTCAAATCGAAAAAGAATTCGTGACTTCACTGGTTTCGATTTCGAAACGACCAGCACTGAATTCAAAAATAAAGTTACGAAAGTTCAAGCAGATTTTTCTTTAAACGATTTAATCACAATTTGTAATTTACTCTGCATCTCTAACGAAGGTTCTTTAACTGAACTTGCAACCAGATTAGTTACATATGTTTCAGACTTGAATTCACTGCAAGCTAACATTATCCAAAACGAAAGTGATACCGATTCGGAACCTGAAATATCTTCACATAATACCACATTGAATAAAGTGGTACACTGCAAGTTGTTGACACTGCAAGTAATACCGAATCATCAAATTTTGATAAAAGCAAGCAATTTCCAGTTCAAAGTTTTTTGCCATCTACTATTAATTTTAATGATGTTGAAAGCGTTATACCACCTTTTGATGTCAGTTCTTTTCAAGATATAAATATTTGGTTAAGTAATTTTGACGATGTCGCTAGCATGCTCAATTTATCAGAATTCCATAAATTTATATTTGCTAAACGATCCTTACGAGGAAAAGCCCAGCTGTTAGTACAAACAGAATTTCACATTAACTCGTATGAAAAACTTAAAGAACTTTTAATTTCTGA
The DNA here is from genome assembly GCA_964019185.1 of Maratus speculifer. Taxonomy (NCBI): domain Eukaryota; kingdom Metazoa; phylum Arthropoda; class Arachnida; order Araneae; family Salticidae; genus Maratus; species Maratus speculifer. Next base: position 29,573,781 of record OZ025295.1, read on the forward strand.
ATTTGGCATTACTTATAATTCTGCTGAGTTACATGACATGTTAAATAAACGAAAATTACAAGAAAATGAATCCTTGAAGAATATTTTCTCGTAATGAAACAATTATGTTCGCGCGGTAACGTCGAAGATTCAGCACTGATGCAATACATAATGAACGGTATACCCGACCCTGTTTTTCGAAAATCAATATTATATGGCTGCCAATCTATAGTAGAATTTAAACAAAAGCTCAAAATTTATGACAAAATTCGGCATGACTATGAGAACACTAAATAACCAGAAATGCCGTTGAAAGAGAAATCTTTTCGTCCAAAACCTGATCTTCTCTGCTTTAATTGTAGTTTAGCCAACCATAAAAGTAGCCAATGTAGGCATAAAGACAAAGGCCCTCGCTGCTTCAATTGTTCGAATTTTGGCCATAAGTCGGCTCAATCTGATCAACCAAGGAAATCTAGAAATAAGCCTGAACCATCCAATATTTCCACCATTACGTCGAATACTTTTATGACCAAACAAGTAATTATTTCGTCAGTAAATGTTCTTTCTTTGATCGATACGGGAAGTGAAAGAAGTCTGTTAAAAAAAAGTATTTATCGCAAACTCCCAACGGTTTCGAACCTCGAACATTCAACAATCACATTAACTGGATTAGGAAATACTATGATCAAACCCCTGGGTTTTTTCTCTACGGATATTACTATAGATGATTTTAATTACACCACTAATGTTTATGTAGTACCAGATTATTCCATATCTTTTGATTTTATTATTGGTACAGATGTTATACAGCAGAGTATTTTAACAATTTCTCAAAATAATATTTCGATGCAAAAAATCAAGCAAAATGAAGATATGTCAAATAATTTTCTGATTAATGTTGCTCAAGTATTAGACGATAGTAATCTTGATTTATCTCATATTACCGATAAAACTATACGTTCAAAAATTACGGAACTTATTCAAAATTATTCCCCCCCGAAAAGTAAAGACTACCGATGTAAAATTATCAATTCATCTGAAAGACGAAATTCCTGTTACTTGTCCTCCCAGACGCCTAGCTCCTATAGAGAAAGAATTTGTCGAAAAACAAATTTCTGAATGGCTTGAAAAGAGAATTATCCGAAAAAGCACCAGTAATTTTTCATCACCTATTGTCCTCGTAAAAAAGAAAGATGGTTCATATAGATCAGGGCTGTCCAACGCGGCGCCCGCGGGCGCCATGGCGCCCTTTGAAGATTTTTTTGGCGCCCTTTTGAAAGTTTCCTGTTATTATACTTTTTAAAAGTAAAATTCCATTATAAAGAAATTTTTCTTTAAAATCATTCTTATTTCCATTAGAGATATTTTCAAAGTCTGCGAAAACATATTAAAAAACCAGAAACATGCTTTGAAAATTTAAGCATCCATATTTTCACGATTTCTAGTTGTTGTTTATAAAGTGTTATAAAGATGTTTAAATTTGGTAAGAATTGGAAATTGCTATTTTTAATATTAAGAAGTAAGAGAAAAATTTCCCTTTTTCATTTCTCCTCGTCCGCTCCTTTGAAGACACTTTGTGTATGTGCATGAAATTCCTTTTTGTTTTTTTTTTTTTAAATCTTATTTTTGTCACACTGGCCTGGCTGTTTTATACGAGGTATAAAAGAGCTTAATTTTTCCTTCTTGACTTTTGAAATTTTATACTTTTTCTTTTCAATTTGCTTAGAAAAATTAATAAAACAGTGCAAAATGATTTCCATCTACGAAAGCCCTTCCAGACTTTTTCTCTGGAATCATAGCCTTATGAATTAGTCACTATCATACTTGTTTTTCTTTTTGTACTTTTTATAAAGCTAAATTCACACCTTCAAAATGCATTTTGGCATCCTAAAAGAAATCTAGTATAGTCTTTGATCTCCATGTTTATTTATAGTTACATTTTGTTATTGTTTTTATTATAGACATGTTTAAAGTTTTTGGTATCTTACCCTACAAACATTTTTAAGATAGAACTTACGTAGAAAAATGGATAATTTGAAATTTAACATCTGTCACTTCATAAACTTAGGTGCCTTTTGTCTACGACCTTAAGGTTCACTCCCACATCATTAAGATGTGCATGTATACTAACACTACGCAATAATACAACCGCATGTTTTGAGTCATAAGAAAAATGGCGCCCTTCATTGAGTACTAAGAGCTGAGGTGCGCCCCTGTTCACCAAAAGGTTGGACAGCCCTGATATAGATTATGTGTTGACTATAGGAAGCTAAATGCTAAAACACATAAACAACGTTTTCCCCTTCCAGTAATCGATGACATTATTGATCAATTGCACTCCGCAAAAGTATTTACTACTCTTGATCTTAAAAATGCTTTTTTCCATGTTGAAGTAGAAGAAAATAGTCGAAAATACACTTCTTTTGTAACACATTCTGGTCAATTTGAATTTCTATACATGAATTATGGCCTTAGCGACGCTCCCTTAGTTTTTCAGAGATATATCTATAATGTTTTTCGCGATCTCATTAATGAAAAAGTACTTATCGTCTACATGGATGATTTCATAATACCGTCTGAAAACGAAGCCGAAGGACTCCATAAACTACAACGCGTTCTTACAACTGCATCCGAATATGATTTAGAACTGAATCTAAAAAAATGCCACTTTTTACAACGAGAAATTGATTTTTTGGGTTACCACATATTAAAAATGGTCAACTGCATCCATCTCCCTCCAAAACTAAAGCTGTTCTAAATTTTCCAGAACCTAACGGACTAACCTCATATTTTCGTAAATTTATTCAAGATTATTCTTTAATAGCTAAGCCCTTAACAGATCTCCTTAGAAAGGACACTAAATTTCACTTCGGTGACCAACAGCGAAATGCATTTAATCAGTTGAAACACATCCTTGCTTCAGGTCCTGTTTTAAGCATTTATAACCCTAGTAATGAAACAGAAGTTCATTGTGATTCTTCTATTGATGGTTATGGATCAGTCCTCCTTCAAAAGTCTTCTATTGATAATCAATTTCACCCTGTTTACTTTATGAGCAAAAACCACAGATGCTGAGCGTAAATATTCGAGTTATGAGCTAGAAGTTTTGGTTGTCATCGAGGCTCTTAAAAAATTTCGTGTTTATATTTTAGGTATTCCTTTCAAGATAGTCACAGATTGTAACGCATTTGCCCTAACTATGAATAAAAAAGATCTTTGTACCAAGATAGCTCGATGGGCTTTAATGTTAGCTGATTATAACTATACAATCGAACACAGACAAGGTACACGTATGCGCCACGTCGACGCTTTAAGCAGAAATCCCGTATGTATGACCATTCAAGACAGTTTTACTTCTAAAATCATACAATCACAGAACACTGACGAACATATACAGGCCATCAAAGAAATTTTGAAAACAAAGCCATATGACAATTATTTCCTCAAAAATAACGTTCTTTATAAAAATCATAAAGGTTACGATCTAGCAATTGTGCCGGATGAAATGCAGCTAAACGTCATTAAACACGTTCATGACAAAAGACACTTCGGACGCAAACGTTGTGAAGAACTCCTTAATGAAGAATTTTTTATCCCTAATATGGCAAATAAGATTGATAAAGTTATAGCAAATTGTGTAACATGCCTTTTATATAATCGGAAACGTGGAAAACAAGAAGGGGAGTTACACCCCTTACACAAAGAGGAGACTCCCCTCCAAACTTACCACATTGATCATCTAGGCCCTCTCGAATCAACTAACAAAAACTATAAACATATTTTGTCTTTAATAGATTCATTTACCAAATTCGTGTGGCTATATCCCTGTAAAACTACTTCTTCTGCCGAAGTCATATCGAAGCTGCAACAACAAAGTTATACTTTTGGCAACCCTTCCAAAATTATTAGCGATAAAGGGCCTGCATTTACAAGTAAAGAATTTGCTGATTATTGCCAAAATGAAAATATAAAACACGAGACAATTACAACTGGCCTTCCCCGTGCTAATGGTCCAGTAGAGCGACTTAATTCCATCATAATTTCAGTAATCTCTAAAATATCCAAAGACGAACCGACCAAATGGTTTAAACATGTTCCTAAAGTTCAACAAGTTATTAATTCAACTTACCAACGAAGCATTAAGAGAACACCGTTTGAAATACTATTTGGTACAAAAATGAAACAGAAAGAAGATTTACAAATTATTGAACTCCTAAACAGTGCAGTCGAAGAACAAATCATGAAAGATAAAGAAGAACTCCGAAAAGAAGCTAAGAAGAATATTCTGGAAATTCAACAAGAAAATCGCAAGCATTATAATTTAAGACGTAAGAAACCCCGGAAATATAACCTTGGAGACCTCGCAGTAATTAAAAGAACCCAACAAGGACCAGGCTTAAAATTGAAATCTAAATTCCTAGGTCCATATAAAGTAACCAAAGTGAAGTCTAACGACACCTACGACGTAGAGAAAATCTCATCAACTGAAGGACCGATCAGTACTAGTTCGTGTGCTGAATACATGAAGCCTTGGCATGACGATAACTGAAACATTATTAATTATTTATTAGCTGAAAACCCTTATCTTTAATGTGTATGTCTGATCATTTTAAAAGTCAACAATTTTAAAGAACATTTTCATACGATGTTACACCATTTCAGAAAAAAGACGACTGATCTTTCTTGGGTGCAAACGAACTCTTTTTTTTTCCTAAGAACAGTTACTTTTTTTTGTTTTTGTTTTTGTTTCTTTTTCAGATTCTATAAGATCACATGTCGCTGCGGCAGCTCCAGATGTCAGGACGGCCGCATGTGGGATATACTCTCGCATGTGGGCTACACTCTCTCTCTGCTGCACCTGCATCGGACTATTTCCCTCCACCACCCTCCGGAACTCTGGCTCGAGATTAAATAGAAAAAGGTGAATTATCGAAGCTGTGTGTCCAGGTGTGAAAGAAAGAAGAAGAAGTAAATAGAATGTTTTTTCGACGACGATGAACGACGTTGATTAAAACTAACAAGGAAGGTCTCCAAACGGGCATACTCAGAAAAATCTGAAAAAATTACAGAATGTTCTTCTCATATAGTTATACATGTTTATAAAAAACATTTCGGCGGAATCTCCTTATAACGTCCGAAAAAAAAATAATAAAAATTTCGTTTATTTGGCGATTTATCTCCGGTTGGCGAAAAAACGAAATTTTGAAAAATACACTTTTACGCTTCGAATACTTTTTAAAGAAAAAACTTTCTATGTTCAATTTATTTAAATAAGTTTAGTTTAAGTAATTTTAGTTTTGCATTTTTACTTTACTTTAAGTGTAATTTTGTCACATACGTTTATACGTACTTAAACAAAATGAAATTAATATATTTTATCATTTAAAACACAATTTAAATTGATTAAAATTGTTCCAAATTGAAAAATACACTGTTAAAAATCTGCTGCATTTTGTTGCAACGCATTCCCTTGCTTGCATAGAAAACGGTTACTTGGCCGTGAAATGGAGCTTTCTCATTGGTTGGAATAGAGATATTATATACAAGCGGAGGAGTGCGTTGCAACAAAATGCAGCAGATTTTTAACAGTGTATGACACGGCCAATTCACGGTGCTATGGAGCATTCTCATTGGTCAGAAGAAAGATATTCTTTAAAAGTAGTGGAGTGACGTTGCAGTAAATGCTGCAGATTTTTAACAGTGAAGTCAATTGAAATCAATTTTCAGATTCGTTAAAATCGTCTGCTTTTGGCGAGGAAATGCACTGTACGCCAAATCCCGCGTCGCTTTCAGCTTTTCACGCCAATTATTCCAAACTATTTTAATTTTTTACATATGTAATAATGTAATTCCGCCGCTAATTTTCACTGATCCTTTATTACCTACATGAGTAGTTTAATTCGTATTTTTTTCAAAAAATTCTGAGTATGCCCCCAATGGAGACCTTCCTTGTAAGACGGATATTTCGAAGTATAAAAATCACGATTGTTTTTACGACGAATTGTTATGTGATTTTTAAAGATTATATAGAAAAGTAACGAAGAATTAATCTGTTCTATTTTTTGTTTTATTTTTTGTCCATGTTCGTCTGTTAATAAATGTATGTGACCGTCAGAAACTACTTTTTATTTTGAGTCAAGACTCGTCCATCCCATATATGTATATATATATATATATATATATATATATATATATATATATATATATATATATATATATATATATATATATATATATATATATATATATACATTTTTAGACATTATTCCAATTAAATTTTTCTCATATGGTTACATTGCATTAAAAATACTGCCCTAATAAGAAATACATTTTTTCAATGATCCCTTCCTCCGTACATTTTTCATTTTATGTGTATTTTATTATGTAAATTTCATGAATTTAAGTTGATTTCTATGTAAAGAATTTTCTTCATAACGAAGCATTTTGGTCTGATTATGAGACTCTGTATTTTAAATATATAGATCTTTTGAGAATAACTATCGTTTAAAGAAATTATTTATACCTTGTCATGAAATCAGCATTTTAATTATTTAAAATAAAAATTTTCATTTAATGAAATTTGTATATGAAGTATGCTTATCAAATTATAAGACAACGAGGTGTTGAAAGGGATATAAATTTTACTTATTACAGGATTATACTTTCTTAAGAATTATTTAAAACAACATTTTTTTTTTTTTTTTTCCATATCATATTTTACACTGCCAGTCACCGGGGACTGACGCGGCCTAAACGTAAAATTCAGTGTCAGTCACCGTGAACCATGGCTCTCAACGTGATCACTCTACTTTTTATTTGTTGAAATAAAGCTTCTTATATCGATTGTATTTATTTTATTTACTGTACGTATTTAGATAGTAGTTAGAATAAAAAATGTTTGCCATGAATATAATGACAAAATTAAAAATGCAGTCAAAAAGCACCGAAAAAACTGGCGATAAGTTATAATTAAAATAATAAACTTTGTAAAAGTCATCATAAAATAAAAACAATGCAGGGTGAGTTTCGAACTAAAAATAATAACCAGCTCGTCATCAGCTGAAGATAACATGTGTCCGTATGGGGACAAGGTCAAAAACGAGCATTCCATTCATAAAGGTTTGAAATAATTTGAAGCTTTCATCATTTATTTTTGACCTTGTCCCCGGACACGTGTTTACGGACATGGGTTAGCTTCAGCTGATGACAAGCTGGTTATTATTTTTAGTTCGAAACTCGTCCCGCATTATTTTTATTTTATAGCGATTTTTACAAAGTTTATTATTTTAATTATCCTTCTTAATGGTTCATCATTTTAAATAAAATTATCGTTCTTAATGTTTCATTCATTAATTACGTCATAAAACTTATGGTTATACATTTGCACTCCTCCCTCTATATTAAGTATTGTCACACTCCAGTGACACCTTGCATCCTCCCCACCCCCAATTATTATGACGTCACTCTCTTTGAAGTGTACAACTTTTAATATACAATCAAGTTTATGAAAATAAAAATGTTAACCATCTCCTGATTTAAATACAAAAAAAAAAAAAAAAAAAAAAAGAAAAGAAAAAGAAAAAGAAAAAGAAAAGGAAAAGAAAAGAAAAGAAAGAAAGAAAAGAAAAGAAAAAATGAGATTTTGCGGGGTTTTTTTTTTTTCCTTTCCTTCAAGCGGTTCAAATTCAAAGGAACAATTCATCTATTACTATCTGAATAAAAATATAATTTTTTAATGAACCACATTATGGTCCTTTTAATGGCGTTTAAGTCATGTTTCTATCTTAATTAGAACAAGTAATATTTTTTTTCCTTTTGATTTGTTTTCAAAATCTAGTTTTCAAACAAAGGTTGTCATGAAATGGCTTCTTGTGAAAATGCTTTTTTCTTCATGATGGTTTTTCTCACCGTTTCTCGGATTTAAATTATTATAATTCAAGAACCATTAAGGCTAAATTCTTCAAACTTGGAGCATGTCTTTTTTCATTATGTTACTTTTAATTTGATTCAGCATATTTGAAAAAATAATTTACTTTTGAAAATATCATTTTTTTTTCAAAATTTTATTTTAAATATTTTTAATCTTTTTAAAAATTATTATTTTTAAAACTGTCGAATCAAAATCAAATATTTCTGTTTATTGAAAGGTAAAAAAATTCAAAATTTACAAATAATATTTTGAGTTATAACGATTTTAAATTGCACCGCTTTTTTAATAAATTTGAAATTATTTTTTAAAGCTTATTAGAAATTTTGGTACTACTCTGTTATCCCGTCGACCGATTTCGCCAAATTATACAAATCGCCAAACTAATAGCCAAATTATACATATTGACGTAATTTTTATCTTAAATAATAAAAACAAACAATTAGTAGAATATTAATAAAAATACAAATAAAAAGTCGAAATAAAAATCACTTAATGACGTTTTAAACACGTGTATCGTATTTAATGTCATTGAACTGACATTCACGGTCATCCATTATTGGCATTTAATCTTATAGTTTGGCGATAGTATTTTGATCGACGGGATAACAGAGTAGTACCGAAATTTTATTATGTGATTTTGTTTACAAATAATATGGTTAATGATAAAAAAAAAAAAAAAAAAAAAAAAAAAAAAAAAAAAAAACCTCAATAAATAAAAAATAATTTAAAATGTGTCTAGGACCCCCAGCTGTTTTATTTACGGTTTATTAACTTCCTTTTCTTTGAGCAGAAATTTCCCTATTTTACGGAAATTATTGGTAAGTTTGCAGTTATGCAGTGTGAAAATGTTATAATCAGAAATAGTAATTGTCTGTAAAAATATTTTTTCAGTATGTCTTTTGGGATTTTCGTGACGTGGATGATAAAGTTATTTCCATGTTGTGGGCGTAACAATAGGTGAAAAATAAGGTGTAATATTAGAATTGAGTAAACGCTATAAAGTTCAAGGCCTTTATTTTTTTCCCTTTCTTTACTGTATTTTTTTTTTTTTTTTTTCTTTTAAATGAAACATCCCACGCTGCTTAAGGTAAAAGTTACATATTCTTTTTAGAATTCATTGACATCTAACCTTTATCAATGAGGATGCAATTATAAAACAATAATAATGCCTTTTTCTTTTTCTTTCTTTCTTTTTTCTTTTCTTTTCTTTCTTTCTTTCTTTTTTTTTTTTTTTTTTTTTTTTTTTCAAATATAAGGTTGAATATTACAAAATGTCTGATTTTGATCATCTGAGATATTGAAGTGTCTATTGAAAACAATTCAAAATTTCAAGAGGTTAATTTATATTTTATTGGAGAAGAAAAGATTTTTTATGTAAAATTGCTATTTTTTGAAGAACTTAAGTACAGTAGAACCCCGCTAATTCGGATTTCCGGATAATCCAGATCGGTTTTGTCAATTAATTTTTTTTTTTTTTTTTTTTTTTTTTTTTTTTAAGTTTGAGAATCGATTTGGCTGATTTCCATAATATTAACTTATTTCATCGTCGTATTCTGAATAATAAAAAAATTCTGAAATCTTTTTGGAAGAATACCTTAAGCTTTCTTATTTAAATTCTTATTTAAACTACATCCATCGAACTACTTATGCGCAAGCGAATGCGTGATCGTACGGCACTCTAAAGGTACAGAAAACTGGTACAGCAAAAAATTACAAACTTTTTTATTAGAAAGTAAACATTTTTACTGTCTATAAATAATCAATGAGTTAAACATAAAGGTGATTTTCTGTAAGTATGTTTTATTTTATTTCATTTTTTTTTTTCGAATTCTCCGGATAATTCGGATATTCGATAATCCGGATTGGGTCTGGTCCCAATTAATCCGAATTATCAGGGTTTTACTGTAATAAGATAATTTTTATGTAATCATAAGTCATTCTTGGCATATGTATGCCAGGATAATGACAATTTAATTCTAAAACATTTTTTACATTTTTTTATTTATTTTTTATTTTATTTTTTTATTTTTTTAGATGTAACATTTTAACTTTGTTTAAAGGAATATGTTTGTGACTGAACACTACATATGCTCAAAATCCATGTAGTGTTCAGTTCTATTTGTCAATTTATAGAAGCTAGGAAAATGATATAATAAAGGTGCCTTCAATTTTTACAGACTTTAATCACATCATTTTCAAAGAAATATCTAAAAGGTTTTGCTGGTTGGTTACTATGATTTTATTATTTCTGACCTTAACAATGCCAAAATAAGAAGAATTACGCTGCAGCGTCATATTTGTACCTGATACAAAACAAAAATAATTATGAATTATAATTTCATAATTAAAACCACATTTTTTAATTATGAAAAAAAAATTTTAACTACAGAATTTGTTTCCTTCCTCATATATTTGTTTTATAAGGTACAAATATTAATTAGAAAAAAAAAAAAACTAGAGAAGGATATTTATACAGTATAGCAGACGGCCTTTGCTTTGCTCACATCATAAAGTGACATGCCAGGAAAATGACAATCTGAAGCTTAAAGTCTTTTAATTGCTTTATTTATCTTATTAGAAGTGTAATGTCTCTTGAAAATACTTCAAGGGATATTTTTTATTAGGATGTATCAAAAGAAATTGCATTATATAACATTTAATAGGAATTTTGCTAAGCAAATTGCAATTTCCGTATATATATATATATATATATATATATATATAATACCATTAAAAGTAGACAAGATTCACCAATGGATTTTATCAATAAAAGAATTAAATTGAATTATAGTAAACAATATTAACCATTTGAAATTAACCATTGAATTTAATAACTTATAGTACATTGAACATGGAAGGAAAAAAGAATAATATGAATACAAATGAAATTTGTAGAACCAAAGCAGAATCTTCAGGTCCCAAATACTTTGGAACTACAAATGGAGTGTGTGGTTTCATCTTCGTATTTGCCATGAAAAAGCAAAACAATACGAATTTGGGACTACCATCACACAAAAACCAAATTATTAAACAAGGAACAAAGATATTTTACAAAAAGGGTTGAAAGTAAGTAAAAATAATAGTGTTCCATAACAAACAAAAAAGATAAAGCAGAATAGAAATATAATTGAACCGGAAAAATAATTAATAATCAATATTAACATAAAATTAAATTAATAAAATGATTAAAATTAGAATTAAGAGATAACATTCATGTTAACATATAACTTAAAATACATTATTGTTACTTTAATCAGTAACATTTATTGTGACTTTACATGGTAAAAACTCATTATCTTAATATAGGATAATAAAAATTAAAAAAAAAATAAATAAAAAAATAAAAAAATAATAGTAATATTATTAATAATAATACCAAAAATTATATCAATAACATTAAAAATAATTTGATAATTAAAATATAGCTATTTAATTATAAATATAACTAGACAAATATCCATATATTGGTGTAAATTAAACAGTTTAAAAATTATGTTAAAATAAATAACCCACTCTCAATTTTTTTTTTAAATAAATAATTAACCTTTGCGTTTTTATCCAGACAACACCACCCTCCTCCGTACTCTAACATCTACCCACCCAACCAACCTATATATATATATTTTTTATTACTTTTTAACATTTTTAATTTTTTATTATTATTTTTATGTTTTATAATTTTTTTATACATTTTTTACGCAAAGAATTAATTATAAGATCATGTAATATCTAATTATAAATTAAAGAATATATGAATTTTTTAGGATAACCATTATTTATAGCCTCATATACAAGCTTTTTAATATTAGTATTAATTAAATGGGAAGAACATAGACATTTTATTCTATATAAATGGTTAAGTATTATATTACGATATACAGAATTATGAAGACAAGATTTAAAATTAGTAAAGGTATTAACTTTAAAATTAAATTCTTTCCTTTTGTCATAAATATCAGTTATAAATTTGTTCTCTTTTAATATAATTTTAATATCTAAGAAATTGATTGTATTATTAAAAAGTAGGTTTTTTGAAAGTTCTAGATTAGAAGGATAATCAACAGGGAATTGAGATAAACAGGTGTTATCAGTATCAATTAAAATTACATCATCTATATATCGATATAAATGTATTGTATTATTTAAATAATGACGTTCATAGTAATATAAGTATAAGTCAGATAATACACTAGATGTACTACCGCCTTGTGGTATACCAACATTTTGAATATATATATTGTTATCATGCATGATAAAATTATTATAGATAATGAAATTAGTTAAGGTATGAAAGTAATCAGAATCGATATTATGTGATATATCCAACTCGTGTTGATATTTTTTAAAAAGCTCATTTATGATATTATGTAAATCCGATAAATCGATATTATTAAATAAATCTTTAAAATCATAGGTAGTGATATTTTTTATACATTTAAGATTTTTCATAATATGGACCAGTTCATAACTATTTTTTATGCAATGTGTATTATCACTTTTTTTTGTAATATTATATATTTGATTAAGAATTACTAATAGAAGTTTGTTAGCAGCATTATTATAAGTATTGCAACCAATTGTAACAGTTCTGAATTTAACAGGATGCTTATGAAATTTGGGTATAAGGACTAGATAAGGATATTTAAAGTTAGTAGGGTTAATGTCTAATAATTTATAGAATCCTTTAATTTTACGATTATGGGCAAGTAAGTTATCATTAATTTTTTGGAATGTGTTATTATTAGATATACTAGATTTAAGCAGTTGATGATAATAAGATTTACAAATAATGGCATAATTATTAGGAGATTTATCAACATAAGTTATTACAAAGTTTTGTTGTAACTTATTGATTTGCTTAAACAGATGCTGTGTATTTACATATTCTAGGTGTGGAATATTATATTTTAAGGACCTGGTTAATTTATCGATAACTAATATTTTCCATTGATTAAAATATTCAATGGGTTTATTATAATAAATTGCAAGTTTATAAATATATATATCTATATCATATGTAAATTGTTTTATGATAGATTTAATGTTTAATTTGGATGGAATTCTGTACTTGGTCCCATAACCCATAATTCTTCTAAGTTGTAAATCATCTACAAGATTAAGATTACCAGTAATAATATGTCCATGATCTTTATTTATATATTTTTGTAGAGAGGGGTCATTGCATTTACAGGGTAAAGTACTAGCATCAAAAGAAGATTTAGCGAAAGAATTATAGTTAAAAATCGTTCTGCCGATAGATATGGGATACTTAAAGGTTTTAGAAATATGAATATTATTAATAGGAAATTGACAGTTTTTATCATTTAATATGGAATTAATATTTATTTTATTAAATATTGGATTAGAAAAAGTAATTACCATTTGAGTATTAGTTTGTAGATTTTTAGGTTTTTTTTAGTAAATTTATATTGTAAAGGTTGACACGAGTCATAATGAGATCATAAAAAACATCTGAAAAATGTTTAGAGTAAGTTTTACTGAGAAAAATATTTAAATATTTTACTATATGTTTCTTTTTTATTCCAAAAATATATTTACGTATTAGAAACCAATTGTAATTTTTTAAATAATTACGATGCAGATTATTAATTTGTTGAATTATAATGTTTTTAGGAGTAATACTAGAAGATGAACCTTTACCTCTTTTGTTACGTGTAGTTTTAGGATTTATAAGATGATTTAAACTATGATAAATGGGAGAATAATCTGTAGTATCATTTATAGATGAAAAAACTTTAACAGATCTTTTAAAAACCTCACTATTAAGACCATAAGGATAAATTGTATTATAATATTTCATATATGAAGACTCTAAATAGAGACGCTCAGATTTATTTTTCTGAATTTGTATTATTTCAATAGTAGTATTTTTAAATTTATGTTTATGAAAATGCTGTATTTCAGCTGTAGACTGTATATTTTTTGCTAAATTTTTATCAGAATCTGACCGATGTTGATTCATGCGTATATGAAGAGGACCAGAAATTTCACCAATATATTTCAAATTGCAAATGTTACACGTTATACTATAAATTATATTAAAAGCCTTACAAAAAATAGAAATATGAGGATCTGATACGATTTGTGACTGAGAAGCAGATGGACAAGTTTTACATCGGATATCAGAACATTTCTGAAAATATAATTGAGGAGGAGGAGCATGTATATGGAAACTGGATGACGGTCCAGGAGTAACCCTATTATTGCTCCTGTACCGGGCCCTACACTGCAAAGATGCATTGTGTATCTTGCCAGGATCGAGATTTTTACTAAGTACTGCCATAATATAAGAGAAAATACAAATATAATAAAAAGATAAAAATAGAAAAATTACAGTTAAATAATCGAGTATCTTGACTAATATAATTTACTAAAGAAAAGGATCTAGAATAATACAACTATAAAATGAAAATAGATACAATATGTACAAATCTTTAAAGCAATACTCAAACCTCCAAAAGGAAACAATACACGACCATAATACTACCAACCCACACCACATATAAAAAGAATTATAGTACTCACAGTACAATAAATGCAAAATCACAAAATCGACTCATGTAAAAGTGAAAAAATCACCGTGCATAATAATCCACAAACTTATCCAATTAACATCTCAGCACAATGCTCACATTGTTACTACATTTCACATAGGCTTAACTAATCATAATTTCAATGTATTTATTTAATGTAAAAAATAATAAATAATGATAATTTCAATGTATTACTTTAATATTAAAAAATAATAAATAATGAATATTGATTTTGACATTTAATATACCATATATCAAGACAATGAATTAAACATAATAGCAAAATTAACAGTTAAAATATTATAAATATACCACATATAATATTCATGATGAAACAATTTGCAACTCTTAATGGAAATCCTATTAAGTGGTAACGGAAAACTACATTGTAGAAATCTCACAGACAATACACAAAGGTTATGCGGATAGCAGCAATTACCTATGCGCACCATATTTATAAAATTGCTATTAGCAACGGATGTTATATATTAATTATATATAAGATACCACAATAGGAAAAAATTCATTATGACTATTCAAAATGAAAAGATATCAATTAAATATCAAATTGTATACATTCATAATTACACGCGCGGAGCAGCATAATAATTTGAATGCTAATATAATACCATTAAAAGTAGACAAGATTCACCAATGGATTTTATCAATAAAAGAATTAAATTGAATTATAGTAAACAATATTAACCATTTGAAATTAACCATTGAATTTAATAACTTATAGTACATTGAACATGGAAGGAAAAAAGAATAATATGAATACAAATGAAATTTGTAGAACCAAAGCAGAATCTTCAGGTCCCAAATACTTTGGAACTACAAATGGAGTGTGTGGTTTCATCTTCGTATTTGCCATGAAAAAGCAATACAATACGAATTTGGGACTACCATCACACAAAAACCAAATTATTAAACAAGGAACAAAGATATTTTACAAAAAGGGTTGAAAGTAAGTAAAAATAATAGTGTTCCATAACAAACAAAAAAGATAAAGCAGAATAGAAATATAATTGAACCGGAAAAATAATTAATAATCAATATTAACATAAAATTAAATTAATAAAATGATTAAAATTAGAATTAAGAGATAACATTCATGTTAACATATAACTTAAAATACATTATTGTTACTTTAATCAGTAACATTTATTGTGACTTTACATGGTAAAAACTCATTATCTTAATATAGGATAATAAAAATTAAAAAAAAAATAAATAAAAAAATAAAAAAATAATAGTAATATTATTAATAATAATACCAAAAATTATATCAATAACATTAAAAATAATTTGATAATTAAAATATAGCTATTTAATTATAAATATAACTAGACAAATATCCATATATTGGTGTAAATTAAACAGTTTAAAAATTATGTTAAAATAAATAACCCACTCTCAATGTTTTTTTTTTTTTTTTTTTTTTTTAAATAAATAATTAACCTTTGCGTTTTTATCCAGACAACACCACCCTCCTCCGTACTCTAACATCTACCCACCCAACCAACCTATATATATATATATATATTATTACTTTTTAACATTTTTAATTTCTTATTATTATTTTTATGTTTTATAATTTTTTTATACATTTTTTACGCAAAGAATTAATTATAAGATCATGTAATATCTAATTATAAATTAAAGAATATATGAATTTTTTAGGATAACCATTATTTATAGCCTCATATACAAGCTTTTTAATATTAGTATTAATTAAATGGGAAGAACATAGACATTTTATTCTATATAAATGGTTAAGTATTATATTACGATATACAGAATTATGAAGACAAGATTTAAAATTAGTAAAGGTATTAACTTTAAAATTAAATTCTTTCCTTTTGTCATAAATATCAGTTATAAATTTGTTCTCTTTTAATATAATTTTAATATCTAAGAAATTGATTGTATTATTAAAAAGTAGGTTTTTTGAAAGTTCTAGATTAGAAGGATAATCAACAGGGAATTGAGATAAACAGGTGTTATCAGTATCAATTAAAATTACATCATCTATATATCGATATAAATGTATTGTATTATTTAAATAATGACGTTCATAGTAATATAAGTATAAGTCAGATAATACACTAGATGTACTACCACCTTGTGGTATACCAACATTTTGAATATATATATTGTTATCATGCATGATAAAATTATTATAGATAATGAAATTAGTTAAGGTATGAAAGTAATCAGAATCGATATTATGTGATATATCCAACTCGTGTTGATATTTTTTAAAAAGCTCATTTATGATATTATGTAAATCCGATAAATCGATATTATTAAATAAATCTTTAAAATCATAGGTAGTGATATTTTTTATACATTTAAGATTTTTCATAATATGGACCAGTTCATAACTATTTTTTATGCAATGTGTATTATCACTTTTTTTTGTAATATTATATATTTGATTAAGAATTACTAATAGAAGTTTGTTAGCAGCATTATTATAAGTATTGCAACCAATTGTAACAGTTCTGAATTTAACAGGATGCTTATGAAATTTGGGTATAAGGACTAGATAAGGATATTTAAAGTTAGTAGGGTTAATGTCTAATAATTTATAGAATCCTTTAATTTTACGATTATTGGCAAGTAAGTTATCATTAATTTTTTGGAATGTGTTATTATTAGATATACTAGATTTAAGCAGTTGATGATAATAAGATTTACAAATAATGGCATAATTATTAGGAGATTTATCAACATAAGTTATTACAAAGTTTTGTTGTAACTTATTGATTTGCTTAAACAGATGCTGTGTATTTACATATTCTAGGTGTGGAATATTATTTTTTAAGGACCTGGTTAATTTATCGATAACTAATATTTTCCATTGATTAAAATATTCAATGGGTTTATTATAATAAATTGCAAGTTTATAAATAAATATATCTATATCATATGTAAATTGTTTTATGATAGATTTAATGTTTAATTTGGATGGAATTCTGTACATGGTCCCATAACCCATAATTCTTCTAAGTTGTAAATCATCTACAAGATTAAGATTACCAGTAATAATATGTCCATGATCTTTATTTATATATTTTTGTAGAGAGGGGTCATTGCATTTACAGGGTAAAGTACTAGCATCAAAAGAAGATTTAGCGAAAGAATTATAGTTAAAAATCGTTCTGCCGATATATATGGGATACTTAAAGGTTTTAGAAATATGAATATTATTAATAGGAAATTGACAGTTTTTATCATTTAATATGGAATGCATATTCATCCATAAAAAATACTTTAAAGCTTCGCGATTCCCCCCCCCCCCCCCAAAAAAAAAAAAAAAAAAAGTACGAATTGATGGAACTCGATTTTTTTCTTCCAAAAGCTTAAAATAAGCATAAAATATGTTTTTTTTTTTTAAATATCCTTTTTTATACGAATTCAATGTGTATTAAAAATATTAAATCCATTGTTGCTGTACCTCATGTGAAACTGTAACTAGGGATGACCTAAACAGTTTTATAAAAACGAAAGATAATTTCGGCAATTTTCTTATTTTGAACCGAAAACGAAAACGAAAAAAAAATTAAAGTAATTAATGCATACACATTAATAGTATACAGAATTACTAATTACTTATGCATGTGGCCGAAGTTGGTTTTCTGTGTATCTGACCGAAACTTTTTATTTTCATACCAATAAAATGTAATTATCTGATCTGAGATACTGAATGGTTTTCTAATTATACGAATTTAATTAAAACATCTTTTAGGTATATATATTTGTTTTATTATTTTTTACATTGATTTTTTGTAAATTTTCATCTGTCATACTAGAATTTTCGCAAAGAGTATTCGAAACACTTCTGTTATTTCAACTGAAATATTTATACAGTGCGTGTCAAAAGTTTAAGCACAACAGAAATTTTCAAAATAAAATTATATTAATGAGTGAAAGTTACTTTCCTTTTCACATAACTTACAAATTATAGTTTTAAAAAGATAATTAACAGATTTTATGCTATAAAATTTATTTTAAATAATAAAATTTAGCAAAACAACAAAAATGAGTGTGTCAAAAGTTTAAGCACAGTAGTTTTTTAGTCTTTAGCAGAACAAGAAAAAAAAATTAATGCTTGATTATTGCTCCTTTCTGCTGAAATATTTTAAATGTATGGTCTTCCATCGATAAAATGAGGTTCTATATTGTTTCTGGTTCAATTTTATACCAAGCGTTCTCAGTGGCATCTTTCAAATCTTTAACTGAAGAATACTGCTTTCTATTTGGATTAACTGCATGAGTGAGAATACCCCACATATTTTCGATCGGGTTTTAATCAGAACTAATTGCCGACCATTTCAAAACAGACACTTTTTTCGACTTAAACCACGATGAAGTTGAGTTTTATTTATGGATCGAAGCATTATCATGTTTAAATAACCATTTTTCTCCATCCCAAACTCCGGCAACAGGAAGCAAATGATTGGCAAGTGTCTCTTGATAGTTTTCAGAGTTTTCACGCCCACTGATGAATGTTTGAGGTGTCTGACCATTGAAAGAAATAGCCCCCCATACCATTACAGAACCACCATAATGTTGTCAGCTAAATATACTCCAAAGTTTTTTGCGGAGATCATGCCAATAATACTTAAACCCATCAGGGCCATCAAGGTTCCATTTTTTCGTCACTGTGAATATCACATTCACCACTTTTCACCAAATGACATAGGCTCTTTGGCCCATTGCAATCTAGCTTCTTTATGGTGTCATTTGAGACACGGTAATCGAGCTATTTTAGGATATTTGATGTATTTGAATTCCAAAACTCTTCTATGAACAGTTTTTTTTTCGATATTTATCCTCCAACTGCATGTTTTATTTGCGAAAGGGAGTAATTACCAGTTGAAGCCAAATTTTTTATGCGTCTATCTTCGCGCAAACTACACTGATTTCCAAAAATTAAGGAAAAATCACAAAAATAGCGATAACTCGTTCAAAAAGAAAGCAATCCGTATGAAATTTGCATATATTGTTAAATAAAAGATGCTGAATAAAAATACGAAATGCAAATTAGTGGCGCTGCAATCGCATTGTGTCATCCGTGAGGCACATAAAAATGCACGTTAGAGAGTAAGGCTGCAGTTGTCGCTGTGATAGTGATATTATAAATCTAGGATAGCCAATTCATTACAGTGACCTCGAGGCATCATTTGACCACAGAACTGCGATTTAGAGCTATTGGGAGATTGAAGGCAGGACAAAGTTAAGCAGAGGTGGCTAGACGGCTAAATATGAGTCCTTCGGTGGTTCATAGGCTTTGGCAACAATTTCAAACCACTGATTCGGGTTCAAGAAGGTTCAGCCAAGGACGGCCAAGGGTTTCGACAAGCGCCGATGACCGATATTTGCAGTTATGTGTACGAAGGAATAGAACCGCAACCCCATCTCACCTTAGATTCTGCTTTGCTGCAGCCACTGGAAGGTTGGTGTCAATTTCTACTGTGCGTAGAAGGCTTTACGAAGGTGTACTTTACACGAGGCGACCAGCAATTTGTGTGCCGCTCACCTCACGTCACCAGAGGGAACGTTTGATGTGGGCACTTCAACATGTACACTGGACGGTTGATCAATAGAGGCTTGTTCTCTTCACGGATGAGTCCCGGTTTAGCCTCCAGAGCGATAGTAGGCGTTATTTGATTTGGAGAGAACAGGGAACACGCTCTCATCCATCAAACATTCGTGAAAGAGATTCATACGGAGGAGGCAATATCTGCGTTTGGGGTGGTATCACTTTGGGTGGACGCACAGACCTCCACATCTTTCCACAAGGAAGCGTGAATGCTCACGTCTATAGAGATGACATCCTTGATGCTTATGTACGACCTTATGCCGGTGCAATAGGTAATAATTTCCTGTTACAGGACGACAACGCTAGACTGCACAGGGCTCGCATCGTGGAAGATTATCTTCAGCAACAGACAATTCAGCGCATGGAATGGCCAGCTCGATCACCGGACTTGAATCCCATCGAGCATGTTTGGGATGCTTTCGGGAGACGTGTCGCTGCTCTCAATCCCCCTCCTCTGACCCTTGCCACGCTTACAACTGCTTTGGAAGAGCAATGGCTCTTACTTTCCAGCGAACTCATCGACCGCATAATTGACAGTATTAAACATCGCAGTATGTGCTGTATTGCTACTAGGGGTGATCATGCAGTATATTAAAGGTACTTTTCCTATACCAAACTGGCAAACTGATTTTTTTAATTTTATAATTATGTTATTTTTTGAAACACTATAATTGTCTGGTAATTTCTTTTCATGTTATGTCAAACATTCGTGAAAGAGATTCATACGGAGGAGGCAATATCTGCGTTTGGGGTGGTATCACTTTGGGTGGACGCACAGACCTCCACATCTTTCCACAAGGAAGCGTGAATGCTCACGTCTATAGAGATGACATCCTTGATGCTTATGTACGACCTTATGCCGGTGCAATAGGTAATAATTTCCTGTTACAGGACGACAACGCTAGACTGCACAGGGCTCGCATCGTGGAAGATTATCTTCAGCAACAGACAATTCAGCGCATGGAATGGCCAGCTCGATCACCGGACTTGAATCTCATCGAGCATGTTTGGGATGCTTTCGGGAGACGTGTCGCTGCTCTCAATCCCCCTCCTCTGACCCTTGCCACGCTTACAACTGCTTTGGAAGAGCAATGGCTCTTACTTTCCAGCGAACTCATCGACCGCATAATTGACAGTATTAAACATCGCAGTATATGCTGTATTGCTACTAGGGGTGATCATGCAGTATATTAAAGGTACTTTTCCTATACCAAACTGGCAAACTGATTTTGTTAATTTTATATTTATGTTATTTTTTGAAACACTATAATTGTCTGGTAATTTCTTTTCATGTTATTTTATACCTTACTATGCGTTGTATATTGTGGCTGAGTTTCATTAAAATCTACATGTAATATTTTGAATTATCGCTATTTTTGTGATTTTTCCTTAATTTTTGGAAACCAGTGTAGTCACTCGCGGCCTTCCTGAACGAAATTTTTGTTTGAATTTATTACCACGAGCCAAAATTTGATGAATACTTCGTTTTGATTCTTTTAATGCATTTGAAATTTCAGAAACAGACTTACATTTTGCTCTCACACTCCAGATTTTTATCACCTCCTCCTCTGAAAATTCTTTCGACTTAGGCATTTTGTACTAACTCAAAAACAACTGACTGCTTCTTATACACCCAGAAATTGTTTGCGTGCGCAACCGCTTACGTCAGTTTGTAAAATTTGCATAAAACCGATTTTGTGCTTAAACTTTTGACACGGTTATTTTTGTTCTGTTCTTAAACTCCATGGTTTGAAATAAAATTTAAAACTTAATTTCAATGAATATAGCGTTAAAATCGATATCATTAACATATACAAGACAGATATTGAAATAAAGTGAATATTTAAAGTTTTATCTTAAAATTGCTATTGTGCTTAAACTTTTGACACGCACTGTATTACTGTTAATGAGCACATGAAAAGTGTCTTCAAAATTTAATCTTATATGCATTCCTTGGTTTATAGTTTGCACTCCTTTTATGGAAACAGTCCATGACTTCAAATTAAAAATTAACAAATTAAAAAATTCATCCATGCAAATTAGGATGAATAATTATAGAGAAATTATTTCACTTTTTAGGTGTATTCGTAATTATCTAAATACGTAGCACCTATAGCCGTCGTTCAATCAGTCTGTCTGTCCATCTGTCCGCATGTA
Organism: Maratus speculifer; assembly: GCA_964019185.1. NCBI lineage: Eukaryota > Metazoa > Arthropoda > Arachnida > Araneae > Salticidae > Maratus > Maratus speculifer. Next base: position 29,596,012 of record OZ025295.1, read on the forward strand.
ACAGAACAAAAACTATCTTACCGAATCATTTGAAATTTAAAATACACAATTAAAGCATAATTTTGTCATGTCTTTCCAAATTTTATGAAAATCGGATGCATAGTTTAACCACAGGGACAATCAAAAGTATTTCGTAATATTGCGGCCAATGGGAAAAAATAGTTTCAAGTGCATTTTAATGGTGTTACACTCTTTCGAACGTAATAAAATTGATATGCATCTGTTAAATATAAACCAAAATATACATTATGTGCAATCTATGGTGCAATATTTGTTATTAATTTATACGGCTACATTAAAGTATTCCATAACATGATGGTATAGGTGAAACATTGTTTGGAGCGTGTTTTAATAATATTAAATTATTTCACATTTTATGAAATTGATATCCGTTGCTGAGGTTTACTACAAGTTACTTGCTGTATAATAAAGCAGATAGTATTTACAGGGACACACAAAAGATTTCGGCTGCTATACTGTATACTATTACACCAAGATCTGAATCTTTTTAAAACTTCGTTATAGTAAGAACGCACCCCATTTGCTGTGCTGGACGTGCAATTTCCGAATTTTTATATTTCTTTTATACTTTTCTATCAGAAAACCGAAATGTTTGCAATCTCGTAACCCGTGAGGAAAGTGTATGAACCATCTTGACAAGTGATAATTTTTCATTGGAAATAACTTCAAAATGAAGGCCTGTTTGAAGTAGGTTACTGTAACAGGTCCTTGCCGTATTTCAGCAATGTGAATAAGGTCGAGCAACATTTTCAGAATTCCTGATTGCGAAAGATTTCTGCATAATTTAAATAATTCTCATAAGAGCAGCCTACCATCGTCTGTTACAATATATACCTAAACAAAATATTACTGTTTTCACCATATGGAAATTATTTTGTATGCATTATATCTATGGGCGTGCGTTTGTGTGTCAGAGAGGAAGAGAGAATTAATTCATCGTCATTTCTTGCATAATGAGAAAAATAAAAAAGAGAGAGATTTTTTAATAATAAGGAAATATTAGAGGAAAATAAATAATTTTTCTGCATAATTCTAAATAAATTTAAATTCTTAAATTTAATCGTGCGTGAAAAGAAGCCATCCGTCACACGACGTCTTTCAGAACGAAATCCCATTTAATGACATTTTTAGCACTTTCCAAGAAAGTTAAAAAGTGCTTATGCATTCGGTTTGTCTGTCCGTCTGTCCGCGGTCTAACTCCCGTAAATATACACGGATTTTTTTTTTTTTTTTTTTTTTTTTCAACTGATAAAACTTATTTAGGGTCACCAAAGCATGTTTGGCATTGCATATGAAGTATGCACTAATGGTTCATTTAAAGAAACACTGAAAAGAATTCGATTACATTATGGTATATGGGGGAAAATCGTTTAGAGGGTATTTTAATGACATTACGTTTTTTCAAATGGGTTTAAAACTGATATAAATCACCGAATTTCACTACGATCACGTTAAAACAGAGAATATATAGCATTTTAAAAAATTAATTTATGTTTATTAAGGACACACAAAAGGAATCGGTTACAGTACTGTCTTTGCATAATATTTGGTGGAGAGTCCGTTTTAAAATTTGATATGCGTTTTTAGATTTAATTAGTTTTTTGCATATTATTCTTTATAGATAAATTATGTACCTCATATACAGGGTTGCACAAAAGTATTCGCATACCGTTCTCCTTATTAGAGGAAATTGCTGAAGAGGAATTTTAAATTGAAGTTACACGTATCTCTTAATTGAACTAAATTTTGAAATGCATGTTTTTAATAGATTCATATCTCTATATCAGATACAGGGCTGTTAAAAAATTCAAAAAATTTTCCGATTATAGAAGGGAACAGCTGAAATCCGGTTTTAAAATGCTTTAAACATTGAAATGGGGCGTAATATTTTAATTTTTTAAACGGTGCAGTTTTTTTACATTATTCTGACTGTGTTGGAAAATGCTTCATAATCTATGCTTGACGCATGATTTTTTTTCTTGTTAAATTCCGTATAGTATTTTACGCTTTATTTAAATTTAATTATTTAACGAATATTGCGATTAGATAAGGCAAAGGTTACGACTAAAATATTCTGGTACTAAAAAAAATTATATGCACACTATACATATTCGTGAAGGGGTTAAGATGGGAGGTGGCGGTGGAGAAGGGAGGTCCACAAAGTGTAAAACCGTCTGACTGAAAAAGGAGGAGTAGAGGGCCAGACTCGGGCCTATTTTCATTTTCGCGGCACTCAGTGTTGAATTCAGGGGGTGGCCCGGGGGACACCCCCCCCCCGAGCTATCAAATGCCCCCCCCCCCGGAAAATTTGAGATTTTATGTTTTCAATGGTAAAAAAAGTACAAATTCCCTTCCTAACCCAGAACCCTAATGTGTCCCTCCCGCAAAAAAGTGTCTGAATTCAACACTGTCGGCACTTGAGCAGGGCCGGATCTGGTGTACACTTTATTCGGACCGGGCTAGACCCGGGCCTTACTTTTTTCTGAAGGCTCGATTCGGGAATAACTTTTTTCCATACCAAACCGGCACTGGCGTCATTCTTCGTCTTAACGGATCAAAAATTTCAGTCCTGATTTTGATCCAGCGCGTATAGAAATCATTGTCTCGACATGGTGTTGTTTGTTCAAAGACCGGTAAAATTTGTCTTGGCCCAAAAATTTTTACAAGGCGTGCATACGTTTTTAAATCGAGTTTATTCTACAATTAAACATTAAAATTTATTCCTTTTAAAGAATTTATTCTTTCAAAGAATTTCTAGGCTTTTTAAAGTATGGAAAAACATGTGAAAAAAAATCTGTCTAGGACGGAATCCTGTCTTAAACTGAAAAAAGTGTTAATCCATGCAAAATAATGTATTAATTTCGTGATTATTTTAAGGCACATACATTAACAACCTACTATCTTTGTTTGATTGTATATTTAGCCAACATTAGACTGTGTGTGACTTATAACTTTATTTTATAGCTGTCCCATACCTCCTTGTTAAAGTTGAGGTACGGAACACATTTTGAGGCTTACAATTTCGTTAATTATAAAATAGCTTTTGCATGTGATTTTTCCATATTGTTCAGGGAGATTAAAAAGTGTTTCTTCTTGCACGCTATAAATTCGATTTTCTGTTTCTTTGCCAAACAAAGTTGATTTTCTTACTTTTTGTAAAAAGTGACCCACACCCCTTATTCTCCCTACATATTTGATTTATCTTTTTTACATTGATTTTTGTAAATTATACTCTGTTATACTAGAACTTTCGAAAAAACTTTTGCGATTTCAACTAAAATTTTTCTATTGCTGTTAATGAGCACATGAAAAGCATCTTCAAAGTTAGTCTTATATATATTCCTTGTTTTATAATTTGCACTAACTTTATTAAGTCGGTCATGACTCCAAGAATATATAATACATTTACATCCACAAAGAAGAAAACTATATTATTTTTCTTTCCTATGAAATTCCGTCTTAGAAGATTTTATTGTATAATAGTTGTCTCTGCTTTTAGATGAAATATAGATTAATAGTATTAATGATAATAGAAACCTTTACATAAAACAAACAGAGATTCATTATAAAAAATAAATATAGTAGCCTACGTACTTCTATAAAATTAAAGAATATAAAAATGAACAAACAACAACAAAAAAAGCTAAGGTAAGTATATTTGGTCAAAACTTTTCATATAAAGCACCTTTTTAACTAAATTAACGTAAATACCAATGTTTTGTAGACATTCACACGGGTCGCCCAGAGCCTTTTCCTTTCTGAGCCTGTCTCAGGTCGAATTTTTAGCTGTGTGTAATCGGGCTGGTCCAGTACTTTTTTTTTTTTGAACAGGTTGGGCCGGTCTCGGCGGAACTTTCAATTTTTATACCGTGCGGGCTTGGAAATTTCGGCCTATGCAAACCTCTCGGAAGGAGGGAAATAACTCCTTGGGGATGAACGAGTTGTATACGTGCCGAAAAAAGGCTTAAAATCACCACCAGTAAAATTTTACTGTAAAATTTCCTTATTTAATCAGCGCATTCTCTCTATTTAATAAGGTACAAATTTCTGTTTTTAAAAACCAGTGACTAAACATTAAAAATTTCGTAAAAGGATTTTGTCGCGACAGGGTTAATTAATTTTGACACCACATCTGGATTGCCAGATTTGGCCTCTTTTTAGGTGCGTTCGTAATTATGTAAATACGTAGCACCTATAGTTGTCGCTAAATACGTCCGTCTGTCTGTGCGCATATAACTACGCAAAAACTACTCAACCGAATCGTTTGAAATTTAAAATACATAATTATTACATAATTTTGTCTAGTCATTTCAAATTATATGAAAATCGGATGGACAGATCAATTACAGGGACAATCAAAATGATTCCGTTACATTACGGTCAATGGGGGAAAAAGTCTCAAATGCAATTTAATCGTTTGAAATTTAAAATATATAATTATTACATAATTTTCTGGAATCATTTCAAATTTTATGAAAATCGGATGCATAGATCAATTACAGGGACAATCAAAAGTATTCCGTTACATTACGGTCAATCGGGAAAAAAGTTTCAAATGCAATTTAATCGTTTGAAGTTTAAAATATATAATTATTACATAATTTTGTCGCGTCATTTCAAATTTTATGAAAATCGGATGGATAGATCTATTACAGGGACAATCAAAAGGATTCCGTTACATTACGGTCAATGGGGAAAAAAGTCTCAAATGCAATTTAATCGTTTGAAATTTAAAATATATAATTATTACATAATTTTCTGGTATCATTTCAAATTTTATGAAAATCGGATGCATAGATCAATTACAGGGACAATCAAAAGTATTCCGTTACATTACGGTCAATCGGGAAAAAAATTTCAAATGCAATTTAATCGTTTGAAGTTTAAAATATATAATTATTACATAATTTTGTCGCGTCATTTCAAATTTTATGAAAATCGGATGGATAGATCTATTACAGGGACAATCAAAAGGATTCCGTTACATTACGGTCAATGGGGAAAAAAGTCTCAAATGCAATTTAATCGTTTGAAATTTAAAATATATAATTATTACATAATTTTATGGAATCATTTCAAATTTTATGAAAATCGGATACATAGATCAATTACAGGGACTATCAAAAGTATTCCGTTACATTACGGTCAATCGGGAAAAAGGTTTCAAATGCAATTTAATCGTTTGAAGTTTAAAATATATAATTATTACATAATTTTTTTCGAGTCATTTCAAATTTTATGAAAATCGGATGCATAGATGAATTACAGGGACAGTCAAAAGTATTCCGTTACATTACGGTCAATGGGGAAGAAGTTTCAAATGAATTTTAATGATGTTACACCCATTCGAACATAATAGAATCGACATGAATCTATGAAGTATATACTAAAATATATATTCTGTACAAAGAATATTTATTATTAAATTACAGGGCCACACAAAAGTATTCCACTACATAATGCTATACGGGGAAACATTGTATGGGGCGTGTTTTAATTATGTTAAACTACTTCACATTTTATGAATAAGATATACGTTGCTGAGGTGTAGTAAAAACTACTTCCTGCAAATTTACAGGAACACAAAGATTTCGACCACTATACTGTATCCGAAGTATGCTCTACTATATCAGCAACGTCTGAATATTTTTTAAACTTCGTTATCGTACTAACGCACCTCAATTTGCTACGCTACACGTGCAATTTCCAACTTGTTTAGATCTAAATTTTTGTATTCGCACCAGAAATATTGTATGATACTGTTTTGTTTATTTACTGTCAGACGTTTCGTGATTACTTAAATAAAATATTTTCTTTTAAAATTTCTGATGTGGATTCGAAGTTTTTAAGTAAAAAGTAGAAGACAAACTGGCAACCAAGCGTCACATGTAAAATAAGAAAAACGGTACGCGTTATTTGCAATCAAAATAATAAAATTTCAAAAAAAAAAAAAAATGTAGTTTTACTCGGTTAATATTGTATAATATTTGAACTTCGAAGTAAGATGATAAATGAAAAGAAAGTATTTTAAAATAAACTAAGTTTTATTGCGTTGTTAGGTTGTTTTGAGTGGAATAAAAGCTTTTTATCTTCCATGTTTAAATGAATTTCGTTTGACAATGAATTTCTTTCATTCTCAAGTGCCATTCTGTACACACATTCGCTATTCAAAACTGCTGTGATGCATTTCAGAATATGCATTAAGGAGCTTAAATTAATCACTTTTACTATATCATTAACTCTTATATAACTAGTAAAAGTAATAAATCAAACAGTCTATAAAGTTTTTAAGAGGAGAGACTTTCCCAAAATAAATAAATTAAAGCAAAATTTGAAAAAGTATGAAAAAACGAAAATAAAACTCAATATTAAATTTTGAAATTCTTTCATTTCTCTTATTTTAGCTTATTTCTGCAAAATTACAAACAAATTCTAAACAAATAATTACATTTTCAAAGCAATAAATAAATAAATAAAGTGTCCGATATCAATATTTGGTGTAGCTTCGTTGCAGTGAGTGCGGCTATAACGACGTGGCATGGAATCAAATATATTTTGAATGTTTGCCATGGGGAAAAGCATTTCACATTCTTTGTATGTGTGCCCAAAGTTCCTTTGTAGAAGTTATAAGAAAAAGATAATGAGCAGGACACCGCCGATCCACGAAATCCTCCACATGTTCAAAGGGCGACATATCTGGCGAATACGCAGGCTACGAAAGAAGCTGTATATGTTCTGCCGACAAGAAATCTTAGACATTCCTTGCAACACGTGGTAGGGAAATTTCCTGTTGAAAGATAGCTTCAGGGAAGGAAAGGAAAGGCTTCGGGTCTAACACTCCACTGATGTACCTGTTGCTGTTTAGATTACTTACAATTCTTAATAGCTGCGATCGTCCATGATGTGCAATCGCATCTCCGACCATAACTGATAGTATTCGTCCACTGTGATGTTCGATAATACATTCCGGATGGTAGCATTTACCGACATAGCGTTTAATGCGAATGTGACCATGATGAAACCACAAATTAAAGCGGTAGTCATCAGATAAAACAACTTGTAGCCAATCTATATGCCAGTCTCTATGTTCATGAGCCCATTTCAGCCGCGTCGATGGTTTTACGGGAGAGGAATCCTGTATAAAGGAGGTCTTGCAACGCCGTCCACGGTGCTGCAGATGTCGACGAAATGATGATGCAGACAGTGGTACACCTGTAGCAGTTGACCAATGTGCTACCAACTGTTTCGATGAAGCTGTACGGTCCGTCAGTACCATTCAGACCATGTGTCTACTCGCATCACGTTGCTGCTGTTACACTGCACACGAGCTGGTATTGCACGATAGGAAAAGGAAGTTTTTCATGAAGGCTGATGATTCTCCCCCATTCAAACTCGCCAGTTGCTGAAATGCTGCCCTCTTTCTTGTAGATTCATAGTTACATCTCAATTAACTTTTACCATTAGCAGATAACCATAGACAATTCTCACCAACTAGCTACTACCGATCTTTTTTTTTTTTTTTTTTTTTTTTTTTTTTTTTTTTTAATAAATAAGGTCTTAACAGCAGTACACAAGATCCGGCTCAGTCCTGCATCATGCTTGATGACTCTGAAATTTGAATAATTTGCATAACACACTATACTTTGCATTCTCTGAAATTTTCAGCTTAATAGTGTCATTCCTTCACGGTGTTGCAATTTTCACAAATATGAGTGTATGGCCTTTAAAAAACAAAGGAGAAATAGAACTTTTAAAACTCTTTGTGGACGAGCGACCGGTATACGTGCCACTTAAGGTGTTCAGAATCCTTTATTAATCTTACCAGCTATATTTTACTGTAAATTTTACCTTAATTAATCAGAGCATTTTCTCCATTCAAGCACAAAAAAATTTCTGTTTTAAAAAACCGGTGATAATAGATTGAACGAGGAGTTCCCGCCGCGAAGGGGTTAATCATTTAGATATAGCATTAAATGTTAACCATATTTTTTCCCCTAAAAACAGAATTTAAATTAAACTCGTTTTCTTATTTTTGATCCATAAACCCCTTCGCGACGGGAGCCTTTCACGAAATTTTTAATGTTTTGTCACCGGATTTTAAAAACAGAAGTTTGTGCCTTATCAAATCGAGAAAATGCTCCGATTAAATAAAGCAAATTTTACATTAAAATTTTACTGGTGGAGATAAACAAGGATTTTTAAAACTTTTTGCGGCACGTATACGTGTTGTTCGTCCCCAAGGGGTTAAATTTTTATTGTTGGCATGTCATGATTATGCAAAATAATTTTTGGCAAAATATGGTATGCGTTGGGAAAAAGTTTTGCGACCCTGCTCTAAAAGCGAAATGGCGAACCTTTTCTTACCAGGTGCCAGACAGAGTTGCTACGGCGCTGCTTTAGAAAGCAATTTCATAAATGTGATATCTGATTGTTGTATCCTAAAAGCCAAATAGATATTAGCTTTGCACTTAGTTGGTTTAAAGAGAATGCAAACAGAATTTGATACATTTAACCAGAGGTCTCCATTTAGGGTTTTCATTTTTTCGGTACATTTGCAAAATTAATGACTCGTAAAAAGAAGTCAGAATATTAAATGTCAGCTTTTTTAAAATAACTTTTCGTGTCTGGAACTAAAATTTAGAAGTTTTAGTTTGTTTAAATGCTGAATTAATATGGCGATCCATCGATAGACTTGAAGCTGGCCAGTCTGAGTTTTCCATATTATTCATTTGCAAAAAATGAGCCACACCCACACACATAATAATAATAATAATAAATAAATAAATAAATAAATAAATAAATATGTCATGACTTTTTTAAAGCAATTCTTTGAGCCTGGAACTAAATTGCAATATTCCATATTTTTGCTATCCTTTCTAATTTGTTTAGACGGCGAATTAAGATGAAGATACGTCGAAAGATTTGAAATTGGCCAGTCTTATCCAGGCTCCGCCCGATGTTACAGGAGTTTCAAATTAGAATAACAGTATGCACCATGTGATGGAACCAATCGAAATTACAGGTTCTACATTAGGAAAAGTCTGGTGGCAACAAATTGCACTCTTGTTAACAGGATTTGCAAATACTGGGGTCTCCGTGGCCGAGTGGTTAAGACACCACGCTGCTAATCGCTTGCGAGCGTAGGAGATTGTGGATTCGAATCCCACTGGCTCCATTGCACACACTGTGTGTGGAGCTCCCGGTTGTACTTCTCTTGTGTTGGAAAATTTCCTTGTGCTATCTCGTTTCTGAATATTGGCGATAGCTTATAAGCAGACTTTCATGTCGAGCATACAAGTCAGATGTATGTTATTAATAAATAAAAATAAATTGCAAATATCACACGACATTTTCGAAAATACAGAAAACATGGATTATTTCGATATATATATATATATATATATATTTGTATGTCCGATATTTTTAAAATAGTCAACTTATTGATGATTATAAGCACATTCAGATTGAATATAAATTATAAATTAAAATATATTAAAACACTTGGCATGAAAATTTAATAAAACAACATACTAAATATTTTTGCCTTTTTTATGTAACTTAAGTAATAAAATCAAAGATCAACTAATTGAAAATAAACACAATTTGCTCATTATACGTTAACAGAAAAAACAAACTATATGATACTATATCAATACAATTTTGTATATTTTATAACAAAACTTGAAATACGAAATACTAGTTTGTTTTTATTAAAAATTTGCACATAAATGTAAGCTTTTCTGCTATTCCATTGCTTAACTTGTTGTGCCGATTTAAATGAACTAAGCCAATAAATAATACAACAGATTCTTTCTAATAAAGATGTAAATAACTTATATAAATTAAACAACCGTTATTTAATTGGTGTTCTAACGCTCTAAGCAGTATTATCTGACATAATTACTGGTTTGGCATTTAAAAATTCAGTTTCAAATTAAAAACTTGGAAAACATATTTTTAAGGGGGAGGAAGAGCAAATAGTTATAAGAGCAGAGCAAAATTTCCTTATTCATTTACACTTGCTTTGTTGAAGTTGTTACGCCCAGTATGTTACATCCTAATATGTTATATCTTGAGTGTTATGTGGAAAGAGCCTGTAGATGGCGCCTGTAGTGAATCTGTTTTAATTCTGTATGTACCACAGCCAGGTATGTACCTGTATATATGCGCTCTGGACAGCGATGATGCAAGACATGTAAATAAAATGCGCTAGCGAAATGATTAGAGTTTGTGGTCATTATGGTGTTAATGTGTGGAATTAATTTAATTATCTCCCCCTTTCTTATGATGTGTTGTGCGAGTATTAACAGAAGTGGTATGGAATACTTCATAATATGGAGTATCTGGGAAAAACCTTTCATCCGAATGATTTTTTTATTGTTGTTTATTTATTGAAATTTTTATCAGTAGTATTTTGTAAAGTAATTTTTAAAACAATGCTTTAAATATCTCTCTTACAATGTTAAAACTATCAATTACGAATACGTAATGTTCTTGAATCTTTTCCAACTGTTTCATTTTTTTTTTTTTACTCTAAACGGTGTTTAAAATATCGAAATGTCACATGAGACTAATTCGAAATTTTGGCATTGACCTTTGGCATTACTTCAAATTGAAATCAAACTTGGCTCAGAACAATTAATTTCCTTCTCCTGAAGGCCATCTTTTAGATAAGAATAGATGTTAGTAATAAAATACTTTGCTTAATGAATCTAACAGTGAAAATAATTATTTTAAGTTGTATTACTATTTAAAACACTAACTATACTTTGTGCAACTATCTTCTATTAGTACTTTTGTGCAATAGAAAATAAAAAAAAGAACGAATATATTTATTTTAAGCACTTATCAGGTTAAAAGGCATTAATCTATAAAGGCATAAAGCCTAGCGGTACTCTATGGTACCGTAAAAATTTCAACCATTTTTACTTTCTTCTATCTTTACAAGAATAAAGTAATGGATTCGTGAAAATTTTAAAATCCGATTTTCCATGGATTTACACTTTTTAGGAGGTCAGAGAACCCGAAAAATATGTTTTTACAAAATGTCTGTCTGTGAATCTGTCTGTCAGGCAATCAGTCAATCTGTCTTTTAAATTTATTTTAAACATTTCGAGACTGAAATAGTGGTTTTAATGTAGGATAATATTCAATATATAACTGAAAAAAGTAAAATTAACATCTTGCAAAAGTTTAGACACTTTTTTGATTTTTGGTCAGTCTTTACGGAAAAATGTAAATTTCTAACTTATGACGTCCCATGCATGTTTTGGTGCACCCACGGGAGAAGCTAAGGGGGCTGAAGCCCCCTCCAGACCGCAAGACTAGACTAATTATTCAAAGTTTTCTGAAATTATGAATCATTTATTGTCATTTATTTATTTTATTTTTAATAGGTCCTGCAAAATAGAAAATTTAAAAAATACTAATTTTTTCACAATTTTTTCTTATTTATAAATTTCGTTATGAAATTTGAAATATTAGCATTTTAGTAATCACCACTTAAAACAATATTTTCTTTTTATTTATCAAAGAGATTTAAGTTTTCAGAATCAGCACCATCAAAAATTTTCAGAGCTCCACCCCCAAGTTTCGATGATTAACCCTTTCCCCACCTCTAATCATCGCTCTGCATCATGTCAACAGAAAAAAATATATGTCGGGGTCGACACATCTCATCCATTTTGAATGATGTGTAAAAAAGTCGGACCGCGCTCGTCTGACATTCAGAGCTATCATATTTTAGAGGTCTATATTTTCGAAAACACTTTCAGAACCGGTTTAGAAAATGAAAGTACCTTTATAAAAAAAATCTCTGATCAAAATCGAAAAAGTAATCAAGGAGCGATCTTGAGAGGGTTAACCTCAGCGAGCCAATGAAAAAATAAATAAAAATAAAAATGTCAAAATGCGAAAGAGTTATTAGAAAAATGCCTCCCCATAGGAATAGCATTAGCTCGCGAGTGTCTTCGCGGGCAGGGACAGGACCCTTAAGTATTGTCTATGGGTGACTCCTTCAAAGCAAAACATAAATCTGGACGGTCTTGTCTGACTAGAAAAGGAGATGATAGAAGGACTCATAAATTGGTATCCACACACATGATGAGTGCTAGTCAAATTAAAAATATGACGGGATTTTCTGTGTCAGTGGATACGATTCATGGGTGAATGAAGGTAAATAAGGTGATTTTAAATTAGTTTACATGAAAAGGAAAAAACAGTCAGCTGAGAAATCTCACCACAAATCCACGAGAATGCAGTGGGCTCGTCAGCGTATATGTCATATAGACCCAGAGGGATACTGTGATAGTCAAAAATGGGGGGGGGGGGGGAGAATTTGGATGGATCAGCTTGTTGGACATGCTGTTGGCATGATTTACTTAAAGAACTTCGGACATTTTTAGCCGACAACAAAGTGGTAAATCTTTAATGGTTTGGGCCTCGTTTTGCTTAAATAGTGAGGTAATGCATCTCTTATGTTCCTCGACGATCACATAACAGCGCAAAACTAAATACATACTTTGGGGAACAATTTATATCCATTTGCTGAACTTTTAGAGATAGGCCTGGTCTGAATCCAATCGAAAACGTTTGGGATATCACATCTCGTAAGGTTACATAAATTTTCAATGATTAATCTCTGTTAATGAACTTTGAGCTTCTGTTGAACGTGTTTGGTTCAAAACATACCTCCAAGTAATGCAGGATTTAGTTTCTTCGATGGAAAGTCACATTTTAGCACTAATTGCAAACCACGAGAAGAAATTCTATTTTAATTTATAGTCATTTTTCTGTAAATATCTGATTATCTGTATTTTTACCACAATGTTAATTTTGTTATTTTTTTTTATCATTATACATTATGTAAAGTGTCAAATAACAGGTAATTTAAAATTTATTGTTAATTTAAAATTTATTGTTTATGAATAAAGGATAACTGACATGTTAATACACGATAGTTGAGTTACAACAGTCCGTTACATACTTCTCAATACAGAAGCATAATCGACTATTGTCTAAATTTTTGCTGCGATCAGTAACGAGGATATTTTGAAAATTCAGATATTTTACTAGAAAAAAATAAAAGATTTTTAGTACATTTTTGCATAGGAAATGCATGTTAAAATTTGAATGTTCTTAAAGAATTGTCAACTTCAATCCTAAAAGCACATACACATCCTTAAAACTAATCTCTTTGCAACCTAATATTTTCACTAAATCTTGACCTTGAAAAACTAAAAGCCTCATTAGTTATTTCTCTTTAAAATTTCTAGGATCATTTTGGTAAATAAATTCCTGTGGGAAAAAAAAAAAAAAAAAAAAAAAAGAATATTGCGTCACAACATTTGATATTTCCATCCCCATCACGAACTGTCCACATGGCTGTCTAGAGAATTTCATTCCATATGGAAATACAAGCTTTTTTTCAAACAGCTGTTTTATATCATTCTTTAAATGAAATTTAATGAAATTGGAAGATCAGTGACACTATCGGAGGTCAAGGGTAAATTTCTAAAAGCGCAGTAAAAAATCAGTCTGCATTTTCATTTCACAGACGTATTTATTTCCAATTTCAGGCTTTCACGCAATAACTTACATATATGTGTATACACTATATGGTCAAAGGTGACAGGTCACTTGCGATTTTAGACTTTTTGTTAAATATCTAGAAAAATACATGAGGAACAACCTGAAAATCCAGGTGTGTAAACAGAATAGTTACAGGTCATATATTTCCGTAAGATTTTTTTTTGGATAACCCTATCAAAACTAATGTAGTAAAAGCATTAAAAATGTAGATTTTAATTAAATGGCTTATTGTAGTAAACTGTGTTCTTTTTTATGAAATTAGCATGTATATTAGTAGAAAAATTAAAGTTTTCATAAAAACAGTCCAAAATTTTGCCAATTTTTTTTTATTATAATTTGCAGAGTTCTTAATATAAAAAAGTACTTTTCAGAAAGTATGACAATCAACATTGTACATTATACCCTTCAATTAAAATTCAAAAATAATACAAATTGTATGAAAAATGAGCAGGTTTACCAAATGATGTTTTAGTGCGCATGCGTGAATGCAATCGAAATATAATGTGCATAATGTGTTTGCTAAATGCATAAAAAATCTTTTGTGAAAACCTCAAAAACATAGCTTAAAAATTCCGAAAATTGTCATCGATAGAATAAGCTCAAAATCCGTTGTTACCAAAAAGAAGCAAAAAGATGAGGGCTTCTGACCAAATATACTAAGTACGTGCAATATTGTGTACGCCATATTGACACTAATCAAAGGATATATGGGAACAGCCCCTCATCTTTTTTGCTTCGTTTTGGGAACAACGAATTTTGAGCTTATTCTATCGATCATTAATTTTCAGAATTTTCAAGCTATGTTTTTGAGACGTTCACAAAAGTTGGTCTATAAATTTAGCATTACACATTATATTTTGATTGCATCCGTACATGCGCATTGAAACATTATTTAGCAAACTTCCTCATTTTGCATTCAATTTTTATTACTTTTTAATTCTGATTAATGATAAAAAGATTATTTGCATAATTAATATTAATATTTCGTAATTAAAATGATAAAAAGTAAGATAATATTAAAAATGATTAAATTATTAAAATTAAAGTTCAAGTAAATGATTAATAATGCATAATTAAACACGTATAACAAAGATGAGATACATTTCCTTGAATATTCAATGAAATTTTCCTCATAAAGGTATCTTATTCAGACACATCAAAATCACCAATCAATCTGGTAAGGAAGTTTTATTTTAGGTTTAGCCAGCTTAATAACTAAAAAAATTTAATACACAAGTATGCTTGGTAAATAGATATCTTAATTTAACAACATATCTTAACAACAATATTTTAATTTTTTAAAGAAATAAATTTATACTTCTTTCATGAAAAACCATAAGCTGAGTCATATTATCAAGAATTATATATTAAAATACATACGAAATGACATAAAAGCAAAAAATTCTGTAATTTTGCCCGTAAATTGACCTTGTGAAACTGAAAGCTTCATTGTTTACATCTTGTGCGGATTTTAGGCGTTTTCAAATTTTATGTTTGCGGATTCTAAGTAGTGCACTATATCAGTAAATTAATCAATCTAAGGAGGCACGAAAAATTGAAAGTGCTCTGGGCACAGAAGCTTGTTAGTCGCCCTCTGGTGATGCAATATGACTTGGACAACACTCCGGTAATTCTCTAATTCTCCGTCAACCTCAACCTCGCATTTCGAGCTTAACTCTTGATTGAATGCGAAATCCAGTTCATCGTTTACCCAACCTGCCAAAATTCGAGGTAAATCCTAACCTAGAGTTGAAGAACTCAACCAACCTCTACATGCTATATAGGTTAGTGAACCGGCGCATGCCTAGTAGAAAGAAAGATGGCCGTAGTTTTTAACAGTGCTTTAAGGCTTTTTTTTAACAAAGTTTTTTATATTTATTAATTAAATGAAGCTTTTATTATGAAAGATGCTATTATAAAAGAATATGTCACTTAAATTTCTCCTTTTTTTTTAATTATTTTACTCTATGAACGCAAAATTATATAAATTTGTGAGTCGAAAACGAAGCTTTCAACTTTACTGATTTTCTAAATATTTTTTGGTGCGCCATTTAACGAATCCGAACAGAAATATGTTTTTTCAATGCGTTACGCAGAGCTATGTTTGGCCTTAATAATATAGATAGCTATATTATGCGTGGAACATCGTTTACAACATTGACAACCCGATGATTGAGAAATCCTTTTAAAAGGGCTATATAGCAGTAAAAATAAAACCCTGGCATCGTTTTATTTAAATGCTAAATTCTACATTTCTTCAGTTAGAACATAGTTACGTAAAATTATTAAAACTTTTCAACCTTTTGTATCACATACACAAAAGTCTATGTTACTTATACGTATAAAAAATATTATCCTAATATGCAGAGTATGTTCAAGTTGATTGACATTAAAAAAATATACATAAAAAAACCGCACTATTTTGAAAATAAACTTACAAATTGAAAGAGAATTTAATAGCATAAATAAAAGAAAAAAAAGGGGAAAAAAAGCAAAAATTTCTATTACATATGTATTTTTTAAAAAATAACGAGTTTAGTTGTCTTGTATTGATGAACAACTAATCAATGCACAATATCATAAGTACATGTGAGACAAAATATAAATTAACATAAGTACAAAAACAACATTTTACAATAGAGTGGGCTTTAAAACAGAATTTTATTTATAAGTTGTTATTTCCCAATACAGCAGATAATATAATTTGCTAACAAAATTTTCAATAGACGGTGACATTGAATAATTTTTCATCCTAATTTTTTATTTATCATTTAAGTAGTTTCACACCGTTATTGCTAATATGAACCTCTTAACCCCTTCCCGACGGGAGCCTTTTACCAAACTTTTAATGTTTTGTCACCGATTTTTAAATGCAGAAATTTGTGTTTTATCAAATCAAGAAAATGCTCCGATCAAATAAGACAAATTTTACAGTATAATTTTATTGGTGGGGATAACCAAGGATTCTAAAGCCTTTTTGAGGCATGAGGTATCGCTCGTCCCCAAGAAGTTAAATTTTATAAAATTAAAGACTGGAGTTGCTCAAAAATATATTTTGTTTGTTATATATGTTTGTGGGTACGTTTACGTTGCAATTTTGTATTAGAAAATTGGCAATATTTCCGAAGAATGCGTAATTTTCTAATTATTACGGATATATATACAAAGAAGAAAAGAAAACCTTAAAGTCAATATTTTTTTATTATTATTATTATGTTTATATGCTCAAAATGATTGTCTTTTAACATCTAAATCAACGTTTTCCAAACTGATGTTGTTGAGCTACAAAGGGTTAACTGAGAACAAGTTTTTAAATGAAGCTGTACAAATTTATAATGTCTAGTAAAAGTAACAAGTCTTATCACACCATGACTTTTTATTCTTTTTCAGTTGTTCTTAAATTCCTTTTCCTCTTCGATTAGATAGCATCCTTTCTAAGAGTATATTGCGCGGAAATGGCTGTGACGTCTTTCCGTTCTAGTCCAAGGTCTTCGACCTTAATAAAGTTGCAGTGCAGCAGACGATTCCGTCTGATTCTTTTTTGGCCGAATCAGTGAAAATTATTAATGTATTCACCTGCGAATTCAAGGGTTGACAAATACCTACCTGCCTGTTAAAAAATGTTGCAAGCGTGCTTACGCTTATCATGAACTTTTAAAATAAAGCAGAATAAATTAGCATAAATTCTTCTGCTTGCACACGAATATATGTTACCGCTGCATCGAGATCTGAATGGACCCGGGTCAGGGTGGGCCTTGCTTTTTTCTTTTAAAAATTCACATAATTTCATATTATAAAAAATGCCTTCTTACAGTTATACGTTTTCCTATGAAATATAAAGAAATAAACATATTTTTAAATTTATATGTACAATTTTTCAAAAAATTCCTATGAAAATGAAACAAGAAAAGTTTAAATAATTTTTATATCTCTCAAACATAGTTGAAGTATGTTTATGAATTCAGGTTCGCTTGCCGTCTTAGCCATGTTCCAACTCGCATAAATGTACTCAGATTGCCATGTGATTCATTAATACATACAGGGTGTCCAGCAAATAACACCCTGATTACAAATTTAAATTCCTCAAAAACGAAGATCTAGAAAATAATGCGGTAAACAGTTTGTTCATTAGGTAAATTGTAAAAATCTTCGAACGGTGAATATTTTTAAAAGATTGTGTTCTAATTAAAAGAATGCCTGATTTGACATTTTTCTTGTTTTTTTTTTTTTTTTTTTTTTTTTTTTTTGTTTTTTTGTTTTTTTGTTTTTTTTTTTGTTTTTTTGTTTTCTTTTTTTTTTTTGGGCAGAGAACAAAATTTTTGGCGTACAGTGCCATATTTTAACGATTTTTGGAAAAAAAAGTTTCGAAATTTCAAAAATTAAGTTCGAAAAATCGTTAAATATGGCACTGTACACTGAAAAACTCATTCTCTACAAACAATCTAAAACAAGAAAAATGTCAACTCCAGTATTCTTTGCAATCAGAACACAATCTTTTCAAAATATTCACTGCTCGAAACTTTTGTATAACATTTTTACAGCTTACCTAATAAACAAACCGTTTATCGCATAATTCTACGATCTTAGTTTTTGAGAAATTTAATTTTGAAATCAGAGTGTTATTTGCTGGACACCCTGTATTATTGAGGTTTACTATGGCATGTTTGGTATTAAAAATTAAGTTCAGATTTTTTTAATTGTTACCACTTTTTTGAAATGGTAAAATTGTCCTTATTTTTGCCTTATAATTAATATGTCATTAGATAAGGCGAATTTTACGATTTCGAAAAAATGGTGCCAGGGCCATAGCTGAGGGGGTACTAGAGGCGGTTCTATCCCCACCCCTAAAACATGTTGAGCGTTCCCTAGAAAAGATTCATAGGTCATTAAATGAATTTATGTTCCGAAAATCCAAATGAAATTATGTTCAAAAATCAAATTTTGAGGCCCTTTCACAGTTTTGCAGAAATACTAAATTGTCATAGTGTTTCAGCACTCGCTCATCCTATTGGCACATATGAAGCTAACATGGTGTTTAATGTTGCACGAATTATACACTCGAATTTTTTATCATCACACTCTTCTTTTAGCATGAAAATGAAGTTATTGCGACAGTTTAATAAGAAACATAGTACTACAGTGTAAACACAGAATAATTTATCTTTCTGCGTCAGCGAGAGAGAGAGAAAATATGACCTCCTCTCCCCTATTATTCACTTCTAGCTATGGCCCTTGGGCGGGGTGGGGGGACGCCAAATTGAAACTTCGCCCTGGCGCAATTTTCTCTTAGCACGGCGCTGGTTTCAGTCATAGCAAGTGTCTTTATAAAGTGGCTCTTTAATTCCCCCGCACATTCCTGGTTCGGTCCATTGGAACCGTCTGGTAGACGGAGGTAGAGGTCTGCACGGGCCGGAATTTCCAGGCCCGGCCCGTAGGAAAAAATTTTCGGCCCGACCCGGCCCGTTGTAAAACTCGAAAGTTCGGCCCGGGCCCGGCCCGTTTAAATTTTTATATTTTAGGCCCGGCCCGTACAGAAATCAGTGAAAGCAGGCCCGGCCCGTTTTGGCCCGTTACAATTTCTACGATTTCTAAAAAATTCAGATTTTTTTCATATAATTAAGATTTCTTTAAAGAATACTGCATACATATCTATGGAATGATTTTACAGTACATTTTACAGGAAATACGCATTAGCAACATTAGTGATTATTAAGATTCTTGGGCTTTCAACAATCAAATAAAGATTCATCAAAAAATTAATATGGCTTAGTATAAAAGAAAAAAGAAAGAAAGTTAAAAACATCGTAACTTTTGAAGCTGTTTTATAAAAGAAGATTTATAAAAATATTTCTATATCATTTTATTAAAGATTTTAAATCCAAATTCATTCGTTAACTCAAATATGCGCCTTTCTGATTCATTTCTAAATTCATTTTTTTCTCAGAAACGCACAGCAGGTATCTTTATTCAGAAACTATATAATCAAGTGGCATTATCCGTTTTTTGATGCAAGCAACTTAAGAATACTGAAAGGAAATAAATTATTGTTATAGTTAGCATTTTCAATAGAATTTCTGGAAGCGATAGCATGGGAGGGTAGAAAAACCTGCAACCATTTGAGAAACTATTGTATCTGAACAAATTTATGCAAGTATTTTATTCATCAAAAATGAAAAATGCTAATCGATTCCAAATGCCTTCAATGTCAGGCTTATCACTTTTATATTTTTACAATTAAAAATTAATCTGAAAATGTGTCAAACTTTTGTGTTATTGAGAAATAAATTTAAAAACCATCAAGAAGTATATAGCCAAAGATTAATCTAACATAAGTTCTTTATCGCTGTTAATAATTTTACAAATCATGTTGTCTGCCCTACAGATCTTGAGAACAATTAAGTCTTGTTCTGGTCCGGCAAGTCTATATGTAGAAAAATAATGCAAGCTTGATCTCGGTCCGGTATGAGTCAGCTAAAAAAATATTAAAACGGGTTACACGCAATTTAACTGTCCGATGCCGATCTCACACTGTACAAGTTACATTTTTATATTGATGCTGTCAAACTACTATGGCTCGTGACGCACAATTATATTTATTCTCGTTAAAACCATTTGTGTTGAAAATAGATCATATTTTATCGTTTCAGCTTAAATCTTCAGAACCGACCGGAAAATTTTTTTATCGGCCCGGCCCGTTTATTTTGTTTGTCGGCCCGGCCCGTTGAGAAAACTATTCTGATTCTGTCGGCCCGGCCCGTAAGAAAATTTGAAACGATTCCGCCAGGCCGGGTACGGGCCTGCAGACCTTTAGACGGAGGGTTAAACTGATTTGCGAATCTTATTTCGTTTTTTGGAAAGTTACATTTGTTTATTTTTGACAAATTTGTATATATATATATATATATATATATATATATATATATATATATATATATATATATATATATTCTTTTTTTCATTAAGATAAATAGAAAAAGATGAGACATCCAACCTACTTTACAATTCTAATGAATAAATCACCTCAAGAGAGAGAGGGGGAGGACGAAACGAAACACCGCATGTTAGTTGAGTGCTTCGAGGCGCCAAGTTGGCGGGCGCATGTTTTGGCTTTAGCCCAAAAAATCAGAATCGCACGACATTCGGAATAAGTTAGGCCTATGACATCAATAGAAGGCCGATGAAAGAGTCCAGCTGTCATTGAATATGAAATTCTAGATTTGAATTTCTTTTCTGGTTTCTTGCACTTGGAGAATTTGACCTCTCTACTTTTATATGTGTGTAGTATATATCGGTATGAGGACGTGAGTTCCAGAACTCGCCTTATCCACAGAAAAATCAAGTATGGGAAAATCGCGAAAAACTCTGCTAGCGTCCATTGGTTTTCATTGATTTTACAATGACAGAAATACAAGACAAAATTATTATTATTATTTATTTATTTATTCATTTATTATTTTTATTTTTTATTTTTTTTATTTATTTTATTTTTTATTTATTTATTTATTCATTTATTTTTTTTTATTTTTTTTTTATTTATTTTTTTTTTATTTATTTATTTATTTATTTATTGTAGATGTTATTGATTGAAGTAGATTGTTGTAGATTGATTATAGGTGCAGGTTTACCAATAAAATAGACTAAATCTATTCTCTTAATGTTCTCTTAACATTGATATCAATGTTAATATATCGACGATTGATAAGGAAAAAAATTATACAAAGTCGGATTTTTTTTTTTTTTTTTTAGAATTTTTATTTTTAACAACTTTTTTGAAATTGTAAAATTTTCCTTGTTTTCGATTTATATGTCATTAGATAAGACGAATTTTACGATTTCGAAAAAGTAGCGCCAGGGCCGTAGCTAAAGAGGTGCTAGGGGCGGCTTAGCCGCCCCCTCCCCCCCTAAAACATTTTGAGCCTCCCGTGGAAAAGATTCATCGGACACTCAATGAATTGATGTACCGGAAATCCAAGTGAAATTCTGTTCAAAAATCCAATTTAGTTTTGAGGACCCCTTTCACAGTTTTGTTGAAATACTAAATTGTCACTAAAATAAGCGTTTCAACACTCGCTCATCCTATTTGCACGTATGACGGCTACATGATGTTTGATGTTGCATTAATTATACCCTCGAATTATTTATCATCATATTTTTTTTTTCAGTATAAAATGAAGTTATTATAACAGCTTAATAAGAAACATAGTACCTACTAAGTGAATATATACTAAATTATCTTTCTGCATCAGAGAGAGAGAGAGAGAATACTTTTAGCTACAGCCCTGGGGGGGAGAGGCGCCAAATTGAACCTTCGTACGGCGCTGATTTCAATCATAGCTGGTGTCTTTATAAAGTAATTCTTTAACGCCCCGGCACATCTCTGATTTGGTAAATTGGAATTGTTTGGTAGGACGAAGGGTTAAACTGATTTGCGAATCTTATTTCATTTCTTGGAAAGTTACATTTGTCTACTTTTGACAAATTTGTATTTATATATTTTATTTCTGCATTAAGATAAAAAAAAAAAAAAAAAAAAAAAAAAAAAGATGAGACAACCAACCTACTTTACATTTCTAATGAATAGATCACCTCAAGAGAGAGGGAGGACGAAACGAAACACCGCTAAATGTGACTGTTAGCAGAGTGCTTTGAGGCGCCAAGTTGGCGGGCGCATGTTTTGGCTTTAGCCCAAAAATCAGAATCGCACGACATTCGGAATAAGTTAGACCTATGACATCCCATACTTCTCTACTGTGCTCAGATCTGGGGCTCTGCGGCAAAAACTAACTTACAAAAAATACAAGTTGTACAAAATAAAACTCTTAGGGGAATCATACGGGCTCCTTGGTACCGAAGAAATACAGTCATTCATCATGATTTGGATACTCCTCCTATCCGTTCGGTTATTAAAAAACAGGCGATCAATTTCTTCGATAAAATTCCGAATATTAATAATCCGGCCTTGCAGAATTTTACTCCTTATGACGAGCGTGCCCGATGGCGCAGGCCTAGGGCAACTCTTCATCTACCCGAAAACATCGACCCGGGATAATACCACTTTCTTCTTACATTGATAGGGTAACACCTTCCTAAGTGTTCATATTTTCTTGTAGTTAATTGTATATATATTTATATTTATTTATTTATTTTTATTTTTTTTCTTTGATTTCTATACATTCCTTTAATTATTATTCTATCTTTTAATTTCTTAAATTTAATATCTTCATTGTTTATATTATGTTTCTCTTTTTATTTTTATTGTATGGCGCCTTTAATTGGCTTTTGGTTTTTATTTTACTTCCCCCTCTTTTCCGCGTTTCTGGCGTTATGCTAGCCAGACATCGGCTATGTATGTTCATTTCTCCCACAGATCCATTGTACTACTAGAGGTGCGGAGTTCTACTCCTGGTACTCTGTCAAGACTCTCTTCCAAGTTCCAAGTTCCTATGACATCAATAGAAGGCCGATGCTGTCATTGAATATGAAATTCTAGATTTGAATTTCTTTTCTGATTTCTTGCACTTGAAGAATTCGACCTCTCTACTTTTATATGTGGATAGTATATATCGGTATGAGGACTTGAGTTCCAGAACTCGCCTAATCCAAATGTCCAGAAAATTAAGTATTGGAAAATCACGAAAAACTCTGACTGTATCCATTGGTTTTCAATGTAAACTAAGATTTTACAATGCCAGTTGTGTAGTCGTAAAAAGAAAAAACAGACGGCATACGTTCTAAGCAGAGGGTATACGCTCAAGGCAGAGAGTATATCCTGGAGTGTAAATATAATAGCTTTCTTGAGAAACAGAGGATATACGGTGCTCCTTTAAAAAAATCAGAAGGTATACGGCGTATACTTCCGTATACCCTTTACTACATCCCTGATAATTACAGAAATGTAGGATAAAACTAGTTTTTTTTTTCTATTGTTTGTTTAGATTGTTGTATTTTTTCAAAGAAAATAGATTTAATCTATTCTCTTAACACTCTCTTAATATTGATATTAATGTTGATATATCGGCGATTGATAGAAAAAAACCCAAAATTCAAGGCATTCAATCAGTATTGCCAGTGGGCTATTTTTATTTATTTATTTATTTATTTATTTCAGATTTCTTAATTGTAACCACTTTTTTGAAATGGTAAAATTCCCCTTATTCGATTTATAAAATCCAACGATACCTTTATTTTTATGGAAAAAAAAAAAAAAAACAATAACCTATAGAGTTAAATATTTTTACGTGCGTTCATAATTATGTATATATGAAGCACCTATAATCGTCGTTTAATCTGTCCGTCCGTCCGCATATAACAACGCAAAAACTACCCAGCCGAATGCTTTGTAATTTTAAATGTATAATTATAAAAAAAATTTGTCGCGTTATTTCAAATTTTATGAAAATCGGATGGATAGTTTAATTAAAGGACGGACAAAAATTTTGGTTACATTACAGCAAATGGGAAAAAATGTGATCAATTGCAATGAGTTCAATTGGTTCAACTGCATGTTAATTGTGTTACAGTCTTTCAAACAGAATGAAATTGATATGCATTTACTGAAGTGTATTAAAAATACACGCTGTTGCAATATGCGGTGCAAAGAATGTTTGTTATTCATTTACAGGACCACACAAAAGAATTCCGTTACATAATGGTGTAAGGTGAAACTTCGTTTTCGGCATATTTTAATCGTGTTAAATTATTTTACCTGTAATAAAATCGATATACATTGCTGAGGTTTACTGTGAGTCACATTCTGTACCATGGAAAGTGCATAGCATTTACAGGAGTATACAAAAAATTTCGGATACTATACTGCAACCGAAATGCTGTATATTAGAGATGATTGCTATAGAAGTGCATTTTTAATTGTGATATGAGTTTAACTAAATTTGTGTATATTGCGTTGTGTTTATAAGTGCTGTAGATCATATACAGTAGGGGTGCACAATCTTTTCAAGAGAAGGGCCTCTTACAAATATATCTGGGCGGTCGAGGGCCCCATCAATAACATAAAGAGAATTAGATTTTGAGGAGATGATCTGTGGCCTATAATCGGATAAAAAGAATGGTTTCAGAGGTCAGTGGGGAGTTGCCCTTTTAAATTCACTTATCCAGTCGAAATATCCAATTCAGTTGGTAAAGGATATACAGCAGTTTTTACGTTTTGTATATATAACAGATATAGCATGGATTATTTTCATTATATAATAATATTCCTTGACTTTATTCAGGGGAGTAAATTTTGTTTTTATTAAAAGTGCTAAAAAACAAACAAAAGAGGATGGTGCTGGCTGAAAAATAATAAACTTTATGAATGAAAGAGAGAGAAGGAGCCAATCAAGAAGATTTTAAAGTGCTTTATCAATTAAATTTCCGATTTTTCTGCTTCCAATTACAGAAATTTGCACTTTTTACCAAACCGATCGACAAAATTCGCAATTTTTATGAAACCGATCGACAAAATTCACGATCTTTCCGCGCCTGATCAACAAAATTTGCAATTCTTACGAAACTAATAGAGAGAATTCATGAAAATTTCCCCGCATCATCAACAAAATTCACGATTTTTACAAAACCGATCGACGAAATTCAGTTTCTACAAGGCTGATCGACAAAAAATCGCGATTTTTGCAAAAACGATCGACAAAATTCGTGATTTTTACAAAGCCAATTGACGAAATTTGTAATTTTTCATTCACATGATCGATAATTTCGTGATTTTTTGCTGCTGATAGACGAAATTTGCGATTTTTTTCGTGCCTAAACAACACAATTCGCGATTTTTACGAAGTTGATCGATGAAATTCGCGATTTTTACGATGCTGATCGACGAAATTCGCGATTTTTACGAAGTCGATCGACGAAAATCGCGATTTTTACGAAGCCGATCGACGAAATTTGTGATTTTTACGAAGCAAATTGAAGAAATGCTTTTCTTTACAAAGCTGATCGGCGATATTCGCAATTTTCCTTCGCATGATCGACAAAATTCTCGACTTTTACGAAGCCGATCGACGAAATTCGGAAAAATTTCAAAACCAATTGGCGAAATTCTCGATTTTTACGAAGCTGATCAACAAAATTCGCTATCTTTATAAAGGTGAGCGACGAAATTCGCGATTTTTCCGCACCTAATCTACAAAATGCGCAATTTTTATGGAGCCGATCAATAAAATTCACGATATTTCCGCGTCTGATCAGCAAAATTCGCATTTTTACGAAGCCGATTGCCGAAATTATAAAATTTTACGAAATCGATCGACGAAATTCGC
The DNA here is from genome assembly GCA_964019185.1 of Maratus speculifer. NCBI lineage: Eukaryota > Metazoa > Arthropoda > Arachnida > Araneae > Salticidae > Maratus > Maratus speculifer. The sequence goes on from OZ025295.1 coordinate 29,621,895, forward strand.
AATTTTTGCAAAACTGATCGACGAAATTCGTGATTTTTACAAAGTTGATCGGTGAAATTCGCGATTTTGCCTTGCATGATTGATAAAATTCGCGATTTTTTAAAACTTTATCGATGAAATTTGAAATTTTTATAAAGTCGATTGACGATTTTTAACGAACTTGATCTACGAAAGTCGCGATTTTTACAAAGTCTATTGACGAAATTTGTGCTTTGTCCACCTTTAATTGACGAAATACGTATTTTTCCTCGCCCAATCCACGGAACTCACGACTTTTTAACTGACTTTAACAAAATTGCATTTTTAATGCAGCAAGATGAAATTCGCGATTTTTTTTCTTTCTTAACTCACAAAATTCCCAATTGTTTTGCAGCCGATCAACAAAAATTTCACTTTTTCCGCGCATCATTGCAAAATTCGCGATTTTCCGTGCCTTATCAACGAAATTTGCGATTATTTTCGTCCCTGATCGGCGAAATTTTTTTTCAAGCCTCATGGGCAAAATTTGCGATTTTTCTACACCTGATGAACGAATTTTGCTATTTTTCCGAGCCTCCAACAAAATTCGCTATTTTCCCGCACTTGATTAATGAAATTCGCGATTTTTCCGTGCCCGACCTACGAAATTTAAGTGATTTGAGAAGCGGTTTTTAAGTGACTGACGAAATTTGATTTTTTCCGCGGTGAATTGTCGATTTTTACGATTTCTTTTTTTGCGACTTATGCACAAAAATTGCAGTTTTTTCCACTTGTATATTGAAGTTGTCTAGGGGCCACAAGTTAACCCATCGCGGGCCACTTTTGGCTCGTGGGCCACAGGTTGTGCATCCCTAATATACAGGGTAACACAACAGAAACTGCACAGGTTACAGAATATGAACAAAAGCAGCTTAAAGGTGGTTTTTAAATAAGTTATGCATTTTGAACTGAAATGCATTTAGTAAGCCAAGATATGTTTATAGAATGCAGGAAAATGGTATACAGGACTGTACAAAGAATTAGATACATGACTGTCTATGGAAGATAATCTCTGGAGGTGTGATTTCATTAGATTTAAGAGTGTTTTAGTCTTAATTAAATTTTAACTATATAGTAATATATAAGGCAAAATATATGGCCTTACAAAAGAATTAAAATATGCTATTATCTATAAGGGTATAAATTTCTGAAAGACAAATTTCAATCTATTAGGCGTTTTAACACTTTACAACATCGCTGAAAATGTTTAAGAATGCGGTTTGTCTCTCTGTACTCTAACTTGTGTTAATATAGATGGATTACTTTGTAATATATATGAATTGAGATTTACTATGCCATGCTCGGTATTGAAAGTAAAAATCGGTATTGAAAGTAAAACATTAGATCTTCCATGCACCGGAGATGCGCCTGTATGCATCAGGGCCCGGTGATGTAATTTCAAACACCTACTTTGATAACGATAGGTATTTTTAAGCTATTGCATAGCTTTTATCGCGGGCTTTGAGCGCAGTGACCGAATCTAGAAATTCCGTAACGAGAAAACCTAACACTTCGGCTACGTCGTTTCAGTTCGGCAAACTTCGGCACGATATCCTTCGGTAGACTTCGGCAGACATTGACGCGGTATTTTTCAGATATTAGGATATCAAGTCTCAAACTTATGTTTCTTATGATCTAATTTTCATAGCACGGCCAAATTTTGTTTGGTAATTTATTATGAGACAGTGTTAATTTTTGGTGACAGGAGACCCCCATGGTGAGGGTCGAAAAATTTAAAATGCTTATAACTCGCGATCTACTTTTCGTAGCGCGGCCAAATTTTGTTTGGTAATTTATTATGAGACAGTGTTAATTTTTGGTGACAGAAGGACCCCCCCCCCTCCCACCGTGAGGGTCGAAAAATTTAAAATGCTTATAACTTGCGATCTAATTTTCGTAGCGCGACCAAATTTTATTTGGTAATTTATTAAGTTATTGCATAGCTTTTATCGCAGGCTTTGAGCGCGGCGACCGAATCTAGAAATTCCGTAACGAGAAAAAATCCTAACACTCCGGCTAACGTCGTTTCAGTTCGGCAGACTTCGGCACGGTATCCTTCGGTAGACTTCGGCAGACATTGACGTGGTATTTTTGCATAAGTTGATAAAAAATGTTATGCAATAGCTTTACCGCGGCAGTCCCCAAGTGCCACATACATTTTTTTAATGTTCTTTTTTTACTTTTCTGCTGTACTAATGGTAATAAAGATGTTTTCTCTTCTTATTCGTGTCCTGTCCTTCTTGCGTTTTGTGTCATCACTTACCACGCCAAGAAAACATTTCCGACCATGGGTTGCTATGTAAATCTGAATCCTTGTGATGACCTCTACCTCCAATTAAAGTTTGTCTCATTATTTCTCGGACACCCTGAATAATCGTATCATATTTTGCATTCATGCATTTTTGTATAAGAAGTTTAACAGCTACTGCATCAAAATCTGAATATTTATGAAAAAAAGTTATAGTACAAACGCACCTCATTTGCGACGTTTGACGTGCAATTTTCGACTTGTTAATAAACTTCAAGAAAAAAAAGAGATTGTATTCGACATAGATATTTATACTTTGATATATATGTTCAATAAAAGAGGTACGGGTATCCACATTTGCTATTCAAAAGACATTGCTACTAAACACAATATTATGGCGAATAAATAGTGAATAAAAGTTTAAGCAACACGGTCTTGGATATGATTTGCACGGTTCTCAGGTTTTTCTTGTGAAATCTTCAGTTTTTCGGTGATTTTAAAAACTTGATCCGCGGAACTACTGTGCGAACGCTAAAAATCCCAATTTTCCATGATGTACAAATTCTTTCAATATTTTAAATATCTCTATCGCCATTTTCCCGGATTTTCAAAACACTTTATTTGCAAATATTTTGCAGGGAGAATTGACATTTTATAATAATAAACTTATATATTTTAAACTTTTACGGGCTACATTTACGGCCAACTTCATTAGAGGCCACAGAAGCTTAAACTTATTAAGGGGGGGGGGGGGGGCTCAGGATGGAGACAGGTCATATAATCTCCGTTGATTCAATATTGCGAGAAAGTTGTCCTATAGCTGCCCCAACGCCGACCCAATCCATAGCTGCCTCTATGGATTGGGTCGGCGTTAACCCTTCATCTACCGACGGTACTTATAAGTACCATAAAAATTACTTATTATAAAATTCTTTTAATACGTCGATTAGTTGTAATACTGTTTAGAATAAGTTGCAGATACATTAGTTTATTTAGTTCCAAAAGCATTATTGGTTACACAAAACAAGAGTATTTTTAAAAAGGATGATTTTTTTTGCCTTTGTATCTTTCCAGCTTTCTTGGCGTTAAGTTAGGGGGATGGGGATTTTTCAATTCGGAAATATTTCTATATTTATATTGTAAGAACATCATATTTGTACATTTTATAATACTACAAAATACGAAGAAAACAATTTAAAATAAAAGAGTTGAGTGTTGTTATAAATATTGCACAAAATCGCTGCAAATTCAAATTTAATTAATCCTTCAATCCTTCTAAAATTCTTCAAAAATTTATTAGACGATTATGTAAATCTTTTAACTTAGTTTAACAATTTACGTAAAATGCTTTAGAATGTAAAATTTTCATGAATTCATAATTCGGTAGATAAAGGGTTAAATTACATGATATGATGTCAAGAATTCAGTCCTAACAAGTAAGAACTATCTAAGCCTCTAATGAAGTTGGCCTTGCTACATTACGGGTTCAAACTATCATTGGGTATCCAGATTTTTGCGGGACGCGCCATTCAGTGATTCCAAAACTACGGAGTCATAGTGCGGGCTGTTTTAGCTGTCCTAATTTTTCATGATGTACAAAAGTTTTAATAAGCTCCGAGATTTTCCGCAATTTATTGTAATTTTCTGAATTTACAAAGTATTTTTTTACACAATTCCTTTTTGTTCTTAGAAATATTTTATAGCAGGAATTCAGCGTTTTATAAGCAAATCAACACACCGGGTGATGAAAAATTAAGACGAACTTTAAAAATGAATAATTCGAAAACGAAGCAAGATACAAAGATAAAGTTTGCACCAAACGGATGGAAAAGAAACCGGGTTTTGTTGGGCAACGAGAAAAATAGATCTGTTGGCAACCAACAGATGGCGCTGTCGGATTTCTGATTTAGGATTATGCAAAGTAACAAACAATATAAAAAGGAGCAACTGCAACAGGTAATGGTAGTCGAAGCTTGTATGCATCGAAATGCTGTCCATAGTTGAGAAAGCCCTCTTAGTGAAACTGTATTATAAGAATACGGAATGTGACATTGCGGCATTGCGAGCATATCGCTACATGAAGGATATGCGAAATAGCAATGTACCAATAACGTAGGACCAATAACGTCTTCTGCATTGAACAAAATGATGATGAAATTTGAAGCTACAGGCTCTTTGGAGTCACGTCAACGTGGGACGTCCCTCAACAGCCGCTGTTGTTGCCACGACTATAAAGCAAATGGTGCAATCCATGACGGCGATTGCTGCAGATGGAGAGTGCAGTGCTCGAGAAATATCGGGGGAGATAGGAATGTCGTACGGTAATGTCTGGAGAATACTGCGAATAACTTTGCAACGGTACTCTACAAGTTGCAACATAACCAAGAACTGAAGCCTCCTGACTTCGACTCTCGCCAAGATTTTGTGAATCTAGTATTCAATAAGATGAAAGAGCGGCAGGACACTTTGCTTTGGACAGATAAAGCGCATTCACACTCTGTGGCGCTGTTAACACCCACAATTGGCGAGTGTGGACCACAAAAAATCCACATGCATTTGTTGAGGTACAGTTGCAACAGCCTAAAGTGACAATCTGGTGTGGCTTACTGCTAATTTAATAATTGGTCCATTTTTTTTTTCGAGGAAGTCACACAGAAGGGTTTCAAAACAGTTTATGTCACCGGTCAGCGATATGTAACACTTTTACAGAACAACATTATTCCTGAAATGCAAGCACGACAGGTACTCCAAACAATCACCCTTATGAAAGATGGAGCACATCTCATATTGCTCTGCCTGTGCAATGCCTGCTACGATCAACATTTGGGGAGGATCGCATTATCAGTCACTACTTTAATAACGCATGGCCTCCAAGATCCCCCGATCTGACACTCTGTGAATATTGACTGTAGGAATTCTTGAACTCAAAAGTGTACTGCGACCAACCAAAATCACTAGCAGTACTGTAAGATGCCATCTGTCAAAATGTGTCTGCATAAAGCAAGAAATGCTATTAAATGCTGCGAACGGCGTGGTGCCTCGTCTCATGGCTGTATTTCTAAAGGATGGACAGTACATTGAACATTTACTGTAGTACTAATTAACTGTAATTGATCTGACTTGTAAGTTGTCAACATTTTTTCATTGCAAATCATCTTTTGTGCAATAAAACATTACAGTGCCATCTGTTGGTCGACAACAGAACTATTTTTTTAGTTGCCACAAAAAAAAACGGTTTTTTTTTCTTTCCATCCGTTTGGTGCAAAACGTATCTTTGTATTTGATTCGTTTTCGAATTATAGATTTTTAAGTCATTACGAAGCCTTATTTGCATTGCCAAACATCGCGATTTATGCAAGCCATCTTGTAAATCAGTAGTTCAAAATCTCGTCCGCGGAACCTACGGAACTCTAAAATTCTCAATTTTTCATGTTGTACAATTTTTTTTTTTTTTTTCTGCAATTTGTTAGTCTTTTTGGAGTAGAACGGCAATATAATGCAAAAATATAATGAGAAATAATTAAAGATAACCATTTAAAAAAAATCCCAGAAAATTTCTGAAAAGTTTGTAAGTGTCAAAAAGGCAAAATTGAGACTTCGAGTGGGCTTTATTGTTCATTTTTCACGATTGCTGTTTGATTAAGGGTGTAGTCGTATAAATAACACAGGATATACGCACTAGGCAGAGGGTATACCTTAAAGTGTGTATACTATAGCTTTCTTGAGAAGCAGAGGATATACTCTTGAGAAGCAGAGGTGTTCATTTGAAAAATCCAGAAGGTATACTGCGTATACCCTCCTCTACATCCTTGCTTTAATTTAGCTCAATGTGCAATTCATAAAATTCAGTAAAAGGTCAAAATCTTATTTATGTACTTTTATTTTAATGCTATTTATGCTTTGGCTTTTTTGTCCTCTCGATTTCCATACCAGCCGCATTTCTCTTTTATTAATTACTCGTAGATATTAAACCTTGATATAACATATCACCTTCTATTACAGCAATTTCGGAGGAGAAACCAGTCTTTCACACGCATTTAACGTCATCGGTGTAAAAACCAAGCGTCTCCGAAAACGGGTTCAACTGCCTTCGTTAACAGGTTGGAATCTCCCTATTTCCAACTTCCTTGACCGAATTCTCTCCCTCTTTCTGGTTGTGAAATGAAATCCAGGGCAAGGGAAGAAGAGACCTGTTACTTCGAGCCCGTTCCTCGATCGCTGTTGGTAAACAGTAGCCTCGATTAAATGTTTGCAAACAAGCCACTTGCACGTGTGTCAAAGAATAGTCTGGGTCGACGAAAAGGAAACTTTTTTAGATCGTTAGCAAACCAGAAATGAGGGAAAAAAGCCGTGAATGAAGTTTTAATTCAGCATTCAGCTGCTTCTATGCAGAAGACGTTCGTGCTACTTTCAAGGAGCTTGAAATGAAATAGCGTATCCAAATTTATTTAGTGTGAATTTTTATCGAAATCTTTCGCGCCGAAGAAGGCTGTGGATTTATTTTATCACACGCATTGATATTTTTCCAACTGAAAGACCCACCAGTGGCTGAGAAGTTCTGCTCTCTAATTTGGTAGACGGGAGGTACTGGGTTCGAACTAGACTTCGAGTAATCGTATTCGTCTGATCGTAATCGATTATAATCGACTACAAAAACTGTGTAATAGCATTGTAATCGTAATCACAAATTTTGATTTCGAAATTAAACGCAATTACACGATTATTTTGTCACTTTTATGATACAGCTTTCAGTTTTAAGGGGTTAAACATATTTTTTCTCTGGGTAACTGAATGCAACGTTTCTTTTTTAATTGACTAGCACCTTTTATTTTAGCTCAATATGCGGTTCATAAAATTAAGTAAAAGGTCAAAATCTTATTTATGTACTTTTAATGCTATTTATGCTTTTTTTTTTTTTTTTTTTTTTTTTTTTGTCTTTTCGGTTTTTATTCGAAATCGGATAAATCGAATCTTTTCGAAATTCGAACTAAACTTAAAGCCCCGAAATTTTTAATGACAGAATAACATTTAAAATTTTCATTAATTCGAACTCATTTTCTCCTGACTTCGTTTAATTTGAACTAACACTAATTTAGATTTATCATTTTTCCTTACTTCCTAACGGACTTCAGATCCTTGAAATAACTTCTTTTCTTTTATTTTTGTCAGCATTGTTCTGAACTCGTATACATATAATCCCATGCGTTTGATATCCGTTTTCCTATTGTCCCGTCTGTCCATCAATGACACCTCCATTCTTTCTTCCACTGTATTTGTTCCTAATCCCTTAATTAGTTTATGTATTTATATCATTTAATTTAATATTAAGTGGTATTCTAATGATAAAGGTCGAAATAAAATTAAAAAATACTCTAATATTAATTCTTTTGTAATAGTACCCCTTTAAACATTTCATACTTTCAATAATTCGAACATTACTTGTTGTCCCGACAAGTTTGAATTACGAGAGTCGACTGTATATCTCTATGCAGACGACATTCGCGCTACTTTCAAAGAGCTCGAAGTGAAATACCTTCTAAAAAATTGATTTAGTTTGAATTTTTACTCATGCCGAAGAAGGCTGCGGATTTATTTTATCACACGAATTGGCATTTTCCCAACTGAATGATCCACCAGTGGCTGACAGGTTCTTTTCTCGAAGCTGATAGACGGGAGGTACTGGTACTGGATTCGAACCCAATCGCGCCCGCCTGCTAACCGTTCCGTTTTTTCGAAGTTTTCTACGAACCTTGAGAAAGCTTGTGTAAATTTGCTTAGGTGTCCTTAGGAAGACTCCACGGGGGGCAATCCCCCCTAGGGTCTATATCCCTCATGTAGATAATCAGCCGTCATAAATAGCATAAATAACACCCAACTGAATTAAAAGGATCCATGCAGGGAGTCGAACCCAAGACCTTTGGCTTAAATTACCACACTCTTCCTATTGAGCTGCCCGGGCCGACAATTGGGTGACACTATTCATTGAGACAACCTTACGATCAATAGTATCTAGACTGCTATATAGACAGCTCAACAGAATGTATTACATTTAACAGAACTCCATTAAAAAATGGATATGGAAATACATTGTTTTGTTTTTTAACTTAATCGCACTCATTTGTAAAAATATTGATATTAATGATATATTGGAAATGAAGTTGTCTGAATAAATGATATCGCTCGGTTGTTGGTCCAGGCAGCTTAATAGGCAGAGCGTTAGTAATTTAAGGGGACTCGGTAGCTTTATTATTGTTATTATTATTATTATTTAAGGAGGTCCGGGACACATTTAAAAATATTTTTTATTTATTGAATTAAAATTTTGAAATTTTTTGAGATGGTTAACAATGTCATTTGTAAACAAAATCACGTGATAAAACTTCTCTTAATTTGTCTAACGATTTTTTTACTTTAGAATTTATTTAAAAAATGGGATAATTTAAAATTATTATAACTCAAAATATTATTTGTAGAATTTCAGTTTTTTTACATTTAAATAAACAGAAATACCCAAATTTTAATTTTAATTCAACATCTAAAAAAATATTAATAAAAATAAAAGTAAAATTATTTAAAGCAATAATTTGAAGAAAAAAATAATGTAACTTTTATTTAAAATATCATATTTTCAAAAGTAATTTTTTTTTCAAATTTCCTGAATCAAAATCGAAGTAAAATAGTAAAAAAAAGACATGTTTCGTGTTTGAAGCATTTACCTTTAATGGTTCTTCAGCTATAACAATTTAAACCCGCGAATTTGTGAAAAAATCCATCCTGAGGAAAAACGCACACAAGAAATGATACATGTTCTTTGACGTCACAGATCTTTTGATATAGTTATCTGATAACATTTTCTGATAAGAACTTTGAATTTTTCATTTCTTCCCAAACATTTGACTGCGTTGGACGTGCTTTTGCGATGGTGAGTATAGAATGTTAAATGTGTCTTTATTATTAAACTATTTTATTTTAATTATGCATGAAAATTAAATATTTTTCCAAATTTTAGTACACTTTGAAAACAATAATTTGAAATACTAAAAATGTGAAAATTATAATTAAAAGTTTTGCATGCACATTTCATAACACACAGATAAATTGGCAACTGTATTAATTTTATTTAAAAATGTTTTTAAATAAAAGAAGTGAAAATAATTATCTATAAAAGACTAACTGCATATTTTTAAACATAAATATTAAAGGTTTTTTTAGATATATTTTATAAAGCCATGCTGGGACATAACCAAACAGCTTGATTAACATATAAACTTATGAATATTACTAAGTTGGAACAGCGAAAACCTGTTTTGCCAAGTTAATTTTTCCAAGTTAGTTTAATAATGTTACTTACAAATGACAATTTTTATTAAAATAATTATTTAAAACCTTGTTGAGATCTAAAGTTATTTGGTAAAATGTTAGTACAATACTAAAAGAAGTGTGAAGACCTTGTCTGTTAATTTTAAATTTGTGTATTAAATGAATTTTTCCAAGTTTTACCATGCACATTTGAAGGTTTCATTTAAGTAAGAAAAAAAAATATATAATATAAGTCATTGTTTTTTCGATTAAAAAGGACGAGTCTTGCATCTTAAAATTTTGTTCATGTGTCGATAAAAGCTTTTTGGTTAGTAGGGTAAATAAGCTGATTGCTAGGGAAAATAAATAGTTGGTAACGTAAAATGTTGATTGGTTGGTTGATCAAAACTTATCAATGAGATCCTAACTCACATAATAGTTGATTGTGAAAACAGTTGAATGGTTGGATGGTTGATTAAAACTTATCAATGAGATCCTAACTCACATAATAGTTGATTGTGAAAACAGTTGAATGGTTGGATGGTTGATTAAAACTTATCAATGAGATGCAATTAAAGGGGAGAATCTAATAACTTAACAGATTTTTTTTATTATTATTTGAAAACATTTTTATAAAGTTAGTATGACTTTTAAGAAAAAAAGGAAAGTATCAACTGCTTTTATACATTTGCTGATGTTTATAAGTGTTTAACTTAGAACGTTCTGTAATGTTGGTAGTAAGATAATATGATGAAAATAACATACACACATAAATCAGTAAATCGGTAAACTCATTTTTTGATAAGTTGTAACATTTTTTTTTTTAAGTTGTGAAATATACATAGATACATTTTTTTAATTTATGAAATATTTTTTTTTAATCTTATGAAATATTTTTTAAACTTTTTCATAAAGTTTTATTTTTTGTAAACTTATGAAACTTTTTTTAATTTTGAAAAGATTTTTATGAAGTTATTTTATCTTTTAATAAAACAAGATAGTATATTAATGCGTTGCTTTTATACACATCTAATGTTTATATGTGTGTCAATTATAAATGTATGTTAACTATAAATGTATGTTGCAGTAAGATAATACAGTGAAAATAATATACATGCATACATACATCAGTAAACTCATTTTTGATAAGATGTAATACATTTTAACTTTTGTGAAATAAATTTTAAACATTTGAAAAAAAAAATCTATTGATATTATTTTTTCTATAAAGAACTGTTGAAATAACTTTTAACTTATGATTTTTTTTTTAAACTTATGAAATATATTTTTTTTAATTTATGAAATATTTTTTTTAATCTTATGAATTATTTTTTAAACTTTTTCATAAAGTTTTTATTTTTTGTAAACTTATGAAACTTTTTTTTAATTTTGAAAATATATTTTTGAAATTATTTTATCATTTAATAACAAGATAGTATATTAATGCATTGCTTTTATACACATCCTAATGTTTATATGTTTAACTATGTATGAATTGCAATGTTACAGTAAGATAATAGAGTGAAAATAATATACATAAATCAGAAAACTCATTTTAACTTTTGCAAAATATCTTTTAAACATTTGAAAAAAAATTCTATTGATATTATTTTTTGTGTAAAGTTTTTTTTTTCTGTTAAAACTTTTTATAACACTTTTTGTAATACTTTTTTTTTGTTTGTTTGTTAAAACTTTTTATAACATTTTTTATAATACTTTTTTTTTTTTTTTGTTAAAACTTTTTATGTTACTTTTTTTTTCGATAAAACTTTTTATGTTACTTTTTTTTTTTCGATAAAACTTTTTATGTTACTTTTTTTTTTGTAAACTTATGAAATATATTTTTTAATTTGTGAATTTTTTTTTTTTAATCTAATGAATTATTTTTTAAACTTTTTCATAAACTTTTTATTTTTTTAACATTTTTATGAAGTTATTTTATTTTTTAATAAAACAAGAGAGTATATTAATCTATTGCTTTTATATACATCCTAATGTTTATATGTCTTTAACTATGAATCTGTTGTAATGTTACAGTAATATAATAGAGTGAAAATAATATACATACTCATATAAATCAGTAAACTCAATTTTGATAAGTTGTAATACATTTTAAAATTTTCAAAATATATTTTAAACATTTGAAAAAAATTTCTATTAATATTAATTTTTGTATCAAGTTTTTTTAACTTATTAATTTTTATTAACTTTTTAACTTTCTAATTTTTGAAAAGAATGAATTAAAATATTAAGATTATTATTATTTAAGATAGTTAATATATTTTTTATTAATAATGAAGTGTTTCTTTTTTTATACATATACAAATTGAAACAATTTATAAATGTTTTGAAACAGCTAAACGAAATAAACATACATTTTGAAAATAATTAAACACACATATTAAAGAGAATAGTAAAACATTTTATTTCATTATTTTAAACAATTCGTTTTGAATGGTTTCTACATTAATATTTGATAAGAAGTTTTCACTAATACAATCTACTTCGTTTAAAAACGAGGAAATAACAAAGTCGAAATCTATTAGAGTTAATAACATTTCTCCCATTTGTTCAAATTTTTGTCGATTATTTAATATCAAACAGGGATGAAAGATTACAGATTCGTGGTTAAAAATATATCCATTGCATTCAAAAATGCGCTTTAGTATACTCGACATACTATTTTCAATACACGTTATAAGTTTATGTTGACACATGCGTTCATTTTCTAAAGATGTGTGATTAACGATACATTTCTGTCTTATTAAGTTTGGTAAATGCTTTACATATATATGCTGAAGAAGTTCTTTATTCAGATCAAAGGCTTTTATTTTTAACTTTTCTAACTGATACTCGTTCAAGTCAATATGAGAATAATTCTTTAAATGTTTAATTCGCATGATAGAATTATTAAGATTTAACACTAATATCATGTTATTAGCAACAAACGAAGAACTTTTATACTTCAAATTAAATGGAAAAATTTTATTGCAAAATTCGTACCAACTGTTAACATCCATAAAAATTGCATTTTTCGTTACAATTTCTTCATTAGTAAGCCCACTGCGTTTAAACTCTTGAATATGTATATAAAATTGTCTGTTATACAGTTTTAAAATTAAGAAGATACAATCACTGATTCTTCTCGAAATATAACACGATTATAGGATTTACCTCTTTTAGTTCGTGGAGTGGTGGATTGGCTTTCATCACTTGCTTGGGAAAGGTTGATTGCTTGGAACACAGTCTCTTCGCATCTAGTAGTGGGTTCTTGAAAATATTCGTCTTGGGAAATTAAGTTAAAAAAATTCGTATTAATCTCAGATTTCACATTCAGTGGATAATCACATGATATTGTCTCATTTTTAGTGTTCAATGCATTGGGAACTTCTAATCTCGGCAAGTTTAATTCATTCACATAAGTAGGTTCATTACAGTCTTCTAAACGTTGATACTTTGAAGAAGGAACTACTTCGTCGAGAGGTCTTTTTAACAAATTTACTACAGAATCCATTTTCAAAAAATAAGAATAGTCGCTGATTAAGTTCAAACGGAAATCAGTTGCAAACTGAATGCTTAAAAACAACACATATCCTAATATATGTTAAAAAATCAGCGTCGGTTACAGTTAAACATTAAAAAATTAGTAATGCCATTAGTTTTAGTCAACCATTTTTTAATAAACTAAAAAAACAGTCTTTGTACATAAGTGGTAGTTTATATATTAAGTCAATGGTTTTACTATTTTTGAAGAACTTTGTGGCAACACAAGGTTTTAATTTAAGTAAGTATATGATAAATAATGTTATCAGTTTCGCTCTTTTTGAAAATTTTTGTGGCAACACTAGGTAAAAATTTTAATCTAAGTAATGAATAATACTTATTGTTAACAGTTTCGTTCTTTTTGAAAATTTTTGTGACAACACTAGGTAATATCCATCATGATTACGTGAATAACAATTGCTAATATAAATGTTAAATTAAACTTGGTAAATAATTCTAATATATTAAAAGTATTTTAAAATTAATTCAATATAAATACAAATTCAGTATTTTAATTGATAGGAACCTTTTTTCTAAATGTTAAAATTTAAGTAAATTTTTTAGAATATCGTGAAATAATTATTAAAATTCATGAATTGTTAGAACAAAAATACAAGACAAAAGCTTTTTTCATTTACACATTATTTATTCATCATTCTCGATAATGATAAAAATACAAAAAAATTATAAACTGTACAGAAAACCAACCAGTTCACATGATTTGACAAAGTTTGCATTTTTTCACTTATGCATTTTAATCAAATGTTGAATAAACTTGGTGTCAACATTAAATGTTTCGTTACAGTGTTTGCATTCGAAATTCCTGTAATGAACTTTTTTGTGAAATAAAAAATCGATATCAGAGTGAAATATAACACCACAATGCTTACATTTATATTCCTTTTGCGAATGAATTTTTTTATGTTTAGTTAAAGCAGACTTTGATCGAAACAAGTTAGAACATTTTTCACAAACATGAAACTTCATATGAGATCTCTTGTGAATTTTTAACAAATATTTTTTAGAGAGTTCTAATGAACATTCATTGCATTTATATGTCTTATGAAATCTCTTGTGAATTCTTAACGAATACTTTCTATAAAATTCTATTGGACATTGATCACATTTATATAAAGTGGGTGTCTTGGAATGAGTAACACTATGTCGTTTTAAATCAGTACTTTGAATGAAAGTTTCACATTTAAAGGGCTTTTATCCAAGTGGGATCTTTGATGTCTGGTTAACGCAGTCTTTCTAGAGAAGCATTTTTGACATTGATTACAAGAAAAGGATGGTGATCTTTCACTATTCGAAACTTGCACCTCTTGGCTGGGTAAATCCGATTCCATATTCATGAAGTAAGAAATTTCTTGTACAGCACTCACTTAAAGAACAGCACTTAATATCTTCATATGACAAAAAAACAATAAACAGTGTGATAAATTTCTACTGATTCACAAAATCTGTTAAATTATAGGAGGCGCTACTGTTTTTTAAAAAATAATAGGATTGGTTTACAAAGTGATCTGATAATATGATGGTATTTGATAGGTAAGGCTCGATGTTATCTGGTGTTTATCATGCTGTTGTAATTTTTTACTAATTGATTAGAAAATTCATGTGAAAATTAACGGAAAAAGAATCACTTATTTTCAGCACAGTGATAAAACAATACTATACTAAAGTAAAACATTGCTTAAATTTGTCGTTATCGACTAATAGATGATAACTTGTAAAAACATTTTTTATGTGAATACAGCAAACTTACTAAAATAAATGCATGGCAATTAACCGTTTATTAGAACTGTATATCGAAAAATAATTAATAATGAAGTAGTTTATATATTTTGAATGGTGTAAAAATCGATGTGTATGAATACTCAAGGTTTAGGTAAAGTAAAGTTAAAAAAATTTTCATTGTTGCTCTAACGTTAATGTAAATTCAATAAAACAGGGAACCTCTAAAAAAACATATGTAATGGTTTAATGAAATTAAATTGTCGTTTTAAAAAGTTTAGTTAACTGTGTCATCAAACAAAGTTCTCTTTCTTGTCATTTGTAAATAAGTGAAATCTAATCTTAGTTGATATTTTTCATGTATCAGCTAGTTCCTGTTAAAATTGTTTCGTTTTGTGCAAGACAGTGAATACGTGCTGATAAGATACTATTTTAAGTTAGGGATGATTCGATTGTAATATTAGACATTCAGAGTGATTACAGAAGGTTAACTTCCTATTTAATCTTGAAATAATTTTATGTAATAATAATATTAAAAAAAAAGTTCAAATTATTATTCAAATTTCTAGTCTAATAAAAACTTATTCAATCCTGTTCAACGACCGAAAGAGCAACGGATATTAAATCAAAGTATGAAGGAAGGGGTGAATTCCCACTGCTAAAGTATGATGTTACCGACCTTTAAACAATTTTTCGACTTAAAACCAGAACTTCTTGGTTTGATTAGATTCATCCACAACAAATTATCAAGTCAAGAAATTCTTTTACAGGTTCGAATCCCACTAAAGCCTTTTGAAAAACTCAATTTTTTAAAAAAATTATTAATTTCCAACGAAAGAAGAAGTTCTACGGCCACAGGCGTGATGAGCAATTGTGTTTAATATAATTTGTCGAAATTAGTACATCAGCAGTTCTTTAATATAGCATTACTATGTATATTAACAGTATTTAAATTTTGTTTATGAATTGCAATGCACTGTATAAATAGTTTCACATGTTTTATTTTCATATACATATCCATGATGGGTAAGTATTACGGTGGCCCCCAACGACTAGTTTTATTGGAAGTAAATTGTGTGATATCAATGGTTGAGAAAAATTAGAGTATTCAGTAGGTTAATTAGAAATGAAATGCATGGATTATCTGAAAGGGTATTAATTAGTATAATAAGTGGAGAAATATCTGTACTAAGTTAGAAATTTAGGAAATATTAATTTGGTAGGTTTAACTATTCTTGTGGGGTGGTAATAACAATCGGTGAAGGTATGGCTTTCTTATTGATACTAAAAAAGGTGGATCTTCAGGGGATAGCCGAAGAATTGGGTGTTGAATTCGCGGAAGATGATACCAGAATTCAGCTTAAGAAAAAGATAATGGACAGTGATGAGTATGACGAGGGGGTTATTAAGGAATTATCTGACGCTATTGTTGCAGAACGATTAGAGTTCGAAGAAAAGCAGGCAAAATTAGAGCGTGAAGAAAAACAGGAAATGTTAGAACGCGAAAAATTAGAAAGAGAAGAAAGGGTTGAAAAATTAAGGATGGAACATGAATTAGAAATGGAAAGGCTAAGAGTTCAAGGATCGGCAAATAATTTCAATGGGTCTAGGAAATCTAGTAATGAAAGTAACATTGAAAAATTGATCAAAAGTGTTAAAACTCTATCTATCAAAGTACCAGAAGGGACTGAGGGATGGAATTTATTTTTCAACAGTTTAGAAAGGGCATTCAAAACTAAAAATGTACCGGAAAACCAGAAGGCCGAAATTCTACTAAATATGTTAGGAGATAAGGCAGATAATTTGTTAATTTATACCACTACGGCACAAATGGAGAATTATGAGGAGTTAAAGGAGTTAGTTCTAAGGGAACATGAGCCGACACCGAAGGCGTGTTAGGAAAATTTTAAGAAGGCTAAGAGAAACCAGAATGAAACTCATGTATTATTTGTATCGCGTTTAATAGCGACGTGGGAAAATTATTGTAAGATTAGAGGTGCCGACTCTTATGAAAAGGTCAACCAGTTAATAGTTACTGATAAATTAGTAAGTACGTTAGATGAGGATACTGCGTCATATATTAGGT
Source organism: Maratus speculifer (assembly GCA_964019185.1). Taxonomy (NCBI): domain Eukaryota; kingdom Metazoa; phylum Arthropoda; class Arachnida; order Araneae; family Salticidae; genus Maratus; species Maratus speculifer. Next base: position 29,638,826 of record OZ025295.1, read on the forward strand.
TAACTCACCAAGGTAAATGGTTAGAAACTTCTAAAATTGCTAAAGAATGTGACAATTATTTTGATGCTAAACATAAGTCTTACGCCGTTACGTATAAAAGTTTTAAAGGTAAAGATAGGCATGTAAACAATGAAAAAATGAGACCGAGGGAGGATAGCAAAGTTAGTAATAATTGGAGGCAAAACGGGAGTAATGACACTAGTTCTTTTTCGGATAGGAAAATAGATTTTAAGAAACCTAGTGATGCTTCAGCGCCTAAATGCTTTAAATGTGGTTTGAGAGGTCATTACCAACGTTTTTGTAATAAAGTGGGTAATGAGGGAAATAATGGTAATAAAGGGCGAAATCCGAAAGCGGGTGTGCATAAGATTGTGGTAAAAGAAAACAAAGAGTTACCTAATGGAGCTATTGTGGCGAGAATATCGGCAAAGGCCGAACAGAGAACTAACGTTATTGGTGAGAAATTAAATAAACTTGAGAAAATTGAAGTTAGTGTGAATGGGCAAAAAGCAAAGGGATTGGTTGATTCTGGATGTGAAATTAGTGTTGTTCATAAAGATTTGGTACCGGAAGAGAAATTAAAAGGAGCGGGTAGTATTTATTTACAAGGGTTATTCGGTGAAGCAGTTAAATCGCCGTTGGTTAAATTACCGTTAGCTATTCCGCAATTCGGACAAACTAATATAATTCATCAGGAAGTACTTTGCGCAGTGACTGATAATATTAATGAGCAAGTAATTTTACATCCCGAAGTGATTAATGAGTTGTCAGGTGTCAACCGCGAGGAGCCATTGCTAGAGGCCCAAGAATTAGAAAGTTCAGAAATTCTTATTTATAGTTCGAGTGAAAAGGAAGAGATGAGTAGCGATAGTTGTAATGTTTACGCAATAGAAGCGAGTTCGCAAAATGTACAAAGTCAGAATCCAGAAAAAACGGAAGTGGAAAAAGGTACTAAAGCTATTATTAGCAATTCAGATAGGTTTAAGGAATCCCAATTAGAATGTAAAGAGTTAGAGAAAGCTCGGGAATTAGCTAAAATGGATAATAGGGATTATTATATTGTAAATGGTTTATTGTATCATAAAGAGAAATTGTTAGGAGAAATTATAGCGCAATTAGTAGTACCCAAAGTAAGAAGGGAAGAAATACTAAAATTAGCGCATAGTTCGGTATTTGGAGGGCATCATGCAGCCAAGAAAACTTTACAGAGAATCAGGTATTCATTTTATTGGGAGGGGATGGCGAAAGAAACTAAACAATTTTGTGAGTCATGTTTAGAGTGCCAATTGACTAGAGGGGTTAAAGTAAATGATAGAACTCCTATTTCCCCAGTATCGCGGCCTGAACTTCCATTTCAGGTAGTTAATGTTGATTTAATTGGGCCTATTGATCCTAAAAGTTCCCAAGGGCATCAGTATATACTAACCTTAATTGATCAACATACCAGGTGGGCGGATGCGATCCCTCTAAAAAGTTTAACTGCTAAAACTGCGTGTGATGCGTTACTTCAAATATTTATGAGGACAGGAATTCCAAATATAATTGCCTGTGATAACGGAACCAATTTCACTGCCGACTTAACGAAAGAATTTGAGAAAAGGTTAGGTGCTAGTCCAAGATTTTCGACCCCACAGTATCCACAGTCTAACGGGCTCGTGGAACGATTTAATCAGACCCTTAAACGTATGTTACATCATACAATTAGAGAAGAAGGAAAAAGATGGCATGAACAAATACCATTTGTATTATGGGCGTATAGGGAAGTCCCAAATTCTACGACGGGAATCGCACCTTTCCAATTATTATATGGTAGAGCGCCGGAGGGTCCTTTATCGATTCTCAAGTCATCCTGGGCAGGAGAAAATAAGGGGGCGCAGTTAGATACTACGCCGATTCATGAGTATCTGAATAAACTTAAGGAACGTTTAGAAAGAGCCGCAAATGAGGCAAAATTATCGTCTGAGGTGCAACAAAATAGAATAGCGTATCATCATAACTTAAGGTCAAAAGAAAAAACATTTGAAGTAGGCGATAAAGTAATATTGTTAATCCCCGATTCAACTAATAAGTTATATTCTAGGTGGCAAGGGCCGGCAACCATAGTCGAAAAGCGAAACCAGCATTCTTTTATAGTTGAGTTAGCTGACGGGAGTAGGAAGCATGTGCACCAAAATAAAATAAGAGAACTTATTGCTAAATGTAATATAGTTAATATTGTTTTCGAGGGTGATGATCGAGAGTCGAAAAGCGAAACCAGCATTCTTTTATAGTTGAGTTAGCTGACGGGAGTAGGAAGCATGTGCACCAAAATAAAATAAGAGAACTTATTGCTAAATGTAATATAGTTAATATTGTTTTCGAGGGTGATGAGGAATTTGGAGAAGTTGGGGAAATTCCTATTTTGAACTGGGATCAGGAAGTAGAACGAGATATAAAGAGGTTCGAAATAAAAGGGTTATCTAACAATCAAGTTAAAGATATAAAGTCTATTTTGAGGGAGAATAAAGAGGTGTTTATGGGTCCTGTACGACCAGCTGAAGTAGGGGAGCATCGTATTGATCTGAAACCGGGGGTGGAAAGGAAAAAGCCAAAGTTATATAGTGTACCGGTAGCTTATAAAGAGGAAGTAGATAGGCAGATACAGGAGTTATTAGAATTAAATCTAATCGAATTGTCAAATGCTGAAATTAGTCATCCAATTGTTTGTGTGGCGAAAAAAGACGCAACTGTTAGGCTTTGTATAGACTATAGAGCTTTAAATTCGGTAACTCAGGTTCCAACCTTTCCGATGAAAGATTCTCAAGAAATCATGTATGCCACAGGGGCGGCTAAGTATTTATCATCAATTGATTTATTGAGGGGTTATTGGCAGATTAAAATGGCAGAGGAATGTAAACATTTGACAGCTTTTACAACGCATAATGGAACTTATCAGTGGCGTACCATGCTTTTTGGATTATCAGGGGCGGCTGCCACGTTTCAGAAAGATATGAATGAGGTGCTTCAAGGTCATCGGAGGTATGCGGAAGCATATATTGATGATGTCATCATTTTCTCCGACACCTGGGAAGAGCATTGTGATCATGTTAGGGCTGTCGTTGAAGAACTTAAAAGCAGAAATTTTACGATTAGGCTAGACAAATGTAAATTTGGTGAGAAATTGACTAAGTTTTTAGGTCATGTAATTGGAGGTGGAACGCATGCACCTGATGAGGAAAAAATAGGAGCAATAAGGGATCTAAAGAGACCAAAAACTAAAAAGGAAGTTAGATCTGTTTTGGGATTAATGGGATTTTACCGATCTTATATTCCAAATTATGCTGAAATTGCTATACCTTTAACCGAATTGACTAAAGGGAAGGTTAAAAATACTGTACCATGGGATGAAAGGGCAGAAAAAGCATTTAATACTCTTAAAGATGAGTTATGTAAAGTGACAAGTTTGGCTACACCTATCGCCGGGAATATCAGCTCCACGCAGATGCTTCCGACCTGGCAGTAGGATGTTGTCTTACTCAAAAAGATGAAAAGGGTCAGTATAAACCGATAGCTTTTGCCAGTTAGAAATTGTCAGGGGCTCAGCGTGCTTGGCCGAGTATAGAGAAAGAGACTTGGAGTGTTCTCTTCGGGTTGCGAAAGTTTGAAAAATGGACCTATGGATCTCAAATTGAGATCATTACGGATCATAATCCATTAAAATTTCTCACCGAAACAACCCCAAGATCACCCAAACTCACTAGATGGGCTCTTGCCTTGCAACGCTGGAACCTGAGTATTTCTCATCGTCCAGGAGCTCAACATTTAAATGCTGACGCAATTTCTCGGCTACATAGAAAGAGCTGGGAAGAACAATTAGTTGTTAGCCCACAGCATCAACGACCCAGTAGTGGACAACCTTAAAGGGATGTCGTCACACATTTAATTTTTTTTCTGTGTGTGTGTAAATATTTTTTTTATTTTTTTGTTTATAATATTGTATTAACATGTGTATTGTTTATGTAATAATAATATTAGTAAAGGTTCAGTAGAGATGTCAGTAGATAGTGTTCAGACACCTGGAAATACCTATGTAATAAGCATAAAGAAGAAATCTGTAAAGAGACTATTGAACTCTTCTGCGCTATTACTATACGTTTGGGGAAAATTAGCCCCTAAAAGGCATATTTTCCGCTAAGGTGGGAGGTGTCAGGTTCTGATGCCACCTCGGCTAAAGAATGGAATTTCTACTATGTCTCTATTTCAATATTTCGTATTGTATGGTTGTGTACAAAAATTTCCCAGGTGACATTCCTTCTTTGTGGAAAGGGGAATTGCCAGATAATCCTTTGCAGGTGGTGTGTTAGAGAAAGGAGATTGCTGAGAGGCATGTTCATCTGTCAGTGAGGTATGCGGATGGTCAGCAGATAAGCAACATGTCACTAGGCAAGAAAGGAGTGAGGGAAGGTGCCCAATGAGGGAGCTTAAAAGGGGGTTGGCATTTGTGTGACCCCGTGAGTTGAGAAGAGCAAGTTTGTCTCAGATCAGTCAGTCCGTTCCTTGGTCTCGTACCTAGAAGGTGTATGCCAGAGGTTCTGGTAAATTGTGCTCTGTGTTGTAGAGCGTAAGGCAGTGCGTTTTCTGGTGAGCAAAGGACACAGACGTCCTAGTGTTTAGTGCTTTGGGCTAAGAAGTGCAGGCCTAGTATACTTGTGTTGGGAGACTCAAGTTTGAGCTCCGATAAAGTGAATTTAACGTGTATTGAGTGTGAGGTGGAAAGTGTAATTGGAATAGTACACAGCCAATCTTTACTGTATCTAATTTAATGTTGAACCGGATCACCTATATCCGAGTTGTAATTGTATATATTTGTAAATAGCGTATTTAGTGTGTACATATATTCTTAATAAACTGATAATTCAGTTACCTGACGACGTAAGTCTTCATTTACACAAACCTCACAGTGGGTGACCGATATCACCTAGTAATATCGGTGGTGGCAGCTATATCTACCACGGACATTCTTCAAAGTTGTGTGGGCTGAGAGGAACGTCCGACACTGAATACTCAAGATTTAAGGATGTACTCAAAAAAATATTTTTTCATCCTCGACAGCTCGAAAGTTTCTAATACATTTTCGGACTTAATTTTAAAAGTAAAACCATAAAACTTGCTGACGTGATTTTAAAAACAATTATATAAGCGATCGTGTGTATTCATTTGCTGCTTAATTAATTAAAGCTTGATTTATAAGCAATTATTTTCTCAGTACGGCATTATTTTCGTTCCCAACTCTCTAACTTCTGGAAATTCTGTTCAAAACGCCAACTTTGATAACATTTTTTGTAATACATTCTACTTTCATCAAAAAATCTACAAGCATAGCACCTTACATAATTTATGAATAAGAGAATCTGCCAGTTTGCTGCGTTTCAAAAGAAAAATTAATTTAAAAATGAGTTTGGATTTGATCCAAAAATTGGTCAAAATGTCGATTTTTTTTTTTTTTTTCGTTTTCTTTTATTTTTTCTTCCTCTTTTTAGCACTTTCCAACAAAGTTGAAAAGTGCTTATGCATTTGGTTTGTCTGCCCGTCTGTCCGCGCTCTAACTCGGACTGTAAATACACTCGAATTACCCTGAAAATTTTTTTTTCGTTATTGACATTTATCTTAGCACGAACTCTATTGAAAATGAAGTTTCTACCATGATTACTTTATTTACAGGGAGAGTCAAAATTTCCCATTACATTACGGCCTATGGGGAAAATCGTTTCAAAGGGATTTTAAAGATGTTACACCCTGTCAAACATATTAAAATTTATATGCATATAAGAAGTGCAGTAAAATATGCATTCTATAAAGTCTGCGCCGAAAATAAAGCTATTATTCATTTACAGGGCCACACAAAAGAATTCCATTACACAACGGTAAGGGGGGGGAGGGGGGGAATAGTGTGCGACATATTTTCAATATACTAAACTGTTTCATATGTAATAAAATTGATGTATGTCACTGAGATTTAATATGAATTATACGATACTGTCTTGCATAATATGAAGAACATAGCATTTACAGGTACACACAAAAGATTTCAAATAGTATATCCTTTCCGAAGTATTGCATATGTATCCGATGATGGCTGATGGATGGATAAAACGCATTTTAATTATGATATGCGCGTTTAAGTTTCACTAAATCTATGCACATTGTATGATATGTATAAATGATATAGTTGGTATACAGGACTATCCAAAAGTGTTCGCCAACGTTACTGACTAAGAGCGTCAATTACTTAAAGGTAATTCTTAAATAAGTTATGCAATTTTATTAAGCATTCAGTTTAATAAGAATTTTTTGCAGAATATATATAAAATGATATACAGGGCCACACGAAGAATTGGATACATAGACGCCTATGAATGATAATTTATGAGAATGTGATTTCAGTTGTTTTAAGAGTTTTTTAGTTTAAAATAAATTTTAGCTTAATGCTGACGTGTATTAAAGGTACAAGGTAAACTACAGGGCTGAACAAAAGTATTCAAGTATGTTTCTATATATTAGAATAACTTGCTGAAAAAGAAATTTCAAGCTACTAGGCATTTTCTTACTAAACTAAATATTTTCATTATATATTACGGATATCAATTGACAGATCAAGTATAAGGCTGTTCAAAATGCGTATTTGGCTGTATTTATCTATATTTAGCTATATGCCCTTATTTTCGTAAATAAAGAACTTTTGTTAAGGATTTCATGAAGTGTTGGAAAGTGCTTCATATTCTATGCTTAATGCATCATTTTTCTTACTTTTTTTAATTAAATGAAAGTTTGTTTAATTTTGAATATTTTGACACATCTCATTTTTACCCAGACGGCAATTACGTATATCGCGAGATATTGTAAATTTTGTTAATATAGTTTCGCTGAATTCCTCATGCAAAGGAAAACTTTATACGGCTTTTTTTTTTCCATCCTCATATTTTCTTCATTTTCCTGTTTTCAAAATGCTATGGCCTTTTTAGGTGCGTTCGTAATTATGTAAATACGTAGCACCTATTGTTGTCGCTCAGTCCGTCCGTCCGTCCGTTTGTCTGTCCGTCTGTCTCTCTGTCCGCATATAACAACGCAAAAACTACCCAACCGAATCGTTTGAAATTTAAAATACGTAATTATAACATAATTTTGTCGAGTATTTTCAAATTTTATGAAAATCGGATGGATAGATCAATTACAGGGACAATCAAAAGGATTCCGTTACATTACGGTCAATGGGGAAAAAAGTTTCAAATGCATTTTAATCGTTTGAAATTTAAAACATATAATAATTGGGTAATTTTATCAAGTCATTTCAAATGTTATGACAATCGGATGCATAGATCAATTACAGGGACAATCAAAAGGATTCCGTTACATTACGGTCAATGGGGAAAAAAGTTTCAAATGCATTTTAATCGTTTAAAATTTAAAACATATAATTATTACGTAATTTTGTCGAGTCATTTCAAACGTTATGAAAGTCGGATGCATAGATCATTTACAGGGACAATCAAAAGTATTCCATTACATTACGGTCAATGGAAAAAAAGTTTCAAATGCATTTTAATGATGTTACACTCATTCGAACATAATAGAATTGGCATGAATCTATGAAGTATATACTAAAATATGCATTCTGAACAATCTGTGATGCAAAGAATTTTTATTATTAAATTACAGGGCCACACAAAAGTATTCCACTACATAATGCTATACGGGAAAACATTGTTTGGGACGTGTTTTAACTATATTCAACTATTTCACATTTTATGAATAAGATATACGTTGCTGAGGTGTAATAAAAATTACTTCCTGCATATTTACAGAAACAAAAAGATTTCGACTACTATACTGTATCCGAAGTACGCTCTACTATATCACCAAGATCTGAATATTTTTAAAACTTTGTTATCGTACGAACGCACCTCATTTGCTACGCTTCACGTGCAATTTCCAACTTGTTTGTATTTGAGATATAAATTTAAACTTTTTGTGTGTGTATGTTTGTTTTATTATATATGTGATAAAAGTATGCATGGAATTAGCTTTCAGGTTTTTTGTAATTATTTTTTTTAAATAAAATTATTTAAAGATGTGTTGAAATTCATTGTTTTTTAGGGTTTCGTTCATCTGACAAAACCCTATTAGTCTCTGTCCGCTGTCTGTCTGTCACAGAGTCCGTACACAAAAACTATATAAATCACAGCATTCAAATTTTGTGTACTTATAGCTGAATTCCTCTTGTCACACAAAAAATCATAAAGTTTTGGAAAAGACTACTATTTTACTAAAGTAATTTTTTTTAACATCATCAGTCCATTTAAAGTTTTTTTTTTCTTTTAATTGTTGGACACAAGTTTAAATAGATATAAAAATTATTTATTTTTTGCGCTTTAAAAAGAAATGGAATACTTCTGTCGCCACAATTACAAAATTGGTATGAAAAACTACAAAAAAATAAATATCTCAAAAATAAATCGAGATACAGCTTTTAAACAAATTGCATTTAAAAGTACACTTTTTTTCCTATACGATGGTGTAAAAACTGAAAATGTGCGATATTTGTAAGTTTAAAAATTTGCAGTAGCGTAAATTTCAAATTTTAAGTTTTATTTCTTCTTATTGTTGCACGCAGCTTTAAATAAAATTATTCTGTATATAACATAAATTAATGGATTAAATACATCACGTGAAAAATGTTTTTACTTCATCATATTTATCCTCTATTTTGACATGCAAAATGAAACATTTTTTTTTATTATTATTATTATTAAACTCATATTCATTTAAATTACTAGCCGCCTCTGGTGACGGGTTTCGTCTCCCTTAAAGTAAAATGTTTTGTAACATTTTACTTTTATACATAATTTTATTTACTTGCGTACCTTCATTAAATCTGTAGATATTGATGGAGAAATCAACAAATCTATTCGATCAAAGCAGCATTTAGTGAAAAAATTCAGTTTTTTGTTCTGGTTGGTGCGATTGGTGAATAAATCCGAAATGACGTCGAAAAACCACTTTTCGTTTGCTAATTTAATGATAGAGTGTTTTGAAGGAGATATTAAACGAAACCCTCTGTGCGATATGTGATCACACTTACCCACTTGTTTATAATATATATCAGCAAAAAATTATATTAAATATAATATTAGATGTATCTAAAAATCCAAACGCAATAATGCGTAATACAAAGTTGAGAATATTTTATAAAACATTGGACAAAAATATCAATATTTAAAAAAGTAGTAAGCATTTTTAAAATTATAATTTTTTTAAATATTTTTTTTAATTTTCATTAAATATGCAGTTAAAACATTGTTTTTTAAACAGTCACAGTTTTTTTAACATTGAAATGCTGTCAGTTCACCATTTGAAAAATATTTTTAAAAAATAAACAAAATTGTTGAAAACTTAAACTGTCCCTTTTAAGACTTTAAAAAGTTAAATTTAAAATAAAATCTTTTAACACAAATATTTCCATTTTAATAAAAATTATTTTTTTACAAGTAAACTTTGCATTAAATAAAATCTATGCTTTAAGTTATCAGTTAGGATGAATATAGCATCCAAACTTTTTTTAATAAATAAAACTTTTAGCTAACTTTAAATTTTATGTTCCATCAATTAAAATTAATTAATTTAAAAAATATTCTAAAAAATATTTTAATATCAAAGCGACAAAATCAAATTTTTTTATTTGAGATTTTGTGAAATATGTTCCCTTTCCCCGTTTATATAAGCTAATTTATGACTTGTTAGAATGGATTAGAAAGAATATATTGGAATTAAGGGGATCCCGAGCACATTTTGAAAAGAAAATTTATTTATGGAATTAAAATTTTGAATTTTTTTGTTATTGATAACTATATCATTATTAAACAGAATCACAAGATAAATTTTATCATTTTTTTTAATTTTAAAAACTTAAATTTATTTAAAAAGTGGGGTAAATTAAAATAGTTATAACTTGAAATATTATACGTAGAATTTCTTTTTTTTTTCATACAAATAAACAGAAATATATAAGATTTAATTTTGATTCACCATTCTTAAAAAATAAATATTAATTTAAATAATAGTTAAAAATCTTTAAAGTAAAGACTTGAAAAAAAAAATAATAATGTCGTCATTTTACAAAATAAATAAGTAATTAAATTAAATTAAATTAAATTAAAATTCAATAGTTTTTTTTTTAAGATTTGAAGATTTTTGTGTCATAAACCTCTTTAATTTACTTTTTATTTGTAAGGGATTATAGTAACAAAATAGAACCCGTCGAATTTCGACAAAAGAAAATGTTTAAGAAGAAACTGTTCATTGATTTATAATAAACCTACAAAATTAGTTACAATAAAAATGCACCACCTTATATGCTAAGTCTAACTCTTAAACAAATGATATTTAACCTAAATTTAACAAAATAGTATTTCTATCAAACTCAGTTATAGAAATTGTTAAAATTAAATTTTAATCGTACATGCAAATAGTAAAAAATAATAAATAACTTTTATTATGATGAAGTTATCAATTAAGGGTCTTATGCTAGTATTCCAAAACTAAAATAATGCAAAATTTATTTTACTTTGACTCCTTTAAGTGTTCAAAGTCAAATTTATTCCACTTTGATTCTTTCAAGTGTAAATGAAATTTTGAAAATGAAATCAAAATTCATCGGGTTTTATAATAAACAACACAGCATGTACTTAAATTTTAATTCTTTTTCACTTTTAATGACAGAATGGCAGCATAAAAATACAGTAATAATTTTTTTTTTCCTTTTTTCCTTTGCTTTTAATAGAAACGAAGTACTTCTGTTGCCACAATTAGAAAAACAGCATTAAAGCTACAAAAAATTAATATTTCAAAAACAAATTAAGATGCAGTTTTCAAATAAATTGCATTTAAAATATTTTTTTCCTATACGAAGATTTAAAAGTTGAAAATGTGCCATATTTAGAAGTGTAAAAATTTGGAGTAATAAAAATTGCAAACCCGAAATTTCATTTCAAATTTCAGAGTGTTGCTACTCGCAAAATGACGTATGTGTTACGCACAGATATGTCTGGTCTTTATAATATAGATATAGTAGACTCCCTTAAATCCGTAAATGCTTAAAATCCGCACACCATTGCTGATGAAAGTAATGAAAATTCAGTTCAGATGTACAGGCAAAATTACAGAATTTTTTATTTTTATATCATTCCATATCGATTTAAAGGGGAGCGTCACAGGTTTGAAAAATCCCCTTTTAACAATAGATGGCGCTGAATTTCACTCGGAAAAGGCAATAGAGAATTACTGCTGGCAAACCCCGTTCGGCAGTCTAAATACGTCACTTCCTGTTCAAATCGAAACTCCGGTGAATAAGTGGAGAATTCAGATGTTAGAGGTAGAGAAGGAATGAGTGTCAGTGGCGTAGCTAGTATGGGTGACACCCGGGGCGGTGTCACCCCCCAACCACCATGGTGTCGCCCCCCCCCTCCTATCCGTCATATTTTCTCAATCACAATTCCACGTTATTCTAACAAATGAACATACCATTCCTTATTTACCTTTTGCCCTCCTGCACAGTAATAATGATAAATAAATAAAAAATAATAAAAATAAATAAATAAATAAAATAGGCGCGATTTATTACCCAACCCGAAGTCCGCATATGTCAATGTGGTGTCTATAATGTAGAAGAAAATTCTTTCATTTAAAGTTTGATTTCGCTAGCCATTCGTTGGATAGGTTGGTTTTTGTTCCCTGGTGCACGTATCTTATTTGACACACCAATCTGTATAAAATTTTACATTCTCAAAGAAAAGAAAATTAATTCTATTACGTCGTGCGCTAGAAATTTCATTTTAATTCAAAATTCTTTTTCCAAAACTTTTAAAGATTATTTGCAAAAAAAGATTGAGTGTCACCCCTTAGAGGGTGACACCCGGGGCGGACCGCCCCCTCCGCCCCCTGCTAGCTACGCCACTGATGAGTGTAATTTGATCTTGCAAGGATCTTGGCTCTTTTGTTGCGCGAAAGGATAAGGGTAGAATAAAAAGAAAAAAAAGTAGTTAGTTGTTTGGCTATTCGGGCCAGGGGCGTAGCTACAGGGGGGGGGGGTGAGACGCCCTCCCAAATATGGGGGTGTACTCATTTCATTCAGTAAATTCACTTTCGTTCAAAAATTGCATCATTTCTCGTTTTTTTTTCCCTTCTAAGAAATAAAAAAAAATATTTTAAAAATATTACAAAAGCTATAACAATGTCAAAATATATTTTAAATATTTTCATAATACTCATACCCCACTTTCACAATACTTATTACATTCGGTAATTTCACTTTCGTTCAAAAATTGCATTATTTCGTGCAGTTTTTTCGCTTGTAAGAATTTTAAAAAATATTACAAAACGTAAGACAATGCTAAAACATATTTAACATTATTAAATAGCTTTAGAATACTTATATTTCACATTCGGAAGGCTCATTACATTCGGTAATTTCATTTTATTCAAACAGTGCATCATTTCGCTCTGCATTTTTCCTTTCTAAGATTTTTTTTATCAAATTTATTACAAAGCATAAAAAAATGTCAAAATATATTTAAAACTATTAAATATTTTCGGAATACTCATACCCCATGTTCGGAGAACGCATTACATTCAGTAATTTCCTTTTTGTTCAAAAATTGCATCGTTTCGTGCTGTATTTTTACGTTTTAAAAACGTTAAAAAATATATTTAAAAAACTAATATGACACATAAAACAATGTGAAAACTGATGGACAAAAATCGATAATATTTATTATTAAATATTTTAGAAATACTCATAACATTCGGTAATTTTACTTTCGTTCAAAAATTCCATCATTTCACCTGTATTTTTCCTTTTAAGAAGTTCTTTATATATATTAAAAATTATCGCAAAACACATTTAAAACTATTAAATATTTTGAAAGTACTCATATCCACATTCGGAATATTACATTCGATAATTTATTTCGTTCAAAAATTGCATCATTTTGCCTGTATTTTTTCTTTGTATGAATTTTTGAAAACATATTAAAAAACTATTCCAAAACATAAAGCACTGTCAAAACATATTTAAAACAACTAAATGTTTTAGAAATACTCATACCCCACATTCTAAAAACTCATTACATTCGGTAATTTCACTTTCGTCCAAAAATTGCATTATTTCGCACTGTATTTTTCTCATCTAAGAATGTTTAAAAAATTATTAAAAACATTATTACGAAACATAAAACAATGTAAAAATTGATTGACGAAAATTGTCAATGTTTAAAACTTAAATATTTTCGGAATACTCATAACATTCGGTAATTTCACTTTCGCTCAAAAATTCCATCATTTCACCTGCATTTTATTTTTCTAATAATTCTTTTTAATATATTAAAAAATTATTCCAAAAAGGTATTTAAAACTATTAAATATTTTCAAAATACTCATACCCCACATTCGGAATACTCATTAGATTCGATAATTTATTTCGTTCAAAAATTGCATCATTTCGCCTGTATTTTTTCTTTCTGAGAGTTTTTTTATTATATTAAAAAAAAAAAAAAAAAAAAAAAAAAAAAAAAATTACAAAACATAAAACAATGTCAAAACTCATTTAAAACTATTAAATATTTTCGGAATACTCATATTCCGCATTCTAAAGACTGATTACATTCGGTAATTTCGCTTCCTTTCAAAAATTGCATCATTTCGCGCAGTATTTTCCCCATCTAAGAATTTTTAAAATTTTAATACAAAAATTATTACGAAACATAAAACAATGTACAAACTGATAGACGGAAATTGTCAAAATTTAAAATTATTAAATATTTTCGGAATACTCATACTCCAAATTCGGAATATTCGGTAACTTCACTTTCGTTCAAAAATTGTATCATTTCACCTGTATTTTTTCTTTCTAAAGATTAAAAAAAAAAAAAAGTATTACAAAACATATTTAAAACTATTAAAATTTTTCAAAATACTCATACTAGAAGACTCTACGGGCCGAAATTTCCAGGCTCAAGCCCGGTCCGATGAATATAAAAATCGGTCTGGGCTGGTCCGAACGAAAAAAATATTGGCTCGTCCCGGTCCGATATGCTAGCTAAATTTTAATGGATATTTTAAAGTCGATAGCGGTTACTTTAGTAACTATATTTTTTCACCTTTTTTAAGGTCAACCTTCCCTGTAAGTATCGGTGCAAGGAAGGCCCCCATAATCATCTGTTCCCAGCCCCCCCCCCCCACCCAAATTTGTAAATCGGTCCCACCTGTTTATCGGGCGAAAAAAAATTTTTTTTCGTTGAATTTCGTTGACCGGGCATGGAAAAATTGAAACTATCGTCTATCGGACATGGAAAAATCGCGAGTTTTGTCTATCGTCCTTCAAAAACTCTCGAATTTTGTCTATAGGTCTCCGAAAAATCGTGAATTTTGTCTATAGGTCTCCGAAAAATCGCGAATTTTGTCGATCGAGCACGAAAGAAATCGCAAACTCTGTCAATTTGGGATGAAAAAAAAAACCCTGCGAATTTCGTTGATAGGGCAAGAAAAAATGGTCAATTTCACCGATCAGGCACAGAAAATCATTAATTTTGTCATTGGAAAAAGAAATATCGCGAATATTGTAGATCGGCTTCGTAAAAAGCGCGAATTTAGTCAATCAGGAACGGAAAAATTACGAATTTCGTCGTGTGGGCACGGAAAAATCCCGAATATAGTCTATCGCTTTCGAAAACTGCGCAAATTTAGTCGATCGGAAATGGAAAATTCGCGAATTTCGTCGATTAGGGGAAAAATCACGAATTTCGTTGATATGACACGTAAAAATTGCCAATTTTGTCGATCGGGAACGAAACTGTCGCGAATATTTATGGTCAGCTTCATAAAAATAGTAAATTCGGGCGATGAGGTACGAAAAACTCGTGAATTTTGTCGACTCGGAACGAAAAAAATCGCTAATTTTTTGATTGGGCACGTAAAAACAGCAGATTTTGTTGATGGGGCGCGGAAAACTTGAAAATTTCTTTGAGTGGCTGCTGAACAATTTTGAGTTTCATCAGTATATCGTGAGAAAAAATCGCGGATTTCATCAGTTTGCGGTGGAAAAAAATGCACATTTTTTGTAACGACTTAATTACACTCTGTTTTATATGAAAATAAAAAGGTTTGGTTAGAGGGACAAAGAACCAACTTGGGTGACACATATAATTACACGTATAATAAATTAATAACTATACATATTTTTACGTATATGTATTATTTATTTATTTATTTATTTTTTTTTTTTTTTTTTTTTTTTTTTTAAGTTGACACTTTTATTTTCGATTTCGGCAAAAAAAAAAAAAAGAAAAAAAAAAAGCTCAAATTAATGAAGCTAGAAGCATGAAAGTTAGAGAGAGGGAGGGGACTTATGACGTAAGCGTGAACTAAGAAAGGATTTTTAAAAATCCCTGGTCCCAAAGAGAATTAAAGGAAGGGGGTCGAAAATTATAGACTTTATAGCCAACTTATTATATTTATTATACGGAACCCTCTAAATGCGAGTAATACTTACATTTGACCGTTTATTTTTTACGAATGTCAAAAAGTCGCCCTGGAACTCGAAATATTAAAAAAAAAAAATAATTAAAAAATCAAAAATTGCTAGGTGAATTCCGAATACATATTATTCAAAAGAGAATAAAATATGTAGTGAGCTAAAAAAGAAACGAACTCGAAACATTTTTAGTAATATGGAAACAAAGCTGTATAGCGCGCGCACAGAAGAGAGAGGGAGGGAGGGAGAAAAGGCATAAAGAATATGAATGTTTCTCAAATTCAAATTGCCAAACGCTTAAAAAAAAATATTTCATTTTTTAATAAAAACAAAAGATTTTGCATAAAAAGTTAGCCAAAGTTGGTGTTTTAAAAATCACAAACCGAGAAACCAGAAATTCTGTGAGACTAATTTTTTAATTTCAAATCCCACAAACCCAAGAAATCCAACTATCGAAATATAAAGAGGAAAACAATACTGAAATTTCACTATTTTGGATCCGTGGACTAGGAAAGAAGGAAAATTTTACAATTTTGATGTTAAATTGCGTCCTCCGACTCTTTTTTTCAAAAATGGGTTGGACTCCGACTCTGCAGCCCTGATTATAATCCAGTACAATGATTTTATGTTAAATAATGAGTCAGAAATTTTCGCGTTGTTAAGGCCCCTGTCCTCGCTCGAAGAAACACTCGCGAGCTAATGCTATTCCTATGGGGAAGCATTTTTCTAATAACTCTTTCGCATTTTGACATTTTTGAATAATTTTTTTTGCATTGGATAGCTGAGGTGCATGCCGATTGCGCACCTTTTTTACTTTTTCGATTTTGGTTGCAGATATACTTTTTTAAAAGCACTTTCAGTTTCGAAACCGGTTTTAAAAGTGAAACTAACTTTGTAAAAAATATCTGCAACCAAAATCGAAAAAGTAAAAAAGGTGCGCAATTGGTATGCACCTCAGCTATCCAATGCAAAAAAAATTATTCAAAAATGTCAAAATGCGAAAAAGTTATTAGAAAAATGCCTCCCCATAGGAATAGCATTAGCTTGCGAGCGTTTCTTCGAGCGAGGACAGGGACCTTAAATGGGATTTTTTTTTATTTTATTTTTTTGAGAATTTTATAAAATTTAATCAAAAAATGCCTTGAGCGCACGTTTTCTCACATCTTTGCTGGAAAATTGCGCATGCCTAGTCAATGTGTTTTTTCTAAGCAAAATGAGCCGAGTAAAAAGAAAAATAATAATAATGATAAATAATAATTCCATGAGCATTTGATTTTAATGGAGATGTTCTTTTAAAATAAGGTAAATTTTTAGCGGTAATCTACCCAAAAATTAGTATATTTTAATTTATATTTCAGGCAAATCAGTGCACTGTAAAATGTTATTCCAGCTTATCAATGGTGTAGTCGTAAAATAATCAGAGGATATAAGCTCTAAGCAGAGGGTATACTCCCTAAGCAGAGGGTATACACTCAAAGCAGAGGGTATATCCAAGAATAAATGCTACAGTTTTCATGAGAAGTAGGGAGATACGGCATTCCTTTTAAAAATCCAACAGATATACGGTGTATACCCCATATACTTTTCACTGCATTCCTGGAGCTTATCAAAGAAAAGTTCCACCAGAGAAAAATGCAAAATGGTTTCCCCGTATTTAGAAAAAAAAAATGATCATTCAGAGGTTACTTCAGTCAAACAAAAAGACTCATTTGCCAATGCTAATCCTAAGGAAAAAATTTATAAAAAAATAACTCAGTTGCATTTCAATATTTTTAAACTTTTTTTTTTTTTTTTTTTTTTTTGCATTGAATAGCTGAGACCGATCCGTACAAAGGCCATTTTTTATTTTATCGATTTCATTTACGGGTATTTTTAATGAGGACATTTTCATTTTCGGAACCGCTTTTGAAACTTTTGGGGTTCTTTTAAATTTCTCGATTTTCCACAATTCTTTGATGAAAATTGCGGTTTTTCTCTGATCTTTTCACGCAAATTTCGTTACTTTTTCTTTTCTTTGACGAAATAAGAGTTTTTTTCTGCGACCTTTTAATAAGATATACATTTACTGCAATTTTTTGACGAAATTCGCGTTTTTTCAGCTATCCATTCTCGAAATTATCAATTTTTTATGTGAACAATTAAAAAAAAAATTTATACTTTTTAGCGTCCATTATTCGAAATTCGCGATATTTTACAATGAAAATTTTTTAGGTTCGAATTTTTCCTCTGTTGACCAATTTTATTTTTAAATTTTCGTCCTGAATGTTTTAAATTTTTGGAAAATTTGAAGTAAATCACATGGAAATTCGTGATTTTTTTCGCATTCGATTGACAAAGGTTGCTATTATACTTTTTTTTTCCAACTTCCTATTTTCTCCAAAGCGTACGAAACATGAAATCAGTTTCTGTGCATTCGCGAACTCTGGGAAGAAAAAAATTTGAGTTTTTGATGGGAGTTCTTTCTGATTTTTAATTAATAACTCAATTATTTATCATAAATTTTTAAAATTCTGAGTTTAGGTACATTAGGAGAGGTCTTGAACAATCTTCCTTTAATTTTTCAGACTTACACATGCGATAAATTTTTGTAGCCATCCCCCACACACAGAGCGAAACATTTTTTAATTAGTATAAGATAAGTTTTTACGTTATGGAATTTAAAATGACACAAACCCAAACGAACATTGAAAACTCAATATGATAGCAGATTTTCCTATTTCCCTATAGAGAAACCACTCTGTGGTTACATAATTCCAATTCTTCCTCTCAATGCATAAAAAAACTTATGAAATGGAATTTGTTTTATAAACCGAATGTGTTCTTTATATTTCTGCCTCTAATGACTATCCGCAATGACACTCAATGTTGTTCTATGGTCACTGTCAATTACTAGTGTGTATTACTGATACCTTGAAATATAGGGCTATATTAGCCAGGTGTATTCATATAATCATGCAGTAGATTATCACAGTAATGAAAACCTCGAAATGTAGTCAAGAGATCCACCCCACATGCATCCAAACAATTCTAAAATGAAAAAGGGCTAATAGGTTTATCATTTTTGATGAGATACATATCGGAAATTATTGATATGAACGAAAAAATTTCATTGCTAGATATTTGAAATAATCCAGTATTTATTCTTGTTTGCAGTCTAAATATAGTACATAAAGGGTTAAATAAAAAAGAAGAGAAAATAGAAAAATATAAAATTGGCTATAAATTAAAAGTGGCCCTTAACCACAGATTAATACAAAAAACTGGAGGGGCAAGAGGTATGTCTTGCCCCTGCTCCAGGAAAACTAGAGGGAAATATGCTCCCCTTCGCCCTTGTCTGATTACGCCCATGGGTAAACGGTTTGTTTATTAGGTAAGTTGTAAATATCTTATACCGAAGTTTCCGAGGATTTATATATTTAAAATATTGTATTCTGATTAGAGGTCTGCACGGGCTGGGCTCGGACCGATTTTCAATAATTTCATTCGGGGCGGGCTCGGGCCTTACTTCTGAAGACTCGGGCCGGGCCGGGCCGACCTCAGGCTTTAATTTTTTTGCTGGAGTATCGGGCCGGGCCTAATTTTTTTTCCCGTACGAAGCGGAGACTGATTCCATTCTTCCTAGTTTTACGGACCAAAATAATCAGTTCCTATTGAATCTTCTTATATGAAAATCCTTTTCTCGACTCTTCATAAAATAAGTAAAATTTGGCTTTGTCCAAAAATTTTTGCAAAAAAGGCATATACTTTTAAGCCGTCATTATTCTACAACTGAACATTAGAATTTATTTTTTTTAAAGTATCGTAGATTACTAGGCGTTTTAAAATAAAATTAAACAGATAAAAAAAAAAAAAAAAAAAAAAAAAAAAAAAAAAAAAGACATGATTATGACAGAATTTTCTTTTAAACTGAAAACTGCAAGTTTCTTTTAAACTGTTCATCCATGCAAAATGAATACAACAGTACGCGAGAAAAAAAAATATACTAAATATTTACATCTGTTAAGAAGGGAACGTATTTATTTATTTTTTTTTTCTTCTAAAGAGATTCCGTATTAGGAAATTTTATTTTTACCATATACCATTTTTTAGATTTTTTTTTGTCTCCATTACATGGAATATGATTAATATTATTAATGATAACTGAAACATTTCTATACAACAAAGGTTCATTAAAAACGTAAATATCTCAGCCTACGACATTTCTGCATAAATGGAGATTACAAACAAGGAAAAAAAAAAAAAAAAAAAACAGAGACTAATATAAGTTTATTTGATCAGAACTCTTCCGTAAGAGTAAAGATCAATGTTCTGTAGAAATTCATTCGAGTCGGGCCAAATTTTAAACTTTTTTCCTGACTGGGCCGAGTTTGGGCCGAAATTTTAACTTTCGGGCCAATATTTTTTTCGTTCGGGCCGGGCTGGGCCAATATTTCTTTAGTTCGGGTCGGGCCTGGAAATTTCGGCCCGTGAAGACCTAATTCTGATTGCAAAAAATATTTGACTTGACATTTTTCTTGTTTTAGATTGCTTTTAAAAAACGAGTTTTTCGGATTTCCAAAAATTATGTTCGCAAAATCTTTAAAGTATGACAAAGTCCGCCAAAAAAATTCGTTCTCTGCAAGCAATCTAAAACAAGAAAAATGTCAAGTCAAATATTCTTTGCAATCAGAATACAATATTTTAAATACATAGCCCTTGGAAACTTCTTTATAAGATTTTTACAGTTTACCTAATAAACAAACCGTTTACCTCATAATTCTATCAATCTTTATTTCTGAGAAATTTAATTTTGAAATCGGGGTCTTATTTGCTGGACACCCTGTATATTTAATTTCTTTCATACGATTAATATTGCGACTGAGTCTTAGTTTCTTCGGAAAAACTTAGTAGAAGAAAATTTCCTACAGCGAAGCACTCCACAAACAGACAAATAGTGACCCTTTCTCCCACCAAAAGGTCAATGTCAAAGGTCAATTGGGCTCTTCCCACAGAGAATGCCTGCGGATTTTCCCCTCTGTCAAGAAACAGGAAGTGTTTGGGTTTATTAGAAATTGCAGGAATCTTTCATTTTTGCTGTGGAATTTTACGAATAAAATCAAATTTCGAGGAAACAAAATGTCTTATTGAGGGATATTTCATATAATATCGTCCAGGAAGTATCCTTTAATAAATTTATAAGAGAAATAATGATAACAATTGACAGGAAAATGTATAAAAACTAAAAAAATAGCCGCTTTGATGGTCTTTATGAATGAGCGATAGTACCTCTATTGCCACCTGGATATTTTTGATGGAACTAATGTCAGAAACTTTAAAATTTAATTTAAAATAGAAGGCCGCACTTTTCTTTTATAAAATTTTGCCAAGTTAAAGAAATAAGTTATATATATTACCAAAAAAATTTTTAAACAAATTGGTTGAATAGCAAATGAGTAATACTGTTTGTAAAAATACAGTATGGGGAGTATAGGTCAAAATACAACTGATGGTTACTCTTAATATGTAACTATCGATAATGTGACTGAACTTGTGTTTTTTCATGCAGGAAGCATAAATTTATTTCAGCAAAAAAAAAAAAAAAAAAAAAAAAAAAAAAAAAAAAAAAAAAAAATCAGGATACTGTTCATGTTTTTGGTAATAACAATCTTTTAATTAAATGTATTTATGCATCAATCAACTTTTTTCATTATTAAGTCTGGCTAAACCTGAAGTAAAACTTCCTTATTTTGTGATTTTGATATGAATTAATCGAGCAGCTTTATGAGGAAAGTTTCATTGAATAATTCAAGGGAAATGTATCTCATCTTTATTATGCTTATTTAATTATGCATTATTCATTATTTACCTGACTTTTATTTTTAACAATTGAATAACTTTTTTAATTAT
This sequence comes from Maratus speculifer, assembly GCA_964019185.1. NCBI lineage: Eukaryota > Metazoa > Arthropoda > Arachnida > Araneae > Salticidae > Maratus > Maratus speculifer. Next base: position 29,660,274 of record OZ025295.1, read on the forward strand.
CTTACTTCTTATCTTTTTAGTTTATTACTTAATTATGTTAATATTTTACTATATTGCAAGAACTCATTATAATTAGATTGTATTATTATATTCAAATTACCTCTTAAAAATTGTAAACAAAGCAATGATCAAAACATTTAATCGTTTGATCAGCATAAATAAAGGTAAATGCATGCATAAGGCACATTTGTGACGAAAATTTTAAAAATTGAAGAATTCTTGACACCACAAAACATTTATTGTGCGAAAACATCACCAAAATACTACAGATGGGCATTATTTAACATAACAGGATGAATATTCGCAATATTAACCTAAACTTTATTATTCAGTAATGCATTAATAAAAAGTCCCTGTTAATTTTGGAGCGTATAAGCATAAAAAAAAAGAAATAACAAGACTGAAAATTATTTTACGAATACATATTTATACAGTAATTGAAATTAAATTATCGAAAACCTGTTTCTTAACTTGTAAATCTCATCTGAATCTACGATAAAGAATTTGTATTACTGCAGAAAAGAAAATTCCCCAGTTGCAATAAAACGCTTTTGAAACACAGAGAGAGAGAGAGAGAATCACAAAGAAAAAGACTTTTCCTTTTTCCGCATCCCTGTCCATCTATGATTCTAAAACATTAAAAATCCGTTTGGTCTAACCAAGGAGCCAATCACAGCAATAACTGACCGTTTGCTATCTGAAAAGGATCAGCTGATAAAATCTCTCAAACCGATTGGGTGTTAGTAAACAGTGCGAAAATTGTATAGATATTTTAAAAAATCTGGCTTCGATTCTTGTCAGAAATTATTTTATTTTTTGAATGTTTTGTAACACTCGCAGTTACAAAGATTACAACATCAGAAAAAAATTTTAGCATAATAAAAACCACATTTATTTGAAAAGATGATTGGAATAATGAATTTTTTTATCTGTATTTATTGAAACAACTCCTTAGAATATTAGAAATGAAATAGGGAAAAACGTATTTTACGCGAAGTAAGTGAATGACGCTGCAGCTGCTAGATTATAAAAAAAGCAAGGAGATAGTGTCAGCCATGTTTGGTCACAATTTTAATGGGGAAAGAATCTGTGTTTGAAGAGTAGGATTTACGGATTTAATTGTTGATAAAAAGAAGATGTTTTTTCGCACGGGACGTAATCTTAGGCTCATATAGTTAGACGGGTAAAAAAATGGCGATTCTTTGAATTTGAATTTTTAACTCATTAATGCCCAAGTTATTTTCTTCATTAAAAATGAAATTTTGGGTTTCCCACCACATTTAAAAAACGAATAACTTTTATCTTTATTTATTGAGGATTTTTTCTCGTGAAAAATAGTACACTTATTTATCTTTCTATTTACTGGTGGGAAAAGTGCTTTATTGCCTTTTTCATAATCGTCCCTAAAAAGGGACGCTAGGCACTAATGGGTTAAAAAGGATATTATTATGTAATCTTGGTATTTGGAAGAAATGTGTGTGTGTAGGGGAGGGGTATTCTGGCGCTATAGTTTTTTTTATATTATTATCATCACGGGTTTATTTTTATTTTTATTTATTTATTTATTTATTTATTGTCACTCTTGCATTGTTAGAAAATGAGAATTGGAAAATATTATTTCTGTAAAAGTATTTTACTGAAAAAAAAAGAAAACAAATATAGCTTCGTGACGGCACTTAATTTTAATGCAATTGTAATTAATTTGAAAAAAGTACTTTTACATATGAAATTGATTAAAAGCGTATAAATAATGTTTCGTGTTCTTATATTGTGTATCTTCTTTCGTTCTATAAGCTTTGAATATGCGTTGATAGATACGGCTTCGGGGAAGTCAGACTTCAAGTCAAGGCATTAACGAAATGAAGATCAACTTTGTTTTTTTAACTAATTGCTTTGCACGTAGTTAAAATAGAGGGAATTTCTTAATACCGTTTACAAAAAAATAATTTCTAAACCGTTAGATTTAGAAGCTAGTGACAAATGCAAAAATATTTTTAATTTTCTTCTGCATTTTATAAAAATCAATTTACATTAAAATAATTATTTAAAAAAAAAATGTTAAGAAATTGCATATTTTATACAATGTTCTATAAATTAAACAATTTTCTATAACTTTTATTTAGAAAAAAAAATTCTATGCGTTTTAGCAAGTAAAACAAAAAAAATTCTTTTACGGGCAAAACTTACTGAGTTATGATATACAGTACCGTGCGAAACGGGGGACAAAGAGGGCGGTCGCCACGGGCGCAGAAATTTGCGGGGCGCCAAATTTATACTACCAACGAAATTTTGGAGGGTCACAAGAAAAAGTTGGGAGAGGAGGGACATTAAATTCTAATTTTGCTCCGGGCGCTATTTTCTTTTCGCAAATGTCTGATGATATTTGTGAATTTTCAACGAAGAAAAATGCGCTTTTAGTGCAAGAAGATTCTAATAATGCGTGAATTGCAAAGTATCATAGCTAAGTAAGGTTTTGTCTTGCAAAAATTAAATTTCTAACTCCAAGCTAATTTTAATGATGTAGATTTATTTGAACTAAAACCGTGTTTGTATTTATGTCCCGAAATGATTCACGATATCTTAAAAGCCTTGTAATTAAAATGTCTGTTGAAAGCATACTCATCGATAAGTTATACGTTACAAAAATAACAGGTTGCTAAAACCTGTTACCTGTGCAAGTGTGGAGCGATGTAACCTGTAAACCAAAAGTAACTATATTTCCCATCTCTACAAAACACACATAACACGGTTACAAGATGGTCATAACTTGGCAAAATACACCTTGGTTAAAATGTTCAACAGTTTAACAGTTAGCGGTGTGTCACTTCTTATGCCGGGCTAATTCACAACTCACCTGGGGGGGGGGGGGGTAAGAAAAGATGTTCCGTAAAAGGAACCAATTGGCAAACAGCGCCCTCTGGGCTCTGAAAAGCATATCAGAGGGGAAGGTGCGTTACACATTATATTTATTTTGTACGATTTACTATTCGGAGAATGCAATAAAAAATGTATGTACTTCCATTAATTAAAATTATTTTTTTTTCTTTACATTTTACATTAATTTTTACGGGGCTATCCTGCCCGCCTTTGGTAACACCTATAGTTATGGACAAGTTCTTTTTTTTTTTTTTTTTTTTTTTTTTTTTTAGTGAAAACGCGTTTTCCACGAAATCTTGAATCAAGACAATGCTTTTTGTGCTTAGTAATATAATGATTTGTATCTCCAGAACCTTATACAGTAAAACCTCCATAACGGACGTTCCCAAATAGCGGACACCTCTATTTAACGGACAGTTTACCGATCCCCACTCCCAAAATCTAAATTTTTGTATGTTTAACCTCTGAATAACGGACAGTAATTTTTGCGATAAAGTATGAGAAATTGTTTTTTAACGAAGGAAAAAAGTAAAAAACCTCTAAACTTTCAGGGCAATCTGTCGAAATTTTGTGATCATAGATAAATGTAGAGAGTGGGCCGGACCCCACCCGAGCCTTCCCCCCCCCCTCTACGTCCAGTATTAAATTCAGGGGATGGTCCGAGGAACATTACCTCCCGGAGCATCACAATGCCCCCACCCCCTCCCACTCATCTCCGGAAGATTTGAGATTTTATGCTTTTAAAAAGTGGCAAAATACAATCAGCAGTCACACTTTTTTTTTTTTTTTTTTTTTTTTTTTTAAAGATGATTTAGGAAAATTAAAGCTATTGACACGGTTAAAACTTCACGTTGGAAAAAAAACATTGTAAACTTTAAATGCTAAAAGAAACTTTTTAAATGCATTTTTTTTTTTTTTTTTCGTATGAATGTAATAAACAGTGTATAAAGCAATGTACCATTTTATTTCAATTTTATTGCTTAAAAAATAATTTTAATTTCTGATTAATCATATATTAGAATTTTAGGACATATAAAAGTCAATTAAGGAAACTTTAAGCATTTCTCAGCCATTTTTGAATCTCCGAGGTTTTCCCAATAGTGGACACCTCCGAATAGCGGACAGTTTCCGCGCTCCCGAGCTGTCCGTTATTTGCAGGTTTTACTGTATTCTGCAAAACCTCAAACTCCTACGAAAGATAACTTTAAAACATAAGAACTTAACTAGAAAAATAGAACAAAACATGCGCAAGGGAAATTCTTCCCTGGTAAAAACTACCCTGATAAAAAAAAAAAAAAATTCCTAATTCCACTTTTAATTGGCCTTTAATTATTTTAAGCGAATTGAAAAGAATAAATTTTATTTTTTAAGACGAAAAGAAAAGTACATAATTAAAATTTTAAATCCAGAGGGAAGGGGATAGGAGGCCTTCACTGCACATCCTTGACAAAGCCCATGGTTACTGTTTTTTTTGTTTTTTTTTTTTTTAAGGAAAATTTGTTTTTTACGAAATTTTTAATCAATAATATTCATTTTGCGCTTAGTAATATGATGAATTGTATCTCCAGAAATTTATATTCTGCTGTCCTAAACTTCCCATACAAAATTTTTATTTGAAGAAAAAAAAAAAAAGAAGAAGAAGAAGAAGAAGAAGATAACGGCTATGGAAAGCTTTTTTAAGCGGAACATCCCTGTTAAAATAAAAAAAAAAAAAAAAAAAAAAAAAAAATCCTAGTTTAACTTTTTTTAACAAATAATTATAAAGTTGATCTTTAATTATTTTTAATGATTTGAAGAGTAAATTTTACTAAACTAAAAAGCTAAACTCTGTGGTATTACAATGCATGGAAGATCAGCGCCCGTCCCTATTTACTAGACCCTGGGCGCCGAGGTGCAATGCAACATATGTCCCGGCCTAACGCGAGAACCTCCTGTGTTTAGTTCCCAAGCAAGTTTGGTACTTATTCATTGGCGCCAACTTTTGAAAAATATTGGGTTGGCTCAAACATATTGGGTGGGCTCAAAAATATTGGGTGGGCTCAAAAATACTTCGGTAAAATAGTACGACCAGTTTGTTTTTCTTTGAAGGGTTGACAGATGGTGAAAGATGAGAATTTTAAGTCAAGCTATCACGTTTTAATAAATTTGCAATATTATTCAATAACTAACCGCCCTGGCAACCAGTTTGGTCTCCAGATCTTAGAATTTGGTCATTGACTTTTTCTGTAAAAGGCCTTTAACGATGTCTACCCTTACATTAAACCAAAATATCGTTTATTTAATGTCATTCATTTAATTGTATTAAAGCATAGCACGGCAGTGCTATGCTTTATTTATTTCCAGTGTGACTCCGTAATGTTATTTTAATACGGAATTTAACATTGAAAGTTATTTACTAGACATTTTCCCACATTTTGTACGCACTTCCACAAATTTTCTTCAAAGGATCTAATTGTTTAAAAAATAATTCCCCCCAATCAAAAAAATATACAGAGGTCAATGGACATATTTCCTGTAGCAAATTATCATTTTTACGTGATAAATAAAAAATAAAATTGATTTTTTTTTCTTTTGTAAGAATTAAAAATGGTATATTTACGACGTCATATTAGAAAAGAAACGGAGATTTGCAAACATTTCGTACAAATACAAGAATTGTCAACAGAAAGCAAAATGAAGCATGATTTTTAAAATAAAAGGACATTTTCAAACATTGATCAAGAAGCTTCTAACAGAAGAAATATAGAAAATAAGTAAATTAAACTTTTTTCTACCTATTTTCTCTGTAAAATAATAAAAAATAACTAAAGTATATATATGTAACTGGTATTTGAAAACGAGTTTTTTGACACATTGGCATCAGAAAAAAATTGCACCAAACCCAGCACGTATGTGACATTTGCGCCGGGATTTTGTACTTATACCACATTTATAAAAATTTCTTCGTCTTATATGTTCGAAGAAAATCTAAATAAATTTAGGTGAATAAAAATTTTCAAAAATAATAGTATTTGAGAATAATAGTATTTCATCCTTGGTATGAAATGAAACCAGTAAATCTGCAGAACTGGATCTTCAAACAAAGCAATTTTTTAAGGTTAAACCGCAGAATCGTCAACTAGGGTAAATGTGCCAGTAATGGACCCTCTTAAGGAATTTCTCTAAAAAATAATTTTTTATTAATAGTTATAATTATTGTATACAAATTTTTTTCATATTATATTAATCTTTCAACAATATTTAACTAATCCCATAGTTACATTTCACATTAGAAATAAGAATTTAATTTTAAATAATAGGAATATGTCTAAACACCCAAAAGCCCAGTAATGGACCACCTATGTTCCAGTAATGGGCCGCCCTACAAAAAATAACAGATAATTGCTTTTAGGTGCGTTCGTAATTATGTAAATACGTAGCACCTATAGTTGTCGTTCAGTCCGTTCGTCTGTCTGTCCGTTTGTCTATTCGTCTATCTGCCCCTTTGTCTGTCCACATATAACAACGGAAAAACTATCCAACCGAATCGGTTGAAATTTAAAATACATAATTATTACATAATTTTGTCAAGTCATTAAAAATTTCATGAAAATCGGATGAATAGATCAATTACAGGGAAAATCAAAAGGATTACGGTCAATGGGGAAAAAATTTGAAATGCATTTTAATCGTTTGAAATTTAAAACATATAAATATTACATAATTTTGTCGAGTCATTTCAGATCTTATGATATTCAAATGCATAGATCAATTACAGGGACTATCAAAAGTATTCCGTTACATTACAGTCAAAGGGGAAAAAAGTTGCAAATGCATTTTAATGGTGTTACACTCATTCGAACATAATAAAATTGACATGAACGTATGACGTATATATCTATACTAAAATATAAATTCTGTACAATCTGAGATGCAAAGAATATTTATTATTAAATTACAGGGCCACACAAAAGTATTCCACTACATAATGCTATACGGGGAAACATTGTTTGGGACATGTTTTAATTATATTAAACTGTGCCACATTTTATGAATATGATATACCTTGCTGAGGTGTAGTGAAAATTACTTCCTGTGTGTTTATAGGAACACAAAGAGTTCAACCACTGTACTGTATCCGAAGTATTGTCTACTATATCTGGAAGATTTGTATACTTCGTTGTCGGACGAACGAACCTCATTTGCTACGCTTCACGTGCAATTTCCAACTGGTTTCAATTGTATTTTGCTCCAGAACTTAATGAAAGCATAATAATAAAAAAAAATATATTAAAACTTGAGTTAGAAATTCCTTACATTAAAGGATTTATAATGGAAAATCATAAAACAAAATATTTAAATTTAAGTCTTGAATTTATTATAATCAAGGATTTATAATGTGGATATAAAACAAAATATTAATGATAGTATTAACTGTTTATTATTAAACTAACATTAAAGGATTTATATTGTAAAGACATACAACAAAATATTTAAATTTAAAGGATTTACAAGATAAATACAATGTTTTACTGAAATCAAGTTTAGATAAAATAAGGCATTAAAAAAAGTCTCCAATGTTCATTCATATTATTATCTAAGTGATGTGCTTTGCAACTGTGAAATATAAATAACGGATCTTCAATTTTATCTTCCCTTTCCGATAGTCCAAACTGCTCAATATAGAATTTTAGAATGCATTTAAAATGATAAATGTTCTTGCACTATCCAACCATTTTCAGATAATCATATAGCCCACCAATTTGGTACAGATTGATTCCACAATTTCCCTTCAGAGATGCTTATATGGATATATTATCACCAATGGAACAATCTCATTATTTGCTGAAAAACATCCCATAACAGTGATTTGTTCTTTTTCGTTATTCGGTACTTACATAATACGCATCTTTAATTGATTTTGGTCTTAAAATTTTCCTTGTTTTAAGAGCACAAAAGAAACCTTGTTTTAACCTTATTAACAATTATCTCTGTATGCTTTAGAATTCGGAAGAAAATATTAATAATATTTTTTTCCAAATATGATTTTACATTTCTGAACCAACTTATTTTGTAACGGCACATCTAGATTTTGACAAATGTTCTGCTTGTGTTTTATATTAATTTGGGATGACTTTTTAAAAACAACTATTTATAAAGAAATTGCCTTTATTAAATTCTAATAGGTAAAATTTAAGTATTAAATTTGATTATTTAGCTTTTCAGTTAAATCAAAATATTTTATCTCAACTGAAATAAAACCTTTTGTACTGGTCACTTGGGTGGTCCATTACTGGAAAATCGCGAAATAAGCAATCCAGTAATGGACCACCCCTCCTAAAATCTTAAAAATAAATAAAATTTTGTTAATGGCCATTGGTACATTAAATTCAATGTTTTATATTGCTAACCAAACAATAACATTCAATTTTTACGGAAAAATAAAAAAGTTATAAACTAAGTAAGTAAAGTCTGCTCTTAGCATGTTCATTAAGATTTTCAGTGAAAAACAGAAAAACTGTGAAACTTTATTTTCTGCTTCCTAATTGTTTTGACGAAAAGTGTAAAAATTAATCCAGCTCAGGGTCGGACTGGGCCATCACAAAGGGCGCAAACCTTAGAATTTCAGAGAATGAAAAATTTTTTAATAAACTCAAGGAAATTTTATTTACTTCTGTTGTATCTGACTTGTGAAAATTCGGCCAACTCGCATAAGGTTTAAATTATAATTTAGTACACTAATCAATGTATATGTTCAATAAGAGAAAAAATATTGGAGCGGCTTAGGCAATCGGGGGCGTGAAGTGTTCCCCGGACAAGGGCGCACCGGCCCTCGGGCAGATGGGCCGGCGGGTCAGTCCAAGCCTGATCCAGCTTATAAAACATGCAAGGTGGAGTTCAGAAAAAAATAATAAAAGCTAAACTATTATTTATTATTTTTCTATAAACAAAAAAGTGCGAGGTGGCCCATTACTGGAAGATGGTCCATTACTGACACATCGACCCTACTTGGTAAAAGACTTTTCGGCACTGCAATAAATTCTCCAATTCTATCAACCTAAATATTCAAATCCAATGTGAACAAGTAAGAACAATGTTTACAAATATATTTTTTTAATTCCCGATTTGGTGATTTTTTTAAATCGTGCCTAAATTTGTAATGTTACAAATAATTAATCATTGGATAAAGTCAATTTTAAATCAACGGTACTACTTGGTTATCCCTTCGACCAAAAAAACTATCGCCAAACTATAAGATAAAATGCCAGAAATGGATGATCGTGAATGTCACATTCAATGACATTAAATACCTATACGTATTTAGAGATGTCATCAAATGATTTTATTTTGCCCTCTTTACCAGTGTTTTACCCTTTTATTTGTACTTTGTTATAAAAAAATGCAAATATGTATAATTTGGCTATTAGTTAGGTGACTTATATAATTTGGCGGAATTGGTTGAAGGGATAACCAAGTACCGAATTAACTTGTATTAAATTCATTATTCCGATGATTTTAATATGATAAAACACTACACGATTTAATTTTTAAAATATCGCAAAGAGTTTCTGTTGAAAAATTGCTGTTTTTTATACTAGTAGTAGGAAAAGGACAGTACGGGCTCAGCCGGAGGCGGGACTGCGGGACCGTCCCACCTCCGGCTGCCCCACCTCCGGCTGCCCCACCTGCTCCTCCAGCTGTCCCACCTCCGGCTGTCCCACCTGCTCCTCCAGCTGTCCCGCCTGCTCCTCTGGCTGCCCCACCTGCTCCTCCAGCTGCCCCGCCTGCGGTCCCTCCTGCCCCCACCATACATCCCCCTCCACAAACGCCCCCTAGTGGAAAAAAGGAATATTCTATTATAACAGGAGAGGTGAACAACCTTCCCTAATTAAAAATATTATCAATCACATCTCAACATTGAATCATACTATAAGATGAAGATTAAATTTGTATTTGAATTTTAAACAACCGTAATTTTAATGAGTATTATTAATTAAGCGAAACAATTAAAATTTCAGTTTTTAACCATTTTATTTAGATTTCTTCAACTACAAGATGAGATTATCAATTTAACTCAAGAAAGTTAAACATATATTTGAATTTTGCTTGATAGACATCTTAATGAGTAGTATTAATTAAGTAAAAACAATAGAAAATATCCAGTTTTATAGAAAAAGACTGATTTCTTACGATTTTTATCAACTATATGATCAATGTAACACTTAAAAGTTGAAAGTTAAACATGTATCCTAGTTTTTCAACAGCTATAGCCTTAATGAGTATCGTTAATTAAGTAAAAAAACAATGGAAAATATCAAGTTTTATGGAAAAAGACTGATCTCTTACGATTTTTATCAACTTAAGAGAGAAAACTTAAACACACATTTCAGTTTTTCAAACGCTATAACCTTAATGAGTAGTATTAATTAAGTAAAAACAATAGAAAATATCCAGTTTTATAGAAAAAGACTGATTTCTTACGATTTTTATCAACTATATGATCAATGTAACACTTAAAAGTTGAAAGTTAAACATGTATCCTAGTTTTTCAACAGCTATAGCCTTAATGAGTATCGTTAATTAAGTAAAAAAACAATGGAAAATATCAAGTTTTATGGAAAAAGACTGATCTCTTACGATTTTTATCAACTTAAGAGAGAAAACTTAAACACACATTTCAGTTTTTCAAACGCTATAACCTTAATGAGCATTCATAATTAAGTAAAAAACAATGGAAAATATCGATTTTTATAGAAAAAGACTGATTTCTTACGATTTTTATCAACTGCAAAAGAAATTTAAGCATGCATTCCAGTTTTGGACAACCATTTCCTTCATGAACATTATTAATTAAGCAAAACAACAGAAAATATTAAATTTTTAACTGATTTCTTCATATTTATTTTTTTTTTTTTTTATATATATATATAAAATCAGAATACACAACTTAAAATAGAAATTTAAACATATTTTTTAATTTTTGAACAGTCGTTACCTCAAAGAGTTTCAATAATTAAACAATTAACAAAGGAAACTAATGATTTTTTAACGAAAAAAGACGAATTAAACGAATTTGGTTAACTTTTACTCTAAATGGAAATTTCATCATACTTTTATATACTAACTAAGTAGAATTTTAATGCATAAACGAACACATTTCAGTAAATATTCAACGCACACGCAAATATGAAAACAACACCTGCTTCTTGTGACGTCATATTGAAACCAAAAGTTATTCCTCCGAAGTCCCTCACCATACCTTTTCACCCCCATCTCCCCCAATTTTTTACCTTAGGTAGGGAAATGGACAATGCAATGACCTCTCATTCTTGTATATTTAGAAGTCTGGGAGAAAAAAAGAGAAATTTTATACACTCCAATTTCATAACAGTTACCGCAATATCCCAAAATTTTAATTTTGGAAGACATAATCAGTATAATTAATTAAACAAAATAATAAAAATATTATTTTTTAAGATGAAAAGGTGAATTTAAGCGAATTTGATTAGTTTTACAATAGTCTTTTGAACAACAACTTAGAAATATAGATTTCTAACAGAAGAATTAAACGTATATTTTAATTTTAACAACAAAAACTTAACAAGTATCATTAATTCAACAAAAATAAATATCAATTTTAAAGAAAAGACGAATTTGAATAATTTTACACTAGTATTTTCAAAAGCAACATAGAAATATCAATACTTATTCACATATTTCACTTATTCACTGTATTCAGTACTATATTTAATAAATATGGATACAATTTAAGAATTTTCTAATCTATAATTAAATATTAGCTGTATATTTAATGTTACCCATGTTTTCAACATTAGTTCATAAACGTGAATTTTGTATTTTAAATACCATGTATTCAGGTTCAGATTATTTTCACTTGAAAACATACAGAATTTTTTAACAGAGTTTGTTTTTGAAATCATTGAAGCAACTGTATTTAATATTTTTAACACCAATTTTCTAAGATTTTCTAACATTTTCCGATTATACATTCTTCAGAAGTACATTTCTAAATGTTACAATCACTTTACATATCGAAAAGATATCATTGAAGCAACTGTATTTAATATTTTTAATACCAATTTTCTAAGATTTTTTAACATTTTCCGGTTATACATTCCTCAAAAGTTATTATTACGTATTCTAAACAATAGAAAATATTAATTTTAAGAATAAAAAGACGAATTTAAACAAATTTTATTAGTTTTACACTATTTTTTCTCACCTCCAACACGGATATATCAATTTTAACAGAAGAATTAAACGTATATTTTAGTTTTTAACAACAAAAATGTAATAAGTATCATTAATTAAACAAAAATAAATATCAATTTTCAAGAAAAGACAATTTTTTACACAAATTTTCAACTTTGAAATACATTTGCTTACATATATTGTTACAGTATATTACTAAACTTAAACTTTTTAAAAAGTTTGAATGTCTTTACAAAGGTTCATACTTATATTTTTCACGTCTTGACTGCATTCGAAATCTTACAATAAAAGTATACTTTTATTATTATTATTATTATTATTCTAGAAAACCTAAAAAATCGTTTCTTGCTGCTTTAGACACTTGACATATTAAAACTACTCTACCCATATAATTAATCAAATTAGGACATGATTCATCTTACACTTCAAAATTTCTGAATTTTTACAATACTTATTTTCATCAAACTTTATTCTTGATCCTATATATTTTAATAGCACAGAATTTTAACATCTGTTTTTATCTACTTATCAAAAAATTATTAAAACACCCAACAACATTTTCCAAATATGAATATTATCTTTACAATTTAATAATGCAAAACATACACGAATACAAAGTTTAATTTTTACAAACATTTCATATTTCAAATCAAACTATTCGAAATTTTCACAACATAAGAGCAAACATTAGACGAACTTTTTAACATTAATATTGCTTACATCTTTTCATCATAACTTTTAACTATGATAATTATCCATTTTTAGGTTGATTGTCGAAAAACTGTAACTGAAATTACATAAACTTAATGTAAAAAACCATGTTCTCACACAATTTCTTGAAATTCAACAAAGAATTGACTATTACTCCAATACTTATCTACTTCAATCTCGACTCTCGATAGTATATAGATATTGCATCATTACATACTTACAACTCTTTTCAAACGTTTATCAGAAAATCAAGTCAATCAAAGTCTAGTAGTTATTACATACCTGTTCCTCAGAAATATTACTATCATATGAAACAGTAAAGAAAATTAATAGATATTTAATATTTAATAACTTCATACGTGAAATTACTGCTGAATAAGAATACTAATAATCAAAAAAATCAACTGTTGGACAAAAAAATAGTACAGATTACCGAAAATTCAACTACTTAACAATTACTACTTAACAATTTTCTACAAAAATTACAAAAATTAACAAATGAATGACAAGTTAGAGAAATAACTAAAAAAAAAAAAAAAATAATGAACATATTTACAAATTTATTAAAATCACACCTTTTTCTGGATTACAAACCACAATTTCTTGAAAAATTTAACACCGAATTTGTAAGATTTTAATCCTAGTATTACATACACTCAATAAATATTCAAAATTAAAAAAAAATAATTTTTTAGTCTCATTAATAAGCAGAAATTCTATATTAAAAGAATATTTTCATAGTAGTACTTATAAAAATGAGAGTTTACAAACTGATTTTCATAATTTTATCACATTTAAACTTAATATTTTACATAAAACATTATTTAATCAAATTTTATGCTTTCTAATTCAGTAAAATTCAATACTTTTTTAGTTTTTAAACCAATACCACAATATTTATTTACATCAAACTTGATTCTTCACCTTTTATATTTCCACATTACACACGTGAGATAAATACTAACTTGGATCAGGAGTTGAAGTCAATTGATTCCATTCGATTTTCATCATGTACGCATTGCTCCTACACGAAATTTCTTACTGCTATAATCATCTAATGTATTAAAACTAATCTACTCATATTTTTAATCAATTCATCAGATGTTTCATCTCGCACTTCTGAATTATCGTGCATCAAGTTGCTTAAAATATAAATACTATCTTTATAGTTTTAATGATATATAGTATACATGGTTTATCTTGAGTTAGCACTTCCATAGTATTAATCAAATTATATGTTTCATCTTGCACTTGATCTTAATGTTTTCATCTTGCATCTGAATTATCGTCCATCGAGTTTTTTAAATAATAATATATTTATAGTTTTTGATTATACATAGCATGTACAAATACAATCTTTAATTTTAACATTTCATATTTCAAATAACCTATTTCCGAAACCAAGCTATGTGAATTTACCACAATGCTTATTATCATAGAATAATTTGTGTTTCACACTTTTCTAAAAATTATCAGATATGTACCCCTCAGAGAAATTACTATCATATGAATAAATGAAGAAAATTTAATTTATATTAAATGTACACGAAATTGATTGCAATATACATGTATTTAATAAAAATAAATAGGCGATTATTTATACATTAAACCTTTACTAAATATATATTTCTTTCATTATACAGATGTTTCAACAAGATGAACCAAAACAGCAGCAAACTTCAGAAATTAATGATCCAAATGATTCATCCCTAGCACATGTAGCGTTAACGAATAACACATATGTGAGTACTTATATGAGAAATACTAGAATTCGTATATGAAACGTAATTAGAGTAAATACAAAATGATTTGTCTTACTACCTACACTTTAACAAGTGCTTTTTACCTATATTATTGAAGAGAATCCTAACTGTGTCCATTTATTTCTACTACAGATGTGCTCTATTTGCTACAAACACTTCTTAAGTAAATAGAATTTAACAGAACATACAAAAATCTATACAGATGGAAAACCTTACACTTGGAAAGATTACCATAAATGCTGTTTTCAAGGAGACGTGAATAAAAAATGCACACATCATCATATAAAGCATCGTCAGATATATGTAAACTTAGCGAAGATATTCAAAAATTAGTCAGACTTTTGTAGAATTTAGAAATAAAGGAAGATATTTAGGCTATTTATCCATCATATTTTCACAACACCTACCACAATATCTCAAACTTAAAATTTGGAAGACATACACACTGCTGAAAAGTAATTTTGTTATTCTTCTAACCGATATGAATGTATAGATATTATTTTGCAGTGTATTCTTTGAATGCTCACATTAAATATTCTTTTATATGCATATATCGTTGTGTTTATTTTTCTAATACCTATTACATTAATGAAATACATAACATTTTAAGTGAAATAACACTCCCACAACTTAAAAAATGCATAAGAACATACAAAAAATAATCAGATGTATGAAAAAATATACAAGTTTACAAAATAATTTCATTGTTTTCTAGAAATATTAACAAAAAATATTTACAATATGAAAAAATTGCAAAAGTGAAAAGAAAAAACACAAATGTAAAAACAAAAACCACAAAGTGAAAAACTCATAACAAAGTTTTTGAAAAAAAATATTTACAACAAAATTTTTTTTTTACAAAAACCAAAACTTCCAAAAATATTTTTTTCAAAAATTTTTTTTTTCAAAAACATTTTTTACAAAAAATTTTTTTTTGAAAATAAGTTTTTACAAAAGTAAAAAATAAAAAATCACAACGTTAAAAATATGAAAAATTTTAGTTAAAAAAAGTGTAAAAAAAATTGCAAAAAAAGTTGCAAAAATTTCAAAAAAAGTTACGAAAAAAGTATCAAAATTTTTGTTCTTTTTAATACAGTATGCAATGGTGAAACCATTGTATTTGCTATTAAAAAGAACAAAAATTTTGATACTTTTTTCGTAACTTTTTTTTGAAATTTTTGCAACTTTTTTTGCAATTTTTTTTACACTTTTTTTAACTAAAATTTTTCATATTTTTAACGTTGTGATTTTTTATTTTTTACTTTTGTAAAAACTTATTTTCAAAAAAAAATTTTTTGTAAAAAATGTTTTTGAAAAAAAAAATTTTTGAAAAAAATATTTTTGGAAGTTTTGGTTTTTGTAAAAAAAAAATTTTGTTGTAAATATTTTTTTTCAAAAACTTTGTTATGAGTTTTTCACTTTGTGGTTTTTGTTTTTACATTTGTGTTTTTTCTTTTCACTTTTGCAATTTTTTCATATTGTAAATATTTTTTGTTAATATTTCTAGAAAACAATGAAATTATTTTGTAAACTTGTATATTTTTTCATACATCTGATTATTTTTTGTATGTTCTTATGCATTTTTTAAGTTGTGGGAGTGTTATTTCACTTAAAATGTTATGTATTTCATTAATGTAATAGGTATTAGAAAAATAAACACAACGATATATGCATATAAAAGAATATTTAATGTGAGCATTCAAAGAATACACTGCAAAATAATATCTATACATTCATATCGGTTAGAAGAATAACAAAATTACTTTTCAGCAGTGTGTATGTCTTCCAAATTTTAAGTTTGAGATATTGTGGTAGGTGTTGTGAAAATATGATGGATAAATAGCCTAAATATCTTCCTTTATTTCTAAATTCTACAAAAGTCTGACTAATTTTTGAATATCTTCGCTAAGTTTACATATATCTGACGATGCTTTATATGATGATGTGTGCATTTTTTATTCACGTCTCCTTGAAAACAGCATTTATGGTAATCTTTCCAAGTGTAAGGTTTTCCATCTGTATAGATTTTTGTATGTTCTGTTAAATTCTATTTACTTAAGAAGTGTTTGTAGCAAATAGAGCACATCTGTAGTAGAAATAAATGGACACAGTTAGGATTCTCTTCAATAATATAGGTAAAAAGCACTTGTTAAAGTGTAGGTAGTAAGACAAATCATTTTGTATTTACTCTAATTACGTTTCATATACGAATTCTAGTATTTCTCATATAAGTACTCACATATGTGTTATTCGTTAACGCTACATGTGCTAGGGATGAATCATTTGGATCATTAATTTCTGAAGTTTGCTGCTGTTTTGGTTCATCTTGTTGAAACATCTGTATAATGAAAGAAATATATATTTAGTAAAGGTTTAATGTATAAATAATCGCCTATTTATTTTTATTAAATACATGTATATTGCAATCAATTTCGTGTACATTTAATATAAATTAAATTTTCTTCATTTATTCATATGATAGTAATTTCTCTGAGGGGTACATATCTGATAATTTTTAGAAAAGTGTGAAACACAAATTATTCTATGATAATAAGCATTGTGGTAAATTCACATAGCTTGGTTTCGGAAATAGGTTATTTGAAATATGAAATGTTAAAATTAAAGATTGTATTTGTACATGCTATGTATAATCAAAAACTATAAATATATTATTATTTAAAAAACTCGATGGACGATAATTCAGATGCAAGATGAAAACATTAAGATCAAGTGCAAGATGAAACATATAATTTGATTAATACTATGGAAGTGCTAACTCAAGATAAACCATGTATACTATATATCATTAAAACTATAAAGATAGTATTTATATTTTAAGCAACTTGATGCACGATAATTCAGAAGTGCGAGATGAAACATCTGATGAATTGATTAAAAATATGAGTAGATTAGTTTTAATACATTAGATGATTATAGCAGTAAGAAATTTCGTGTAGGAGCAATGCGTACATGATGAAAATCGAATGGAATCAATTGACTTCAACTCCTGATCCAAGTTAGTATTTATCTCACGTGTGTAATGTGGAAATATAAAAGGTGAAGAATCAAGTTTGATGTAAATAAATATTGTGGTATTGGTTTAAAAACTAAAAAAGTATTGAATTTTACTGAATTAGAAAGCATAAAATTTGATTAAATAATGTTTTATGTAAAATATTAAGTTTAAATGTGATAAAATTATGAAAATCAGTTTGTAAACTCTCATTTTTATAAGTACTACTATGAAAATATTCTTTTAATATAGAATTTCTGCTTATTAATGAGACTAAAAAATTATTTTTTTTTTAATTTTGAATATTTATTGAGTGTATGTAATACTAGGATTAAAATCTTACAAATTCGGTGTTAAATTTTTCAAGAAATTGTGGTTTGTAATCCAGAAAAAGGTGTGATTTTAATAAATTTGTAAATATGTTCATTATTTTTTTTTTTTTTTTAGTTATTTCTCTAACTTGTCATTCATTTGTTAATTTTTGTAATTTTTGTAGAAAATTGTTAAGTAGTAATTGTTAAGTAGTTGAATTTTCGGTAATCTGTACTATTTTTTTGTCCAACAGTTGATTTTTTTGATTATTAGTATTCTTATTCAGCAGTAATTTCACGTATGAAGTTATTAAATATTAAATATCTATTAATTTTCTTTACTGTTTCATATGATAGTAATATTTCTGAGGAACAGGTATGTAATAACTACTAGACTTTGATTGACTTGATTTTCTGATAAACGTTTGAAAAGAGTTGTAAGTATGTAATGATGCAATATCTATATACTATCGAGAGTCGAGATTGAAGTAGATAAGTATTGGAGTAATAGTCAATTCTTTGTTGAATTTCAAGAAATTGTGTGAGAACATGGTTTTTTACATTAAGTTTATGTAATTTCAGTTACAGTTTTTCGACAATCAACCTAAAAATGGATAATTATCATAGTTAAAAGTTATGATGAAAAGATGTAAGCAATATTAATGTTAAAAAGTTCGTCTAATGTTTGCTCTTATGTTGTGAAAATTTCGAATAGTTTGATTTGAAATATGAAATGTTTGTAAAAATTAAACTTTGTATTCGTGTATGTTTTGCATTATTAAATTGTAAAGATAATATTCATATTTGGAAAATGTTGTTGGGTGTTTTAATAATTTTTTGATAAGTAGATAAAAACAGATGTTAAAATTCTGTGCTATTAAAATATATAGGATCAAGAATAAAGTTTGATGAAAATAAGTATTGTAAAAATTCAGAAATTTTGAAGTGTAAGATGAATCATGTCCTAATTTGATTAATTATATGGGTAGAGTAGTTTTAATATGTCAAGTGTCTAAAGCAGCAAGAAACGATTTTTTAGGTTTTCTAGAATAATAATAATAATAATAATAAAAGTATACTTTTATTGTAAGATTTCGAATGCAGTCAAGACGTGAAAAATATAAGTATGAACCTTTGTAAAGACATTCAAACTTTTTAAAAAGTTTAAGTTTAGTAATATACTGTAACAATATATGTAAGCAAATGTATTTCAAAGTTGAAAATTTGTGTAAAAAATTGTCTTTTCTTGAAAATTGATATTTATTTTTGTTTAATTAATGATACTTATTACATTTTTGTTGTTAAAAACTAAAATATACGTTTAATTCTTCTGTTAAAATTGATATATCCGTGTTGGAGGTGAGAAAAAATAGTGTAAAACTAATAAAATTTGTTTAAATTCGTCTTTTTATTCTTAAAATTAATATTTTCTATTGTTTAGAATACGTAATAATAACTTTTGAGGAATGTATAACCGGAAAATGTTAAAAAATCTTAGAAAATTGGTATTAAAAATATTAAATACAGTTGCTTCAATGATATCTTTTCGATATGTAAAGTGATTGTAACATTTAGAAATGTACTTCTGAAGAATGTATAATCGGAAAATGTTAGAAAATCTTAGAAAATTGGTGTTAAAAATATTAAATACAGTTGCTTCAATGATTTCAAAAACAAACTCTGTTAAAAAATTCTGTATGTTTTCAAGTGAAAATAATCTGAACCTGAATACATGGTATTTAAAATACAAAATTCACGTTTATGAACTAATGTTGAAAACATGGGTAACATTAAATATACAGCTAATATTTAATTATAGATTAGAAAATTCTTAAATTGTATCCATATTTATTAAATATAGTACTGAATACAGTGAATAAGTGAAATATGTGAATAAGTATTGATATTTCTATGTTGCTTTTGAAAATACTAGTGTAAAATTATTCAAATTCGTCTTTTCTTTAAAATTGATATTTATTTTTGTTGAATTAATGATACTTGTTAAGTTTTTGTTGTTAAAATTAAAATATACGTTTAATTCTTCTGTTAGAAATCTATATTTCTAAGTTGTTGTTCAAAAGACTATTGTAAAACTAATCAAATTCGCTTAAATTCACCTTTTCATCTTAAAAAATAATATTTTTATTATTTTGTTTAATTAATTATACTGATTATGTCTTCCAAAATTAAAATTTTGGGATATTGCGGTAACTGTTATGAAATTGGAGTGTATAAAATTTCTCTTTTTTTCTCCCAGACTTCTAAATATACAAGAATGAGAGGTCATTGCATTGTCCATTTCCCTACCTAAGGTAAAAAATTGGGGGAGATGGGGGTGAAAAGGTATGGTGAGGGACTTCGGAGGAATAACTTTTGGTTTCAATATGACGTCACAAGAAGCAGGTGTTGTTTTCATATTTGCGTGTGCGTTGAATATTTACTGAAATGTGTTCGTTTATGCATTAAAATTCTACTTAGTTAGTATATAAAAGTATGATGAAATTTCCATTTAGAGTAAAAGTTAACCAAATTCGTTTAATTCGTCTTTTTTCGTTAAAAAATCATTAGTTTCCTTTGTTAATTGTTTAATTATTGAAACTCTTTGAGGTAACGACTGTTCAAAAATTAAAAAATATGTTTAAATTTCTATTTTAAGTTGTGTATTCTGATTTTATATATATATATAAAAAAAAAAAAAATAAATATGAAGAAATCAGTTAAAAATTTAATATTTTCTGTTGTTTTGCTTAATTAATAATGTTCATGAAGGAAATGGTTGTCCAAAACTGGAATGCATGCTTAAATTTCTTTTGCAGTTGATAAAAATCGTAAGAAATCAGTCTTTTTCTATAAAAATCGATATTTTCCATTGTTTTTTACTTAATTATGAATGCTCATTAAGGTTATAGCGTTTGAAAAACTGAAATGTGTGTTTAAGTTTTCTCTCTTAAGTTGATAAAAATCGTAAGAGATCAGTCTTTTTCCATAAAACTTGATATTTTCCATTGTTTTTTTACTTAATTAACGATACTCATTAAGGCTATAGCTGTTGAAAAACTAGGATACATGTTTAACTTTCAACTTTTAAGTGTTACATTGATCATATAGTTGATAAAAATCGTAAGAAATCAGTCTTTTTCTATAAAACTGGATATTTTCTATTGTTTTTACTTAATTAATACTACTCATTAAGGTTATAGCGTTTGAAAAACTGAAATGTGTGTTTAAGTTTTCTCTCTTAAGTTGATAAAAATCGTAAGAGATCAGTCTTTTTCCATAAAACTTGATATTTTCCATTGTTTTTTTACTTAATTAACGATACTCATTAAGGCTATAGCTGTTGAAAAACTAGGATACATGTTTAACTTTCAACTTTTAAGTGTTACATTGATCATATAGTTGATAAAAATCGTAAGAAATCAGTCTTTTTCTATAAAACTGGATATTTTCTATTGTTTTACTTAATTAATACTACTCATTAAGATGTCTATCAAGCAAAATTCAAATATATGTTTAACTTTCTTGAGTTAAATTGATAATCTCATCTTGTAGTTGAAGAAATCTAAATAAAATGGTTAAAAACTGAAATTTTAATTGTTTCGCTTAATTAATAATACTCATTAAAATTACGGTTGTTTAAAATTCAAATACAAATTTAATCTTCATCTTATAGTATGATTCAATGTTGAGATGTGATTGATAATATTTTTAATTAGGGAAGGTTGTTCACCTCTCCTGTTATAATAGAATATTCCTTTTTTCCACTAGGGGGCGTTTGTGGAGGGGGATGTATGGTGGGGGCAGGAGGGACCGCAGGCGGGGCAGCTGGAGGAGCAGGTGGGGCAGCCAGAGGAGCAGGCGGGACAGCTGGAGGAGCAGGTGGGACAGCCGGAGGTGGGACAGCTGGAGGAGCAGGTGGGGCAGCCGGAGGTGGGACAGCCGGAGGTGGGACGGTCCCGCAGTCCCGCCTCCGGCTGAGCCCGTACTGTCCTTTTCCTACTACTTATACTTTAAGTTAATATTTTATGGTACTACTAGGTTATCCCGTCGATCAAAAAATTATCGCCAAACTATAAGATTGAATGCCAATAATGGATGATCGTTAATGTCACATTCAATAACATTAAATACGATTCACGTGTTTAAAATGTCATTAAGTGATTTTTATTTCGACTTTTTATTTGTATTTTTATTAATATTCTACTAATTATTTGGTTTTTCGTTATTTAAAATACAAATTATGTCAACGTGTATAATTTGGCTATTAGTTTGGCGATTTGTAGAATTTGGCGAAATTGGTCAACGGGATAATAGAGTAGTACCATTTTTATGAAACTTTTGATTCACTATCTCTATGAGTTAATAAAATTTAAGCATATTTGGAATATTCATAATGCGTCACCTTTATGCACAGATGTCTAATACTTACCATGTTGGCACAGTTTTTTTATGCCAATTTGGCAAAAATTTCGTTTTCAAATACATATCACATATATATTTTCTAATTATTTTCTAATATTTAAAAAGGAAAATAAAGATTAAAAAAAAAAAAAAAATTATTAATAACTAAAGAACAAACGATCTACATAATTTTTTTAAATAAAGTAATAGAAAATAAACAATTTATTAGTAAAATAAACAACGATAGCCAGGTTAGCATGTGAGGCATATAATATCCATTTTGTTCCAATCGCGCCAATGTATTGCATATATGACATCTATCCCTAACTTTTCTACGCTGAACCCTGCCCAGAGCTCCGATAGCGGTTTGAAGTTCTGTCGATGTTAAATTTCAATTTTGGGCAGAATTTCAATTCAAACATTGATTAATTTATCAAGAAGCTTCTAAGTGAAGAAATACAGAAAATAAATAAATATGACGTAATACAAAAAATAAAAAAATAAATACATTTTATTGATACTATGTCTTGAGGTATTGTTGGAGGAATATTATATTGTCTAGAGGTGAATGTCTAGAATTATACTAGACATTAATGACGTCATATTGGAAATGAAACAGAGATTTTGAAATATTTCGTATCAATTCAGGAAGCATGTACGGAATTCAGTTCTAGATGTAAAAAAAAAGTTAACGATTTGGAAATGGATCAATGAAAATCTGTGCAAAACCCAATGAAGATATGAAAATCTATGTAGATACCGCGGAGATAGATAGAGTTTTTAATTGGGGGTGGTTTTGGAGTCTAGGTATCATGATCGGTATAGATCTGGAAAAATAAATCCTATCAAAAACATGAATGTGAAAGAATGCCAAGTTTGTTAAAGGTTTTGCTAATAAAAGAAGTGAGATCTAACTGCAAACTTAAATCATAGCTCCTGTCATGCATAATATTCTTCAAATGCTTAAAATGATTTAGTATGTTACTTGTTATTCATTAGAGCGACTTGGCAAGTTTTCTCTTATTCAAATTTCTTTATTTAATTGATCAGAACTTAAAGTTGATCACTTAATTAATTTATCAATACCTTAACTTCAATGTTCTTATTCGAACTCTCGATTGACTAGATCTTTGCCAATCAGATTCTAGATTAAATTATACTCAGACTCAAACATTAAAGTTGGTGGCTGAAAACTTGCCAAGTTGCTCTAATGAATAACAAGTAACATACTAAATCATTTTAAGCATTTGAAGAATATTATGCATGACAGGAGCTATGATTTAAGGAGCTTCGAAAGAACTTGGTTTGCAGTTAGATCTCACTTCTTTTATTAGCAAAACCTTTAACAAACTTGGCATTCTTTCACATTCATGTTTTTGATAGGATATCATTATTTTTTGTCAAATCACTTCTTTTATTAGCGAAACTTTTAATGAACTTGGCATTTTTTCACATTCATGTTTTTGATAGGATATCATTATTTTTTGTCAAATTAGTAGGTATTTGTTTCCTTTTTGAAATAAATTGGCTTAATATCAAATTAGTTTTTTTTAATATTAATTAATCTTACAGCTTTTTCCTGCGTTTATTTACTGTTTTTTTCAATCAAATTAAAAAATTTAGGACTGCTTATGTTCCTTTAAATTCCACTAATAAGGATGTTTCTTGGCGATATATCGCCAAATTGACGACAAAAATTACCCGCCAGAAGTGATGCTAACTTGGCGCTATTTCTGGTATTTCGCCAAATTCTCATAGACTCCCATTATAATCTGGCAATTTATCCAATAATTTTGTTAGGTCAAGGACAATCGCCATCATTTTGACATCTTTATTTTTTTTTTAAATTGGTTCGCTAACTTCCCAATATTGCTATTTAGAAAGTTTTTAGAACGCTTTTCGCGCATTTTTACCTTTTTTTAATTTTGTATTTGTTAACAAATGTTCTTAGTGATCATTAATATCTTATAAGTAATGAACATGCCAAATTTGATGTTTCTAGGCCCTTAACATACAGACATCACATTTTTAGAAATTTTTTGCTCTTTTAACCCTTTTGGATTAGTGGCATTGATATAAGATATAGCCTATATTGGAGCAAGGACTGTCACCATCATTTTGATATCATTACTTTTATGATCGGTTTGTTGTTTGCTGAGATTGCTTAAAAATCCCAATTTAGAACATTTTTAGAACGCTTTTCGCGGATTTCCACCTCTTTTAAATTTGGTATTTTTTAGCAAATGTCATTAGTGAACATTTATATCTTATAAATAATTAACATGCCAAATTTTGTGCTTCTAGGCCCTTCAGTAAAACAAAAATCACATTTTTTTAATGTTTTTTACTTCTGAACCCTCTTTTGTTTAGTGACACAGCCATAAGATATAGTGTATGTTTGAACCGCGGCGAATACCATCATTTTGGTACCATTACTTTTGAAATCGGTTTGGTAGTTTCAGAGATTATCCCCGATACTCGCCAAAAGTGACGCCAACTTGGCACTAATTCTGGTATTTTGTGAAATTTTCATAAATTCCCATTGTAATCCAATACTTATCTTCTAACCAACCGTTAATGTTTAATTAATGGTGATTTCTGATTTTTTCCTATTTATAGATCCAATAACCTACTTCCACAGCAAATTTCAACTTCCTAAGTCACCTGGAAGTAGTCGAACATTTCTATGAGTGAGTCAGTGAGTCAGTGAGTCAGTGGTAAAAACAGTGATTTTCAGAAGGCAATTTCTCGTGAACGGTAAAAGATTTTTTAAAAAAATTATAGGATTCGGAAATTAGAAGATGGTCTTACATGACACGAAAAATTGCAATTGTGTAGGTCAAATAGAATTTAAGTTATTGAGGGGTCAAAAGTGGCCCGAAATGGTTCGGGTAATATAACCCACGGCCAGTGTTACGCCTTTCTACTTTGTAAACTTGGCTGACACACTGCCGTGTGTCTAGATCAGAAATTCCTATGTAGGGGGAAACGTAATAGTTAGTATTTTATCAAATAAAATTTTGTTCAAAAATCTAATTTAACTTTGAGGCCCTTGCACAGTTTTGCAGAATTGCTAAATTGTAACTAAAGTGCTTCAACACTCGCCCATCCTGCTTGCATATGTGAAGCTAACATGATGTTTAATCTTGAATTAGTTATACACTCAAATTTTTCATCACCATATTCTTTTTTAGCATAAAATGGAGCTATTGCAACAATTTAATAAGAAACATGGAACTTACAATGTAAATATGCACTAATATGTTTTTTTTTTTTTTTTTTTTTTTCTTTGCGTCAGAGGAAGAGAGAGAGAAATATGAGCACCTCAAACGTTCTCTTGAGTGTACCCCCCCCCCCATTACTTCACTTCTAGCTATGTCCCTGGGTAAATTATATCAGTAATTGTGATACGATACCACATAAAGGAAGTCCTGATGATGGTACCCTCAGTTTATTTTCAAATTAGCTCATCTGAATACAGTAGTTATTAAAAAACTTGAGATATTAAACAAAAACATAATTTGCAGAACAAATTAAAAAAACAAAATTTATTTCCTGCTCTATTTAAGCCCGAGAAGGGACTGATATTAAGATATTTGAATTATTCATTTCTACATTTAGTATTAAATTTTTGTATCAAATAATTTAAATTATGTGAACATTAAAAAATAAAAAATAAAAATGAAATTCAAAAAATATGATACTTAAAAACCCTAAATCTTAGATTCTGTACAAACGAAATCGAAATAAATCTTAGACTTTTTTTCAAACTTAACTTGCAAATATTTGTTTTGCAGATTTTGTATAATGTTTACGATAGGTATAGATAAAAAGAATAGACATATCTGAAAAGCAAATGTTCAGAAAAAGTCTAAGATTTATTTCGATTTCGTTTGAACGGAATCTAAGAAATCTTAGATTCCGTTCAAACGAAATAAGTAATTTAATTTTTTTTTAAAAATTTAAGTATTTTTAAGTATCATATTGTTTGAATTTCATTTTTTTTAATGTTCACATAATTTAAATTATTTGATACAAAAATTTAATACTAAATGTAGAAATGAATAATTCAAATATCTTAATATATGTCCCTTCTCGGGCTTAAATAGAGCAGGAAATAAATTTTGTTTTTTTTAATTTGTTCTGCAAATTATGTTTTTGTTTAATATTAAATATTATGTGAGTTGGCTTATTTACATTTCACTTTGTCAAGAAAACGTTTTGAAAGTTGAGTCGTATAATATTTCACCAAGCAGAATGAAACTGAAGTTTGATTTGATTACATGCTCGAATTCTTTTTTGCATGGCAAGATTGATGGTTGGAGAACTTTCTATATGAATTATTACCTCCATAAATTATTTTTTTTTTCAATCATTGGAGAATGAACCTTTTTTTTTTTTTTTTTACTTTGGTGGAAACAGATTTTGGGAAGTTAATTTAAATTTCACTGAAGTAATCTCAAAATATACATGTACTTCAATGTAATTCACCTCTCAGATATTATTTTTTTTCAAGCGATCTCTATAAAAGTATAAATTTTATACAGCTTTATCCGGAAAAATAATTTTGATTAAAACTGGCCACTTGGCCTATGAAAAGCGAAGTGGTCATCACGACAAACTGTTGATGATAGCCAAATGCGCTTATAATAGCAATAATCTATTCAATAATTTGTCTACTTAATTTGGTGACCTGCACTGGCTAATATGAAATTGGCTGAAGGGGGTAAGCCCGGCAGTGTTGATGACAGTCACATGACTTAGGTTTTTATTATATAGATGATATTCTTAAGCATTTTTCCTTATAAAGACACTACCATTTATTGTAATGTCATGCTATCATGAACATGACTACAAAATAAATCAGCATATTTTAACATGGAGCAAAATATTTCAGTCATCTGAGATTTATGGGTGTCAGCCGGATTATTAAAACACATATGGCCATTGACAAAATATATTTTATTCTAAGCAGGAAAATGAATAATGAAATAATAATAAAACAAGATGATTGTAGATTCTGCCATTGCAGAATTGAGTTTCGCCTCCTATTAGGAAAAAAAATCGATAGGGGATTTTTAGAAGGGGGATCCCATTTAGATTGCAATGAACTAACTTCATTTTTCTTGCGTTTATCAATATAATAGCAAACAGAACGGCGTGAAATACCCAATTGATTAGCAGTTTCTCTCAGAGACATTAGAATTGCGGAATAATAAAGAGATACAATTCGACGTGCTACTTCTTCATTGACTAGATTCATCATAAACGGATTTTTTCTTCAGTTTAAACGCTTTTTTATAGACTCTGAGTAAAAGGAAATGCAATTTAACAATAAAACGAGTGGAATCCCGTCGAATTCGACGAGTGAAATGTTTAAAAACCCGATCGATTTGGTTTTTTAAAAAAAAGCAAAAGTAATAACATTATTGAATCAATATATAATAAATATATTTACAAACTAACTAAATGTCAAATTTGCAGTTACAATTTTGCATGCAAATATTGGCACATCTTCAGTAAAAACTGTAATCTGAGTGCCGGCGAAATCAAGAAATTTTATTTTATATGCACTCACAGAAAAATAGTTTTATTATTATAAAGAAAAAAAAAAAAAAAAACTAATTTCATTTTTACTGTGACATTATTTTCACTAACAGAAGTCATCTAAAAGTAAAATCTCAATCTCAGTGTCCATAATGAAAAGAAATATTGAAATGTAATATCGGGTACTTCTAGGTTATCCCGTCGACCAATAAATTATCGCAAAACTATAAGATTAAATGCCAATAATGGATGATCGTGAATGTCACATTCAATGACATTAAATACGATTCATGTGTTTAAAATGTCATTAAGTAATTTTTATTTAGACTTTTTATTAAAATTTTTATTTAAATTCTACTAATTATTTGTTTTTTCGTTATTTAAAATAAAAATTACGTCAACATGTATAATTTGGCTATTAGTTTGGCGATTTGTATAATTTGACGAAATTGGTGGACGGGATAACAGAGTAGTATCTAATATCGTTATGAGAAAAAATGCGATGTTTTAAATAGTGACGTCATTTTCTCTTCAAATATTTTTTAAAAGTTACTGTTATTAGTAATATGAAAAAGGCATCCGTAATAATATTGTAATTCCCATTTATCTGGTTGCTGAATGACATCATTTTCCTCATTTGAAATTTTTCTTATTTTGCTTTAAACATTAATTTTTTATTATAAATTATTTTCTGTTATTTTATTTACATTATTAATATTATTTCTCAGTAAATATTTTTTTACCTCGATTAGTGCATAATTATACGCAATCGTTTTGGAAAATAAATTTTTATTATCGAGAGAAAAGCTAAACTGAGTTGCCACCATTTTGAACAAATATCGTAAAAAGCATTTAAAATTAAAAATAAAATATAAAAATGGAAATAAATTAAAAAATAACTAAAATGGGCACAACTGCAAATAAATAGCTTTCATTTAAAAAAATAATTATCAAAATCGGTTGAGTAGAAAATTCAGGACTGATGACACGACATTTTTTAGCTTGTCTGAAAGAAATAGCATCGGAGGCTGATAAATAGATAGAACAATGAAAATTGGGTACGTCATGATTCAAAATTATTGGGTGGGCTCGAGCCCCAGGCGCATATAAGTTGGCGCCATTGTACTCATTTTATCGAAATCGAGGGGATAAAGGGTTGAGTGCACTGCGCTCAACTGGGAGTCGAACTCGTGACCTGCGGCGTCGCATTCAGATTATCTCACTATTACACCCCTGCGCTTCTAAATTTTACTATTTTCTTTAAATTAGAGAAAAGGAAAAATATATAATTGAATTTCAAACTTCATATGTAGTGGGCTGTATATGTATATTTCATATACCCTTTTTGTAGTAGCTATGGTTAATAAAACCATGGTTTTGTTAAAGGGATAAACATTTTCTACGAAATCTTTAATCAAAAAGATTAAAGATTTGAGAGTTAAGATTATAAGATAATTGATTAAAGAGTTTGTGCTAAGTAATATGATGATTTTTCTATCTCCAGGAAATTTATTGAGATTAATTAGAAACTCAAAGGATTAAATACACATGTACAGTCGACTCTCGTTAATTCGAAATCGGATAATTCGAATCTTCGCTTAATTCGAACTAAATATGAAGTCCCAAAAATTTCAATGGCAGAATAACGTTAAAAATTTTCATTAGTTCGAACTCATTTTCTCTTGACTTCGTTTAATTCAATCTAACGAGAATTCCGATTTTTCATTTTTCTCTTCTTTCTCACGGATTTCAGATAATTTGAATAATTTTCTTTCTTTGATTTTTGTGAAAATTGTTCCGAACGAGTATACATATAATCCAATGCGTTTGATATCCACTTTCTTAGTGCTCCGTCTGTCCATCAGTGACGCTTTAAATTTTTCTTCCATTGTGCTTGTTTCTTACCTTTTATTTAGTTTATGTTTATGTATTTATACATTCTAATTTATTATTATATATTTAATATTCTTATGATAACAGACGA
The DNA here is from genome assembly GCA_964019185.1 of Maratus speculifer. Classification (NCBI taxonomy): domain Eukaryota; kingdom Metazoa; phylum Arthropoda; class Arachnida; order Araneae; family Salticidae; genus Maratus; species Maratus speculifer. Next base: position 29,690,094 of record OZ025295.1, read on the forward strand.
AATAAATTTAAAAAAAAACAGTGTACATTAATTCCTTTGTAATAGTACCATATTAAGCATGTTTTCATTTCATATTTTCCATAATTCGAACTTCGGATAATTCGAACATTTCTTGTGGTCCCGACGAGTTCGAATTAACGAGAGCCGACTGTATTAAATTTAAAATGACAGTGCGTGCTAAAAAAGTCAAAAGAAACATTGATAAAAAGTTTTTTCTCTTTGAAAGTTGGCAAATTATTAAATCTTTCAACCGAAACAGAATAATAAAAAACTAAAAATACGTTCTGTTTATAAACATTTCAGCAGTCGGTTGTGGCTTCAGGTTAATTCAGCTTATGCAAAAAATTCGAATAATGAGTTATTTTGGGAAGTAAAATAGGTGGGAGATTTTAAAAAGAAAACGAAGAAAAGTAGGGTATTTGTGGAGGAAGCGAACTATATATTTTTTGGGCTGGAATTCAAAAGTCGGGGCAGCCTTTCGGAAATAAAAAAATACTTAAATGAAGGACAATGAAATTTAAAAAGTCACCTTGGAGGTTGTACGTGAAAGATTTTTACTGATTTTTTTATGGCAAAGATGAGGGATGCGAGCCTGTGCTTTTTTTATCTAATTTTTTCAAATTAAAATAATTAGAAAGTAAGACAAGTAAGACTATAAAGAAAGAGATGTTAGGTCCTATAATTTGCTAATACTTTTGTCTGATGTGGCAATCCTAAAACTTTCTTCTATCTCATATACGTTAAAGAAAACTATTCGGAAGCACCACTTGTTGAGCGATTTATTCCAAAAACTAAAAACTAAAAAATACTAATCAGGGATTAACTGAATTTAAAGTTTGATGAAAACACGTGCATTAGTTCCTGAGATAGAGCTATTGCGATAATCATAAATAATGCCGCATGGCATAGCCACTTGTTGAGCTATTTACTCCAAAAAGCTGAAGAACACTAATTTAGGGATTAACTGAATCTGAAGTTTAATGAAAATTCGTGCATTAGTTCCTGAGATAAAGCTATTGTGATAAACATGAATTATGCCGCACAAGCAGCGCTTTTGTTGGGAGATTTATACCAAAACATAATCAGAACCATATTATATCGAGGACTAACGAAATCTGAAGTTTTATGAAAATCCGTCCATTAGTTCTTGAGATATAGCTATTGTGGAAATCGTTAAAAAGACACTATAGTAGCGCCATCTGTTGCGCGATATAGGGAAGAGGGGAGCACGTTTGAACTGGGGGCACCTTTGAACACTTTAAATATTTCCCTTCAAATAAATTATTTTTTTTAAATGTCTATGGCAATACATTACTACTGCTTCAGTGTAATAAGTATACAAAGCTGCACCACTTTGTATGAACAATACTGTCTAACTAAGATATGTATTTTTCTCTCTCTTGAATCTAAACTTAAGAAAAAAAAAAGTTGTAAGATTTCTGTTGACAATTTTATATTTATAAAATTTTGATTTATTGTTCTACACTTAAATAAAGATGTAATCTTTAGTTTATAAGCTTTGTTTTATTCAAATTGTTCAGTCGAATTGTATAAACAATTGTAATGTTAAACTCCTTGTGATGGGGCACCATTGAACATCTAAAACTATTAAGTAAAGAGTTATTGATGTACCTAAATATTATTATTTTGGGAATTTTTTATATGTGGAAAAAGGTTAATTAAGAATATCAAAGAACATAGACTTATTTTGTTAATAATCGATCCTTACTGCACATGTGTACTACAATCTTTGGATGTATCAGCGATGGGGAATTTCAAATCTAAATTGATGATGGCATTCATTTATTTGATAATTGCGAATTCCGGATACAAAATAATGATTCATGATTTTGAAGGTTTGTCTAACAAAGCTTATACTCTTTCATTTATTCTTTTCCAAACATTATTTTTGGTTTTCATACTAGATAAAACGGAATTTAAATCAGGTTTTTGCATAAAAAGATTGAATGAAAAAATTTAATTTTCCAACAGCATCAGATATCATATTGGTGTATTTCAAAGATATTGTAAAAATGTTTTCACAACCAAACATAACTGGAGAGACACTCTGTGTTGTTTCAGCAATGATTTTTGACATCAACTTTGATGGATTTAAGTTTGGTTAAATAATAGAAAAAAATATTAGTTTCAATAAAATATAGTTATTTAATTTTATTTATATTACTTTATATTTCTGAAACATATGCAGCTTTTTATGAAAGTTATCAATATTTTCATATTTTATTCATTTGTTCAAAGATACCCCTACATGTGGCAGGTTTGAACAGAAATCTTTCAGCTTTTTAATCCTCACAACTTTTTTAATTTACATGGAAAACATTTAATTTCTGGTTTATATGATGAAGAAATGTCTTGTTTTTATTAGTAATACTTAAAACGCAAAAAATAAAATTCAAATAAGAAATGCATTGATTTTTCAAAAAATTGTTCAAATGTGCCCCCCTCTTCCCTACACCAAAAACTAATCATATCCAATTTATATCAAAGTCTAACTGAATCTAAAGGGATCTTCAGGAAATCCCATGTTTTAGTTCGTGAGATAGAGCGCTCACAAAATTTATGTCGCATACAGACGGTTGGTTGTATGGGATTTAATGGCGCAAAATTCCTTCAGGGACATGCTGCGCCAAAGCAAAGACTAAAAAAAACAAAAGTATTGCGCATACAGACAGATAGACTAACAGACAGACATTTTATGAACACATGTTTTTCCAGTTTTCTGATTCCTAAAACGTGTAAATCCGTCGAAGACCGGAATTCGAAAATTTTTACGAATCCAATACCTTTTTCTCGTAAAAATAGAAGTAAAAATAAGTAATAATTTCGGTTATATATATACAATTATAATTTCGGAATATTTGTAAAAAATTTTCGCTTTTTTTTTTTTTTTTTTTTTTTTTTTTCTTTTTTTGCTTCTCCGAAACTTAGCGTTAACTTAACTTGAAATTCGTATAGTTATTTGAGTATACCCTCTGCCTACAGCGTATACTGTCCGATTTATTTGCGACTGCCGCACTGCTTGTCACCCTCAATATGACATCAGCATTACACACAAACATTTTTGTTTTATTACAGATATACAACGGAGAAACATTTTTTTGGATAAAATTTTTTTCTCACGAACATTTTTACCCAATGTTTGGCAACAATCCATCTTTGACCGCATAACCTTTGTAAAAGTCCCACGCGCCACGATTTTTTTTTTTTTTTTTTTTTTTTTTAATGCGACGTATTAAAGATAAGCCAGATACTCAACTGCGTAGTTCAAATAAATAAAGCCTGAACTTTAAAAATTATCTACACGAGAATTCCAAGATCCATTCATACTATTGCAGGCTCAAACGATTTCCTCCACTTAAAAATGTGTGTGCTTCAAGATAAGGTTTTATCGCACATAAAAAAGGATGACATAGTTTTGAAGTACGTTTTCGAATTCGAAGAACAGATTCCATTAAATTTTTCAAGAGCACTGCTAATGGAAAGTTCTTCTCTCTGTCACTTATTTGTCTACAAAGTAAAGTGTTTTAATTGCGTCGTTATATAATCAATCACTTTTCATATTATTGCATCTATTTCTTGGAAACTTCTGTTTCTGATACTTAAGTGGGAATTATGTCCGTTCTTAGAAATTTGTCTGCCGATATACACTGAGAGGAGCAGGTCCTGATTATCGCACATGCCGACTAGACCCTAAAACGAGTAAAATGATTAGGAAGAAATTCCTTAAATTTCACAGAAAAAAATAATTCCAACTTCGATTTTTCAGCAATAGATACCTTTATGAATACATTTACAATGCGTATACTTTTCCGTTCCTTTCTTTAATCTATATATTTAAAAGACCAGGTTGTTTTTTTAATCATCAGCCCTAAGCTTTTCACTGAAGCGATTTTGTTAATTATTTTTTTAAATAAAAGCTGTTCATTCGTACATGTGCCCATTCTACCTATTTTTTAATTTATTTTAATTTTTTATATTTCATTTTTAATTTTAAAGGCTTTTTTCAATATTATAGCCTCCCCCCACCCCTAAAACATTTTGAGCCTCCCCTGGAAAAGTTTCCAAGGTCACTAAATGAATATATATTCCGAAAATCCAAATGAAATTCTGTTCAAAAATCTAATTTAGTTTCAAGATACTTTCACAGTTTTGCAGAAATACCAAATTGTAAATAAAATAAATTTTTCAGCACTCGCTCATCTTTATTGCACATATGAAGCTAACATGAGGTTTAATATTGCACTAGTTATACACTCGAATTTTTCATCATCCTACTTTTTTCTTAGCATAAAATGAAGTTTTTACAAACAGTTTAATGAGAAACATGTGAATATACACTAATTTATCCTTCTGCGTCAGAGAAAAAGTATGAAAAGTTGCGTCAGGAAAAGTACCGCCTCCCCTATTATTCACCTCTAGTTACGGTCCTGCTTCCTGTTCAAGTCGTAAAGTTGGAAAAAATCATCTATTTATTTTCTTGTAATAGAAATCTTTATATTATTTAATAACAGACTTTCTGTCAGTAAATAAGGAGAAAAGCTGTGTAAAAAATACTTTACCAAAAATGTAGAGAACAAACACCATTGGTCTTTGAATATCAAATTTCAGTTAAAAGAGGGAAACTCCATAGCAAAACTGAATCGTTTGAGATTTCCGGAATGAGATAATGGCGGCAGCAGAATCAAATGCATGGTACAAACCATTCAGAAATTGTTCGAAATCCCTTGAAATGATCTATATCGTGAAGATCAGCAGTGAACGGTTTATCAAAGGAAATTTAATACGTGAAGAAGTGTTGAGTCCCAGCCTTTTAGAAAAGGCTAGGGGTGGGGGGCGTTGATTTCTATAGTTCCGGAAATTTTTCATTCCGGACGAATAAGTAAACAAGAAGACCATAAAGATCTTCTTTTTAAATTTGTTGAAAATATTTGACCCCTCCAATTATATAGTGGAGGGTATACACGGGTATACGCCGTATACCTTCTGGATATTTTTAAGGAGCACAGTACACCATCTGTTTCTCAAGAAAGCTATAGTATGTACACGCTACACTGTTAAAAAATTGATCCATTTTCTGCAGCGTCACTCCGCCGCTTTTATAGAAAACGGTTACTGCACAGTGTTATGGAGCATTCTCATTAGTCATAAAAGAGATATTTTATAAAAGCTGTGGAGTGACGCCGCAGCAAATGAGTCAGTTTTTTTACAGTGTGTGTATTTGAAAATATACTCTCTGCCTTAAGCGTATACCCTCTACTTAGAGCGTAACTCTATTTTTTTGTTTGTTTTTTCGGCTAGAGCACTGGAACCTAAAATTATTATTGCACAATTATTACTTTTTTATGGCTACAGATGTCTCATTGACTTTTATAAACTTTTGTAATTAAAAATGTTGCTGCATCGCTAAAAATCTATTTGGCATCATCAGCTGTTGGAAAGGTATCAACTTTAACATGCGAAAAAAAGAAGAAAAAAATCAAGTTTCAAACAAAAGACGTTTGCTTAGCAAGAGTTTTTTTGTTGGAATTTTCTATTCAATTAAAATAAAGCAACATTAGACATCAGGCAACTTGTAAAAATTTGTCGTCAGACAGCAAAGTTAAATTTTTAATTATTATTATTTGTTAACAAATTACAGCTATTGATTAATTGCTAAACTCTCAGACAAAGGAAATTTAAAAAAATGCAAATTATGATAATAAAAACAATGCAGATCCTAAAGAGAAATAGAATTATTTCTAGTAGAATAAAGATTAATTCTTAGGAGGAAAAACCACTTCTAACCAGGTTAGAATTGGAGAAATACTTAAGGTAAAGATTTTCTAAATAAATGTAAATTAAATTTTATTGTATATAAAGATATGATTTTGAAAATATACTTGACTAATCAGATCACGGAATTCCATCGTTAAATAAAGCACTATTTCTATTCGAAAATAGTGACCTAATATACAGAAAACTCGCAAGCTTGAATGTCGGATATGCTGATTTTTCTAACACTTTTTTTTTTTTTTTTTTTTTTTTTTTAACATATTTTTAGTTTTTAGCAGGACACGTGTTTTAGTTTTTTGTGCAAACTGCGAGAATCCAGATTCCAGTATAGATAATACTTGTGTGGGCAGGTTCGTTCAAACAAGTAAGACAGACCAACAAACATTAGCTTGTCGATAATGGCAAACTAGCCAAATTTTTGTCCGAAAATTATCATGAACGAAATGACAAATTTTATTCTTCACATGTTGCCACTCTCTTATTTATATAGTTGTATACATCGCTGAAATTCGAAAGGTATAGACAATTTTACATAAAAATTTTTGACACGTCTCAGCAGAAAGGACAACTATAGCAATGCGAGGAATACTTTAAAACTTTCCCTGGTGCACTAATTGTAAGTGCGATAACTTTTATTCGAATCCGTTGAGTGGGTGTTGAGATAATTGCAGGCTTACGTACATCATACATACCTACACACATTTCATAAAGGCCGAAAATAGAAGTTGCTTTCTCTCTGAAATATCTTAAAAATAAATTGTACAATTTTTCTAGTGACATTTATTTATATACTGTGTGGCAGTCTTAGACTAATTATCAATGCTTCTGTGGTGAGCTTTTCTTAATATCCACTAGAGGGCGGTAAAGAATTAAAACTTGATATTTATTTGTGGCAACAATGTTGTTGGAAAAACTTTTATATGAACGTTTGTGGCAACACCTATGATGTTGTCATCCCTGACTTTTTCTGGGCTTCGCTTGCAACTTGAACTGACATGCATCACTTCACTTTTTCTACCTGAAGCAGAATGTTGCTTATTTAACACTTTAACTATTCATTATAATCTATTTGTATACTTGTGCTGTGTCTTAAAAGTTATATAATTACGAAAACATTACACAGTGTCGAGCATTATTTACAACACTTCCCTTTCAATCGAGGATTCGGTTTTAATGCATGTGGCGAACAAGGGGTGACATACTTCTTAATTCAATCCAAACAGCTTCTCCGTGCTTAAGAAAAAGAAAAACTGATTAATTAGTAATTTTTACATATAAAGGGCTGTGCATATATAACGTTATAATTTTCCGTGGGAGGAGGGGGATATCTGGTACATGATAATGTAAGATATCTCTAGGGAGAGAGGTTTTGTCCTTTGATGTCGATATCATTTTTGATCCAATCAAAATTTTCTTTTTTAATTCGTAACATGGAGTTTGGCTCAAAATAGTATGGTATCTATTTTTACGAAACGACAAAGTTATTATTAAAACGCCAAAATATTTTAATTACAAAATGTAAAACCCCGAACGTTTGACCTTACTATTCTTCTTCATAATGTGTAAGCATATATAATAACGATTCGAGAAACTATGTGTGAAGTATATTTGAAATGAAATTTGCAGTAGCGTAGCTATGTTTTTTGGCGCCCGGGGCCAGCAAGAAATTTTGCGTCCCCACCCCAATATAGATATATAACAATTTCTCTCAATTTGGCGCTTCTAGGCCTCGGCGCCCGGGGCGGTCGCCCCCCTTTAGCTACGCCACTGGAAATTTGTGTTTACTAATAAATAAAAGAGAAAGAGAAAGAATGTTGTCCACTTCTTTTGTTGATATGAACAAAGGAAGGGTGGAAACCCTCCTTTGTTTGGGAGCAAGACTTTATCACTGTTGAATGCATTATGTAACAAAAAGCTGTTATAGAATACTTTTAAATAGTAACTATTTCTTTTAAGTGTTATTTGATATAAAGCGATACTTTATTCACTTCACTTCATTTGAATCAATAAAATTGCAAAAAATAAATGTAACCAATTTTGTATATCACTCGAAATAAAAGAAATGAATTCCTAAAATAAAAATTGTACTTTGATAACGATAACATTGCGGGGTGGGGGTAGGGGTGAGGAATGATAACTTATGATATCGAAATGGTTGGAGGGGGTCCAAAATTACCAAAAAGTTGATAACGCTATATTTGCAGAGCCCCTAAATAGTACTAATATCGTTATGCAATAAGAATGCAAGGACTCGCGTATTACGGAAAAGTATTGAGGTAAAAGTTATCCATATGTAAAATGTTTTAATATTTACAAAAGTTATTATTTATTTAATCTTTCTAATTCTACCTTGAAAGAAATGTGTACGAGCTAATTAAGGCAGCATCTGTTTGAGGCCGTAATAGGAATTCGTCCGTCTAACGAGTAACGACCTTCCTCCAGATGACCTTCTACGTCACTGAACGAGCTTTTTCACCTGGCGCCAGCTAGAGACTCGAGCACGTGGCAAGATGAGGAAGAACGATTTTGTGGAAAAACCCGTCCACATTGATACTCTCAACTGGCCAGTGAAATTAAATACTTAGGAATGCATTCAAATAAAGTAGCGGTGTAGCGTAGAGGCGCCAGAAGTTGTTGAATGATAAAAAAAATGTATATTTTCAAAAACTCCTGTACACAGACTGCAATACTTTTCCCTTCAACTGAATTCTTGGGAAAAAAGTGGGAAAACCTTTTATATAGGATTATTTGCGGTTTCTTCATAAAAGAACGGCGGGGCATTAACAAAATAAGTCGGGAGATAAGCAATCCACTCTACTTGACGGAAAGATTTTCCTTTTGCCGGACAACCGTCCCTTTCCTGCAAAACTTATTAAAGATCTAATCTAAAACAGCGCCTCGCCACATCAAATGAGCCGACACCGAAATTCAAGAAGTGGTCAAATGTGTTTGGGCCTTCTTAAACTTTAGTATCGGCTCGTTTATTGTGGCAAGGCGGTGTTTTTTATCTTAATGAATTTTCCAGTTGTCCGGCAAAAGGAAAATCTTTCACCAAGTAAAGACCGGGCGCATAGCACTAACTTCTTGTGGTCAGGCTTCGCTATTTTTGATCTTTCGTGTCGGCGCTTTGATGTATAAATTGCTCTTTCAGTGCACTAAATCTGAACTTCAACAGAGAAATCGAACTCGAAATCAGTTGAGAGCTTTACGACTGAAGATGGGGGAGATAAACTTTCCCTTCCTTTGTCAATTCGATATGATTCTTACCCCAAAAATCATTTAAGGGTGCATTCGAAAAAGTGATTTTCCACCTTCAACAGCTCGAAATTTTCCGATCCATTTTCAGGCTCATTTTTAAAAGTAGAAATATGAAACTTGCTGAGAGAATTTTTGGAGTGGTGTACAAGATGCCGTGTGATGTGATTTTTCGCTGAATTAATTAGAATTTGATTTATAAGCAATTATTTTCTCAGCATGACCCTTTTTTTCGCTCGAAAATCTTTCGCTTCGGAAAATTTCGTCCAAAACGTCGTTTTTGACAGCATTTTTTTGCAACATTTTCTACATTTATCAAAAAATCAACAATCATGGCACCTTGTGTAGTTTCTAAATAAGAGATTTTGAAAGTTTTGTGCATTTCAGAGTAAAAATGAATTTGAAAATAAATCTGAAAATAAGCAGTTTTGATCAGAATACACCCTTAAATAGGTTTCAAAACTAGCAACCTTTGTTCCGTTCGGAAATAAAGATAGATTTATTGCTCTTTTAGTGTAACTGCAAGTAGTGCTGTTTGCCCGCAGCCGTAGGGTGTATTGCTTATCTCCCGGCTGCTTTTGTTTTTGCCTCGCCGTTCTTTTATGAAGAAACCGCAAATAATCCTATACAAAAGGCTTTCCCACTTTTTTTCCAAGAATTCAGTTGAAGGGAAGAGTATTGCAGTCTGTATTGAGCCTAACTCCTGTATGATTCCCTACATCCCCTCCTATTAATGGTTTTCGGGTCTAAAGGAAAAAAAACCTATCTATCCATAGAAATTGTTGGCAAATAATGCGGAAATGATTAGTACTAAACTTAATACATATTGTATGTATGCACAAATTTCGTATCAAGGCACTAATCACATCTGATACATGGTATCACAAAGAGAAAATACTAGTAGCATAACAATAGAAAAAAATTAAACGAATACAACTGTCAAGCAATCCATCAAACCTTTATTTTGCTTACCTACATAATATGTTATTAAGATGTCTAAAAGAAAATGTCCCCAGGATTATTAATGGTTTTAAATTGGTTTGCTTTGTTACGAGGAAAGCATCAATAAAGAATTTATTTTAAAAACAATAGAATACTAATTTGTTATAACAAAATTTTAATCACTAATTTTCTAATGACATAGTTCTTTTTTTTCCTTTTATGTAGATGGAGAGAATAAGTCAAGCAAATGGAGTTTAGGGGAATCACGCTCCCGTCTTAAATATTTGAAAATATATGAATTTTTATCACTTTTGACCAATTTCAACCATATGACACTTTTTAATAAAAATCCTGAAAGGATCTAAAAGGGGGGGGGGTCTACTATCTTCTAAAAGGGAGAAGGGAGGCTTGGAGCAGCAACCCCATGCCATGTATAAGTTAGGCATTGGGTACAATGAAAAAAGACTTATCCTTTACCAACAAATAGGGCTCGATTCATGGGCATGCGGGGCATTTACCTCAGCCCCCCCCCCCCCCTCTGAGAGTAATTAAGATTTTCATTAGAGGGTGCCAAATGCTTAAAATCAGCCAAAAATGTCCAAAATTCATACATTTTCAAATATTTAGGAAGGGAGTGTGGTCCCACTTTCATTCACTGCTTCCGAATTCCACACGTGCAAAAAAAAGAAAATATATCATAAAAAAACTAATGATTAAAACGTTATTGCAACAACTTAGTATTCTGTTTGAAAAAAAAAAAAAAAAAAAAAAAAAAAAAAAAAAAAAAACTTTATTAATGTTTCCTTGTAATGTGGCAAGTTAAAATCATTAATTATGACCAATTTTGATCCTTATCTTTTACACATCTTATAATGTATGCAAATAAGCAACGTTTAGGAAGAAATACTCAGAACAGTTAATCTATCATTTTTACTACAATTATCAAACTAGTATTTTTCATTAAAATTGTGACCATCTTTTTGAAATATCTTGTATATAGATGTGAGCACTGCCGAGTACAAAATTTATGTACATACATTACATACATACAATATGTATCGGGCATGAAAGTGGGCAATGTGAAATAAGGAGGGAAAAAAACTTCCACCAATACAGTGGCGCCAAACTGTTATAATTTAAATGTCATTTTAACAGCTATAAAATATACAATCAATTTAAATGTAACTGCACATATGATTGCTATTTTTTTTTCAACTTGTAAAGTTGCTAAAGGCATAAATCTGATTAACTTATATGACGTACAGTCATTAATTTTTCAAAACAAATATTACTCTTAATGGTTTAGCTCCCATCCCCCTTTAAAACAATCTCCTCGCTAAATTGATTTTTACATCAGATATACATTTTGAAAAAGGTATCATAGAAATTACCCAAACAAGTTATATAAATAGCACAAAATATTCTATTTATAAAAAAAAAAAGTCCTATTATTTTTAATTTTTTAAGTCTTAAAAAAAATATCATTATTGAAAGGCACTTTGAACAACTTAATATATATCACTTTCAAATGCTTATATGATGTTGTAAGCTCATCTTTCATTTTATGTCTCTTTTGAACAACAATTCAAGAACAAACTCCAAAGGTTTGAATAGACAAAATGTCAGATTAATAAATTTTCCAGCTCCCCTCCCCCCTTAAGGTTCAATCTCTCTTAACTGATCCGCTCAACAAACGAAAAACGTTTTGACACATTTACAAATTCATTTTTTAACAGAAAGTTATAAAATTTTAATGCCTGACTATGAAAGCGATTTCGAATTGAACTTATTTTTCCATTTTATGATAATTAAATTACTTATCGAGTTATAAGCTATTTCGATGACGCAATCACCCGTTTTTCTTCTCCTTTTCGACCGGTTTTTCTGCTTTCGTCAGGAAATATGCTCAAAAGTGTCAATTTTGAAGGCTTGTTATGAAAAATCTATTGTGTTTTTTTTAAAAAACAAAAGAATGAGTGCAATTAGAGAGTCTCTGAATAACAACACCTGCTATTTTCATGCATTTCCGAACAAAAATAAATTAATGCATGTGTCACAAAGTTGCCCTTTTTGATTTACGAACACCCTTAATCCTTCCAAAATTTTCTTTGCATTTTTGCATCAATCCAGAGAATGACCAAAATTTTTTAAGAAAAGGTGAAATTCCTCCTTTAGGAGGAACTCTTTCGTGCCTGATGTATGAAGTTTAGAGCTAGTTATCACATTATTCATAAAAATATTCTATAGACAGGAGGGGGTCCCCCCGCACAGCCTTAGTCGGGCCCTGCCAACAAACATCATAAAATTGTGAGACCAGTAAGTCGTTTAACACTTTCAGGCACCCTGTGCTCGGTCTGGGATACATAATTTTAATTCTAAACTTGCAAACGGCACCAATAATATTTTAGTAAGATTTTGCTTTTACAATAAAAGCTTAAATTAAGGAATTCTTAATATCTAAAAAGTCGTTTGTGAATTTTGGTGTCAGTTGATAATTTCGCATTTTAATACAGATTTCGCCCGTGACGGAAAGGGTACAACATAGACCTGTGGTCTTACTGCCAGGATTAAACGCGAATAAAATGTCATCAAGATTGTCTGTCAAAAAGAGAAGAATGCCGAGACAAATTAAGAAAATTGCGTCATCAATTGTTAGAAAAACATGCAGGGACAAGCACGTCATATTTTCTTTTTAGAGCTTCATATGGTCATGTTATAAGAAACAAGTTGGAAATTGCACGTGAAGCGTAGAAAATGAGGCGCGTTCGTACGATAACGAAGTTATAAAAATATCACTCTCATATATCAATCTCATAAAATTGTAAATAGTTAATTACAGTTAAAATACGCACCAAACAATGTTCTCCCTTTACCCTTATGTAATGGAATACTTTTAAGTGGTCTTGTAAATCAATAACAAATGTTCTTTGCACCACAGATTAAGAAAAATGTATATTATAATATGTACTTTATAGATGGATATCAATTTCATTATGTTCAAATGTGTGTAACACCTTTAAAATGCATTTAAAACACTTTTCCCCATTGACCGTAATGTAACGGAATACTTTTGATTGTCCCTGTAATTGAACTATGCATCCGATTTTCATAAAATTTGAAATGATTCAACAAAATTATGTAATAATTATGTATTTTAAATTTCAAACGTGTAAAATGCATTTGAAACTTTTTTCCCCTTTGACCGTAATGTAATGGAATACTTTTAATTGCCCCTGTAATTGATCTATGCATCCGATTTTCAAAAAAATTGAAATGACTCGACAAAAATATGTAATAATTATATGTTTTAAATTTCAAACGATTCGGTTGCGTAGTTTTTGTGATGTTATATGCGGACAGACGGACTGAACGACAACTATAGATGCTACATATTTACATAATTACGATTGGTTGGTTGATTTTTGTCGTCCGATTATCTGCACTAGGGATATAGGACCATGGGGGGAGTGCCCTTCGTGGGGGTCTTTCTAAGGGAACCTAACCCGTATTTACGCAAGGTTCGAAGAAAACCACGAAAACTCCGAACGGTTAGGCCGACAGCCGCGATTGGGTTCGAACCCAGCACCTGCCGTCTACCAGTTGAGAGGTCCTAACCTCTCGGCCACTGGTGGGGCTACATAATTACGAACGCACCTAAAAAGAACAAATTATTTAGCTAATTGAATTCTCCTTTATTGGTAATACTTTCACTTCAATTTCTCTTTTAAATCCTGGAGAAATGACCTCAGGTTTGAAGAAATTTGACTAAAAAGGTAGAAGGTAGCACAAATAATTACAGAAATATTTCTCTTTTCAATCTAATAAAAGAAAATAACTATCTGCTCCTTTTAAACGTAATCGTATGAAAGTAAGAAATAGTTGTAACATATAGTATTAGTATTGAACACCAGATAGCAGCACCATAAATAAAATTTGAATGTCAGCAAAAAGAACACTACAACCTTATTTTCATTCAAGAAGTAGAGTTTGTAATATAAAACCTAAAATCAAAACTTCCATTATACACAACAATGTGTAACTGAAATTTAAAGTGCATTCAGTGACAAACAAAAATACAACTTTTGAAACATAATTCACTCGCTCCTATTTTTTCTAAATAGTTTTCCTTTTTCACACTAGATGGCAGCAGTATATTCTTTTTCAATTTTATATAGAAATGTCAGTATAAGTACGAAAATCAGGCTGTTTTTTGAAGAAAATAACGACGATACAAAAATTATTTTAAAATTTTACTACTTTTTTAATTCTGATTACAGGGTTACAGCATATTGCTTGTTTGTCATATTTTCTGAAAAGAACCTTTTTTCATATTAAGTTGGTTGGTTGTATGGAGTTATGTGAACTAAAATCTCTTGGGGATATGCTGTGACAATTTATATTAAGAACTTTGCAAATTATAAGCCAAAAACTTTGAACTGTTTTTATGAAAACCTTAATTTATCTTTGGGTATACGTGCTATCCTCATAAAAATGAACACAGTTTATTGCAATAAGCCAGTTAATCATAATCTACATTTTGAATGGTTTTCCTGCATTAGTTTTGACAGGGTTATGCAAAAGATATTCGTTTTTTTTTCAATTTGTTGACAGGCCTCCCATGGGGTTTCAGGGAAAAAAAAAATCTTCGCAGAAATATATAACCTTTACTATTCTGCTCACACACCTGGATTTTCAGAATAATTCTTCGTGTAATTTTCTAGATACTTGACAAAATATCTGAAAACGCAAATGACTGGTCATTAATGGCTATATAGTGTAACTCGTGTAAAACACATTTTTAAATTTTTTCCTTACTACTGAAAAGTATGTTTTCCCTAAATAATCCCCCTAATGTAAAATCAATTACAGAAGATGATTTTCACACCGCAATTCCATATAATGCACTTTTATGATGCATACAGTAAATTTAGCTGATAACCTACTCAGTCCTGATGTCGCTTGGAGGAGACAGTAAATAACACCCTTTAAATTAACTTAAAGCTTTCAGAATTGCTTAAATTACATCTAGACTTTTTAAATATATGAGTAAATATTAGAAGCATCGATATATAGAATGATATCTTTCGAAATATTGTATAATAGTTTTAAGTTGATTTTAGTGGTCCCTCATAATATTTGTCTCAGGATTGAGGAAGTTAAGAAGTACCTACAATCCACATTGTAGAAATATTGCTGCCTATAAAATACAAAATTTGAAAATTATTTTATATATATTTTCTTCAGAAATTTATAATAATTTTTTTTTTCTTTGAAAATGAGTTGATGTTCTTAGATGTGAAGTGGGATAGTGTAATTTTAATTATAAATAAGTTGAGAACACAAATGAATATGAATTATATTACAAACAACTCCACAGAAATAGTTGTTAACAGTTATGAGTTAACAAAAAGATGGGGGGGGGGGGGTTGCATTTCCTTGCTGCGTTGAAAAGTTAAATTATTAAATATATGCTGTAATTTATTGTTTATGAGAGTTAATGTTTTAAGATAAACATGAGTAATATGATTTATTGCAGGCAAATTTGGATCATATTTATAAAGGTAATTTAATGTTTGAAATGATCTATATTGTGTAATAATTTATTATCTGGATGATTTCTGCTCTCAAGAAATGCAATATAAAAATCTACTGGATATATATATATATATATATATATATATATATATTTTTTTTTTTTTTTCCAGACATACTGTGTTTACAAAGCAAGTTTAATGATGCGTGAAGTGTGATTTACATAACACAAAATTCTATATAACGCTTAAACTCACTTAAAAGGATGTATATTATAAAGATATTTGTTATGCAGGTATTTTGTGTGTGTCTTCTCTTAGCCTATATAAATACAGGTCTAATGTATGCTTATACTACTATTAGCAGAGATAATATAAACATGCTTTGGAAGATGCCTCTAATAGAAACTATGTGTTGAAATTTATAAGGCAGGCTGTCCAATGCAGTGCCTTGGTATTCTTTGCAGGTTTCTTGGGAACCCTTTTGAAGATGAACTGTTACTAGCCTTTTTAAAGTAAAATTCCATTGTAAAATATGTTTCCTTTAAATTCATTAATATTTGCATCAGCAATATTTTCAAAAACTGAAAACGCATTAAAAACCAAAAACAAATTTGAAAGTTTAATCATGCATATTTTCATGATTTGTAGTTATTGTTTATAAAATTTTATAAAGTATAAATATGATGGTTGAATTTGGTAATAACTTTAATACTTAAATATTAACATTTAGAAAACTCATTTTTCACTCCTTCCACCCTTGAAGCACCTGCTTTTTTTTGGAATTTGTTTGGAAAAATCCACAAAATAGTGCATAATTATTTCTATCTGTGACAGTACTTTCATACTGTGTCTCTGGAATCATCCATGGATTGGTCCCTATATGCCCGTCTTTGTTTTTGATTTCTTTATAAAGCTGAATCCATGCTGTCAAAATAAGTTAAAGCTTATAGACTAGGAGGAGGCAGCACAGAAAATCACCTCCTTGAGTTCGCTGAAGAAAATCTAGCATTAATTAAATCTTGATTTGCATATTAAAACACAATCGGTTCGCCAAGTTATAATCTTAGTGGAAAACACCTATAAATAACAATTTTAGTGGTTGATTTGTAGGTTTACCATTCTGTTTTCCTGCTCCCAATCCTTCATGTCTTCATACTTTTGGATGCAGGAAAGAACAATGGCAAACCTAGGAGTCAACCACTAAAATCGTTTTTTTAACTGTTTTTCACCAAAGTATGACTGGCGAACCGATTGTGTTTTAATATGCGAATTTAGATTCAACTAATCCTAGATTTTCATCCGTGAATTCAATGAGGTGATTGTCTGTGCTGCCATTTCCTGGTTTATTGTTTTCACATCCTACAAAAAACATCTAGCAATGTAACTAATTTCCATGTCATTATTATATATGCGATTGAAGTTTCTGACATCTAACTCTACAAATATTAAAATAGACCACTTGTAAAAAAATGGATAATTTGAAGTTTACCACTATTTTTTTTTTCTAAAAATTAATTTTTTATTAACCATAGGGACCTTTTGTCTACGACTGTGTACATTATATAGCATGTGTGTGCATCGTATATTAATACTGACTGATATTTTTGCATGTTTTGAACCGTGCAAATAATAGCACCCTTTTACGAGAGCCAAAAGCTGAGGTACATTCTGTTTACTAAAAAGTTGGACAAACCTGTTTGTTATAAAGCATCGAAAAGTCAAACATTACTGATGACAGTTCTTTATTTAAACTTCATTTCAATCAATGTAAACTTCATTAAAAAATATCTTCATAGCAGTATTCAATTGAGTAAGATTAAGAAGATACTTTGTTTAAAACTAACTAAGGAAATCATTAAAATATCCGATTTAAAACAGGATAAACTTCATTACATCAAGAGCTTTTCAAACAATTTAAATTTAAATCATAACTAAAACAATTAATTTAAAACACCATAAAAAAACTCAAAATAAATATCTTATTGTAACAAACTCAAAGCTTAAGCACATTAAAATCATAATAATAACTTCAAGGAAACAAAAAGAGAGCAATACAGTTGATCATCGAAAGCGATTTATACTCTTTAAGAAATTGAACAAGAAGATTCCACCATGTAAAAAAGGTAGGACAGACTAGTTGATTATAGAACAGCTAACGCCATCTATGAAAGTACAACAGCTGAATGTAGATACTTTTAAGTTAATTTATGTGTTGGAAAACAATTAGCACTATATATATCCAGATAATGAGGATAATATTTTTAAAATAAAGAAGGCTTTTAAACATTAAATAAAGAAAAGCAATAAATTTACAGTAGACTCCCTCAAATCCGCACAGCTTGGGACCAGAGGTTTTGCGGATTTTAGAATTTTGCGGATTTCTGGTCATTGCTTTGTTTACATTTTTTAAAAAGTATAATGAATGCTTATAATATGCTAAGATATTAAAATAAGTAATAAACTAAAATAATAAAAATTTAGATAATTTTTAAAATGATAAAAATACCAAAAACAAAGGTCAAATTAATAATCAATAATGTATAATTAAATATTCATTATAAAGATGAAATGTGTTTTTCCTAAATTATTCAATGAAACTTGCCTCATAAAGGTACATTACTAATTCACATCAAGATCATAAAATAAGGAAGCTTTATTTCAGGTTTAGCCAGACTTAATTATAAAAGCTTGATTAATACATAAATATATTTGGTAAGATTGTGATTACCAATGATATCAGCAATATCTTTAATTTTTTTTAGAAATAAATTATTCTTTCTTCATGAAAAAACATGAATTCAATAACCTTAACAAAAATCACAAATTAAAAAATTTATAGAACTGATATAAAACTAAAATGTCAAATCTTGCACCTACATCTGAACTGAATGTTTCATTGTTTACATCCGTAAAATATGTGCAGATTTTAGAGAGTTGCGGATTTTAGGAGTGTGGATTTGAGGGAGTCTATTGTATAAGTTTATGTAAGTTTTCAAACCTATAATAGCTATAAGAGACAACTGAAACCGACTTATTAAATAACAGTCTCATCAAGCATATTTCATTTACCAAATATAGAAAAAATGCTTTAAAATTTTCACTATATATATACATATATATATATATTTTATGCACTGTATTTTAATAAGAAATTCAGGATATTTTATAAATTTTAATTTCTTACTAAAAAGGAAGTCATTTTGGTAGTTCGCCAAGCATACAAAGTGACATTTTTATGCATATAATGAAGATTACATACTATACAAGAGATAATATCATAGACTATAGAATATAAAAATACAGTAAAACTAGTAATTTTAGTTCATTCTGTTATACAATTTATACTTGATATATATATTTTTTGATTAAGCATGTCATGAAATAAAAATTTAAATACCACATTTTTTTCCAACTTAAAAAATTGAAAATTCATACATAGATGGGTTAACACTGGCACCAAACACTTATTTATATATACACAATTTACATAAAATTCTCAAAGCACCTAAAATAAGTAAGGCATATATTCATGTCTTGAAAATAAATCCTAGCTTTATCACTAATATGTTGTTTACACTGAAGAGGAGGAGGTGGAGAGAAAATCTCACAGTGAAAATTCTTCACAAAAAGTTACATCTAAAAGGATATCAACAAAAAAGCCAAATTCTCTCTCAAAATAAAAAAAAAAAAAAAAAAAAAGTAAAAAGATTACAGCACAATTGTAATCCTTTTTAACTGTATGTGTGCATGTGTGAATTATTTTGAGTTTTAAAAACAATACTTTCTTAACTAATAATGTATATTTTAAGATATTTACAATATAATTTGGGCTAGTTGACATAAATTACACTAGTTTACAAAATCAAACTTTTTGTCTGTTGCCGCAAATTCAGTGGTTGATAATGTTCACTTATGACTTGTTTTTGTCAAATCTAACCGAAAAATCCTTTGATCAGCTCGAGTTACTTTGTTTTTGATTTTTATCATTTAAGCATATATATTAATCGATAACAGGATTTTTTTACTGTTTTAAGATTAGTTTCTCAATTTTTTGCGTCATGAGTAATTCAAGGACACGTTGTTTAAACAATCCAGATAATTTTTGCTACATATGCGGCGAATATGTGTTTAACAGTTGTAGAAAAGTTATATCAGAGTTGGTGAAAAATACCTATTTTGAGTATTCTGGGATGCTCTTAGATAAAAATGAGAAGTCTTGGGCTCCCAATTGTGTTTGTAAATCGTGTGTGGAATATTTAAAATATGTGCCTTTAAATTTGGAACACCGACTATTTGGCGAGAGCTACGAAATCATCTCGAGGACGGTTATTTTTGTAGCGTGAACGTAAACGGTTTAAACACTAAAAATCGAGCTAAATAGCAGTACCCAAGTATTAGTTGTGTTCAATGTTCAGTGCAGCGTTTACCTGACTCTTCAGAATCTAAAAATATATCTGAACCTTTAGAACAAGATATTGAAGGACCAAGCTCATAACAAAATGTTGCGGATTTTGAAGGTATGTCAAATGAGCCAAAATGCTTTTCCCAAAATTAGTTAGATGATCTTCTAAGCGATTTAAATCTTTCTAAACAAGCTTCAGAATTGTTAGCATCGAGACTAAAAGAAAAAAAATTACTTTCCTCAGATACTAAAATAAGTTTTTCGGAAATAAAAAATCTGAAAATTATATTGAACTTGTAGAAGACTTTCTGCTACAATTAAAAAATATGCGGTGCAATAGGAGCATAAAACTCCACTTGCTCGGTAGACACAAGGACAGATTTTCAGAAAATTTAGGAAATATGAGCGAAGAGCAGCGAGAGCGTATGCATCAGGACTTACGCGTCATGGAAGAGTTCTATCAGGGTTTCTGGGGTACGAACATGATGTCTGACTATTGTTGGTCTCTGATACATCATTTTCTGTGTCTGCACATCGGAGAAGGAACGAATTTTTTTAGAACTCGATGATTAATTATTTTTTTAGTAAAGTTTTTCTTAGTAAATACATGTTTTTTCTGTTTAATACCTACATAGCTAAAACTCAGAAATTAGAGCTGATTAAAATATTCTAATTATGTTTTTGAAAATAGCATATCATATGTAGTCAGCAACAGCTAAAATTTTTTCGGCAACAGATGTACTGTAAACTAGTGTTATCAAAGCTCTATCAAAGTTATCATAAACTAAGTGTTGCAACATTACAGGATGCTATATGGAAAAGATGAAGAATAATACACAAAACAGATTAAGGTACAGTTCAGCCAATATATTCCATTCATTTTAGCTTAAAAATTGAAATTTTATATTTTATTTAGTCTTTTTTTTTTTCCAAACTGTGCGCAAAAGATTCCAGATTTACACATTGGGAAGAAGCGAAAAAACGGCCACTGAATTTCCTTTGAGTCCCCCCCCCCCCCCACACACACACAGCTTTTTAACTTTTCATGTAGAAATTATGAATTCATAAAAATTTCATTCTTTTTAAAGTACTGTTCATGAATTTTCGAAACTACATTAGAAGAGTTACACAATCATTTAATACATTTTAAAAGAATTTTACAAAATAAAATAAAATTTGAATTTATAGGGATTTTTGCAATAAAAGAAAATAAGTTGAAACTGGTGTGAAACAATAAGAACTAAAAAATCTTTAAAACATCATAAAGAAAAAATTTAATGCACTAGAACTTTTGAAAGATCCAAGTCTGTCCACATTAGGTGCAAAGACATGCGTCTACTATGAAAGCAGTAACAAGATTGAAAAAATGATAAAGGAAATAAAACAGGCTGAAGAAACAGCCAATAGAAAAGCCAAAAAGAACTGAAAATCACAGAAGATTATAATCAAAACAAAAGAACACAGAAAGAAATGAGATAAGGAAGCAAACTGGAAAATATATAAAAATAAAATAAGAAAAAAAAACACACATATTAAATTATAGGATCATGTGAAATAAAATATCAAACTTACATTAATACAAAAATTGTATGGTAGGACTGAAAAGGCTTTTCCAAGCTGCAGAGAACCATTGTAGAATTAGATTTACAATTAACAATTTCATGATTAAGATAAATAGCTAAATTTTCAAAAAAGTTCAATTTATAGACACAATTGGCTTGATAGTTTTAGTTATAATATTAATTTTATTTATTTCATGCATTCTTATATTTTAATATATGTGTGTGTTTTCTTTTAACTGTAATGTTTTATTTTTATGTATTTATTTATTTTCCAATATGTTTCCTTATTCCTTTCCTCTTTGTGTTCTTTTATTTTGATATAGTCTTCTTGATTGGCTGTTATCTTCAGCTTTTCTATTAGTTGTTGGTTTCTACTTTCCTATTGGCTCTTTCTTCAGCCTGTTTAATTTCTCTTATTCTTTTCCGTTTTGCTGCCATGCCTTCTTTGCACCTGATGAAGAGACTTTGATTTAGCGAAAAGCTTAGCGCATTTAAAAATTTTTGATGGTGAGATCTTTTAGTTCTTATTTTGTGCAATATTTATAGATACTCTGATATAATTTATTATTATTATTATTATTATTATTATAATTTTGTAGAATATAGAAAGGTACAAATATAATTTTCTTACAATAGAAAGATTTGTAAACTTTTTTAAATTAAAAAAAAAAAGTTGAAAAGATGCAAAGATAAAAGAAATCATCTTTTTAAAAATATTTTTGACTTATGTAATCAATACGCTTTATATAATTTATTTATCATTCTAAAGTGTATTACTACTAATTAATGTATTAATTGAATTTTATAAGTTATTTTAAATGGTACTTTAAAGTACCATATTTTCGGGCGTAAGCGTCGCGGCACGCGGCGCATACGAGTTTAAAAGTTAAAATTATGCTTTCTGCGGCGCTTCTGCTGGGGCGGCGGATACGATATATTTTTTTCCCCTTGCAGCGATATTCATTACAGAGGTGATTCTGATCGAAATTTTTCTGAAAATTGTGAAAAGTCAGTCATCAGGAAGAAAATGCGAAGCATAAAAATTATCGCGAATTTCGACAAATGATAACCTAATTTCTGTCAATCATTCGCAGAAAAAGCAAGAATTTTATCAAAGGATCGGGAGAAAAAAACACGACTTTTATCAAAGTTTTGCGGGAAAAGCGCAAATATGTAAAAAGAAAAAAAGTGTATTTCATGAAAGGATCACTTGAAAACCTACAATTTTATTATCGTAAAATCCCGTTAATCCGCCCTTCCCAATCAAATGCTAGTCCCCACTGTAAAAAAAAAAAAATCGCTGAAAAAAAAAACGCTAATTTCGCCAAAGAATCACGAAAAATAATCGCAAATTTATTGAAAGGATTGTAAAAAATCATGAATTTCGCCAAAGTATCGCTAAAAAACCCACATTTCGACGAAAGATTGCAGTAAAAACGCAAAATATGTCTTAAAAAAATCTCTAAAAAACACAAATTATGTCAAAAGATCGCGGAAAATCGTGAGAGGTCTCAAAGGATCGCCAAAAAGAATTGTGCAAAAAATTGTTAGAAAAAACGCCAAAGATTCATGATTCATTCATTTCATCATGATTCATACCGTTCTCAAAGGCAAATGAATGGATCATGAATCTTTGATGAAATGTGTGTTTTTTCGAGATTTTTAAAATAGATTTCATTTTTTTAATACTTTTTTTAATTGCTTCTTTTTTCTGTACTTTTTCGACAGAATTGATGTTTTTTTTTAAAAAAAAAACCAAATTTTTTCAAGTATTGCTTCACGTATCAAAATTCATTATTCATTCAAATATGCATGATTCATTCAATTCATCCCTTTCTCATCCCCATAAAAACGCAATTTTTTTTCAAGTATCCTGAAAAAAACTCTGCAAATTCGTCAAATATCGCGATAAAACCCTGCAAATTTCGTCAAATATCGCGATAAAACTGTGCAAACCTCTTCCAAACTATAAAAAAGTATTAAAAAATCGCGGAAAAAAGGCTGCACGAATTCAAATTTAGTTTTATTATAAAAAATATACTAAATACATTAAATTTAAAATTGGATTTATATTTCAAATGTTTACAAAAAAACGCGAAAAAACACTGTATATAATGCAATTTTTAACATTTTGATGTATTTTCGAAAGTGCGGCGCATACGGCGCACAGTGGGGCAAAAACCCAAAAAGCTGGCCAAAAGTCGAAAAATGAAGTTAGGATTTAGGGAATTTTGACTATATAGTCGGCTAGAATAATATTTGGAGAGTCAGAATCTGTATTTAAAAAAAGATTTTTGCTTTGCCCTTACAAGCAGCATTGTTTCAAAAATGATGCTTGAAGGAATATCATTTTGAGCGAACAAAAACAGCAAAACAACAGTTCCTCTAAACGCGTGCTACATTTTATCATATTATCCGATTTTAATGATTTGAAATGGATTCACACTATGATGGTGGGTACTTTATTTGCATGTATTACAAAATTTATATTAAGCACATAAAAATTAATAAATTCATTGTCATTTTTGATAAAAAATTTTAGAAATTTTTTCATTTTTTTTATCTTTAAACATCAAAAAGTTTAAATGTTCCACAGTGTTCTGCAACGAAATTTAATGGAAATAATAACCTGGGCTATTGTCTAATGATTCATAAAAAACCAGCTGCCTTAAACTGCCTTTCTGTATTTCACGCATATTTTAGTAACCGCAAGTAAAAATGTCACTTTTTCGACCGCTTCAAAAAATTTTAAATTGACTACTTTTCACATAACTTGGCTGATAAATATTTTTCAAAATTTTGAATTATTCAATTTTATAATAGTTTATTACCTATTATATTCTAAATAAGTACTGTAACTATAAGATTAAATTAATTTGATAAGTAAGCTTAGTAATGAAAAAATGAAAATAATTCTCTATTATTGATCCGGTAGAATAAAATTTTCTTATCGTTATAGGTAGTAATTTTGTTTGTTCTATTGTAATTAGAAGAATTACTTTGTCAATGGCAATATTTGACAGATCAAACTACTGAGTGTATTTCATTAATGCGAGTAAAAATCATTATGAATATCGCTTTCGCCTATATTAATAATTTGGATTTGATTTGCAAGTGATGGCACATCTATTCTGAGTACATTTAAACAGATATTTAGCTATGAAGATGGCAGGAGGTCCAATATATTTTTCTTTTCTCTCATGCTACTAGAATACGTAAATGTTGCGAATAATTCATGAATCGTCAATTTGAAAATCCCCAGATCTTCATTTCACTGATTTTATCGGAACAATCAAGATCCATTTTTCTTTTTCAAGAAATACCGAAGCTACTGTCAATGAATGGGATTGTATTAAACACCAGGAGAATCTACTTATTTTGTTTAATAGAATCATTGATACAGAAGAAATAGTTGTTAATAACGAATTAGTGTAATACTCAACATTGCTGCCTATGTCAGACAGCATCTTACGGATCTGAAATTTTTTATTAAGTGGATTGAGATAATTTAGAATTCAAAATGTATAAGTTACATGCAAAGATGTTTAGAGAGGGCTTCCACATGGCAGACAAACTGCATAGAAAAAAATGGTAAGCTCGTACTCTGCATGAAAAGAAGAACAGTGAAATTTCAAAACAAAATATACAAAAAATATTTCGTTTACAATTAAGACTTCTCATCGAGAAACTAAATCCCAGATTTCGAAGCACAAATGATGGCAATACAATTCAACGATTGTGCTTCTATAACGAGTGTATACGAAGATTTGATAGAACGATTCTATGTCATAAGTGATTTCTTGTAGCCATATCATTTATTTGATAAATTTCGAAGATTTTTCCTTACAAATAGCTCGTAGATTTGAGCTGCATCCCTGGTTCTATATGCCTACTTCAGTACACAAACTACTTATTAATGACAAAGAAATAACATTATCTTCATTACTGCCAATTTGTTAAATGCCATAAGATACTCAAGAGTCATGCAACAGACTGATCAAAAGGAATCGAGAAGAATTATCGCAAAGATGCAGTAGCGAGAAAAAAAGAAAACTATTTTTACGTCTTTTAATGTCATCAGATTCTTTCATTTCCAGTTTAGGTAAATTATCGTAGAAGAAATTAAAATCATTGATCCTAAGTCACAGGATCTTCCAATACCGCCAACAAGTTTTTCTAACTTTTTTGACACATAGACCCCTGAAAAATCTTTTTATTATACTACAGTTGATTCTAAAGGTGAATTTCTGGAATAAATTTTCGTTTTTATTTTAATAATATAAAAATTAAATAGTCTAATATTTTACTTTCTATTAACATACTTAAATGTCGATTAAATATGTCTTGGTTTTTTGAAAATTCCTTTTTAAATTTACCCTCGAAGTTTTAAATTTTATTTAAATCTAATTGTTTTTACTTTTAATCTGTAATTTTATTTATTTATTTATTTTTAAAGTTTAACTTTTGAATCCTAATTAGCATCCTGAAAAGTTTACGAAATTGCATGTAAATTGAATAACTTTTGAGACATTTTAATTTTTGTTCCGCCATATTGTATCCGCCATTTTTTTTTAATTTTGTATTCTTACTTAACATCCTCAAAAACACCTCTATACGAATTTTCGTACAATTTGAATAACATTTTCATATTTTGGCCAGCTTTTTGGGATTTTGCCCCACTGTGCGGCGGTGCGGCGCTTCTGGTGAATATTTGTTTTATTTTAATGCATTTTTGGAGGTGCGGCGCTTACGGTGTGTGCGGTGCATACGCCTGAAAATACGGTACCACCGAGGCATAAATGGTTAACTTAAACTATATAGCACCGATGAAATTGAAAGACATCCTGAAACATTGTACTTTTTGTATCTCAAGTGCCACAAGCAATTCGAAAAAGTATTGCATGTATACCCCAATGTCTCATAATTAGCCTATGAATTTTACCATATAAATATTTTTTTTCTTCTCAAAAAATATTTTCCTGAAAAATGTTTTTCTCTTGTATGGCAGGACCCCAAAGAACATTTTTAAAGGTATCCACAAATTAAAATTATTTTCTTAAAATTGAAACATTCTTTTAGTTGATGTTGTAATTGATTTTTAAAAATACAAACTTTAATCCTTTTAAAAATACTGGCAAATGTAAGCCAGTTTGTACCTCACAAAGACATTTCTTTTTCTCCTGCTAAAAGTAACTAAACATCTGTATTTTAACACAATATTTTCAGAACATCTCAAACAAGATTTACACCCCTTTTAAAATTTTTTCAAGACATTCAGATGTGTAAAAGTACTTTTTACAAAATAAAATGAATGAAAATTTAGATGAAAACAGTAAAAATCTGAGTGTTTCATCATGGTTTTGCTCACTTTTGGCTTGTGTTTTCTCTACTAAATTTATTTTTTTCATGAAATTTTAAAAAGCATCCTGATACAGTTATAATTTATTAACATTTCAGAGAGATCAGGTGGTAAGAACTATTTTGTTATGCTAACAGAATAAATGTGAAAATAAGAAAACTTTTTTTCAACTAGATATCAATATTTTTTTTCAAAAATATTTATCATGAGATGCATAACCATCATATTTATAAATATTAAAAATCTCAAAAAATCATTTATTGTTTTTTGAACAAGTTGCCATCAGAGTACACGAAACATGTAAAATTAAAAAGGTATTATTTGTCATTTTATTTTAATGGATCACTTATAGCATTTATAAATAATTGATAATTTAACGAGAACTTTTTTTTTCTAAATTATTGAAATAGATCAATTGAACAAAAGCATTTTGAACCATTTTACTATTAAATGTCAATTTTCTAACTATTTTTGTTTCACACAAACTATGAAAAACATCACATCTTAAAATTTCAAAAAATATGAATAATAAGGACATTAATGACCACTTTTTTAAAAATCATTGAAAATATAGGATGACCACTGTCATTACTTCTTTTTCCTGGCACATTTTTAAACTGTGCAGACACCAAAAATCAAAATATGCAAAATAAAACAGCAAATGTTTTCTATTCTCTTTCAAAATATTGCAAACCATTTCAAAAAATATGAAAATCAACTCCTTGAAAGAATTATTTTTAAAGCTTCTTACTTTTTCTCAGCTCATTTTTCTGTAGAATTTATGCACATTTTGATTTAAAACACACTTAAATTTATACAACAATTCTGAAATTTTAATGTTATTTACTAATCATGTGGTGAATCATCCTGTATCAATTTGGTTTAGATATAATCAGATTTAAATATGAAAAAAAATAATTTGAAAATCTAAAAGTATCAGTATAAATATAAAATTAAAGGGAAAAAAACTAGCCCGAAATTTACATTTACTAGAAATATAAAAAGATATCGGAAATATAAAAGATGGTATTATATAATAAATATAGTTTTAAAAAACTTCTATAAATTCACAACAAGCACTTTTTGTCACATCTTCATTGTCATTAAGGAACTTTGATTGCATACTGAAATTTTCTAACCTTACTTTGTTTTTGTCTAGATAACCAGGCAAGTCTAAATTTACAGTGGAGGGGGAAGGGGTGGGGAGGCAGTAAACTGAACAAGATCTTTTTATTTTTAAAACTTTAATCATATAATTTGAATGTTTATGACACATTTTCATTAATAACTTTATTATTTTATAAAAATTTCTATGGAATCTTATAACAAACTATGATAATGGGAGGTTGGAATGATGATTTTTGCTTCATTAAAATGAATATTTAAAATTTTGCTGTAAGTTAAGTCTTGCTATTACTGTAGTTTGTCTATCAAACTATAATAACACTAATGTGATCTTTCAGTTTTTCCTTAAATTTCCATCTGATCATTCCAATACATATCTTTTCTTTTTGTGTTTCAATTACCAGTGGAATTATGGACGCAATGCCACTGGCAGGCAGTGGCGTAGCTAAGGGGGGGCAAGGGGGGCAGCGCCAAGGGGGGCGCCGAGATCAAGGGGCGCCAAATTCAGAAAGATTTAAAATGAAAAATTTTCACTTATTTTATTATTAAATAAAAAAAAAAATTGTGTGTGATTTTTGTGTGTGTGTGTGTGAGAATGTTTTCTTTAATAAGGCATTTTATTCCATTCAAATAATGAAAAAAATAAGAAAAAGCTTCTGTAAATGTTTCTAGGGATGGCTCAACAATCACACATGGTTACAAAGAAAATCATGTACCTGAACTGAGATGCAAAAAGATTAAAAAGGGGCCTCAAATTGAGAAGTTTAAATCTAAATTATTTCACATATTTTGACAATAAATAAAAATTGTTGATTTCTGTGTGTGTGTGTGCCTGCGTGTGAATGTTTTCCTTAGGGAGATATTTTGTTCCATCCAAATAATGTAGAAAAAAAAAAGCTTCTGTAAATGTTTCTAGGGATGGCTCAACAATCACACATGTTTACAAAGATAATTATGTACCTGAACTGAGATGCAAAAAGATTAAAAAGGGGCCTCAAATTGAGAAGTTTAAATCTAAATTATTTCACATATTTTGACAATAAATAAAAATTGTTGATTTCTGTGTGTGTGTGTGCCTGCGTGTGAATGTTTTCCTTAGGGAGATAGTTTGTTCCATCCAAATAATGTAGAAAAAAAAAAGCTTCTGTAAATGTTTCTAGGGATGGCTCAACAATCACACATGGTTACAAAGATAATTATGTACCTGAACTGAGATGCAAAAAGATTAAAAAGGGGCCTCAAATTGAGAAGTTTAAATCTAAATTATTTCACATATTTTGACAATAAATAAAAATTGTTGATTTCTGTGTGTGTGTGTGCCTGCGTGTGAATGTTTTCCTTAGGGAGATAGTTTGTTCCATCCAAATAATGTAGAAAAAAAAAAGCTTCTGTAAATGTTTCTAGGGATGGCTCAACAATCACACATGGTTACAAAGATAATTATGTACCTGAACTGAGATGCAAAAAGATTAAAAAGGGGCCTCAAATTGAGAAGTTTAAATCTAAATTATTTCACATATTTTGACAATAAATAAAAATTGTTGATTTCTGTGTGTGTGTGTGCCTGCGTGTGAATGTTTTCCTTAGGGAGATAGTTTGTTCCATCCAAATAATGTAGAAAAAAAAAAGCTTCTGTAAATGTTTCTAGGGATGGCTCAACAATCACACATGGTTACAAAGATAATTATGTACCTGAACTGAGATGCAAAAAGATTAAAAAGGGGCCTCAAATTGAGAAGTTTAAATCTAAATTATTTCACATATTTTGACAATAAATAAAAATTGTTGATTTCTGTGTGTGTGTGTGCCTGCGTGTGAATGTTTTCCTTAGGGAGATAGTTTGTTCCATCCAAATAATGTAGAAAAAAAAAAGCTTCTGTAAATGTTTCTAGGGATGGCTCAACAATCACACATGTTTACAAAGATAATTATGTACCTGAACTGAGATGCAAAAAGATTAAAAAGGGGCCTCAAATTGAGAAGTTTAAATCTAAATTATTTCACATATTTTGACAATAAATAAAAATTGTTGATTTCTGTGTGTGTGTGTGCCTGCGTGTGAATGTTTTCCTTAGGGAGATATTTTGTACCATCCAAATAATGTAGAAAAAAAAAGCTTCTGTAAATATATTAAGAGGTGGCTCAAAGCACTTGGTTACAAAGATAATTATGTACTTAAACTGAGTCGCAAAAAGATTAAATGGGGG
Organism: Maratus speculifer; assembly: GCA_964019185.1. Classification (NCBI taxonomy): domain Eukaryota; kingdom Metazoa; phylum Arthropoda; class Arachnida; order Araneae; family Salticidae; genus Maratus; species Maratus speculifer. The sequence goes on from OZ025295.1 coordinate 29,720,273, forward strand.
GGGGGGGCACAAAATTGGAGGAGGTTTAAACCGAAATTATTTTACACATTTTGTCAATAAATAAAAAAACATTATTTATTTATTTATTTTGTATGTGTGAATGTTTTCTGTAGTAAGATTTTTTGTCATATACAAATGATGAAGAAAGAATAAAGCTTCTGTAAATGTCTCTAGGGATCACACTAGGTACCTAAAATAATTATATACCTAAACTAAGGTGCAAATAGATGAAATAGGGAGCACATAATTGAGAGAATTTTTAAACTGGAATTGTTTCACAAATTTTTATAATAAATAAGAATTGTTAACTTTTTTTTCGTGTGTATGTGTGAATTTTTATAAATAAAAAAGCCTGATTTAAAAGGTCTGCACGGGCCGGAATTTCCAGGCCCGGCCCGGCCCGTAGGAATGTTATTTCGGTCCGGCCCGGCCCGTTGTAAAACTCAAAAGTTCGGCCCGGGCCCGGCCCGTTACAATTTCTACGATTTCTAAAAAATTCAGATTTTTATCATACAACTAAGATTCCTTTAAAGAATATTGCATACATATCTATGGAATGATTTTACAGTATGTTTTACAGCAAATGCACATTAACAACATTAATAATTACTTAGATTCTTAGGCTTTCAACATTCGAATAAAGATTCATTAAAAAATTAATATGGCTTAGAATAAAAGAAAAAAGAAAGAAAGCTAAAAACATCGTTAATTTTGAAGCTGTTTAATAAAAGAAGATTTATAAATATATTTCTATATCTTTTTATTCTAGATTTCAAATCCAAATTCATTCTTAAATTCAAAGAAGCTCCTTTCTGATACATTTCTAAATTCATTTTTTTTCTCAGAAACGCATAAGATTAGCAGATATCTTTATTCAGAAACTATATAATCGAATGGCGTTATCCATTTTTTGATACAAGCAATTTAAGAATACTGCAAACAAATAAAATACTGTCATAATTAGCGTTTTGAATAGAATTTCTGGAAACAATAGCAAGGGAAGGGAGAAAAACCTGCAATCATTTGAGAAACTATTATATCTCAACAAGGTTATACAAGTATTTTATTTACCAAAAATGAAAAACGCTATTCGATTCCAAATCCCCTCAATAGTTAGGCTTATCAATTTTATACTTTTACAATTTAAATTTAATCAGAAAATGTGTCAAACTTTCGCATTATTGAGAAATTAATTTAAAAATCATCAAGAAGTATATATCCGAAGACTAAGCTAACATAAGTTCTTTATCGCTGTTAATCATTTTACAAATCATGTTTTCTGCCAATAATTAAGTCTAGTACTGGTCCGCCCAGTCTATATGTAGAACTAGTTGGATGTGTCAATCCCAAAACTTTCTTCTATCTCATAAGTACATTTAATATAAAAAAAAAAATAAATAAATAAATAAACGTGGTGACGCCAAAGTTACCCACTATCGAATTTCCTCGAACATTTGACCTAGCCTAATGAGATTCTGGTATCCGAAATCCTAAAACGCAAGATTTAATTAATATTCTGAGAAAATGAGCTTAGTAGTGCCTCATGTTGGGTAATTTATACTAAAACCTAATAAGCATCTATTTATGTCAAGACCTAACAGAATCTGAAATTTGATGGAATTTCGTCCATTAGTTCTTGAGTTATAACAAAAAATTTGCAAAACGTAGCACAGCAACACCATATCTTGGACAATTTATGCCAAAACGTGAAAAAACGTCTAATTATGTTATGGTGTAAAAGAATCTGAAGTTTGATGAAATTCTGTGCTTTAGTTCTTGAGATATAGCTAGTTTAAAAAAACCGTGTAAAATATAGCACAGCCGCACCATCAGTTAAAGAATTTATAACAAAACGTAATCATCGTGTAATTATGTTATATGTCATTTTGTAACAATGTATGTTTGATGAAATTCTGTGCGTTGGTTGTTGAGATATAGCTATCGGAAAAATTGTGCAAAATGCAGCATAGCTGCACCACCTGTTACAAGGTTAATACCAAAATGTAATCAGCGTCTAATTATGTTATATATTCTAGGGTAACAGAATCTAAAATTTGATGAAGTTCTCTGCATTAGTTCTTGAGATATAGCTATCGCAAAATCGTGCAAAATGTAGCATAGCAGCGCCACCTATAGGGCAGTTCACACCAAAATCTTATCAGCGGCTATGTATCTCAAGGTATCACGGAATCTGAAGTTTGGTGAAATTCTGTGCATTAGTTCTTGAGATATAGCTATCATGAAAATCATGAAAAACGTGGCATAGCAGCGCCACCTGCTGGCCAATTTACACCAAAACTTAATCAGTGTCTATTTGTATCAAGGGGTCACATAATCTGAAGTTTGGTGAAATTCTGTGCATTAGTTCTTGAGATATAGCAATCTTGAAAATCATGAAAAACGTGCCATAGCAGCGCCACCTGCAGGCCAATTTACACCAAAACTTAATCAGTGTCTATTTGTATCAAGGGGTCACATAATCTGAAGTTTGGTGAAATTCTGTGCATTAGTTCTTGAGATATAGCAATCTTGAAAATCATGAAAAACGTGCCATAGCAGCGCCACCTGCTGGCCAATTTACACCAAAACTTAATCAGCGTCTATGTATATCAAGGGGTCACAGAATCTGAAGTTTGGTGAAATTTTGTGCATTAGTTCTTGAGATATAGCAATCTTAAAAATCATGAAAAACGTAGTATAGCAGCGCCACCTGCAGGCCAATTTTCACCAAAAACCAATAGGCACTAATTCATATCAAGGGCTAACTGAATATAAAATTTTATTAAATTTCGAGCATTAGTTCTTGAGATAGAGCGCCCACAAATTTTTTGTCACATACAGACAGACACACAGACAGACAGACAGACAGACAGACAGACAGACGGACAGACTCACAGACAGAAATTTTCTAAAGTCGAAAATTTTCATGAATCCAATACTTTCTTCTTGTAAAGATAGAAGAAAGTAAAAATAATGCAAGCGTGATCTCGGACCGGCATGAGTCAGCTATAAAAATATTAAAACGGGTTACACATAATGTAATTCTCCGATGCCGATACACTGTGTATTTTTATATTGATGCTGTCAAACTAGTATGGCCACATTTATACTTATTCTCGTTAAAACCATTTTCGTTGAAAATAGCTCATATTTTATCGTTTCTGCTTAAATCTTCAGAACGGGCCGGCAGGCCCGAAAATTTTTTTTATCGGCCCGGCCCGGCCCGTCTGGCCCGTTCAATTTTTTTGCCGGCCCGGCCCGTTTATGTTGTTTGTCGGCCCGGCCCGGCCCGGCCCGGCCAGGGCCGTAACTACCGCCGGGGAAGACGGGGCACTGCCCCGGGGCCCCCAAGCCTGAGGGATCCCAAACTGGTGGTTAAAAAAACTATTGATTTTAGTTTCTCGTCTAACTTCCTATAAAATGCCCAGCATCTAGCTAAAAATTAATAATAATAATAATAATAATAATAATAAAACAAAACAAAGTGCTAGAATAAATGTTTCTGCGTGTCCGATGCGACGATATACTCCAAACGCTTCGCATGCAAAAGCAGCTATATAGAGCAGACAGTAGAATGTAGAGCTGAATGTGTCATGTCGCGCAGCATGTTTGCCGATCACACCGAAGCTACTAGTATAAGGAAGATAATATGGGCTTCTGATCGGTTGAATAATATAAAAAGCATCTAAAAAATTCTAGAAAATCTTTCTTCTTTATCTATTAATAAATACATAAAATTGAAAAGAAAAATCAAAATCCATATTTCATCTTTTTAGGCTTATCATACTGTGTACGTTTAAATAGCAGCGTGCGGAAGAAAAAAAAACTCCGCCTGGGGCAAAGTTTTAATTTGCCCCGGGCGGGAGGGGCCTCATTAGTTTGCCCCGGGGCCCCCAAGTTCATAGTTACGGCCCTGGGCCCGGTCCGTTAGAAAATTCGAAACGATTCTGCCGGGCCAAGCCCGGGCCCGTGCAGACCTCTAGCCTGATTGCGATCTGTAATGACATTTACTGTATCAAAAGAACATATTTCATTTGTATACTAGCTCTTATTTGTCGATTTTCTCCAAAAAACCGCGAAAGTTTAAAACCTCTATTCAATATATGTGTGTGTGTGTGTGTGAATCTCTCAAAATGAACTTTGGGATGGGACCTTATCACCGTCTTTCCGTCTGACTGTCTATCCGCACTCTAGCTTTCGTAAATATATTCGGATCACCCCGAAAGTTCTGGACGTTATTCATATTTATCCTAGCACGAACTCTATTGAAAATGAAGTTTTTTTACCATGATTTTTTTATTTACAGGGATAGTCAAAAGTTGTCCATTACATTACGGCCAAATGAATTTTAAAGAAGTCACACACTGTCAAACCTATTCAAATTTATATGCATCTACGAAGTGCATTAAAATATGCATTTTGTAAAGTATGCAGTGAAAAGAATCCTTATTATTCATTTACAGGGTCACACAAAAGAATTCCAATACATAATAATAAAGCGGGGAATTGTTTGCAACCTATTTTAACTATCATAAACGAATTCATGTATAATAAATTGATATACTTCGTTGAGGCTTAATATGAACTATTTCATACATAATACAAAATGCATAGCATTTACAGGGACACACAAAAGATTTCAAATAGCATATTCTATCCGAAATATTGCATATTATGGATATTGATTGTTGGATGGATGAAATGCATTTTTTACACTTTCCAATAAAGTTGAAAAGTGTTTATGCATTCGGTTTGTCTGTCCGTCTGTCAGCCTGTCCGTAAGACCGTCTGTTCGCGCTCTAACTCTCGTAAATATACTCGGATTATCATGAAATTTTTAGTTGTTATTGACGTTTACCCTAGCAAGAACCCTATTGATAATGAAGGTTTTACCATCCTCAGTTTATTTACAAGGACAGCCAAATGTTTCCCTTTACAATACGGCCTTAGGGAAAAAATCGTTTCAAATGAATTTTAAATATGTTAAATTCTGACAAACATATTAAAGTTTAATTGCATTTGCAAACTGCACTAAAATATTCATCCTGTAAAATATACAGTGAAAATAATTTTATTATTCTTTTACAGGGCTACAAAAAGAATTCCATTACACAATAATAAAGATGGGAAATTGTTAGCGATGTATTTTAGTTAGGTTAAAAGGATTTCATGTACAATGAAGTTGATATACGCCGTTGAGGCTTAATATTCCACGCATAATATTAAGTACATATCGTTTACAGGGACGCACAAAATATTTCAAATAGTATATTCTATATAAAATATATTATTGATGATGGATGGACGAAATGTATTTTTAATTATTAACACTTTTCAACAAAGTAAAACAGTGTTGATGCATTTGGTTTGTCTGTCTGTCTGTCCGTCTGTTCGTATGGTCATCTGTTCTCGTCCTAACTCTCGTAAATATACTCCGATTGCCATGATATTTTTAGATGTTATTAACATTTATTCTAGCACGAACCCTATTAGAAATGAAGTTTTTACTGTAATTAGATAATTTAAAGGGATAGTCAAAAGTTTCCAGCTACATTTCGGCCTATGGGAAAAATCGTTTTAAATGAAATTTAAAGGGTGTTACATTCTCTCAAACATATTCAAATTTAATTGCATTTGCAAAATACACTACAATACGCATTCAGTAAAATATGCAGTGAAAATAATTGTTATTATTCATTTACAGGGCCACACAAAAGAATTCCATTACACAATAATAAAGATGGAAAATTGTTTGCGGCATATTTTAAGTATGTTAAATGATTTCATGTACAATAAAATAATATACGCAACCGAGGCTTAATATTTCACACATAATATTAAGTTGCATACCATTTACAAGCATACAAAAATATTTCAAATAGTATATTCTATTCGAAGCTCTGTATATTTTCGATGATTGGCTGATTGATGGATGAAATGCATTTTAAATTATTAAAACTTTTCGATAATTTGAAAAGTGTCTATGATTTTGGTTTGTCTGTACGTCTGTCCGCGCTCTAACTCTCGTAAATATGCTCCGATTGCCCTGAAACATTTGATTGTTATTGACGTTTACTCTAGTACGAACCCTATTCCAAATGAAGATTCTAGTTTATTTACAGGCACAGTAAAAAGTTTTCCATTGCATTACATTATTGTGGGAGAAACTCGTTTCAAATGAATTTTAAAGCTGATACACCCAGTCAAACATATTAAAATTTATATGCATTTACGAATTGTATTAAAGACTAAACTGAGGTTCAGCATAAACTGACACATGTAAACTAAGAAAAAATATAATTTTCAGGTTCTATGATATTTAGTTTTTAAATGAAAATACACGCTATAACAAAAACTCATTTTTTAACATTAGAGCGAATGGTGTTATGCAAGATATTTTTAGTCAACTTCTAATCTAATTGGTAATTTTGTAAAAATTCTTTTACAGTGGATTTGTAATTTTTGAATGTATCCATTCTGAAATTTGTAAAAAATCTTTTTTTTTTTTTTTTTTTTTTTTTTTGATTCGTTAACGTGATCCGCTAGCTTAATATTTAATAAATGTTGTGCTGGGAAAGAAAATTACAAACATTAAATCAGATTTTAAAGTAAAAAAAAAAAAAAAAAAAAAACTTTCGAATTTTAATTAATTTTAAATTTGGATTTTAAAAGGATTGTAATTATTTTCCTTTTCATCTATCTATATATAGCATGTATATCTCTCTATAAATATCTGATAATGTTATGCGACTGCACTCAAATTTATAGAGCGATTTAAATGTGATTAAGCAAGCATGTATAAAAGTTTATTAAGATCTCGACCGAATTCGTTGGACATCTTGATCCACCATCCTGTTTCAAAATGGCGACCTCTTAAAAATTTCAAACTAGTAATTAGAAATATATAAAAATATATATAATTTATTTCTTCGCATAATCGTTAAGTCTTGAAAGAAAGGTTTAAGAACACAATTTTTGATTTCCTCTCTATTAAAAAAAAAAAAAAAAAAAAAAAAAAATGGCATAGCAATTTGAAATTCTAAGGTGGCTACCGTTTTCAAACAAAAAATATTTTTTCCATAATCGGTCGGATTTTAAAAATTTTAGCAAATGTGATTAAGTGATTTTTGAAAATTTATTTTTAATGCTGCTATTAAATGATACGTTTAAAACACCAGTCATATCCGTGAACATGTCGCTAAGCTTTTGAAATTTCCATACAAATTCAGTATTGATGAAAACTAGAAAATTTATGTTATCGGGTTCCATGCATTTTAGTTTCATGTATTTAAGTAAAATAAGTTGGGAAAAAAAAAAAAAAAAAAAAAAAAAAAAAAAAAAAAAAAAAAAAAAAACAAGGAAGAGTATACAACTGTTCTCGTACAAGCGAAAAATACTTTTTTTCCTTTAGAAAAAGGTGTTTTATTTCTTAATTGGACGGGGGTTTTTTGGAGGAGAGGGGGGGGGGCGCAAAATTTCTTCCGGCCCCGGGCGCCAAAAAGTGCAGCTACGCCACTGCTGGCAGGTAATTCCATTCTAAATGGAATTACCTGCGATTTCACCATTAGGAATAGGGTCAATCTTGCTATGGATTAAGTTATTTTTATTTTTTAAAAAAAAAACTTTATTATTTTTATAAGCTTTGTTACTTTTATAAAAAATAATAAGGCTATTAATGAAAATATGTCATAACATTCCAGGTATATGGTTAAAATTTTTAAAATAGAAGACATTGTTAAATTTGGTTTAGAAATGTTCAATTTACTGCCTCCCCCATCCATTGTAAATTTGGACTTGCTTAGTTATCCAGCCGAAGACGGGGTAAGATTAGAAAGTTTTCGGTATGCAATCAAAGCTGCCCTGATGACAATTAAGATCTGATCTAAAGCTCTTGATGTGAATTTATGGAAGTTTTCAAAGAACTATATTTATTAAGTAATAACATCGTTTATATTTCTGACATCTTATGTTTGTGACATATTAAACACACTTTTTAAACAAGTTTTTTTTTTAAATTTTATTTCCATATAATTCAAAGTGAATGTGACATTCTATTGGTGTATGTACTTTCATATATACATTTGTAGAACATCAGTATTTTAGCACAAAAAATACACAAAGTTATTAGAATCATATTTATAACTCAGATTCAATAATGAATTTCTATTTAAAAATTTTTGCCATGTGTTCCATTTATCAAGAAAATTCGTGAAACATTGCATTTACAACTTAATACCTTAACACAGGGTTTGAAAAACCCCGGATTTTTTTAAAAGCCCAACCCGCTGGGCCCAGTAGTCTAAAACCAGAGTTTTTTTCGGGTTTTTCTGAAAAAACCTGGGTTTTATTAAAAATTATTAGAGAACTCTTCAAACTTCTAATTTTCATATGCATAATGCCAAAATTTTTCATTTATCAGTGAAAAAAGGATATAATTTTGCATTAAGTATAGATTAACAATAAAAATAAATATATAAAAAGAAAAAATAAAGTATATTTAAAAAGATTATTTTGTATCTCATGGGATTAGATTACTGTAAGAATGACATATTATGCCAAGTAGAGCTGAATTACTTTATATTAAATCTTACATAAGTTAAACAGATTAATAATTCATACCATTTCTTTCATTTACTTCAATCAGAAATCAGTTTAAAACAACGTTATATTTTTGTGTTTAAAAAAAAAATGGACTTTTTTTTTTATTAAAAAAAAAAAAAAAAAAAAAAGTTTGTGATAGCTACACATACTTATAGAAAATTAAGTTACAATTACTACTTGTTTTAAAATTTTTCATTGAGAGAATTAAAACTTTTTTTTCCCCCTTTGAGAGGAAGGAGGATGTTAAACTTTCAGGGCTCCCAACACATTTTAGTCCTCAAAAAGGGGGAAAGGGGACCATTTTTATTTAAAAAGTGGACTTTGGGGGACCATTTTTGCTTAAAAAGGGGACTTTGGGTGACTTATTTTTGCTTAAAAAGGGGACTTTGGGGGACCTTTTTTTGCTTAAAAAGGGGACTTTGGGAGACCATTTTTGTTTAAAAAGGGGACTTTGGGGTGCCAATTTTATTAAAAACGGAAATAAAAAAAAAGGGATCATATGTATGTAAAAATATAGCACAATTTTTTCTAAATAAGAAAGTAAATTTTTAAAATTACAACAGAAAATATGTTAGATGATTATCTTTATAAAGATTTCATTAAACAACGTACACAATTTTATTTAAGCACATTTAAATATCCTATTGAAAAAGTATATAAAGCATTCAATATTTCTATATTCACCTTGATAATTCTCTTTAAAAAGGTTAAAAAATAGTGATCAGTGAATAAAAGCAAGTAAGCCGGTAAATGATCACTGATCACTCAAGAGGGTTTTGTTTAATATTTCTTTCAAAACATTCTAACCTTTAATTAGTAAACCAAAATTGTTAATAATTAAATGTTAAAAATTAATAATTGTTTATAATGATTAAATGGTAGTGAGAATGGAGGTAGAGAGAGAGCGAAGAATAACATTATTCATAACCTGGCCTTTCATTTAAGATATTACATGACATATTGTAGATTAAATTTTTTGAATTTTTTTTTCAATAGCGTCCCCTGGAAACAGAAAGGGATGAAAATATGCTAATTGTTAAGATGTTGAGCAGGATTTTTTTTCTTAATTTTTTAGAAAATTTATGAAGTGGTAATGAACGCAATTAAACATTAAAACACCTGCTAGTGATAAAAAAAATGAATTAAGATGGTGGGAAATAGGTGCTTAGGCCAAGAGTTTTAAAAGAATATGTGAAGAAAATCAATTTTTTTATTCCCCACTCCACACATACATACATGCACATGAAGAAATGCTCCTTATATTCTGGGGTCAAACTAGACCCTAGCAAGATGCTGGGCTTGATGAGATAACTCCTTCGGTCAACCCTTCAAATTAGATTGAATCTCGCTGTAGTTTAATTAGGAGTTGAGTAAGAAAATTGCTTAAAATACTTAAGTTAGAGCCTGGAAAAGTAAAAACGAAACCTAGAAATTTAATCCCACTCATGGGTGCAAGTTTGAAATTTTGCCAGGACTGAAAATATTTTGAATTACCCCCCCACCGAGTGAACAAATATACACGTGCATGATTCACGTTTTTTTTCATGACCGTTTGACGAAATTCGCTTTTTCCCACGATCCTTTGACAAAAATTTGCTACTTTTTCGCGCTCCTTTGACAAAAATTTGCGACTTTTTCGCGATCTTTTGAAGAAAATTCGCTATTCTTTGACAAAAAATCGTGTTTTTCCGCAATTCTGAAAAAAGAGCGTTTTTTCCGGTATCATTTGACGAAAATCGCATCTTTTTCGTGATTCTTTCAAAGAGACTGCATCATTTTCGCGATCCTTTGACAGAAATCGCGACTTTTTTTGCTATTCTTTGACAAAAAACGCGTCTTTTTTGCGATCTTTTGTCAGAAAAAGTGTTTTTTTTCCCCCGAGATATTTTGACAAAAATCACGTATTATCAGGAATCTTTTGAAAAAAAAAATAGTGTCTTTTTTCACGATCTTTTCGATGAAAAACAGATTTTCCTCGATCTTTTGACAAAAATCTTAGTTTCTCTGCAATTTTGACAGAAATAGCGTTCTTTCTACGATTATTTGAGGAAAATCGCGTCTTTTCTGCGATTCCTTGACAGATTCTTTGACGGAAGTAGTAGGAAAATAAGAGTACGGGCTCAAGCGCAGGTGGGGTTGTGGGGCCGCGCAGCATCCCTCCGGCTGCCCCACCTGCTCCTCCGGCTGCCCCGCCTGCTCCGCCTCCTGGCCCCGCCTGCGGTGCCGCCGCTCGAAATCATACTATAAGATGAAGATTAAATTTATATTTGAATTTTGAACAATCGTAGTTTTAATGAGTATTATTAATTAAGTGAAACAATTAAAATCTCATTTTTTTAACCATTTTATTTAGATTTCTTCAACTACAAGATGAGATTATCAATTTAACACAAGAAAGTTAAACGTATACTTGAATTTTGCTTGATAGACATCTTAATGAGCAGTATTAATTAAGTAAAAACAATGGAAAATATCAAGTTTTATAGAAAAAGACTGATTTCTTACTATTTTTATCAACTTAAAAGAGAAAACTTAAACACACATTTCAGTTTTAAGTGGTTATCATCTTAATGAGTATCGTTAATTAAGTAAAAAACAATGGAAAATATCAAGTTTTATAGAAAAGACTGATTTCTTACGATTTTTATCAACTGCAATATCAGTGTATCGACTTACAAGTTGAAAGTTAAACATGCATTCTAGTTTTTCAACAGCTATAATCTTAATGAGTATCGTTAATTAAGTAAAAAACAATGGAAAATATCAAGTTTTATAGAAAAAGACTTATTTCTTATGATTTTTATCATCTACAAGATCATTGCATCGACTTAAAACTTAAAAGTTAAACATGCATCCTAGTTTTTCAACAGCTATAGCCTTAATGAGTATCGTTAATTAAGTAAAAAACAATGGAAAATATCAAGTTTTATAGAAAAAGACTAATTTCTTACGATTTTTATCAACTTAAGAGAGGAAACTTAAACGTACATTTCAGTTTTTCAACAGCTATAACCTTAATGAGCATTCATAATTAAGTAAAAAACAATGGAAAATATCAAGTTTTATAGAAAAAGACTGATTTCTTACGATTTTTTCAACTCAAACTTCAGAATATCAATTTGATAGAAAGAAATTTAAGCATGCATTCCAGTTTTGGACAACCATTTCCTTCATGAACATTATTAATTAAGCAAAACAGAAAATATTAAATTTTTAACTGATTTCTTCATATTTTTTATTTATTTATTTATTTTTTAATATAAAATCAGAATACACAACTTAAAATAGAAATTTAAACATATTTTTTAGTTTTTGAACAGTCGTTACCTCAAAGAATTTCGATAATTGAACAATTAACAAAGGAAACTAATGATTTTTTAACGAAAAAAGACGAATTAAACGAATTTGGTTAACTTTTACTCTAATTGGAAATTTCATCGTACTTTATGTATACCAACTAAGTAGAATTTTAATGCATAAACGAATAATTTAAAGAAATCCCCAACACACAAATGTGAACCTGCAGAGCATTTCTTATTACGTCATATCTAAACTAAAACTTTTTTCTGCAACCCCACCATGCATGCATTCCAGGTAGGGGAACATAACAAAGAATCTTGACGTCACAACTTACAAAGGTATACAAATGTTTACGTTCAAGAAAAAGTATCACATAGAGTGAAAAAAAGAAGAGATTTAAGTTATTTATCCATTCTAGTTTTATAACAGTTACTACAACATCTCCAAATTAAAATTTGGAAGTCATAATGAGTATAATTAATTAAGCAAAATAATAGAAATATTAGTTTTTCAGAGGGGAAAAGACGAATTTAAACAAATTTTATTAGTTTTACACTAGTTTAATAATAATTTTAAGGAGGAAAAAGACGAATTTAAACTTTTTTTTTTTTAGTTTTACACTATTTTTTCTCATCTCCAACATGGATATATCAATTTTAACAGAAGAATTAAACGTATATTATAGTTTTTAACAACAAAATCTTAACAAGTATCATTAATTAAACAAAAATAAATATCAGTTTTAAAGAAAAGACGAATTTGAATAATTTTACACTAGTATTTTCAAAAGCAACATGGAAATATCAATACTTATTCACATATTTCACTTATTCACTGTATTCAATACTATATTTAATAAATTTGGATACACTTTAAGAATTTCCTAATCTATAATTAAATATTAGCTGTATATTTAATGTTACCCATGTTTTCAACATTAGTTCATAATCGTGAATTTTGTATTTTAAATACCATGTATTCAGGTTCAGATTATTTTCACTTGAAATCATACAGAATTTTTTAACAGAGTTTGTTTTTGAAATCATTGAAGCAACTGTATTTAATATTTTTAACACCAATTTTCTAAGATTTTCTAACATTTTCCGATTATACATTCTTCAGAAGTACATTTCTAAATGCTACAATCACTTTACATATCGAAAAGATATCATTGAAGCAACTGTATTTAATATTTTTAATACCAATTTTCTAAGATTTTTTAACATTTTCCGGTTATACATTCCTCAAAAGTTATTATTACGTATTCTAAACAATAGCAAATATTAATTTTAAGAATAAAAAGACGAATTTAAACAAATTTTATTAGTTTTACACTATTTTTTCTCACCTCCAACACGGATATATTAATTTTAACAGAAGAATTAAACGTATATTTTAGTTTTTAACAACAAAAATGTAATAAGTATCATTAATTAAACAAAAATAAATACCAATTTTCAAGAAAAGACAATTTTTTACACAAATTTTCAACTTTGAAATACATCGCTTACATATATTGTTACAGTATATTACTAAACTTAAACTTTTTAAAAAGTTTGAATGTCTTTACAAAGGGTTCATACTTATATTTTTCACGTCTTGACTGCATTCGAAATCTTACAACAAAAGTATACTTTTATTATTATTATTATTATTATTCTAGAAAACCTAAAAAATCGTTTCTTGCTGCTTTAGACACTTGACATATTAAAACTACTCTACCCATATAATTAATCAAATTAGGACATGATTCATCTTACACTTCAAAATTTCTGAATTTTTACAATACTTATTTTCATCAAACTTTATTCTTGATCCTATATATTTTAATAGCACAGAATTTTCACATCTGTTTTTATCTACTTATCAGAAAATTATTAAAACACCCAACAACATTTTTCAAATATGAATATTATCTTTACAATTTAATGATGCAAAACATACACGAATACAAAGTTTAATTTTTACAAACATTTCATATTTCAAACCAAACTATTCGAAATTTTCACAACGTAAGAGCAAACATTAGACGAACTTTTTAACATTAATATTGCTTAGATCTTTTCATCATAACTTTTAACTATGATAATTATCCATTTTTAGGTTGATTGTCGAAAAACTGTAACTGAAATTACATAAACTTAATGTAAAAAACCATGTTCTCACACAATTTCTTGAAATTCAACAAAGAATTGACTATTACTCCAATACTTATCTACTTCAATCTCGACTCTCGATAGTATATAGATATTACATCATTACATACTTACAACTCTTTTCAAACGTTTATCAGAAAATCAAGCCAATCAAAGTCTAGTAGTTATCACACCTGTTCCTCAGAAATATTACTATCATATGAAACAGTAAAGAAAATTAATAGATATTTAATATTTAATAACTTCATACGTGAAATTACTGTCGAATGAGAATACTAATAATCAATAAAATCAACTGTTGGACAAAAAAATAGTACAGATTACCGAAAATTCAAATCATTTTTTCTACAAAAATTACAAAAATTAACAAATGAATGACCAGTTAGAGAAATAATTAAAAAAAATAATGAACATATTTACAAATTTATTAAAATCACACCTTTTTCTGGATTACAAACCACAATTTCTTGAAAAATTTAACACCGAATTTGTAAGATTTTAATCCTAGTATTACATACACTCAATAAATATTCAAAATTAACAAAAAAATAATTTTTTAGTCTCATCAATAAGCAGAAATTCTATATTAAAAGAATATTTTCATAGTAGTACTTATAAAAATGAGAGTTTACAAACTGATTTTCATAATTTTATCACATTTAAACTTAATTTTTATACATAAAACATTATTTAATCAAATTTTATACTTTCTAATTCAGTAAAATTCAATACTTTTTTAGTTTTTAAACCAATACCACAATATTTATTTACATCAAACTTGATTCTTTACCTTTTATATTTCCACATTACACAAGTGAGTTAAATACTAACTTGGAACGGGAGTTGAAGTCAATTGATTCAATTCGATTTTCATCGTATACGCATTTCCCCTACACGAAATTTCTTACTTCTATAATCATCTAATGTATTAAAACTAATCTACTCATATTTTTAATCAATTCATCAGATGTTTCATCTCGCACTTCTGAATTATCATCCACCAAGTTGCTTAAAATATAAATACTATCTTTAAAGTTTTAATGTAGTATACATGACTAATCTTGAGTTTCCATCTATACTATTAATCAAATTATCATATGTTTCATCTTACAGTTCAACGATTTCTGAATTATCGTCCATCTAGTTGTTTAAAATATTAATAAAATGTTTATAGTTTTTGATTATACATAGTATGTATGAATACAATCTTTAATTTTTAACAGTTCATATTTCAAATAACCTATTTTCGAAACCAAACTATGTGAATTTTACCACAATACTTATCATCATACAGAGATTTGTGTTTCATACTTTTTCTAAAAATTATCAGATATGTACTCCTCAGAGGAATTTCTATCATATGAATAAATGAAAAAAAAAATTAATTTATATTAAACGTACAGCGAAATTTGATTGCAATATATATGTATTTAATAAAAATAAATAAATGAGCGATTATTTATACATTAAACCTTTACTAAATATATATTTCTTGCGTTATAAAGATGTTTCAACAAGATGAACCAAAACAGCAGCAAACTTCAGAAATTAATGATCTGAATGATTCATCCCTAGCACATGTAGCGTTAATGAATAATACATATGTAAGTACTTATATGAAAAATACTAGAATTCGTATATGAATCGTAATTAGAGTAAATATAAAATGATTTGTCTTACTGCCTACACTTTAACAAATGCCTTTTTACCTATATTGTTGAAAAGAATCCTAATTGTTTGCATTTTATTTCTATTACAGATGTGTTCTATTTGCTACAAACATTTCTTAAGTAAATCGAATTTAACAGAACATACAAAAATCCATACAGGTGAAAAACCTTACACTTGGGAAGATTACCAAATGCTGTTTTCAAGAAGGCGTGAATCAAAAGTGCACACATCATCATATAAAGCATCGTCAGTTATATGTAAACTTAGTGAGGATATTCAAAAATTATTCAGACGTTTGAAGAATTTAGACATAAAGGAAGATATTTAGACTATATATCCATCATATTTTCATAACACTTACCACAATATCTCAAACTTAAAATTTGGAAGA
Organism: Maratus speculifer; assembly: GCA_964019185.1. Lineage (NCBI taxonomy): Eukaryota > Metazoa > Arthropoda > Arachnida > Araneae > Salticidae > Maratus > Maratus speculifer. Next base: position 29,736,392 of record OZ025295.1, read on the forward strand.
CATACACACTGCTGAAAAGTAATTTTGTTACCCGTGATTCTTCTAACCAGCATGAATGTATAGATATTATTTTGCAATGTATCCTTTAAATGCTCACATTAAATATTCCTTTATATACATATATCGTTGTGTTTATTTTTTAAAAACCTATTACATTAATAAAATAGGTTACACACACGTACATACACATAACATTTTAAGTGAAACAACACTCTCACAACTTAAAAAATGCATAAGAACATACAAAAATAAGCAGATGTATGAAAAAATATGCAAATTTACAAAATAATTTCACTGTTTTCTAGAAATACCAACAAAAAAATATTTAAAGTATAAAAAAATTACAAAAGTGAAAAGAAAAAACACAAATGTAAAACAAAAATCACAAAGTGAAAAACTCACAACAAAGTTTTTGAAAAAAAAAAAAATTTACAACAAAAATTTTTTTACAAAAACCAAAACTTCAAAAATGTTTTTCCAAAAAAATTTTTTTTCAAAAACATTTTTTACAAAAAAATTTTTTTTTCAAAAACTTTGTTGTGAGTTTTTCACTTTGTGATTTTTGTTTTACATTTGTGTTTTTTCTTTTCACTTTTGTAATTTTTTTATACTTTAAATATTTTTTTGTTGGTATTTCTAGAAAACAGTGAAATTATTTTGTAAATTTGCATATTTTTTCATACATCTGCTTATTTTTGTATGTTCTTATGCATTTTTTAAGTTGTGAGAGTGTTGTTTCACTTAAAATGTTATGTGTATGTACGTGTGTGTAACCTATTTTATTAATGTAATAGGTTTTTAAAAAATAAACACAACGATATATGTATATAAAGGAATATTTAATGTGAGCATTTAAAGGATACATTGCAAAATAATATCTATACATTCATGCTGGTTAGAAGAATCACGGGTAACAAAATTACTTTTCAGCAGTGTATATGTCTTCCAAATTTTAAGTTTGAGATATTGTGGTAAGTGTTATGAAAATATGATGGATATATAGTCTAAATATCTTCCTTTATGTCTAAATTCTTCAAACGTCTGAATAATTTTTGAATATCCTCACTAAGTTTACATATAACTGACGATGCTTTATATGATGATGTGTGCACTTTTGATTCACGCCTTCTTGAAAACAGCATTTGGTAATCTTCCCAAGTGTAAGGTTTTTCACCTGTATGGATTTTTGTATGTTCTGTTAAATTCGATTTACTTAAGAAATGTTTGTAGCAAATAGAACACATCTGTAATAGAAATAAAATGCAAACAATTAGGATTCTTTTCAACAATATAGGTAAAAAGGCATTTGTTAAAGTGTAGGCAGTAAGACAAATCATTTTATATTTACTCTAATTACGATTCATATACGAATTCTAGTATTTTTCATATAAGTACTTACATATGTATTATTCATTAACGCTACATGTGCTAGGGATGAATCATTCAGATCATTAATTTCTGAAGTTTGCTGCTGTTTTGGTTCATCTTGTTGAAACATCTTTATAACGCAAGAAATATATATTTAGTAAAGGTTTAATGTATAAATAATCGCTCATTTATTTATTTTTATTAAATACATATATATTGCAATCAAATTTAGCTGTACGTTTAATATAAATTAATTTTTTTTTTAATTTATTCATATGATAGAAATTCCTCTGAGGAGTACATATCTGATAATTTTTAGAAAAAGTATGAAACACAAATCTCTGTATGATGATAAGTATTGTGGTAAAATTCACATAGTTTGGTTTCGAAAATAGGTTATTTGAAATATGAACTGTTAAAAATTAAAGATTGTATTCATACATACTATGTATAATCAAAAACTATAAACATTTTATTAATATTTTAAACAACTAGATGGACGATAATTCAGAAATCGTTGAACTGTAAGATGAAACATATGATAATTTGATTAATAGTATAGATGGAAACTCAAGATTAGTCATGTATACTACATTAAAACTTTAAAGATAGTATTTATATTTTAAGCAACTTGGTGGATGATAATTCAGAAGTGCGAGATGAAACATCTGATGAATTGATTAAAAATATGAGTAGATTAGTTTTAATACATTAGATGATTATAGAAGTAAGAAATTTCGTGTAGGGGAAATGCGTATACGATGAAAATCGAATTGAATCAATTGACTTCAACTCCCGTTCCAAGTTAGTATTTAACTCACTTGTGTAATGTGGAAATATAAAAGGTAAAGAATCAAGTTTGATGTAAATAAATATTGTGGTATTGGTTTAAAAACTAAAAAAGTATTGAATTTTACTGAATTAGAAAGTATAAAATTTGATTAAATAATGTTTTATGTATAAAAATTAAGTTTAAATGTGATAAAATTATGAAAATCAGTTTGTAAACTCTCATTTTTATAAGTACTACTATGAAAATATTCTTTTAATATAGAATTTCTGCTTATTGATGATACTAAAAAATTATTTTTTTGTTAATTTTGAATATTTATTGAGTGTATGTAATACTAGGATTAAAATCTTACAAATTCGGTGTTAAATTTTTCAAGAAATTGTGGTTTGTAATCCAGAAAAAGGTGTGATTTTAATAAATTTGTAAATATGTTCATTATTTTTTTTAATTATTTCTCTAACTGGTCATTCATTTGTTAATTTTTGTAATTTTTGTAGAAAAAATGATTTGAATTTTCGGTAATCTGTACTATTTTTTTGTCCAACAGTTGATTTTATTGATTATTAGTATTCTCATTCGACAGTAATTTCACGTATGAAGTTATTAAATATTAAATATCTATTAATTTTCTTTACTGTTTCATATGATAGTAATATTTCTGAGGAACAGGTGTGATAACTACTAGACTTTGATTGGCTTGATTTTCTGATAAACGTTTGAAAAGAGTTGTAAGTATGTAATGATGTAATATCTATATACTATCGAGAGTCGAGATTGAAGTAGATAAGTATTGGAGTAATAGTCAATTCTTTGTTGAATTTCAAGAAATTGTGTGAGAACATGGTTTTTTACATTAAGTTTATGTAATTTCAGTTACAGTTTTTCGACAATCAACCTAAAAATGGATAATTATCATAGTTAAAAGTTATGATGAAAAGATCTAAGCAATATTAATGTTAAAAAGTTCGTCTAATGTTTGCTCTTACGTTGTGAAAATTTCGAATAGTTTGGTTTGAAATATGAAATGTTTGTAAAAATTAAACTTTGTATTCGTGTATGTTTTGCATCATTAAATTGTAAAGATAATATTCATATTTGAAAAATGTTGTTGGGTGTTTTAATAATTTTCTGATAAGTAGATAAAAACAGATGTGAAAATTCTGTGCTATTAAAATATATAGGATCAAGAATAAAGTTTGATGAAAATAAGTATTGTAAAAATTCAGAAATTTTGAAGTGTAAGATGAATCATGTCCTAATTTGATTAATTATATGGGTAGAGTAGTTTTAATATGTCAAGTGTCTAAAGCAGCAAGAAACGATTTTTTAGGTTTTCTAGAATAATAATAATAATAATAATAAAAGTATACTTTTGTTGTAAGATTTCGAATGCAGTCAAGACGTGAAAAATATAAGTATGAACCCTTTGTAAAGACATTCAAACTTTTTAAAAAGTTTAAGTTTAGTAATATACTGTAACAATATATGTAAGCGATGTATTTCAAAGTTGAAAATTTGTGTAAAAAATTGTCTTTTCTTGAAAATTGGTATTTATTTTTGTTTAATTAATGATACTTATTACATTTTTGTTGTTAAAAACTAAAATATACGTTTAATTCTTCTGTTAAAATTAATATATCCGTGTTGGAGGTGAGAAAAAATAGTGTAAAACTAATAAAATTTGTTTAAATTCGTCTTTTTATTCTTAAAATTAATATTTGCTATTGTTTAGAATACGTAATAATAACTTTTGAGGAATGTATAACCGGAAAATGTTAAAAAATCTTAGAAAATTGGTATTAAAAATATTAAATACAGTTGCTTCAATGATATCTTTTCGATATGTAAAGTGATTGTAGCATTTAGAAATGTACTTCTGAAGAATGTATAATCGGAAAATGTTAGAAAATCTTAGAAAATTGGTGTTAAAAATATTAAATACAGTTGCTTCAATGATTTCAAAAACAAACTCTGTTAAAAAATTCTGTATGATTTCAAGTGAAAATAATCTGAACCTGAATACATGGTATTTAAAATACAAAATTCACGATTATGAACTAATGTTGAAAACATGGGTAACATTAAATATACAGCTAATATTTAATTATAGATTAGGAAATTCTTAAAGTGTATCCAAATTTATTAAATATAGTATTGAATACAGTGAATAAGTGAAATATGTGAATAAGTATTGATATTTCCATGTTGCTTTTGAAAATACTAGTGTAAAATTATTCAAATTCGTCTTTTCTTTAAAACTGATATTTATTTTTGTTTAATTAATGATACTTGTTAAGATTTTGTTGTTAAAAACTATAATATACGTTTAATTCTTCTGTTAAAATTGATATATCCATGTTGGAGATGAGAAAAAATAGTGTAAAACTAAAAAAAAAAAAGTTTAAATTCGTCTTTTTCCTCCTTAAAATTATTATTAAACTAGTGTAAAACTAATAAAATTTGTTTAAATTCGTCTTTTCCCCTCTGAAAAACTAATATTTCTATTATTTTGCTTAATTAATTATACTCATTATGACTTCCAAATTTTAATTTGGAGATGTTGTAGTAACTGTTATAAAACTAGAATGGATAAATAACTTAAATCTCTTCTTTTTTTCACTCTATGTGATACTTTTTCTTGAACGTAAACATTTGTATACCTTTGTAAGTTGTGACGTCAAGATTCTTTGTTATGTTCCCCTACCTGGAATGCATGCATGGTGGGGTTGCAGAAAAAAGTTTTAGTTTAGATATGACGTAATAAGAAATGCTCTGCAGGTTCACATTTGTGTGTTGGGGATTTCTTTAAATTATTCGTTTATGCATTAAAATTCTACTTAGTTGGTATACATAAAGTACGATGAAATTTCCAATTAGAGTAAAAGTTAACCAAATTCGTTTAATTCGTCTTTTTTCGTTAAAAAATCATTAGTTTCCTTTGTTAATTGTTCAATTATCGAAATTCTTTGAGGTAACGACTGTTCAAAAACTAAAAAATATGTTTAAATTTCTATTTTAAGTTGTGTATTCTGATTTTATATTAAAAAATAAATAAATAAATAAAAAATATGAAGAAATCAGTTAAAAATTTAATATTTTCTGTTTTGCTTAATTAATAATGTTCATGAAGGAAATGGTTGTCCAAAACTGGAATGCATGCTTAAATTTCTTTCTATCAAATTGATATTCTGAAGTTTGAGTTGAAAAAATCGTAAGAAATCAGTCTTTTTCTATAAAACTTGATATTTTCCATTGTTTTTTACTTAATTATGAATGCTCATTAAGGTTATAGCTGTTGAAAAACTGAAATGTACGTTTAAGTTTCCTCTCTTAAGTTGATAAAAATCGTAAGAAATTAGTCTTTTTCTATAAAACTTGATATTTTCCATTGTTTTTTACTTAATTAACGATACTCATTAAGGCTATAGCTGTTGAAAAACTAGGATGCATGTTTAACTTTTAAGTTTTAAGTCGATGCAATGATCTTGTAGATGATAAAAATCATAAGAAATAAGTCTTTTTCTATAAAACTTGATATTTTCCATTGTTTTTTACTTAATTAACGATACTCATTAAGATTATAGCTGTTGAAAAACTAGAATGCATGTTTAACTTTCAACTTGTAAGTCGATACACTGATATTGCAGTTGATAAAAATCGTAAGAAATCAGTCTTTTCTATAAAACTTGATATTTTCCATTGTTTTTTACTTAATTAACGATACTCATTAAGATGATAACCACTTAAAACTGAAATGTGTGTTTAAGTTTTCTCTTTTAAGTTGATAAAAATAGTAAGAAATCAGTCTTTTTCTATAAAACTTGATATTTTCCATTGTTTTTACTTAATTAATACTGCTCATTAAGATGTCTATCAAGCAAAATTCAAGTATACGTTTAACTTTCTTGTGTTAAATTGATAATCTCATCTTGTAGTTGAAGAAATCTAAATAAAATGGTTAAAAAAATGAGATTTTAATTGTTTCACTTAATTAATAATACTCATTAAAACTACGATTGTTCAAAATTCAAATATAAATTTAATCTTCATCTTATAGTATGATTTCGAGCGGCGGCACCGCAGGTGGGGCCAGGAGGCGGAGCAGGCGGGGCAGCCGGAGGAGCAGGTGGGGCAGCCGGAGGGATGCTGCGCGGCCCCACAACCCCACCTGCGCTTGAGCCCGTACTCTTATTTTCCTACTACTGACGGAAATAACGTTTTTCTTGAGATCCCTCGACAGTAATCACGTTTATTCCACAATTTTTTTTGACAAAAAACTCGTCCTTTTGCAATCTTTTGAATGAAATAGCGCTTTTATCTGCGATCTTTTGATAGAAATAACACCCTTTTCCGGGATCATTTGACAAAAATCGCGTTTTATTCATAAAATTGATGAAATTTTTTTTTCTTTTTTTTTTTTAGCGATATTTTGGCAAAAAATGTGTCATTTTCGCGATCATTTTTCATCGTCGGAGATTTTTCCGTCCCGCTTCCGTCCTTGGGAATTTTTAAAAGACAGAAATCCCTCCTGTGGACGGAAAACTTGAACCCATGATCCCACTGTACCCACACACACTTCTTAAAACTTTGTGTTATAAAAAGTATCTGAGATTTTAAAATCGATGACTTGATTACTTTTCTTAATTTTTTTGTTCTCTTTTTTTTCTTTGCTAAAATTAATATTTAGATTACTGCAAACTAATACCACTCATAAATAAAAGGGGCCAATAAATTCATTTTATATAGCCTATAATAATAAATTAGACCTAAAATAATGATAATTAGTGGAGATACGCTTAGATTTAAATAATGTGCCATACAAAAGAATTTCTTTCTTTTTAAAAAGTGATATTTGAATAAAATAAAATCTTAATTTTTACGAAAATTACATATTCAGAATTAGTGTAAAACAAGCTGGAAACTGCACGTGAACGTAGCAAATTAGGTGCGTTCTTACGATAACGAAGTTTTAAAAATATTCAGATCTTGCTGATATAGTAGAGCGTACTCAGGATATAGTATAGTAGTCTAAATCTTTACGTTTCTGTAAATATGCAGGAAGTAATTTTTATTACACCTCAGCAACACGTATATCTTATTCATAAAATGTGAAATAGTTGAATATAATTAAAACATGTCCCAAACAATGTTTCCCAGTATAGCATTATGTAGTGGAATACTTTTGTGTGGTCCTGTAATTTAATAACAAAAATTCTTTGCATCACAGATTGTACAGAATGCATATTTTAGTATATATTTCATAGATTCATGCCAATTCTATTATGTTCGAATGAATGTAACATCATTAAAATGCATTTGAAATTTTTTCCCAAATGACCGTAATGTAATGGAATACTTTTGATTATCCCTGTAAATGATTTATGCATCCGACTTTCATAACATTTGAAATGACTCGACAAAATTACATAATAATTATATTTTTAAATTTCAAACGATTAAAATGCATTTGAAAATTTTTTTCCCATTGACCACAATGTAACGGAATCCTTTTGATTGTCCCTGTAATTGATCTACACATCCGATTTTCATAACATTTGAAATGACTCAACAAAATTATGCAATAGTTATATGTTTTAAATTTCAAACGATTAAAATGCATTTGAAACTTTTTTCCCTATTGACCGTAATGTAACTGAATCCTTTTGATTGTCCCTGTAATTGATCTATCCATCCGATTTTCATAAAATTTGAAATGACTCGACAAAATTATGTTATTATGTATTTTAAATTTCAAACGATTTGGTTGGGTAGTTTTTGCGTTGTTATATGCGGACAGACAGACGGACGGACGGACTGAGCGACAACAATAGGTGCTACGTATTTACATAATTACGAACACACCTAAAAATAGGCATATATGCACAAGTTTAAAATCTATAAATGCAATACATGCAAATATTCTGTACCCCCAGGAACAATCCTTGTCAAACTAACCGGATGTGGCAATCCCAAAACTTTCTTATATCTCATAAATGTTAATACTTCAAAATTCACTATCACAGTCCCAAAATTAAATTGCAATCTATGCCCATCATGAGAATTCCAAAGATATGAAATTTTGTGCATTAGTTTTTCAAATATGACTCACTAAACTTGCACTAATCCCACAAAATGAAGCTTAAGAGCACCATCTATTGAAAGATTAACATCAAAACCTAATCAGTAACAACTTGTGTCAACGTCTAACTGGATCTTAAGTTTTGTACATTATCTGTGCATTAGTTCTTGAGATACAGCACCCACAGAATATTTGCTGTGTACAAAGATTTTCTAAAAACCACCAAATCATGTTCAGGACCTTCTAAAATGTATAAATCCATCGAAAATTGGAAGTCGAAATTATTTCATGAATTCAATATTTTCTTCTTGTAAAGATAGAAAAAAGTAAAAATATGTGAAAAGGCATTTTACTCCAAGCATTTTCTTTAATATGATTCAGAAATGTGAACTTTAAATTCATTTTTCTTAGTTTTATCATCTGTTTTCCCATAATTCAATAATTTTTTTCATTCAAAAAACTCTTTTTTTGTGTATGTGTGTGTGTGGGGGGGGGGGGGGGGGGAAGAGGGTTGAAGCTTGCCAAGGCCTGTTATTGAAGACTAATCAAGCAGAAGATTAATATAGTAACTTTCGTGTTCTGCATTTTAATTTTCAAGCATTTTAATGAGATTCTTAAAATTTGCCTGTATTCTATGGGGATTTTTTAACAGTTAAATTCTTGAAAGAAATTCAATTACTTTTTTTTATACCCATTATAAGGCTTTTTTTATGCCCACTTTAATAATTTTTTTCTTCTTGGAGTTTTAAGCTTTTAGTGATTTTCAAAGTTTTTTTTATTTTTTCGGCGATTTTTTTCAGACACAGAAAAGGGGACTTGGGGGACCAAAATATGAAAAAGGGGACTAAAGGGGACCTTTTTCTAAAAAGGGGACTTTTGGGGGAAAAAGGGGACCATTTGGGAGCCCTGAACTTTACAAGTGGTGTACTGGTATTAAGAAATATATTGCCTTATGTAATTTAAAGTTGAAATTTTGAAAAAAACCATTAACCCATTTGGTTTTTTTCTGAAAAAAAGCTGTTTGGGTTGGGGAAAATCACAATTCTGCCTTAAATTAAACATACTAAATTTATATAGTTTCTTTGATTCACTTCAATTCAAAAATCAGTCTAATTATTTATTAAGGGGATATATAATATTTTTACAAAATTTTAGCAAAATTTACTATATATATTGCAACAGTATTAAAATATTAAATTAGATTGTTACAAAAGTCAGTGTCAATGACATTAGTAAAATTAGATCGCAAATGGGAATACACTTTTACTAGTTCTGCAGCTTAATAAACTCCTAAAGGATCATGTAATTTGCTCCAAACCAGATCAAATGTTAAGAAAGTTGACCAGATCAAATGTTAAGTTGTTCAATTGAAGTAGAAATAGTTTGTGCTGAATGTAAAGAAAAGAAAAACTGACAAAATCCATAAAGAAACTTTTTTTTTTTTAATCGGTTATTGTATTGAAAATTACTGTATAACACTTTCATTAAACATTGGAACAGGATAATAAATGGTATGATTAATCTTAAAACGGGGTTCCCAATGTCAGGGAAAATCTAGAAAGTGATGGAATTTCAAAGTAGTCAGGGAAAGTCATGGAAATTTCAAAATATATTGGAAAAGTCAGGGATTTTACTAATATTTTCTAAAAAGTCATGGAAAAGTCTTAGCGAAAAAATGAAAAAGGATGCCAAAGTCATCAAATAGTCTTAGAGAAAAAAAAAATCACAAAATTCCTCAAACAATCACAAGAAAAAAAAGAACTAGAAATTTTAAGAATAATTGCAGAAGAAAACGTTAGTTTTGACAAAAGACTGTGAAAATAAGTAGAAAATTTCATTGTATGCCCGTTCGGCAAAAGAAATTTTTGAGATTTGGTCAGGGAATTTTTTGAAATTTGGTCATGGAAAATCAGGGAATTTGCCCTTCATGTTTTGCTGGGAACCCTGTAAAAGCTATAACAATGCAAGCAATCAGAATGGGGTTCAAGTTTCAAATGCCATCTTTAGGTATACACATTAATATTTAAAGAACTTGAATGCATTTTAAAATACAGGCATGAAAATCTTCCTTCTTTACAAGCTAATTTCTGTTTTGTCATTTTACCAATGTTTAGAAATTCCTTTAAATTTGGTTCTTTTAAAATATATTTAAATTAGCATTTATCTTTGCATTCTCATACTTTAGATTAAATAATGATCCAGTTGTAGTTGTGAAAAAACGAAAAAATTTGAAAAACCCACAAATGGGTTTTTCATGTGGGCCTGCACGAAAAAAAAAAAAAAAAAAAAAAAAAAAAAAAAAAAAAATGGGTGGGTTTTTTCAGGCTGGGCCCACTTGTGCGAACCCTGCCTTAACATGAAAGTTATAGACTTGCTTTGGAGGACAAGAAAAGTAATGGTTGATATTTATTTTAAGCATTGAACCGCTCCTCATTTGCTGTTGCAGTTATTTTGAGCCTTTTTACAGTTTTTTTTTTTTTTTTTTTTTTTTTTTTTTTTTTTTTTTTTAACCAATTTTTTACAATTGGTGAACAGATTTTACATAAGATATCTGAATTGCTAAATGTTTTTACAAATATAGGCTGTGAAATTCATTTTATTTTTATGAAAAATAATGTTTTTTAATGAAAGGTGATATCCTGTTATTCAAATTAAAAAGTGTCCTTACGAGTACTTTTAATGTTAAAAGTTATTTTTTCCCCAAGTTTTTTTCATTTAAAAATATAAATTCAGATAAAATCAAGTTAAAGATGCAAGTTCATAAAAATTTAAGTTTATTTTCACAGGCCGAAGCAATATTAAGGAAGACAGCTAATTTATAAATTATGTATAAAAATCCCTCAGAATGAAAAATTCTTATACTGATGTAAATTTTCATGATTAAATGGAAAAGATTAGAAGGATTATTGCACATTTCAGTTTTATTATCACAGCACTTTCCACATGATAAATATCAATATTTACATTTTATAGGAAAAATGAACACCATAAATGTCTAAATGGAATGCACAAGGTACATTATTGAATTATTTTATAAACTTTTACAATAAATATTGGCTTGTTAAATTCAATGCACAATAAATATTATGTATAAATATTTATTAAAAAATAATTTAATGCCTACATTAAGTAACAGATCAAATTAACAAATAAAAATCACACAGTGGCTGAAACTTGCATAAGTGGTCCTTCAAGATATTTGGCTAACGCTTCAGCTTTTGCTTTCAGAATACCAAGATCAACATTGGAATCAGCTTGTAAGCAAAGTAAAAGATTGGCTACTCCTGTTACAGCTACATAACCTCCCTATGAATAAGAAACAAATTTTAATGCATGTATATTTCATTTTAGGTCTTTTTAATTTGAAATAAAATTTAGCTATGAAACAGTCAAACTACAAAAAACAGTAAATGCTGTGTCTATTAACATATCTAAAGTTCTTTCCTATATGTGAGGTGAAAACAGGAAGAAGATATTTCAACAGAGAATTTATTTCATAAAACTAATAAATATGGTAGAAAAAATTAAAAAATATTTTTTTTATAAAATTTCTACAATTCTCATAATATTATGCATATCAATTTCAAAGAAGAAAAAGACTTTATAAAATGGCATGTAATAAAATATTAAAATAAGTAAAGTAATAAGTTAAAAGGATAAAAAGTAAGGCAATTTAAAATAGAGCTGTACCGAGTACTTGGTAAATGCTCGGTACTCAGCCTATACGCCGAGTACTTTGTATTCGGCAAATACCAAGTAACTGTAAGAATTTCATTTTTTAAGCATATAAATTTATAACTGATCTGTAAAAAATTATTTGAATATCAATGTATAATATATGTAGTAATTCATAAAACTATATACTCTGTATTTAACAATATGTCTACAAGATATAGAAAAAGTTAAGAACAAAAACCCTCATAAAATTTCACATTTATACAAATAAAAATACTTTTTTTTTTCATATATAGAAAAACAGAAAAGACTATTATTTTGGGTAAAAAAAAACAAAGTGCAATAAAAAATTAATTAAATTTATTATATTTCAAATTATGGTGCAAAAACACCAAATATTCAACATTATCAGTAGACAGGGTATTTCTTTTACTACTGTAAATTTGGCCTACCTCTGAAAATATACATTCAGAATAAACAATTGTTGAAGGTGCACATAAGAGTTTTTTGCAAGGTTGCACATAATCAGATATTTTTTCCCCCACCATGCAAATGGAGTGTCAGTTTTACATAAGTCTTCTGTTAAGAAAGCCTGTATCTCTTTTTGTACCAATTCTTCATGGGGAGATTTTAAACTAATACTAGTGCCACAATCTTTTTGCTCATTCGCAATTTCCTCAAAACATTGCCAGAAAATAGATGAACTTTTTGCTGGCATTTTCTCTTTTAGTTCGTCTACATTAGCATTCTCGTGATGTATTTTTACTTTCTTCTATCTTCAATAGAAGAAAGTATTGTAAATCGAAATTTTTTTTGACTTCCGGTTTTCGATGGATATACACGTTTTAAAGGTCAGAGATTCCAAAATACATGTTTTTACAAAATGTCTGTCTGTCCATGTATCTGTCTGTATGTCGCCATTCTACGATCAAAAAGTGTATGAAGTTATGCATAGAATTGAACCAAATTTTTTGTGAATGCTTTTGGCTGTGGTAAGCAGGTCCTTCTTCAGTTTTGAAATATTCCGCCAGAAGGGGGTGCTGCAATCGTGATTTTTGTGTCATTTTCAATATTGTACCTACCAAAAGTATATGAAGTTATGCATCGAATTGAACCAAATTTTTTGTGTATGTGTATGACTATGCCTAGTTGGTCCTACCTGAATTTGAAAAAAAATCCGCCGGAAGGGGGCACTGCAATCGCCATTTTTGTGCCATTTTCAATATCGTACCGACCAAAAGTACATGAAGTTATGCATCGAATTTAACAATTTTTGTGTAAGTGTATGGCTATGGCTAGTTGAATCGCCCTGAATCTGAAAAAAATCTGCCAGAAGGGGGCGCTGCAATACCGAATTTTATGCCATTTTCAATATTGCACCACATAAAAGTGTATGAAGTTAGTTCTAGAACTGAACTAAACATTTTGTATATGATTATTTTTTGGTAAGGCAAGTAGGTCCTCCCTGAATCTGAAAAAAAAAAAAAAAAAATCTGCTTATCATTTGATTGTCCATCGGCTCGTGCAGAGACGGAAATTCATTTTTACTCCGATTAATTGATTGAAGCAGAAATTTAAGATGAAAATCAAAGTTGGTAATGTATTGAATTAAAATTATTAAAGCATTAAAATGAGTAACTATTTTTTTAATATTAAAATGTATGTATGAGATAGAAGAAAGTTTTGGGATTGGCACATCCAACTAGTTTGATTCTTTGGTGGATTTTCAAGTTCTAGATCATCTACACTCATCAATTCTAGAGCTTGCTTTTTAAGGCATTCTTAATTCACACATTTATAATTTTCATTGAAAAAAGGTTAGTTCTTTACTGAGATATTTAAAAAATAATAAATTTAAAATAACATAATTTGATCTGTACACATGAAAAAAAAAAACTGCAAAGCCAATACTTTTTTTTTTAAATCTAAAGAAAATAAGGTACAGATATTTACTAAATAAATATGAAATGTTTTGCATCATTCAATTAATTGTTACAGTAACCAATAAACCTTTTTTATTTTTGATGGACAGATTTCAATGGTCAGAATAAATTGGAGGGTTAAAGAATGTTTTAATTTTATATTGGTTAATAATTATACTTGTTATGTATCAATTCTTTTTTATTTCTTTTGAAATGTCAAAAGTTGTCTTTAAAACATGCCCAAATAAATTTCAAATTTAATGAGTTTATGTATTTATACTATATATGTATATTATATTAAATGTACACGCAGGTATAGATATAATGTGCGCAGATATATTTATGTACACCTAAGCTCACATTATGCGCACACCATTGTTTTATTTACTTATTACCAACACTGGGCATTTGGTACTCGGCTACTCGGCCAAAGTACTACTCGGTACACTACTAATTTAAAAATTGATTAAAATATTAAATTAAGAAAGTCAAGCAAAATTTGAAAGAGCATTTAAAAAAAAAGAAAAATGCAAGATACATTTTCTTGAATTATTTAATGAAAACTTTTCTTATGAAAATTGTACTCTCTTACTTCACATCAAAATCATTGTAATAACCAAAAAAGCTTAATAATTAAATATATTTTTAAAAAAAAATTGTGATATCAATAATAACTTTATTTTTAAAAAAATATATACCCCTTTCATGGAAAATCACGAGTTCAGTCACATTATTAAGGACAAGAGGAAATAAAACCAAAAAAATTCTGTAATTTTGGCCCTACAGCTGAAATGAAAGTTTCATTGTTTACATCTGTAAAGATGTGCAAATTTAAGGGAGTCTACCATATTAAAATTTGAAAAGAAACATTCTGGCAGTGTTTGATGATAACAACATTGACAAAAGAATTTGAATAGCAATTGCAAAATCTGGATAAACAGATTAAAGTTGAAGTAGTAATAAAACTGAATTTCCTGCTAATATTTTTTTTTTTTTTAAATTAGAAAAATTATAGCCACTGCCAATAAATGATTGACAAAAATGTCAGCATATATCTCATAATTTAACATCTAATTTAAAATAAGGATTTATTAACACATGGATATTTTAAATCAATTTACATTTTAATTATTATTAAATAAGTTTTTATTGCAAAAAAGTAAATTTGTCTGCTTGATTTATTCAAAATAAAACATTACTTTAAATGACAATTTAAGAATCTACTAGTTTATATTTCATATTTTTGCCATGTCTGTTTAATTCACTTAGATGGTCTTCTATGAAAAATACAGATTCTGCTTTAAATTTTACTGCAATCTATTTTCAACTTTCTAAAATTTCTTTAACATTTTTATCAGAACTATAAGTATTAAAACATTATTTAGGCTATTCAGATCATCTAAAGCAAATTGGGCCACTCATAAATGAAGAATGCAACATTTTCTTGATAAAATCAACTTTGTCAAGAACACTGCAAAGCACTAATTACTCGGGGTTTGAACACAAAAGACACAATCTCAAAGGTTATATAAGTGAATAAAAAAAGGTTATATAAGTGAAAAAAGAATAAAATAAAATCGTAAGATGAAATGCAATATTCTATCTTGATTCAATCACAAAGAAAAATAATAGAAACTTTTAAAAGCTCACCATTTTACTTAAGTGTTCTAATCACTCAGCAGCTGAATTACCATCAGTAATGTCAAGTCTATGGGCATTTGATGCATTCTTATATTTAAAATATCTCCTGAGGGAATTAATATTTTTCAGTTCTTTTTTTAGAGTTTTCTTAAAGGATGTTACTTTTTTCATAGTTTTCGAAATATTTCTAAAATTAATGCTCAATTTAATATTTTATGTTTTAAAAACTGACAAATTGGAAATAAAATTTTAACACTTCATATAAAAATATGCATAGATTTTAGATATGTTTTGAAAACCACGAAAAAATGAGACATCCTTTAAGAAGAGAACACTAAAAAAAGAATTTAAAAATATTAATTTCCTGAGGAGATATTTTGAATATAAGAATGCATCAAATGCCCATAGATTTAACATTACCGAGGGGAATTCAGCTGCTGAGCGACTAGCACTCTTAAAAAGGTAACTAAAATAGATGTTACAGGTTAAAAATATGCATTATTTGAAATTTTATTTCTTCATTTTATTTAAAATCTCTTAACCCTTTAAATCCTATGATAGAACACTTTCTAGAAGTTATGTAGTTCAGAAAATCTGATTTTATACCAGAAAAAATCAATAGCTAATTTCGTTTTATTTAAATACGGCATGTTCCATTATTGAAGCAAATATTGCTGTTTTAATTTTCTGGTGGGAATTAAGATATATGAATTAAAATATCTCTGGCGGTTTGGGATCCAGAGGGTTAATATAGTTTGGGACCTGATATCAGGAAACCCTGCATCTAGAATACAAAATGATAACCAAAAAATAATTTATTATATTTCAAAAATATAAAAACTAAAAGAAGTATTTCAAGTCAATCACACCATACAGTAGACAAATATACGCTCATTTACGAATGATAATCTGATCATCTGCACTGTTTAAAAAACCAAGCTAAAGAACTTTTGTATGCAGCAACTCAATTGATGAATCAAGAGCCAGAAGATTGTCTAATGTAATTGCTGATGATAATATCCCTGTAAGACATCAGATGACTGGCAGTATGGTTTGTGACATAATGACTAATATGTGTAACGGAAGTGATGATAATGATGGTTAAAAAATTTTTCAAATGAGCTACTGATATTTCTGAACCTAACAACGAGTAGAATGCAACAAAGAAGCTACTTTCATAAACAGTAAATCATGTTTATACATGAAAAGTTAGTGCAAGAAACATACTATGAGCAATCAATCTTAATAAAAACATTCTAAAAGATACAAATCAAAGGATTTTTTTGCTTTCAAGTTTTATGTGTTAATGTAATTATTTTTAAATTTGGATTTTAATTTAGGATTTAGTTGTTATAATTCTGTTTAATTAAGATTTTAAATAAAATATGTAATGTATTTACATATATTACTCATATTTTATACCTTTTGTACTATTATTTTGTGTTATTCTTAATACTTATAGTAAAGTGTTCCAAATTGCAGAAAAACTCTTTATTCATAATATCTCAACTACCAAGAATTCTAGATAAAAGATCCTACATTATACTTCATAACCTGCAATTCCCATGGGTCTTGGAGAATTTTTTTTTATAATTAAATACTATTCCACATATAAATGTCATTTTGTTTCAAATGGGAGAGCCAATTATTATGGTAGTTGAAAGTACAAAGAGCAGTGCTTTGGATTGAAATTATGAAGAGAACTATTGTCCAGCGACATATTTAAAAATGAAAGTATCGTACGTGAAGAAAGCGATATATTAAAATAAATAGAAACTGCAGTTAAATATTTTTGTCTACAATTATTTTTATTACTTTTGTCGCCTATTAAGTAAAACTGAGCTTTTTAAAGAAATGGAAAAGAAACATTTATTAACAAACAGAAAATTCAATGAATTTATATTTACATGCTCTTTTAAATAAATATGCCTTTGCTACAAAAAATGTCTTTTTACAAAGAAAAAAAAAATCTCACAATGTGAATCATAGCTTTGCCTTGTAATAATTTAATCACAATGTGTTCATCATTTGACAATTGTACAAGCCAAACTATAATATTATCTTCAGCAAGAAATACAGGGTTATTACAACTGAATCATCAGGTTTTGATACGTCACTGCGTGCAAACTAGGAAACGTATATGTTTCCATGACATCTCAAACGTGAGGGCGTTAATTACAATTTTGGGCTGTATATATGTCATGTATGTCTGGTTGCCATGGTTGCTGCACGAACTTCTTATTCAAAATAGCCACTGGACAGCAGAAAGCATTTTGTGTACTAGTATTTTCAAAGTTTGAATCACTTATAACTGTTCTGAAAGCATTACGGTAGGCATACTAATGAAACCCAAGAAAGCATTCTGTACTGGTAAAGACAGTTCAAAGAAAATGGTAGTTTATGTAAAGGTAAAAGTTCTGGAAGACCAAGTGTTACTGAAGAAACAGTGAACCGAGTTAGAGTTTCATTTGTAATCCAAAAAATTGAACTGACGACGAACTGAAATTGAAATATTGCAATCGCGACCATGGATGTCAATCCATCAATCTTTTATACTTTCGCTTTATTTTCATGTACAACTCATTGTTGTAACCCAATTATGTTTAGAAATAAATGTTTTGGGAACCCGTTGATTCTTTTGTAACATTTTGTAAGCATTTTTCTTGCAAAAATATAGGAATTTTTTTGCAAATATCAGGGCTTGAAATTCAAATTTTCGAAGGAGGGGAGTCTCCCTACCAACATTTATAAATGGAAGGGAGTTTAGCTGTTTGGGAGGGAGAAAAAAAATCTTTAAAACACACTATTATTTTATGTGCTATTTAAAGAATTTTAATACAGACATGACAAAATACTATTGAAGCAATTTTTATCAACAACTCAGAATAATTATGTAAAATGTGCTAAAAAAGGGCAAATTTTTGTACTGTCTAGTCTTTAGAGGTGGTAAATTCCCTCACGATGGTAACTATTTTTCTTACAGCTCTAGTAAACTGTTTTTGGTACAGCTCAATTTTAGATTGAGTGTAGAATCCTGCAAGTTGGGTTTGTGTTAAACCCAATTTTACAAAAATTAGCGTAATATTATTTTAGATTAAACACTATAAAGATAACAATATACACATATGTTTGTGTGTCTGCTCTTTTCTAAGGAGACGGCTGCATTTTCCCAACCTTCTGACAAAAATCACTTTTTTTGCGATTTTTTGACAAAATATACATTTTTTTCACACAAATGGTTGCCGAAAAAAAAATCAATTTTGTAAATCGCTCACAGAAAAATCACTAATTTCTTCAGATGATCACTCAAAAAAGGCAAATTTTGTCAGAATGACGTGGGAAAAAAAAAAAAAAAAAAAAAAACACTTTTTGTCTGAAGATTGTGAAAAAAATGCAAATTTCGTCTGAAGATCGCGGAAAAAACGCAAATTTTGTCAGAAGATCGTGGAAAAAAAACACAAAATTCGTCAATGAATAATGCAAAAGACCCTAAATTTCATCAAAGGATCGAGAAAAAAACGCGAATTTCATTCGGGGATCAGAAAAAAATGGAAAAATCTTTTAAAAATGTGGAAAAACGAAAACATTCATGAAAAAAATGGATAAAATTTCATCAGAAGATTGCGGAAAAAAGGCAAATTTTGACAGAAGATCGTGAAAAATAACACACTTCACCAAAGAACAATGAAAAAAATCGCAAATTTCAGCAAAGAATCGAGAAAAAAAAAACAAATTTCGTTCAGGGGTCACAGAAAACGCAAAAATCTTTAGAGAATCGTGGGAAAATAAAAACAATCGCGAAAAAACCGCTGATTTCTCAAAAAAAAAAATAGCGAAAAACTGCAAATTTCGTCAAAAAATCGCAACAAAATTGTGTCAAAAGGTCATGAAAAATCTGCAAATTCAGCAAAAATTGCTAAAAATCTGGAAATTTCATCAAAAAATTGTGAAAAACCTGCAAATTTCTTCAAAAGAACACCAAAGAGCCATGGAAAAAACACATAGTGCCTAAGAGCCCTCCAGGCTATTTCCCCCCCAGAGACACACACTGCTAAAACCTTTCAAAAAATGCTGTGAATTTTAGATTTTTTTCTCATTAAGATTCACCCCTGAAGCGACTATTTGATGAATTTGGCTTTTTCCACATGATCTTTTTAAAGAAATTTGCATTTTTTTTTCTCGGTCCGTTGACAAAATTTGTGGTTTTTTTTTTTTTTTTTTTTTTTTCAGTAAAAAATTCCAAAAATGTGTCAATCAGTCACACGAAAATATCACAAAATTCGCAAAACAGTCGCGGGAGTTGATTGTAGATTCAAAATGCAGTTTTTTTTTGGGCGGGAGTCTCCCGCCCACGTTATTCTTTTGGGCGCGAATCCCGCCATCCCATCCTCAAATTCAAGCCCTGAAATATAGAATTTTTTTCACAAATTTAAGAATTTTACAGAAATTTTTATTCATATGTAAATACATTTACACAGGTTATAATACACTTTTATGTAAAATTGTAAATAATGCATACAAAAGGGCATATATACATTCATAATGCACACATGTGTTTACATAAACATATAAAAACAACTTTTAAATATCAATGCTGCCTGTTATTTTTAAATCATTAAGAAAATTACAGTTGCAGTCTCTGGCATTTTGGATACCAGTATTTTAATACAGAAAATATTCTTTACTTAATTAGAACATTGGGGTGATTTAAAATAACATTTTCTGTAAAATACCAGTGGTATTTAAAAAGCTGGAGACTTGACAGCTCTGGAAAATACTTTTAACTTAAAATCAAAGGAAAATAATTTAAACCTATGGTCAAATTTAATCTCAATAAAGAGTTGCAAACCTTTTCTTGATAAATTATCATCAACAAAACAAAATATATATTGACAATAAAAATATGAGTATCTCATACCGTTACGGTTATACAGTAAGTATATTACTTTCACATTTGAAAAATGGTGGTTATTAACTTCAATAATTTTCAAAATATGAAATATGCTTACACTTAATCTTTTGAGATTCCCTTAAAAAAAATAAGATCGACTATTAATTTTTAATAATACTGTTATCCGTTATCTTGCTCTAAAATTTAAAAAAAAAAAAAGAAAAGAAACAAGTTGAATGTAGATTCTGCCATTACAGAATTCAGTTTCACCTCCAATTAGAAAAAAAAAAAAAAAAAAATCAATAAAGGTGTTTTAGAAGGGCGACCCCGTTTAGACTGCAATGAACTAACTTCATTTTTCTTGTGCTTATCAATATAATAGCAAACAGAACAGCGTTAAATACCCAACTGAATAGCAATTTCTCTCTGAGACATTGGAATTGCGGAATAATAAAGAGATACAATTTGACGTGCTACTTCTTCATTGACTAGATTCATCAAAAACTGATTTTTTCTTTAGTTTAAACGCTTTTTTATAGACTGAGTAAAAGGAAATGCAATTTAACAATAAAATGAGTGGAATCCTGTCAAATTCGAACAGTGAAATGTTTAAGAGACCCGATCCGGTTTTTAAAAAAAGCAAAAGAAATTACATTATTGAATCACTGTATAATAAATATATTACCAAAGTTAATGTCAAATTTTCCAGTTAAAATTTTGCATGCAAATATTCGCACATCTTCAGTTAAAATTGTAATCTGAGTGCCAGCGAAATCAAGAAATTTTATTTTATATGCACTCACAGAAAAATAGTTTTAGTAAAAAGAACTATCATTACTGAATAAACACCAATTGAAAGACAATTGACATTAATTTGATTATACATATATTTTTGTTTTTATCAACATGCTCTTATCTCCATTTATACTAATAAATACATATTACACTGTACAAATTATAATCAAACTGTAAAAATTACAATATATACATTTATTATAAATTTTTCCTTATATATGAAGGCAATGTTACTACCCTAAAGTAGAAAGTGTACTAGTTATTGAAAAAGACTTTTTTTTGTTCATGCTTTAGCAAAAAAAGAAACAAGCACGCTATTTAAAAAGGTAAGGACATTAATATGGCATTTCTTATTTAAAAAAAAAAAAATCATAATTTTAATTAAATTAGATATTACTATATATAAGCACTTATTCTGTTCAGTACTGATAAAAATAAAGGAAAAAGCATGCAATAAATTTTATTGTATACAGTTAAAGAAAATAAGAATTCCATTTTATTCATTTTTAATGGCATGGTGGTTCAACTTAAAATAATAAACTGCCTTAAAAAAATACTTTAAAAAATTATGTTTCTGAATTTTTTTTCGACTTTCTTTCAGCATCAGCAAGTTTTTCCATGATAGTTTTTACTTTGTTTATCCCAGTTTCAATCATTGCTGAGCAAACACTCATTTCTTTGTAATCCTTTTTTTAATTGCTTTTTGCAAGCGTTTGTTTCCTTCATCCAACAAACCTTGAACTATGTTTAAATCATCTTTTAAGGATTTCACGTAATTTTCTATGTTGTCAAATTTAGATTTCTTTTTCAGTTGTTCCGATTCAAATTCAGCAGCTCGTTTTCATCCTTTAGCTTTAGCAACTTTTCTTTCTTTGTCCTCTTTAAGGCAGAGTGGGATTTAGTAACTGCATTTAATAAAGAAAGAGTTATAGGAATGTTCAGAAGATTATTATCATGCCTTTGAATGGCATCTTTCACCAATCTCAACCCAATGATGGTCTTTTTGGATAAGCAGGCTCTCTCTGGTGAAAGAATACCATTTATTTACAGAAAATCCCCTTTCAACATCTGCATTGCCATGTGACAATGAAAGGCATGGCTTTACCAATGCAGACAATTTTTCATACTTTACAGATCCTGTATGCTTGTCGGTCAGTTTCAAAACCTTAGACCAATAAATATCAACTCATTGATATTTAACAGTCTAATCTCCAATAGATGTCGTATTTATAAATTCATCACAAATTGCTTAGACATCCTCATCAAAATGATGTATTTGCTACTCCCTGACAATGTTGTTAATTGCACTGTCAAGGAGTTTTAGGGGCTTTATTTTTAAGCAGAGTCTCATGCCTGTATTATCCGAGGAATCTTTTTACATAATAGGATGTAAAATTTCTAAATCTTTCAAAAAGCTATTTGACAGTGGCAAACTATCTCCCAGAGACTTTGCCCTGGTGGCAAGACATTTTTGAATTTCAAATCATATGGTTTTTCTATCAGATTCCTTAAGTCTTGAAATAGTTCTCCTTGTTGAAACCCCAATATCCAAATCCCTTATGGGTTTTAAGTTCTCGAACTCATCAATATTTACGTTCATTAAATCCTTTCCTTCATTATTGGAAATGCAACTTTGTTTTAAAAATTTTTGCATCACATTCCCGAGCAGTTTATTCATTTTGTTATACAAAAGATGGATGACAGGACTCATCCTTACTAATATTATAAATCGGAAAGTGAGTTTGTTTGTTTGTTTGTTTGTTCCGCTTTCACGCCGTAACTACTGAACCGATTGCTTTGAAATTTTGCAGACGTAAAGTTAGAAGTCCGGATTAAATAATAGGGTAATTTTTATTTATTTTATTCAAATATTTTCCTTAATAATTCAAAATTTAATTATTTTTCATACAAAATCAATAGGCATTTTCCAGATGAAATTTAACCATTTTCCTTTCCTGTTGCCAAGAAAATAAAAAATTGGAATAATAATTTTTCAGCGGCAATGAATTTTTAATAGAAAACTTCCACGCGAAAAACTATAATAAAATAATTCAAAAGAAAATAAATATGACGTCATGTTTGAAATAAAAATAAAAGGTGTATTTTTTATAATACATTTAACAAGGATTTTTGTTTAGTTAATGGGAATTTTTTGTAAAATATGGTGACATAAGTTAAAAGTAAAAAGAATGAAAAAGAATTATATTTTTAATAAAATGGTTCACTCATGAAAATGTGACGTCATAGTTGAAATAAAACAGGTACTTTATAGCAGTCATTAAAAATACAAGGGGTATGAATATCAGTAGCTAATGGAGCGAGATAAATAATGACGTCATATTTAAAATGAATCAGAAATATTTTTTACTTATACTAATTAATAAGTTATAAGTTACATACAAATGAATATTTTTATTCAAAAGTCATAATTATCAATGGAAGAAATTTTTTGTGGGGAAAAGGTGGAAAATAACATCACTGATTAATATATTTTTGGCTCGATTTTTTAACACTTTTGAACAAAGTTGAAAAGTTATTATGCTTTCAGTTTGTCTGTCTGTCTGGTCGCTTTCCAACTTTCGTAAATATACTCCGATTTCCATGAAATTTTTGGACATTATTAACGTTTACTTAGCACGAATACCTACTGAAAATGAAGTTCTTACCATAATTAGTTTATTTACAGGGATAGTCAAAAAATTTCCTTATATTACGGCATTATGGGGAAAAATCGTTTTAATTAAATTTAACGATGTTACAGCCTGTAGAACATATTCAAATTTATATGCATTTACAAAGTGCACTAAAATATGCATTTTGTAAAGTATGTGGTGAAAAGGGCACTTACTATTCATTTACAGGGTCAGACAGAAGAATTCCATTGCATAGGAATAAAGGGAGGAACAGTTTCCGACATATTTTAATTATGGTAAACGATTTCATGTATAATCAAATTGATATATATTGCTGAGGCTTAATGTAAGTTATTTCATGCATAATACGAAGTGCATAGCATTTACAGAGACACACAAAAGATTTCAAATATTATATATTCTATCCGAAGTACTGTATATCATGGATGATGACAGTTGCATGGATGAAATGCATTTTGAATTATGATATGTGCTTTTAAGTTTCGCTAAATATATGCATATTAAATGGAGAGTATAAATGGTAATAGTATAAATAGTTAAATTTAGATATACAGGGTTACACAAAAGATCTCGGAAAGGTTACTGAATATGAGCGTAATTTACTTAAAGGTGGTTTTTAAATAAAATATGCATTTTTATTTTGAGCTGCATTTAGTAAACTACGAAATGTTTGTAGTATATATATAAAATGATAAACAGGGTCCCGCAAAGAATTGGATACAAGGTTGTCTTCAGATGATAATTTCTGAAAATGTAATTTAGGTAGTAATCTATACTAATATTATAAAGAGGAAAGATTTGATTGTTTGTTTGAATTGAATAGGCTCCGAAACTACTTGACGGATTTGAAAAATTATTTCACCATTGGAAAGCTACGCTATTTCCGGTGAACATAGGCTATTTTTTAATCGATTTATTCAAATATTTTTCTTAATTCAAAATTTCATTATTTTTCATACAGAATCAATTAAAATTTTTCCGATAAAAAACAACCATTTTTCTTTCCCGTTGCCAAGAAAATGTAATTTGGAATAATAATAATAAATAAATTAAGTCTTAGTAATTATGGAACAAAACAATTTGTATAATTTTAAAATAGAAAAGAAAAATAATCAAATAGTTTACTGATAAATAAACGACTATTACTGGATTACCACGTGAGGCATAAAATCGCAATTTTGTTGTAATCGTGCCAACGTGATCCGTAGATGACATCTGCACCTAAATATTATTGGCAATATTATTGTTTATATAATTTGTTTACATTATTTGGCAATATTGATCTCCCATCGACCAAAAAACTGTCGCCAAAGTATAAGTTTAAATGTCAATAATGGATGATCGTAAATATCATATTCTTTTGGCATTAAATATGTTTTGCATAATTGTTACGTCGTCAACTAATTTTAATCCGATGTTTTATCTCTATTTCTATTAATATTTTAGTAATTTATTAATTCTTTGGTTATTTAAAATAAAAATTATATCCATTTGTATAATTTGGCGAAATTGATCGTCGAAATAATCAAATGGTACCAATTGTTTGTTTACACTCTATCTGGATATTTAGGTTGATAGAATTAGCGTACTTATCGAGCCTCCGCCAAGTCATATGCCAAGCAGTTATTAAATCTGAGTTTTAGCCTTACTATTATATCTTTTTCATCTGCAGTTATTTTACCATCACTAAAAAGGAAATATTTTGAATGTGAAGGAAAAATCATTGTCATGAAAAAATATTTGCAATTAATTTATCATTCATTCTAATAAAAAAACGGTACTACTAGTACTAGGTTATCCCGTCGACCAAAAAATTATCGCCAAACTATCAGATTAAATGCTAATAATGGATGATCGTGAATGTCGCATTCAATGACATTAAATACGATTCACGTGTTTAAAATGGCATTAAATCGTTTTTATTTCGACTTTTTATAAATATTTTTCTTAATATTCTACTAATTATTTGTTTCTTTCGTTATTTAAAATAAAAATTATGTCAATGTGTATAATTGGGCTATTAGTTTGGCGATTTGTATAATTTGGCGAAATTGGTTGACGGAATAGCAGAATAGTATTTAAAAAAAAAAAAAAATGGGTAAGTATGATTGGCAATCGCACACAGGGATTCGTTTAATATCTTTTTCAAAACACTTTTTTTCATTAAATTAACAAATGAAAAATGGTTTTTCGGCGTTATTTTGGGATTTCTTCGCTAATCGCGCCAACCAGAACAAAATATTAACAGAATCTTCCTCTAAATGTTGCCTTGATCGCATAGATTTGTTCATTTCTCTATCAGAATCTGCAGATTTAGTAAAGCTACACAAGTAAATAAAATTATGAATAAAAGTAAGATATTTCAAAGCTTAGCATAAATTTAAGGGAGACCAAATTGGTCACCAAAGGCGGATCTTAATTTCCTTAAATAATCTATATATATAAAAGAAAGTTTGGATTTCGTATTAATCACAGCACAAAAAAATCTACCGAACCAAAAATCTTGAAAATTGGGGTAAAAATACTTCTTATAACATCGAGTGCCGCTAAGAAGGAATTTTCGAAAATTCCACGCCTAAGGGGGGTAAAAAAAGAACGAACTTTTAAAAATTTCCTTAAAAATCGGCTTTTGAAATTATTTTTCATCTGATAACATATTTTAGTGTATTTTCTCATGCTGAATCGAATGTTACTAAGTAAATTCTTTTAAATCCAGTAGTTTGTGAGCTACTTCACATTTTCCTAATTTGGCGATGACTTGGCGCAAAAAACCTGAAATTTTCAATCCTTATGTATATAGATCAGATTTTGTAGTTATTTTTCAACTGATACCATATTTTAGTGTATTTTTATGCTGCATCGAATGATATTAAGCAAATTCTTTTAAGTTCAATAGTTCATGAGATACCTTATATTTTTTTGATTTGGCGATGTCTTTGGCGCAAAAAAGCTGTAATTTTCAACCTATATATATAAAAGAAAGTCTGGATTTCGTATTTATTATCGTACAAAAAAATCTATTGAACCTAAAATTTTGAAAGTGAGTTCTATACTCAGGTTAACGTGATTATGTAAGCTACATTTAATTATCTCAATATATATAAAACGCAAAGTGAAATTTCACTCCGGACGCTTATAGCTTAAGTTCTACTAGATAGATTTTAATGGAACTTACCATGTTAGTTAGATAATTTGGAACGGGTACATTAGCCGGTCCGTAAAAGTGAATAAAACCATTCCCCTGATGTTTCTACCGCGGAATTTCTGAGGCAAATCTTATTTCCTCTTCTAAAGCCAAGGGAGGCGATAACTAGCCAAATTGACGACTGCAAAGGGAGAACTCCATCTTCCCATAAAAACAGGGATCCTTTAAAAGTTTACGCAGCGAGTTTTGTAGATTGCAGGTGTTTTTTCGTGAAGTTTGTAAGATGCACATGACTTTTATTATTGTTATTAGTAGCAATAACTTATCACTTATGAATTACGGCACATGATAAATTATTTTTTAGAAGTACAAATTCATAAATACTTATAAATAAAATCATATATAAATCATATATAATTATAAATAAAATCATCAATAGTTATTAATTTTTTTTGTAATGATTTTAATACTAATATGTATAAATTAAATTATACAATATGATTGTTTTGTTTAGAATATCATTGTTACAATTTTGTTACAATATTATCATTTCAATTTTATTAAAGAAAAAGTAATATTGTACTCTTCGAACATTTAAAATGATAAATATTTCATGCTATTTGATATTAAGTTAAGGAAAAAAATCAAAATCGATAGCAATATTAAACAGGAGTGAAAACAGCCAAAAAGAAAAAAGAGAAAATCTTGGTATTTTTAATATGGTATTTTATTTCCTTTTACATTATTTCTTCATTCTTACAGAATAATTAATAAGCATAAAACTACAAATAAAATAAAATAATAATCTGTATAATCAACTCATTGATTTATAATTACTCATTTACGTATTGCCGACAAATTTGCGATTTCTATTATTTCTATTATTATTATTTTTCAAATTAACACACAATTGTTTTTGTTGACAGTACAGAAGTGCTTTTTGTATTACAATGTTTATACTTTTTTAGCTCACATGTTATAACGCTAATCACCCCAGTAATTTATTTTCTTTGTCTTTCTTTTTTTCCCAGTGTGGATGCACCTTACTATTTGTTTTTACCCCTTCCAAAAACTACATTAATATTAAACAATAAATATAGTTTTAATATTAATAAATAATAATATTAAACAGTTTTGTAGTTTTATTCTTGAAGTTAGAGTATGCTAAAAAGCCTATATGCTAAGGCACCTATATGATATGCATAGTAGATTTCTGTAAAAAAGAGGATTCATATAATACTTTCGATCATAAAAGCGCATATTCGTATGTGTATAGAAATCAGATATGCATGAATATAAAACACATGCATTTAAAAATGTGCTATTGATTTTATCAAAATTATTGGTAATATTTATTCTGTGTATTAAACAAGTGGAAACCTCTAGATACCAACATTTATGATATTATAAATAAGTTATCGATGATTAAGTATGAAGTTATTAATGATTTGAGAATGAATGATGAAGAGAAATTGATGTTCGAGTTACTTTATGTCATGCAATGAAGTTTTCAGTTATTGTCACAAAAATTAAAATATTTTTAACTCGCCCTTTTTTTTATAGAATACCGACATATAGCGGTAAAATAATGATGCGGAACGCGCATGTTACAAGAAAAGCTCACTGTATCCATCCCATTACCCCCTTCTCCCAAAAAAGAGAAAAATTACATACACACACACACACACACACACACACACACACACACACACACACACACACACACACACACACACACACACACACACATACATACATATATATATATATATTTGGTAATCTGCCTTCTATTTCTCTTAAAACTTCAACTGTTTTTAATAATATGATTGTAAAAATACTGGTTTCATTGGTTCTTTTATTGGTATTGTCTGAATAACTTTGGATGTATTTGTAAAAGTATTTATAATACCATTAAAAGTAGACAAGATTCACCAATGGATTTTATCAATTAAAAACGAAAAATTAGAATATACCATATATCAAGACAATGAATTAAACATAATAGCAAAATTAACAGTTAAAATATTATAAATATAACATATATAATATTCATGATGAAACGAATTGCAACTCTTAATGGAAATCCTATTAAGTGGTAACGGAAATATATACGTATAATAGCACACATTACTTTTGTTAAATTATGTTATATAATATATTATAATTGTACTGATTTTCGAATAAAATTATTTTGTATAAAATTCTTAATAGATTTTAAAATAAAGCATTAATTATTTTTAAATGTTTAAAACCCAAAGCAGCATTACCTTATTTGTCCATCTAACACGCACTCTCGTGTAACAAACGCACCTTAATTTTTAATAGTTTAGTTTCGAAAAATTCAACAGTTTTTATTCTATTAAAATTTAACAGTTAATGTTATAGTTACAAAATAGTAATAAATAATTGGTTCCGTAGTTACAGAAATTTAAATAGAAAATTACTGTCTGATGATTTTACGCAATAGCCAATGGAGTAATGTATTGGGCTGGTAGCTCAGTTTTACTGTATCCGTGATTCGGGAAAACATGAGATAATAAAATTTTCAAGCCTAAAGATTGAAGCATTTTCGGATGGAATGGTGGTTTTATTTCATTTTATTTATTTATTTATTTGTTGTTAAATGCTTTTGTTATCGGGTTATAAGCGATTGTTGTAACCTGATGACACTCCCCCCCCCCCCCCCCCCCCCCCCCGCGCCGTCCCGTTCAAAACAATCATCATTAACAAATAAAATACCTGCTTTATAAAATTTAAATTAACATAATTAAATTTTTTTTATTTATTTCATTAAGAACTCATTTTTTTTATAAAGAATAAATATGCAAGAACCTGATCATAATAATAAAAAGCAAATTTTCACATTTTTACCAGTAGATTGCTATAAATCTTTTTTATTAGCATCCCCAAGGAAATTATTTTCGTCTTCAGTAAAAGAGGCACCATTTTTTTTTTTTTTTTTTTTTTATTTAGAAATATTATAATTTTTATCTTAGTAGGCTTAAGGTACATTTATATAATTGTAAAATATACCACATTTGCGTTTATGGTCACAATTTTGGTCTTCCACCTTCCTTTACTTTTGAAAACAAGTATTTGGACTTTTTGCATTATGAATTTCAGATAAATTATTTCCTATTTATATAATGATATGTTTCATGTGAAATATAAGTATTAGTTCACTTGATAATAAATATAACAAATAATATTTCGTAAAATACTTTATACTAACGAATGAGTACTTTGTTTTCAAAAATTAATGAGAATAAGATAACATAAAGAAAGTTCACGGGGAATTGAATATTTAGTCTATATTAGCTCAAAGAGAAATGTATAAGATAAAGCGTCTATCAGTACATGTCTCCGATCAAAGAAATATACCTCAATAAGATATGCTAAAGATTTTTCATGGTTAAATGAACAAAAGATTTATTTTTTTCTAAATATTTTTATTCAAATTTTATCATTTCTGTTCAAATTTTATCAATTCTATCATATCTGAAAACGGAAAGGATTTAATTCGCATTTTCAAAAACTGTCTATCAACTAACTCTTGAAAATGTTCTACATTTTGTTTAATTTTATTAAAGAATTACTAATAATAGTGATGATTTTTCGTTACTTTTAGCACTGACGAAATGATATAAAATTACGAAAACTATATGAGAAAACCTCTTCAAACATTCAAATTTTTTACATTGAATAAATGAAAATCTTTTTCCTGTATGTGTTACCAAAAATCATTTTTACGAGTCAGAAATGCAATGAGATAGCATGTAAGATTCCGGATAGAAGGGGGCGGGATAAGAAAACGACTGGGCTGGACAATCATTGGTTATGAGGTCAAACAAAGATTTTCTCTTTTCCACGAATTAAGCGAGAGGTGAAATTCACTACACTCCATCTTTTCTCTTCTCATTCTCTGCCTTGCTATCTTACGCCCTGGTTAGAAATTGTTACTTTCCCAATTTTTCCTGTTGATATGGCTGTTCAACAGAATAATCCTTGGACGATCATTTCCTTTATAAAGGAAGTGATCAGCGATCGGCCTGTTTTTCTTCGCTGGTTAATGATGAACGAATTGATTAGAGAGCGTCTAGATTGTGATGAAGGTCATGAAATGAAAATTGATGGCAGGGGATTTAAGTATGGGTTAGGGAAATTTCGATGTCGTCGGAAACATACCAATGGAAAGGATCGACAGGTATCTGTTATGAAAGGAACGTGGTTTTCTAAAATTCATATTTCTCCGGAAAAGGCTTTGACGCTATGTTTCATGTTTGCGGCCGATGAACCCTTCAGTAAAGCCTATAAAGAAATCAAATATTTTGGACAAGGAACGTCTAAATCGACAGTTTCTTCTTGGTATAGATACTGTAGGGAACTCGTGTCGCATTACATGCATACACAGCAAATTGAAGACAGTATGCTTGGTGGACCAGATGTTGTCATTGAGATTGATGAGACGAAGTTTGGTAGGCGCAAAAATTTTGTTGGTCGTATCAGGGATGGGATTTGGATTTTTGGAATAATTGAAAGAGATTCAAAGCGTTTCCGCCTTATTCCATGCCCAGGGAATAAAAGAGATGCTGCGACTCTCTTCCCAATTATCCAACAAAACATTTCCCTTGGTACAACGATTAATAGTGATAAATGGAAGGCGTATGCGCGGCTTAACAATTCTGGGTTTTATCACTTTACAGTGAATCATTCTGAAAATTTCGTGGATCCTGTTACAGGCGCTCATACGCAGACTATTGAATCCTCATGGCGTCCTCTCAAACTTCGGCTTATATCTCGAGGAATCCGGAAGCGTGATATTGGTGACCGTCTTATGGAGTATCTTTTCCGTAGAAAAATGAGACTGGAAAATCTAGATCCTTTCGAAGAGATGCTCCGTCTAATACGAGAGAATTTTCCAATCCATTGAGTGATCCGAGCCTCCCTACTCCCATTTTTTAAATATGCCTGCTGTCTTTTTCTTATTCAGTCCAAATAACATCTAAGGCGATAATTGGGAAAACAGCATTAGATGAAATGTCCATCATTCATCAAAAAATAAATCCCACGATTATTCGTGGGAAGCGAGTGTTGAAAAACGCTCGCTCATATTTAAAAAAATAGATTACACCATAACACAATATACATTATCATAGATTATTATCAGTAATCTATACTAATATAATTTATCATAGATTATTATAATTAATCTATATTAATATAAATTATCATAGATTACTGATAACAATCGACAATAAGTTAATTTCAAAGAAAGGTAAAATACCTGAGTTTGCAATTAACTTTGTTTGATTTACAGTACATGCTCTCCTTACAGGTCTGCACGGGCCGAAATTTCCAGGCCCGTGCAGACCCCGGTCCGACCCGTTGGAAAGTTATTTCGGCCCGTCCCGTACAGAAATCGATGAAAACAAGCTCGCCTCGACCCGTTGGAAAGATTTTTCGGCCCAATCCCGCACAGAAATCGATGAAAACAAGATCGGCCCGGTCCGCCCCGACTTATTCTGGCCCGTCACAATTTCTACTATTTTTTAAAAATTCAGATTTTATCATATAATTAAGATTCCTTTAAAGAATTCTGCATACATATCTATGAGATGGTTTTACAGCATATTTTACAGGAAATACATATTAGCAACATTAATGTTTACTCAGATTCTTAGGCTTTCGAAATCCAAATAAAGATTCATAAAAAAATTAATATGGTTTAGAATAAAAAAAAGAGAAATTTAGAAACGTCGTAACTTTTGAATCTGTAGCATAAAAGTAGATTTATGAAAATATTTCTATTATCATGTTATTAAGGATTCAAAATCCAAATTCATTCTAAAATCCTAACGAGCTGCTTTCTGATATATTTCTAAATTCTCTCTCTCTCTCTCTTTTTTTTTCCGAAACACATAAGATTAGCAGGTGTTTTTATTCAGAAACTATGTAATAGAATGACATTATCCATTTTTTGATGCAAGCAATTTAAGAAAATACTGTCAAAGTTAGCGTTTTGAATCGAATTTCTGGAAGCGGCAACATGGGAAGGGAGAAAAATCTGGAACCATTTGAAAACAATCCTTATATCTCAACAAGGTTATAGAAGTATCTTATTTACCCAAAATGAAAAACGCTATTAGATTACAAATCCCTTCAACAGTCAGGCTTGTTAGTTTTATACTTTACAGTTAAAAATGTGTCAAACTTTTGCGTTGTTGAAAAGTGAATTTAAGAACCGCCAAGAAGCATATATATCCAAAGATTACGTAAACATAAGTTCTTTATTGCTATTTATAACCATCATGTAATAGTACAAGCAAAAAATGTCCATCCGAATGTTTTGAAATTGAATATATAGAACTATTGCAGAATTTTGACGGGCAATTTGTATAAAAGTCGAATCGAAATTTAAAAGGGCATTATTAAAAGTTTCCTCTTTCTACTAAATCCTATGATACGTATTTAATTATATTCAATGATAAGCAGTAACTCTAGGTTGCTATGATGATTATTCTACTAAATTCTATTATACGTAATTAATTCAATGACTTCCCTTCCCATGATAGATAATCATTCTAGTTTGCTATGTTAACTATTATATAAAACCTATCATACGAACTTACTTCGATGCTATGTCATCATAGGTAATAGTTCTAGGTTACCATGGAGATAACGCCGCTATTAATTTAGAGTCGTACGACTCTAACTTTAATATCTATAATAACATTAAATTTTGTTTACATACATTTTTGCATAAGACGCAACAACTATTGCAACAAGATCTGAATATTTATAAAACTAGTCATAGTACGAACGCATCTCATATGTCACATTTAGCGTACAATTTTCGACATATTAATCTTATCATATAATATATATATATATATTACAAACTTAATTCGGTTTAAACTTCATTCGGTATCTCATAAATCCAAATTCAGCATAATAATAATCTTTTTTTTTTTTTAGTGAGTTTAAAATAAAAATTTGTTCAAAATTTAAACATGCAATTGTGCTAAGTGCGCTTCGAAAGGAGGTCTAAAGTCTTACTGAGAGGTGGTTTCTTAATGGAGTTCATGTTTAAATCTAAATTTTAATTGTTGAAAAAAATAACAATGTTGCTAAAATTTATTTTTCACATTGGGAAAATATGAGATTTATAAGTATCAAAACAAAAGTTAATTACTACATAGTTTAAAAAATGAATATAACATTGACATTTGCTTTGATTTGACGTTTTTATCTTTTATAGCTTTTATTTTCAAGTCCTTTCAAACTTCAGTAAATAAATGCATTTTCTTTTCTCTTTTTGAGAGGTGGGAAGAAACATTGCCGATTTTATTACTTTATTTATTTCATTCAGAATTAGCTGACAGAATAGGGTAGGGAGCTTTATTTACCGTTATTCTTACTTTTTCATAAGAGTTAAACTCATTGCCCAGAAGTTACAAAAAGATTTAAACATTTAAAAAGTACCTGAATAAAAGATAAAAAATCTAAACTTTGTTTAGAAGTTTGATGACTAATGTGCTCTCAATTATCATTTTTCTAATAAAACCTTCTTCAAACGACCAGGAAAAAACAAAATTTGTTTCCTTTTTTTCAAGGAAATTGGTTACTCACTGAAGAAATTCAATTGGTATTGTCTCTGGATGGAGGTAAATTTAGTATTAAACCTATGGAAATAAATTTCGTCCTCATAAAACGTGGTTGTTCAGGAAAGTGGTCGCTTAATAGAGGTTGTTGCACAGGGAAGTTTCACTCTAGTTTGCTTTTAACAGTTTGACGTTTATTGATTTACCTACTACTACTGCGCATTGCATAACAAAAAAATATCATTAAAAGTTATTATCAAGATTTTCAAAGCTGAAAGCACAATAGAGTAGGCATCCTGGGTGTTTATGTATATCCAAATTGCCCCTGTCTTAAGGGTTACTATCTCTTTTTACAATACTGAAAAAAATTACAAAGCCAATAGAAAAAATTACAAAGTAATGGAATTGTAACGTAAATTCTATTTTCATCTGCATGATAAACATCGCAATAATACTCATAAACTTTGTTTAAATAAACAGAAGAGGGAATATAAATTATGCTAATTTCTTAAAACCGATGAAAAACAAATTGCAAAAAATTTTAAAACTGATAGTTCTAGTCTCATTTGCATAAAGCCATACTTGAGAAAGCAGTTCGACATGAAAGTTCGGGTAAATATAAACGTGTCAGGTGCATTCATTTTGTATTTGATGTGTAAAATGCCAAATGGATAAAAGTTATCCGATGGTGAACAAATTAAATTATTAACTTTGATTAATTTATGAAAATTCCTTGAGGTAGTGCATTAGGCGTACCCAAAGGGGCAGGGATGATGAGGCTACAGCCTACAGATCTGCACGGGTCAATTTCCATTAATGGCATTCGGGCCGGTCCGGCTCGGGTCTTACTTCTGAAGACTCGTGCCGGGCCTAACGTATTATTTCCGTATGAAGCCGAGACTGCTTTCATTCTTCCTGGTCTTCACGGACCAAAATAATCAGTTCCTGTTGAATCATCCCGTATGAAAGTCCTTTTCTTGACTTGGCCAAGTCTGTTCATAAATCAGTAAAATTTGGCTGGCTTGGTCCAAAAATGTTTGCAAAAAATAGCATATACTTTTAAGTCGTCATTATTCTACAATTAAACATTAAAATTTATTCTTTTTAAAAAACGTAAATCATTCGGCCTATTAAAATAGACTTAAATACATGAAAAAAAAAAAATGATTGTGACGGAATTTTTCTTTTAAACTGAAAACTGCAAATTTCTTTTAAACTGTTCATCTATGCAAAATGAATACAACAATACGCGAAAAAAATATATTAAACATTTACATCTTCTAAAAAGGGACCGTACTTTTTTTCTTCCCAATGCGATTTCATCTTAGAATATTTTACTTTTATCATACACCATTTTTTAGATTTTTATGTCTCCATTACATGTAATACGGAATAATAACACTAATGATTATTGAAACATTTGCATACGACAGACAAAGGCTCATTAAAAGCGTAAATATCGCAGCCTACGACACTTCTGCATAAATGAAAATTATAAACGTGAAAAAAAAGTGTTTTTTCCTTTTTTTGTTTTTTAGCTCACAGGCTATTATAGCCTGAGAGCTTATGTGCCCGCCCGTTCTGTATGTATGTACCTGCGTACGTTCGTACGTAACGCGATAACTCATGATAAAAATATCCGATCCACTTGAAATTTCGTATATATGTATATACTGACAAGGCGCTTCCCTGATTAGTTTTTGGAGTTTATTCGATATGTATAAGAGGGGGAACGAGGGGCTCATGCCCCTCCTCTTAATTGATATAAATGGGTTTTTCATGCAGAATTAAGTTTTCGTTCAAAATTTAGATATAGGATCATTCTGATGAGGCGATTCCGTGACTGTTATTAGGTGTTCATTGAATAAGTATAAACAGGGGGAACGGGGGTTCTAATGCCCTCCCCTTAATTTATAAAAATGGGTTTTTCAAGCAGAATTGTCAGATTTCGTTCAAATCTCTGAATAGTTTTGGAAGTTTAATGGTTAAGTATAAAAGAGGGGGATAACTCCTCTTAAAATATACAAATGCCAAATGATGGGTTTTTAAGAATTATCCGATTTGCTTTGAATTTTGAATATAGTTTTTTTATATGATAAAGCATGTCCTTTATCTTAAAGATAGTTTAGGAGGTTCAATGATTCAGTATAAAAAAGGGGGAAAGGGGAGAGCTGTTTTCCCTTCTTAATTTCTTTTTCGAACGGAATTAACCCTTGAAAATATAAGGCTGTAATGTACAATTAGTATGCGTAGCCTGTGAGCTCAATGCCATCAGTTTAACTGGGCAGTATTCTTTTTATTTCAATTTGAACTCTTTCGTAAGAGTAAAGATCAATGTTTTGTAGAAATTCACTCAGGCCGGGCCGAATTTTTAACTTTCGGGTCGGGCCGGGCCAATATTTTTTTCGATCGGACCGGACTCGGACTTGGAAATTTCGGCTTGTGCAGACCTCTACTACAGCCTCCCAAATAATTTTTGAAAGTGATATGAAAAATATTGCTGATTTCTTTTTCACCTTTTTTGGAAAAAATTTTCATTTTTCATTTTTTTTTTTTTTTTTTTTTTTTATCATATAGCAAATGAGTCGTTCTCATTAGCTCCATATTAGTCCATGTTGAAGAGAAGGGAGACTAATGAGGTTATAGCCCCCTCCTCTCGAAATATTTGAAAATGATATGCAAAAAATGCTTTTTTTTTCCCTTACTTTATTAGATAAATCTGTAAACTTTTACTTTCTTCTGTTGTTACAAGAAAAAAGTACTGGATTCGTGAAAATTTTTTCAAAATCGGGTTTTCAACGGATTTACACATTTTAGGAGTCACAGATTTCAAAAAACATGTTTTTACAAAATGTCTGTCTGTCAATCTATCTGTGTGTGTACGTCCAGTGGCGCAGCTAAGAAGAAGGTTTTGGGGTTGAAACCCCTCCCAGAGCTAAAAAACATCGCGATATTATGAATCGAAACCAAACTTAATATTTAAACGGTTTGAAGTATTTCAGTTCGAAATTCGCCGTTTCGTTAAATCAGATTCCATTTAATAAAGTGATTCAATTAAAGGACGAAAATTCTACTTAAAATTGTGAACACTTTTACGTGCATTAATTAAGTGAAAATTGGTTATTTGAACTAAGTCATTTTTCGAGAAGGCTTATGATAAGACAATGGAGATTTTTGCATGGTATCTTTTTAAATCCTTTTGGTAGTGTCAAATTTAACTCCTACAAAAAAAACCGCTTCTTTATAATATACGAGTTCAATACGAGTTCAACTCAAACCCAGGTATTTTTAGCGAATTTTAAGAATAATAAAGACATTTTGACAAAAATTTCAACAAATTTGCATAACTTAATGCAAAATTCGATGTCGTGATGAAAAACATCTGAAATTCCGATTTTAGTGGTTGACACATAGGCCTATTATATATTGTCTTTTCCTGCCGTTTAAGTTTTCTAACTCTTATATTGTAAGCGCTGTTTAAATGAAACACGGCCAATGTAAATGCGGAAAAAATGCATTATGATTTGATTCATTAATAATACTGTTTCTATTAACCGGGGATTCAAATAATAGGCTAACACCATTATCAGAAACTCCCCCCCCCCCCTAGAACTGAATTCTGCCTGCGCTACTGTGTATGTCTCATAAATATTGTGGGTGCTCTATCTCAGGAACTAATGCACGGAATTTCGTAAAACTTTTGATTCAGTTAGAACTTGATATAAACTGTATCTGATCAGTTTTTAACTCAACATAGTATGAAACCCTAAGAAGTTATGTGCCTGTCCATTCCAGGGCTGGGTTTTTGCCGGTACAAAATGGTTTCTGCCGTGCTAGTGGCAGAAAATGGTTATTACCGATTTTAACAGGCAGAAACTGGCATAAACATCCTTCATGACATAATCTGAGACTTTTTTAGTTGTATTAAATTGCTAATGTACATTTCATTATTCAGGATAATTACAAATAAAATATTGTGAAGTTTTAGTTAAAAAAATAAATTTGTATTAGAATTTGATAGTTTTGAATCTTTCAGGAAGAATCAACCATATTATTTGCAGATAGTTAAAAAACACGAAATTAATATTAAGAACATAGCATTGCTAAAATTGTACATAAATAACATGATGTATGAAGAATGATTGTTACAAATGATAAAATATATTGCTGTTGGCCTTAGATAGAGATAAAAGGCATGACTGTTTTATTGCAGATGCTCAAAAAAATTTGCTTAACTTTATTTAATGATGAAAACATCATAAAACTCACAAATGCAAGATTCAGATCTCATTTAATGCAATGCTAGTTTTTATGCTAGCTTATTTACTTCATCCTAAGTATGTGGGATTAAAAATGACGTGAGCATAAAGAAAGGACAACGAAATTGCTTTTTGATATTTAATTTAAATTTTGTGCGAAATATAATAACTTGTGGCAAAACTGACTCTTTTCCCAAAAACATATTACCCCAAGGAAGTCCTATAAAATTTCTAGCTTCCTGTAGGCAGTCGCCTTTAAAAACAAATACCGACAAAAATGATAATTTTTTTTAATTTTACATTCTCAATACTGACATTACCAGCAAATAATGCTAGTCATGAAAGAATACTTTCGAACTTTTCTTTCATTCAGAACAAATTAAAAAGCAGAACCATTTATATTTGTATGTAGTAGTAGCTAATTTTTAAATTGTCGGAGTGTATTATTTATTTTAAAATACTCTGAAAAATAATGTTAAATTATCATAAAATTTGTGAATTTATTTAAAAAAAATTTTTAATAAAAATTCAATAATATCAATAATTAAACTTGTACCATATCAGATAACCGTTATGAAAATTCCTGTTTTTCAAGTGACAAAAAATTATTAAATTAACAAAGTATAATTATGTGATCATTTGAAACTTTATGCTACTTTGAATAAAATTCTTAATCTTTTTTTTTTTTTCAATCTTTTAAAAAAATTCTTTATACATTAAATACATGTGTGAATTATAAATCATTGCAGGTTACATACATTGAAGGTTCAAATACATCCGCTGAAAGGGTTTTCAGTGTTCTTGTACGTGTGATTGATGTCCTTACTATTTTTCAAACCAAGTTATTTTGAGAACGTTAATAAAATCATTTTTTTTTAAAGTTCAACGTTTAAATAAATAAATGAGCAAATAAGTAATGAAATAAATCATATAAAACTGGATGAGCGGACAGATAAAATTAGTGGCAGGGACCTCGCGAAGAGGGGGGGGGGGGCAGGGCGGTGTCTCCCCCCCAAACACTCGCAAATGTTGTTGCACTTGACAAATTTAAAATTTTTATAGCAAATTTAATTAAAATTTTAATAAAAACTGTAATACATTTCCCATTTTTGATAGAACTGGCAAAAGTTATAACTCTTATTGGGTATATTATTAAACTTTTTACAAATAAGAACTGTATTACATTTTCTTGGCAAAATTATAAAACGAGTTGGCAAATATGAAAATTTGACTTGGCAATTTAAGATATTCTCCCTCACGAATAAAAAGTCTAGCGATGGTCCTTAGTAGGTGGTCTCAGGCCCCATGGTCCCATATGAGCTGGCGCCTCTGTGGTCAGCTAAAGGTCAGCCCGTATTATCTCAAGGTTACATAATGGCATCGTTCAAAGTCAAGCGATTCTGATCAAGTGGGGTGTTTAGCAGTTGCCATATGAAGGAAGAGGGGGTGTGAGAGAAATCTGGGATGGCTTGTTTGGTTTGTTTCCCTCATCTGAATGATGCGCAGAAGAAATACCTTGTTTATTTTCAAATTACGCCCGGGGACAACACTTGACCATATATTTCTTGGAGAAAAAAAAATTAAAAAAAAGACCTTTCTCTTGAATATAGGGATACAAAAGTCACCTTTATCAGACTTTAAATGGAAAACAAATTTTACCGATAAAATAAGTTAAAATAAAAAAGGTTTAACTGTATCTTATAATCGTTTTTTATACTTTATTTTGCTTTGAAAACTGGTTCTTTTAATTTATTTATTTCTAGTGTTTATATTCTAAGATTAACCATATGCATTATTATCAGATTTATTTACATATATGACTATATGATAAATAGGTTGCACTTTTTACCGCCTACCTAGAAATAAAAATCAACACAGAAACATAAATCACATGTTTTAACAAAATTCATTATTGATGACATATTTTTAAAATATCAAAAATAATAAACTATTTTAAAAAGTGCTTATAATTCGTGTGTTTTAAATTTATTTAATATTTTATTAATTTCTTATCACTTAATAAAATATTATAATTCTTTAAATAAATTCTTGTAAATGAGTTTAATTTTCAATATTTAATTCTATTTATTTATACATTTATATTTAATTCTATATTTATTTTATATTTATATATTATTTATTGTTATTATTATTATTATTATTATTATTATTATTATTATTATTATTATTATTATTATTATTATTACAAATTTTTATTATACTATAATGATTATTATATAGTATATTGTATATTAAAAATATTATAATGTATGAATAATTATGTATAATTAAAATTATAAATAATATTAGAAGATAGATATATATAATATGAA
The DNA here is from genome assembly GCA_964019185.1 of Maratus speculifer. NCBI lineage: Eukaryota > Metazoa > Arthropoda > Arachnida > Araneae > Salticidae > Maratus > Maratus speculifer. The sequence goes on from OZ025295.1 coordinate 29,777,548, forward strand.
TCTAGGAAAAATGTGACCGGAAAAAAGGTGACCTAAACTGCAAAAGCGGAAAAAAGGTGACACGGAAAAAAGTGACTAGGAAAAAAAGTGACAAGGAAAAAAAGTGACTAGGAAAAAAAGTTATCCGAAAAAAAGTGACAAGGAATTGATTTTAGGGATTTATTATTGATTTTAGGGATTCATGGGTTAAGTATGAAAGGGGGATCGAGGATGGCTCATAATTTAAGTAAATGGGTTTTTCATGCTGAATTAACTATTTTGGTTCAATTTTAGGATATACGTTCATACTGAAAAGATGCTTGCCTGATTAGTTTTAGGAAGGGACAATTACCACTCCCCCCATTCACCCTAAATCAGATAAATGGGTTTTTATGCAGAATTATCCAACGTGTGTCAAATTCTGGATACAGATTCTTTCTGATAAGGCTTATATATAGTATATAATGCTTGAAAAGATTTGGGAGTTTAAAATTTTGGACATAAGTTAATTATAATAAGATATATCTCTGATTAATTATGAGGTGCTTTTGCTTATTAGTAAAGGGGGGGGGGCAATTATTACGCCTCAAATTAGATAATTCGTTTTTTATGCAGAATTACCCGATGTATTTCGAATTTTAAATCTAGGTACATTCTGATTAGGTGAATCCCTCAATACTTTTAGGGTTTAAAGGCTAAGTATAGAAGGGGAATAGAATATAACCCCCCTTAAATTAAATAAATTGCTTTTTATGCAGAATTATCGGATTTCCTTCAAATTTTGGATTATAGGCTCATTATGATAAGGCGTATCCCTGATTAAGTATGAGGCTCTTTTGCTAATTAAAAAAAGGGGGTGGGTGATTATTACCTCCCCCCCTTAAATTAGATGAAATATTTTTTATGCACACTTATCCGATGTATTTCATATTTTGGATATAAGTTATTTCTCATAAAGTGAATCCTGGAATAGTTTTAAGAGTTTAATGGCTAAATATAAAGGGAGGAACAGGGGATAACCCCCTTAAATTAAATAAATGACTTTTTACGCAGAATTATCCGATTTGCTTCAAATTTTGGATGTAGGTTCATTCTGCCAAACAGTATCTCTGATTAGTTATAGAGTTATTTTGCTAATTAAAAAAGGGGGGGCGGGCAATTATCCCCTGCCCCTTAAATAAGATAAATTGTTTTTTATGCACAGTTATTCGATGTATTTGAAATTTTGGATATATATTCTTTCAAATAAAGAGAATCCCTGAATAGTTTAAAGGGTTTAATGGCTAACTATATAGAAGGGGGAACGGAAGATAACCCGCCTTAAATAAAATAAATGGCTTTTTACGCAGAATTATCCCATTTGTTTCAAAATTTGGATGTAGGTTCATTATGATAAGGCGAATCCCTGATTAGTTGTCGGTTATCCCCCGTCTCCCCCCTCTATATTTAGCCTTAAAATTATTCAAGGATTCACTTTATCAAAAAAGAACCCAGATCCAAAAGTTGAAATACATCGAATTGTTGTGCCAAAAAAAAAAAAAGTATTTAAGGAGGGGGGGGATAAATTGCCCGCTCCCCCTTTTTAATTAGCAAATTAACCCCATAACTAATCAGAGATACGCTTTGTCGGAATAAACCTACATCCAAAATTTGAAGCAAATCGGATAATTCTGTGTAAAAAGCCATTTATTTAATTTAAGTGGGGTGGTATCCCCCGTTACCCTCTCTATGCTTAACCATTAAACCGTTAAAACTATTCCGGGATTCACTTTATGAGAAAGAACTTATATCCAAAATGTGAAATACATCGGATAAGTGTGCATGAAAATCATTTTATCTGATTTAAGGTTGCGGGGGGGGGGGGGGGGGGGGGGGGAGGGTAGTAATCACCAGCCCCCTTTTTAATTAGCAAAATAACCCCATATCTAATCAAGTATACCACTTATCATAATGAATCTATAATCCAAGATTTGAAGCAAATCCGATAATTCTGCGTAAAAGGCAATTTATTTAATTTAAGGGGGTTTATATTCTATTCCCCTTCTATACTTAGCCATTAAGGGTGTATTCGAAAAAACGCTTTTTCACCTTCAACAGCTCGAAATTTTCCGATACAATTTCAGACACATTTTTAAAAGTAGAAACATGAAATTTGCTGAGGGGATTTTTGACGAGACGTATAAGATGTCGTGTGATGTCTTTTTACGCTCAATTCATTAGAATTTGATTTATAAACAATTATCCTCTCAGTATGACCTTTTTTTTCGACCCAAGATCTCACGCTTCTGAAAAATCCGTTCAAATTGACAACTTTGGCAGCCTTTTTTGCAATAATTTCTACATTTATCAAAAAATCGACCATTACGGCACCTTGAGTACTTTCTGAATAATACAATTTGCCAGTTTCATGCGTTTGAGGGCAAAAATGAACTTAAAAATAAATCGTAAAATAAGCAGTTTAAATCGAAATACACCCTTAAACCTTTAAAAGTATTCAGGGAATCACCTTATCAGAAAGTACCTACATTTAAAATTGGTAATACATCGGGTAATTCTGCATAAAAAACGATTTATCTAATTTGAGGCGAGATAATTGCCCGTCCTCCCCTTTATTAATAAGCAAAAGAACCCCATAATTAATCAGAGATACGTCTTATCATAATGAACTTATGCCCAAAATTCCAAGCAAATTAGATAATTCTGCGTAAAAAGCTATTAATTTAATTTAAGATAGGTTATTCTCCCGTTCCCCCTCTATGCTTAACCATTAAACTCCCAAATCTCTTCAGGCATTATATACTATACATATTACAAATTTAAAATTTTTTCGCCAAAACTAACCTTTATACTATCTTAATTTTCTTATAATAATATTCCGTACTTACTTCAAATTATTAAATTAAAATCTTGTTTCTAAATCTAATCTGTTAATCCTTATGCAGACGATATAAATTCTTAATTTGCCTTAAAAAACATTATTCCAGTATGCGTAAATTTAAAAAGATGGCTCTAAATTAAAAATATTCTTAATTAAAACTTTATTTCTTAATATTCCAAATAAAACTAATTTCTTCTATGTTTTTATCAACCCTTTTTAAGAAAGTCTTATTAAATTTATTCCAAAACCATACCTTTCAAAAAATATCATTATTTTATTTTATCTATTTATTTATTTTTCCTACGTCAACCTTTGATGTGTGCATATTAATAAATTCATTTCTTTTCTTTTTCTCTTAAAATTAATCATTTATAAAAATCGTCTGCGTAAGATATTTAAAATTCTGAGTCAATTATAAATTGGTTAAATAATATTTTTTTTTTTAATAAATTTATCGTCTGTTTAAAAATAGCCTCGTAGCTGGACAAGAATTCTGTTTACATAAAAGAATGATGGTTTGAGGTTACAGAAGGTTCCAGTACTTTCTTTTTTAGTTTAGAAGGTGGAAGTCTCGAGATGAGAGAGAAGATTTCTTGGGTTGCTTCTTCGATGAGGACAGCTCGCTGAAATAATGATGGAATTTTTGCAAAAGGAGCTTTTCCTTCCTCATTATTACGAATTTAATAAATGAATTTACAGCAGCCCATGACTAATTATTGGATCTTCTACATTTATTATTTTATTTTGTTTTTTCCCTCGCTTGCCATGACTGCGTGTTTCTTTTTAACCAGTGGAAATAATTCGAGTTCTCCTTAAATCGTCACAACTAATCGAAAAGTCCGACAGGATTATTTATCTGTGCTGCCGTTTTTGGATATTTAAAGAAAATTGCGATGGAACGAAGAAAAGCATGCTATCGCCGAAGTTCGATTGAAGGACATTCTATATGGTATTTTCGGCTTGCTAATGAAATCGGCTGTGGAACGAAATGATGATAGCTTTGTGAACCGCCGATTATCGACTTCTCGTGAATGTTTTTGTGCCTAAATCGCCGTAATTTCTTACTTAATTAAAGTAAAAGAAATGCTCTTTCTAAAGAACTTCACAGCTATGCTTGGAAAGAATTAGTACTTGCTTCGAGTCTGATGTGGATTTCCTGACGCTTGATGTTGATCTGTGCGCACAAATTTTGATTGAGTATTCATGGTCATAGGAAAATTTTTGAAAATTAATTACTTCAAAGTGCTGAGTATGCGAAAGGTATTTGATGAGGAATTTAATGAAGAATGGATTTTATTGAAGATTTTTCGTGAACTGTAAGTTTATTTTATTAAATGTTTTGATTATTATTTCTATTCTATTTATGATTGATGGAAAGTATTTATTATTTATTTATTTATTTATTTATTATTTTATTGATGAGAGTAATTTGAAGTTAATTTATTAATTTACTAATTTATTTATTATTTTATTATTTATTGTATGTTATGGATCTGATATAGTAATTTTGAAAAAATATGTAATTGATAGAAATTATTAACTTTGAAATTTATTGCGAATGATTTTACGATCAGGATTTAATAAAGAAAATAGAAGTGCTTCATTTATTCTAATTAGTAAGAATCAAAAAATTATGGAAGATCCTAAGTTCGTACCGTTTGACCCGAGTTCTGGAATGAACATTTTGTCGTGGTTAACTTATTTTGATACAACATGTGAAAAGGAGAAGAAAAATCTAGAATGGAAATTTAATTCTATTGCGCAATATCTGAAAGGGGAAGCGCAAAAAATTTATATCAATGACTGTTTAAATTGTACGGATTATGAACAAATTAAGAAAATTTTGATAGAAAGATTCATTCAATTAGACATCCCGAGTTTTTCTGATTTTTCAAATCTGAAATTAGATAATTTAGACAATTTAGAAACTTATTTTCGTAAAAAAGTGGAAATTGGTAGGAAATTACATCTTAGTGAAAATATACTATTACAAGGTTTAACTGATGGTTTAAAACCAGAATTCAAAAACAATATTATTATAAATCCTCCTAGTAGTACCACAGAATGGTACCGGGTTGTCAAACAATTCGTGGAAGTTTCCACCCCACTAGTTTCAAACCAAGTAATAAATCAACCATCAGCTAGACAAAATTTTCAATCTTTTCAACCAACTAGGCCCTGGATTCAGCCAGTTAGGCCCAATAATACACCTAGGAATTGGATTCCCCAAAGGCAATCTCAGTTTCAAAGACCTAGAGTTTGTCAAAATAATTATATTCAAAATTCATACCCTTCAAGACCTTGTAGGATATGCACAAATAGGGGTGTCAGTAATGCTTTTCATTGGGAAAGAGAATGTATTTTTAGGAGTGAGTTGCCATCCTCTGATACTCTTCCAAGTAGCTCACAAAATAATTCTCATAATATTTGACTATTAATTGTGTATGGATGTACAAATAATTATAATTTGCCATGTGTTGTAGATACTGGCTCAACTATTGCAATATTGCCAATTAAATTTGTTAAAAAACTTAATGCTAAAATTGAGACTATACCCTCAGTTACCATTGGTCAGGCAAAAGGATTTTTACATATAAATAAAAAATGTAGTGTTCTTCTAAAAGTGGGTAAAATTAAAAAATATGTTAACTTTTTAGTATGCAATACAAATTTGGATTATGCTATTTTGGGGTTAAAAGAATGTTCTAAATTTAAATTAAACATAGAATGTAAAAATTGTATTGTAAGGCAGGGAAGGAAAATTATAACTAACAGTATATCCATACATAATGATGTTATGGTTTAAGTTACTGTGGTGATGCGGGAAATCAAGCCGGTAGGCTGTTGAAATAATAACATAGATTTATTTAAGAACATACAACCTTACTACATCGCGGCTAGTGCAAGACTGCCGACCGCGCGGGAATCCGTGTAGGATTGCTGGTCATACAAGCGCGCTGCAGAGGCGCCATCTATCATGCACAGGATCTATTATAATCAATCATAACAATTCCCCCCCTTCTTTAAGAAAATGCAAAATGTCATAGAGTCTTGTACATCGAGATAGTTCAAAAATAAAACAGTCCACAACTAAAAAAAAAAACAGTTTGTCAGGAACAAAACACAACAGTCTAATACTGGAGGCGAATTGGTTTTTTTCTAGCTCGTTCTGAGCGTCTGATCAATGGGGTACTTGCATCACGAGTTAACACTTGTGGTGAAAGCACTGGGGGATCTGCAGGTGGCTTGTTATTTACCCTTGGAGAAGTCACTTCCAAGGGGAGCACAGGAGGTTTGGGGGTACCTGTGGGAACATCGATTTGTAAATCGACTGGTTCTGTAGCTGTAGCTGCAGGAATTGGCAAGTCGAGTGGAGTCGGAACATCACTCACCGGGTTCTCCTGTCTGAGCCTCAACTGGTCAATGTGGCGTGTCCAATTTCCCAAAGGGGTTGACACTTTATACATAACTTTCCCCATGGAACATAAAATATTGCCTTTAACCCATGGTGGGCTACGGCCAAATGAACGCACCCAAACTGGAGTGCCTTCTGCAAAACTTCTGGAACTGGTCTCTTCCTTCTTGTGTGTCTGACTGATAGGATCTCTAATTAGGTCCAGACGAGTTCGGAGAGGACGACCAAACATAGCCATGGCTGGGGATAATCCAGTGGCTGCTGATGGGGTATTGCGATAGTTGAAGAGGAACCTAGACAGTCTCTCGGCAAGAGTCCCTCCAGTCATTTTCTTCAGGGCTGACTTTACTGTTCGGACTGCTCGCTCAGCTAAGCCATTCGAACGTGTATGGTAAGGAGGCGTCTTCACTTCAGCAATGCCATTGCAAGATAAAAAATTTGCAAATTCTTCACTATGGAAACCAGGACCATTGTCGCTGACCACACTCTTTGGAATGCCGAAACGAGAAAACAGGCTACGCAAAACCATTATTGTTGCACTTGCAGATGTACTTGATACCTGTGCAACTTCTAACCATTTTGCAGGGTTGTTATGATTTTGCCCAACCCAAAAAACCCGGGTGGGTTTTTTCTGAAAAAACCCACTTGAAAAAACCCAGGAAAAAACCCAAGTGGGTTTTTTCAAAATTTCAACTTTAAATTACATATATAATGTATTTATATTATATATATAATATATTGTAATATATTTCTTAATATCAGAACACCACTCATAAAGTTTACAACCATCACCCCCACCCCAAAGAAAAGAAATGTCCTAATTATACCATCACAATTTTTAAAAGAAATAATTGTTAGTTAATCTCTGTAGCATGTGTAAGTAACAAATTTTTTCCCATTAAAAAAATACTTTGATGTGTAATCTGTTCTATGTTATACAATAGAAACTCATAACAAAATACCATATATGCTTAGAATCCTAATTTAATTATGTAGACATGTAGAATTACTCGGCTTATTCTATTATTTAGTAATAATAAAAAATACTTTAAAAATTATTACTAATAATCAATTTATCTGTCATAATTTTGATTACTGTCATTGATTTATATATATTTGTAATAATCAATTAGCTACTTTAAATTTAGTAACAAGTGTACTTTTTTTTTTCAAGCATTCTGAACCACCTCCAATAACCCACAGAAACCTGAAAAAACCCAAAAAACCCTGAAAAAACCCGAAAAACCCTGATAAAACCCCAAAAACCCTGATAAAACCCCAAAAACCCTGAAAAAACCCAGTGGGTTGGGTTTTTTCTGAAAAAACCCGGGTATTTAACAACCCTGCCATTTTGTCTTGGCATCTACAATTATAAGCAGCATCTGACCTTCCACTGGACCTGCATGGTCAATGTGTATCCGCTCCCATGCTTTCTCTGGCATAGGCCAAGGAACATACTTTGATGGAGGTGCTGAAGCATTCTGCTGACATGAAACACAGCCTTTCACTCTTGCTTCTAAATCGTTATCCAGCTCTGGCCACCAAACATAGGAACGAGCATGTGCTTTAATTGCTGTTATGCCTTGGTGAGATGAATGAAACTCATCTAGAATGAATTTTCTAAATTTTGGAGGAATAAAAACACGTGTGCCTCTCAAAATTATGTCTTCTTCGACAGATAATTCATCTTTTACTCTGAAGAACGGATGCAAATTTTTCTCGATTTTCTTAGGAAATCCTTTTAAAATATATGATTTCAGCTTCCTTAGGTCAGGACATTTGTCAATTTCGGTACTAATTAGGTGTCTCGTCACTGGAGTGTCATCTAACTGTGTTAATAATAACACCGACTCTGCTGGAACTGGTGGATCTGCATACTTAGTAGCCAATGGCAATCTACTGCAAGCATCTGCATTTGCGTGCAAGCTGCCTTTTCTATACTCAATTGTATATGAATACGCTGCCAGGGTCAGAGCCCAACGTTGAATTCTTGCAGCAGCTACTACTGGTACAGGCTTCTCTGACGAAAGGAGATTAACTAAAGGACGATGATCAGTAAGCAGCGTGAATGTTCGTCCTAACAAGTATTTTCGAAATTTTGTTACACCAAAGACCAGGGAGAGAGCTTCTTTTTCTATATGGCTATAATTTTTTTCAGCTTCTGTTAAGGAACGGGAAGCAAAGGCTATTGGACGATCACCATCTTCAGTTTTGTGTGACAATACTGCTCCAAGTCCATAGGGACTAGCATCGCAAGCCAAAACAACTTCTTTCTTGTTATCGAAGTGTATTAATAGTGATGAGTTCTTCAAAACCTCTTTCACTTTAGAAAATGCTTCCTTCTGTGGTGTCACCCATTTCCATTTCGTTTTTCCTTTCAATAATTCATATAATGGAGCTAATAAGGTAGCCATGTTTGGTAAAAATTTGCTGTAATAAGTAATGAGACCGATGAAGGAACGTAGCTCATCAACATTCTTCGGATCAGGAGCTTTGACTACAGCATCCACTTTAGACTCTAAGGGATGAAGTCCTTCCCTGTCAATACGATGACCCAGATATTCCACCGAAGATTTCAAAAATTCACATTTTTCGGAATTAAGCTTCATTCCAGCTTCCTGTAAACGCATTAGAACTGCTGTCAAGTTCTGTAGGTGTTCTGCTTCATCTCTTCCGAAAACCAAGACATCATCGAGATAGCAAGCAGCCTTCAAACCATGCAGAATTTTGTCAATCTCTCTCTGGAACATCGCTGGAGCTGAGGCAACTCCGAAAGGAACTCTAGTGTACCGGAAAAGTCCTTTATGGGTATTTATCACTACTAGATCTTTGGACTCTTCATCCAGTTGCAGCTGGCAATATGCATCACGAAGGTCCAATTTAGAAAAAACAACTCCTCCTGAAAGCTGTGCAAACAAATCTTCGATGTTCGGCAGTGGATACTGCTCCAATTCAGTCACCTTGTTGGTAGTTAATTTGAAATCTCCGCATATTCTGATGCGTCCATCACGCTTTAGGACAGGTACTATTGGCGCTGCAGACTCAGCAATCTTCATTGGCTCGAGGATGCCTTCCTTAACGAGGCGAGCTATTTCCTGATCAACCTTGTCCAAAAGAGCATAAGGGATTGGGCGTGCTTTAAAAAATTTGGGCGTTGCAGAATCTTTCTTAATCAGGTGCACTTTGACATCTTTTAGCATGCCTAACCCTGGTGAAAATAAATCTTTGAATTTTTCTAAAACTTTATGTAACTTCAATTCTGGAGTTGGCAAATTGTTTATGGCGTAAGACTGGTTTGGATTCTCGAACACTTTCATCAATTTTAATGGATAAATCCAATTACGTCCGGCTAAATTAATTTTTCCCTGTTCAACAATCATCAAAGGTAAAGGGCAGGACTTGGATTTGTAGGATACATTCACTTGTGCTATTCCAATCACTTCAATAGGATGCCCTGTGTAAGAATTGAGCCTTATTGAAGTATTTTCCAAAGGAGGAAAACATTCTTTTACTTTATTGTAAACATTTAACGGCATCAAAGAAAAAGGAGCCCCTGAATCCACTTCAAAAATGAAAGGCCTACCTTGTAGAAAGCATTCCACTTTAGCAGGAGGTAAGGTTTCTTCCATACCTGAGACATTAAATAACGTGTAAACTGGTGGCACTTCATTTCCTACTTCTTCCACTTGCACATTATGTACCCGAGGACTGGAATTCTTCTTCTTAGAACGGCATACTTTAGCGATATGGCCGACTTTTTTGCAAGAATGGCAAGTTGCATTCCGAAAACGGCATTCGTTTGACAAGTGATTTGATCCACATCGGCTGCACTTTTCAAAATTCTGTTTTGTTGTACGAGAATTAGGACTTCTCGGCCCATTATTCTTCTTTGAATGTATTTTGTTTGTATTTATTTCAGCACCGGATGTCATACGCAAGTTGTTTGCATCTCTAGCCGCTGTCTCCATCGTCACCGCGATCTCTGTAGCCCTCGTTAGGGTTAACTGATTTTCTGCGAGAAGCTTTCTCTGGATTGCTTCATCTTGAATTCCACAAACAATCCGATCCCGCAACATTTCGTCCAACGATGTGCCGTAACTGCAATGCTTAGCCAGGCTACGTAACTCGGCTATAAAATTTGCGACCGATTCGCCGGCACGCCGAACTCGGCTGTTGAATCTGTATCGTTCCACAATGACGGAAGGTGCAGGGTCGAAGTGCGAATTCAAAACGTCGATTATTTCTACCAATGTCTTCGTATCCGGTGCCGCCGGTGACAAGAGATTCCGAATTAAAGCGTACGTAGAGGGGCCGACGACTGTGAGAAAAATCGCTCTTTTCCGGTTGTCGTTCTCAATCCCATTTGCGATGAAAAACTGCTGGAGTCTTTCAGTATACAATGTCCATGATTCGGCTGTCGAATCAAATTCTTTAATTTGGCCAAAAGAGCCCATCTTAGCTTTATTTCTTGAAGGCTTTAATTCCAAAGAACACGCGCCTTTCTGCTTGGACTTCGTTCGCGCTTGCGCTACCGGCAAATGGAAATCTCACGACCGCGTGTTAGGCTTAACATCGCGCGTCAAAGATCGGCGTTCGGCGTTGTAAATTCGCCGAAAGAAGAAAAAAAAAAATAAATTCTCTTCGCATCACCATATCCCATGCTCGTCGCCAGTGTTATGGTTTAAGTTACTGTGGTGATGCGGGAAATCAAGCCGGTAGGCTGTTGAAATAATAACATAGATTTATTTAAGAACATACAACCTTACTACATCGCGGCTAGTGCAAGACTGCCGACCGCGCGGGAATCCGTGTAGGATTGCTGGTCATACAAGCGCGCTGCAGAGGCGCCATCTATCATGCACAGGATCTATTATAATCAATCATAACAATTTGGAAATCAAGCCGGTAGGCTGTTGAAATAATAACATAGATTTATTTAAGAACATACAACCTTACTACATCGCGGCTAGTGCAAGACTGCCGACCGCGCGGGAATCCGTGTAGGATTGCTGGTCATACAAGCGCGCTGCAGAGGCGCCATCTATCATGCACAGGATCTATTATAATCAATCATAACAAATGAGAGATCCCTTCATTTCAATACAGTAAATATGAACCAAGTACAACAAAACAGGGATCAATCTAATGAATTTGTAACCTCAGAATATAAAAAAAATATGAAATTAAATACTGGTAATACTGTAGCAATAGATAATTATGATAATGAAACACTGAATGTAAGTAATCATGATATAGAGTTACAATCTACTTGTGGAAATATTATGAAAAATGAAGACTGTGTTGAATATGATCACGCAATTAATGTGCATCCTGATTATAGAGGTTCCATGACTCTTCAAAATTTTCGCGATAATTCGGATTCAGATTTAACTGGGGAAATAAATTTAATTCAAGATGTAAATTTAAGGGAATTAGTTCATATTTATAGTGATATTTTTGCAAAGCATAAATATGATGTGGGTAGGATTAATATTGAACCACAACGCGTTATACTAAACTCAGACCTACCTATATCTTTGAGGCCCTACCGAACATCTCCTCTAGAAGAAATAGAAATAAAAAACCAAATTCAATCATTGTTAGCAGCCGGACTGATAAAGGAAAGTAATAGCCCCTATTCTACCCCTGTTACACTAGTTATGAAAAGAGAGGAAGGTAAAAAAACGCGATTATGTATAGACTATAGAAAATTAAACGCAATAATTAAAAATGATGCAGAACCCTTGCCCCGTATCGATGGAATTTTAGATAAATTGAGTAGTGCTCAGTATTTTTCAACTTTGGATTTAGCCTCTGGCTACTGGCACATACCAATACATCCATCCGATACAGAAAAATTAGCATTTGCAACCAATTTTGGACTTTTTGAGTGGCTCGTGCTCCCTTTTGGCATAAAAACGGGCCCTCCCATATTCAATAGAACCATTCGAAGAATCCTTAATAAATATAAAATCGACTTTGCGTGCCACTATTTTGATGATATTATAATTTTCTCTTCCTCATTAGAAGAACATTTAAACCATTTAGCTCAAATTTTTGACATTTGCAAACAAGAAAACATTAAACTTAAACTTTCTAAATGTAAATTAGGCCAAAATAAAATCAATTTCTTAGGTTATGAAATCACTAATGGAACTATAACACCAGCAAATGCCAATATTGAAACCATCAAAAATTTAAAACCTCCTTCAAATGTGAAAGAGTTACAACGATTTCTAGGTTCCATTAATGTTTACCATAAATTCATAAATAAATATGCTGAAATTAGATATCCTCTGAACCGATTACTTAAAAAAGACACAATATGGGAATGGAACTCAGAGTGACAGGAGTCTTTTGAAAAATTAAAAAATTCTTTAATTGCAAAACCCATCCTCAAAATTTATGATCCTAAATTACCTTTACATATGTTTGTAGATGCCTCTCAGATAGCAGTAGGTGCTGTTCTAAAACAACCTGATAAAGAAAATTTCTTACATCCTATTGCTTATCATTCTAGAATTTTGAAGAGTTATGAGCAAAATTATTTCATAACTGAATTAGAATGTTTAGCTATTATAGATACTCTTGACAAATTCTATATGGTTAAAGAGTGTTAAAAACTTAAGAGGTAGGCTTTTTAGATGGTCGCTCAAACTTAGTATGTTTGATTATGAGATAAAATATGAAAAGGGTTCAACAAATGTCGAAGCAGACATGTTGTCACGAAATCCTGTTTGTCATTTTAATCAACATATTAGTTTATTGCTAGATAGGAAAGAAATTATAGAGATGCAAGACAAAGACAATGTTTGTGACAAAAAATATAAAAAAAGAGAATGGAATTATTATAGTTCAGAAAAAGAGATTCAAAAAAATTGTTGTACCAATGTCATTAAGAAAAAAATTACTCCATATTGCTCATGATAATTTTGGACATTTAGGGATTCAAAAAATGCTTAATTTAATATCTCCCAACTATTATTGGCCTAATATGACAATAGACATTACAGAATTTGTTAAACATTGCGATACCTGTCAGAAAAATAAAAAACCAAAACAGAAAAGATTCGGCTTATTACAAGCTATGCCAGCAACAGATCAACCTTTTGAATGTCTTTCTATTGATACTGTTGGTGGATTTAACTATTACAACTCAACAAAAAAATTCTTACACATAATAATAGATCATGCAACTAGATTTGTTTGGGCTTTTCCCTACAAAAATGTTACCACTGAAACATACACTAACTGTTTAAAACAAATTTTCAATATCAAAGCACCTCAAAAAATACTTAGTGACAGGCATAAATCTTTCAGATCTCCAAGATTTAAGAAATTCCTTAGAAATCATCATGTTCAACAGCGTTTTACATCCGCACATCATCCTCAGACCAATGGAAAGGTAGAGCGCGTTAATCAGACTATAGTTACCAGGCTTAAATGTAAAGTTAATTCTACTTCTTCTAAAATACCTTGGACTAGATTATTAAACCAAGTCATCGAAGAATACAACAATACGCCCCATTCTATAACCAAGTTCCCACCTGCCTATTTATTTTATGGTCAATTGCCTTATGAATCTCCTTTAAAACAAAACTATTACCCACCAGTAGACAAAGCCCTCAAAATTGCGAAAGCGCGAACTCATGAATTTCACCTTAAAAGTAAAAGGCTCTATGATCGAAATTTTGTCGAATGCCCATTAAAAATACAAGACTCTGTAATTTATGAAGAATTTAAATACCCTAACACTCGAAAATTAGAACCTACTTTCTCTGGACCATACAAAATTATAAATAAACTTTCTGATGTAACTTATGAAATAGATAAATTTAATTATGAGACAGGACAAAATTCCGTTATTGTGCATGTTTCTAAATTAAGACCCTATTTTTCACCAGAAGATTTTAAACTGTTTCATGAGCAACCCAAAAAACAAACAAAACCTCAGATACAATCACAATCACTAGATCAAACTAAAGTCAAGACAGTAGATTAAGTTTTAATTCTTATTCTTTAAATAGTTTATCACCATAATTTTCAACATTAGCAGGTATGTTCTTGGAGGCCTACAAGAATATTACTTGTTTTTGGGAGTTTTTGGGGTTAAATTGGGCTCCTTATGCAGGCATAAGGTGAACACTTTGATTGTAAAGGCTTTCAAATTGATGTTGATAAATTAAATTTAAGGGTATTTAAGTCTAACTATATTTACTCATGTATTTGACCTTAGTATTATTCTATTTATTCAGCAGATATTTATGTTATAACAGTTATAAAATCTAATGATTCTACTCAAACCTATAACATAATATGTGATTTTCAGTGATTGTGAAAATTACAGATATTAAAAGTTTTTCAAAAAAGCACACTATTTTTATTTCCATTTCTCAATTAAGAATGACACTTTTATTCCTATATTTTATTATTAAAGTTATAAACCATGTGTAGATAAAACTTTATTCTACATTTGGCATTTGAAAACTTATAACCAAATTTGACAATTTTGTAAAAGAGTATCAGAGAGGAATTATTGTAAGGAAATACTGGTTGAGAGTCCATTTTCTAAATAGTTAGATTTAATTTATTTGGATTTTGGCATTATTATGATTTTTTTTTATTCATACTTTCGGCTAGCAAAAAATACTTTCTTATGCTATTAGAAGATAAGAAAATTATTTAGTTGCTATGTAATTATTTTTATCCTCAACCAGTTTTTTCCCTATCAATAATAAACAAATAGTGATATTTTCTTTTGATTATACTCTTGTTTTACTATTATTATTATTATTATTATTTCTATAATGAAGTTTAGTATTAATTATACTCTTATTGAAAAATATTAGGATATGGAGTCTTATTATATTATTACTTATTATTGTTGTTATTGTCATTATTTAAATTTTTCTATATTATTTATTATTGATATTGAGAGTGATGCTATTTATTATTGAAAAATTGATATATTACTGAAAGATGTTGGATCCAACATAACATTAAAACCAAAGATTAAACTAGGTTTGAAGATTTTTATTAAAGAGACTGTATTCAGAGAACATTGGAAAAGACTCTTTTATACATACTATTGAAAGACTTGTTTCATTTAAAGGACTTATTTAAAATAAAATATGCATTAAGTCATTGTAATTATTTAAACTTCCATGAGAACGAATTTTTATTGTTTTTATTATATTTTTATCTCTTGCTTATTAATATTCATAACTTATTTACTGTTATTATATGTATTATCTCCTCTGCACTTACAAATGGTAAGTGATGTTGTAACATTATTGTATTTCTTTCAGGGAAATGCTCCTACCTAAATTTAATTCAGAATTATTTTCTCTTAACTATTTTATTTTAATTGCTAATATTTTTTATATTGCGTTAATTTTCTTTTCTTCCATCTCTTGGCTTCCTGAGTTTGACAGTTTTATTCCAAAATTTAACTTTTCTAAATTATTATATTTCTGTTGTCTGAACTTGTAGTTTTATTTAACTATCAATTTCATACAAAGTCTTGGGGAGGGGGGATAATATTACAAATTTAAAATTTTTTCGCCAAAACTAACCTTTATACTATCTTAATTTTCTTATAATAATATTCCGTACTTACTTCAAATTATTAAATTAAAATCTTGTTTCTAAATCTAATCTGTTAATCCTTATGCAGACGATATAAATTCTTAATTTGCCTTAAAAAACATTATTCCAGTATGCGTAAATTTAAAAAGATGGCTCTAAATTAAAAATATTCTTAATTAAAACTTTATTTCTTAATATTCCAAATAAAACTAATTTCTTCTATGTTTTTATCAACCCTTTTTAAGAAAGTCTTATTAAATTTATTCCAAAACCATACCTTTCAAAAAATATCATTATTTTATTTTATCTATTTATTTATTTTTCCTACGTCAACCTTTGATGTGTGCATATTAATAAATTCATTTCTTTTCTTTTTCTCTTAAAATTAATCATTTATAAAAATCGTCTGCGTAAGATATTTAAAATTCTGAGTCAATTATAAATTGGTTAAATAATATTTTTTTTTAATAAATTTATCGTCTGTTTAAAAATAGCCTCGTAGCTGGACAAGAATTCTGTTTACATAAAAGAATGATGGTTTGAGGTTACAGAAGGTTCCAGTACTTTCTTTTTTAGTTTAGAAGGTGGAAGTCTCGAGATGAGAGAGAAGATTTCTTGGGTTGCTTCTTCGATGAGGACAGCTCGCTGAAATAATGATGGAATTTTTGCAAAAGGAGCTTTTCCTTCCTCATTATTACGAATTTAATAAATGAATTTACAGCAGCCCATGACTAATTATTGGATCTTCTACATTTATTATTTTATTTTGTTTTTTCCTTCGCTTGCCATGACTGCGTGTTTCTTTTTAACCAGTGGAAATAATTCGAGTTCTCCTTAAATCGTCACATACATAAGCCTTATCAGAAAATACCTAGGTCCAAAATTTGATACACGTTGGATAATCCTGCATAAAAACCCATTTAAACCAAATCGGCGGGCGGGGGGGGGGGGGGGGGGGGGGGTCGTTGGTCGCCCCCCTCCAGCGATCTTCGGACAAAATCGGCGTTTTTCCGCTATCTTCAGACGAAATCGGCGTTTTTCCGCTATCTTCAGACGAAATCAGCACTATTTTAGCAAAATCCGCGATTTATTGCGATCTTTTGCCGAAATCGGCGGTTTTTTCGTGATCTTTTGACGAAACCAGCGTTTTTCCATGTTGTTTTTAAAGTGAAATCATCGTTTTTTTTGACGATCTTTAGACAAAATTTGCATTTTTACGCGATTTTTTCTCATAAACGGCGTTTTATTCCCACGATCTTTTGACGAAATCGGCGTTTTTTCCGTGATCTTTTGATGAAATCGGCGTATTTTTTCAAATATTCTTTTGACAAAATATTTTTAAGCGATCTTTTGTTGAAAACGGCGTTTTTTCCCACGATATTTTAACGAAATCGGCGTTATATCCGCAATCTTTAGACGAAATCGGCGTTTTCCCGCGGTCTTCAGAAAAAATCAGCGTTTTATCTGCGATATTTGGTGAAATTGCCGTTTTTTCCGCGATCCGCACAGGAAATTCGCGTTTTTTATCGATCTTTTGACAAAGTTCGTTTACAAAAACATTGACGAAATCGTCGTTTTTCCACGAAATATTTACGAAATGTATGCTATTTCGACGATCCTTTCACGAAATATGCATTTCTACGTAATTGGTTTTTCCGCGCGCAAAACCGCACAAGTTGGCAACTATGCGAAACTGAAAACCCAATTTCAAATTTTCGGAAGAGGATGCCTTAAATTTTCGGAAATTTCGGAATTTTCGGACGAGAATCACCCCTGAGGGAGATATACAACACAATAAATGAGCATTTATTTTCCCACAATTTAGATAAAGGCATCAAAATGTATTTATCCCTATTGAAAGTTATGCTGAAAATATGAGGATGACTATGAAAGTGAAGGAGAAAGGAAAATTGTGAAAAAAAGAATTCCACTGATGCTTTAAAATATGCAAAGCAGTTGAATACTTTTTTAAGGATGGCAAATGAATATCTGAAAAGTTTTGTATTAGAAAAATTGAAATCTGCAAAACAAACACTTTTTTTATTGATGACTTCAAGTAAGATTCTTTTAAATGTTATTGTATTTCTTGCATGGACACAAACATTTATGCAAAAAAAAAAAAAAAAAAAAAAAAAAAAAAAATACATATAAATCAATAATTCTACAAATCATTTAATGATTAAGTAAACGGTTGAAAATTTGAATTAATTAATTTTTTATTCTTCTTGCGCTTGACTAATGTAATTTACAACCTTCGGGTACATTTAAAATTCAACTTTAATCTTTTTGTTTTTTATTTTTTATGTCATTCTGAACGATTAATTAAAAAAAAAATCAAGAACTCTGGATAAGGAAACCTGTATTTAAAGAAGAAAAGCTCCGGTTCAATGGGTGTCCCGTATTCGGAGGCTTCATTGTTTTATATAATGGTTGGTTATATAATATAATACAAAAGAAAAAAAGAGAAAAGAAAAGAAAAAAGAAAAAAAAGACGTGTCATAAAATTAAGCGTTTAGAACCATTTAAATTATCAGAATAAATAAAGAAAAGAAAACTGCTATAAATAATAATATTCGGCGATTTCTTTGGCTGTTAATATCTGGCACTAGATCTATGCTAAAGTATTGCTTTTAATAAATGTCTGATCTTTATTTCAATTCAAAAATGATTTTTGATATTGTTAGGTGAAACCAAAGGTCTATTAGAGCTTTGAATTAAAAAAATGGTTTTAATCTATAATCTGTATGTAAGTCGGAAAACTTAGTGTGAATCTCTTTGTGATAAGGGAGACTGGGGCACATGTTAACATGGGGGAGATTTGAAAGTTGCCATTTTTCACTAGTTATATACGGTTTTTTTAATTAAAAAATGCCAAATATAGTAGCACCTGTAGACATATGGTAAAAAAAAAATAAATAAATAAAAAATACTTTGACATTTTGTTTGTCCTCAGGAGCCAAAACATTGTTTATTGATCTCAAAAGTAAAATCTCAGTTCCAACTTGCTAAGAGAATAACTTTATATATTTATTTATTTTTTAAATTGCAATGTTTTAATATATATAATGGATACTAATGAATATTTTTGATACAAATTTTTTTTCTTCTAAAATTGAGAAATGCTAATGATTTGACATTTTAACTCTAGTAGGAATATGGGGCACTTGTGAAGAGTTTAGTTGGGGCAGATATGAACAGTTCATAAGTTCCCTAATAATCATTCTGTGAAAAAATTTTTTCACTTAACTTCGTGAGAAATAATGGCAGCTCCAATATCTGTAGTTTTCATATAATATAAGGCATTTCCGTCATACAAAGTTGATTTTGTATTGAAACTTCCTCAAATATCTATCCACAAATGTATAAAAAGCAACAAGTTCGTTTACGTTCAATTGTAATTTAAATAAATTTAATGTTTTCTAAAATGCAATAATTGTATATTTTATACAATAAAATAATACATATGTAGTATTTTATTTAGCGGTTTTCAATACTATTTTTTTATGCATCGTTAATAAAAAAAAAGTATTACATTAAGTAATTTTGCAAATTTTTCTGTTTCATTTGTTCCATACTTGCAGTATTAGTTTAATTCCATTTCTAAAACAGCTCGTTATTTGACGCTTTAAATAGATATAATACTTTAAGAAAGTAAAAATTTTAAACCTATAACTACTGTAAAATCTCGATTTTAAGCTTCCCTCCAATTCTTTCAAAAGCAAAAGAAATGAAATTTGAAGGGAGCCTATAATCGGAAAATATTTTTTTATCACTAATTTAGGCGTAAATCAGAGACATCTCACACTTTCACATTTCAAAGATTTCCGATAAATATTATCTGAATGCCTTCTACATAAAATTCCCATCAAACCAAAAATCCTAAACAAAATTTAAATGCTCAAATTATTTTTTTCAAGTTTAATTCTTTATTAAGCTATTGCATAGCTTTTATCACGGGCTTTGAGCGCGGCGGCCGAATCCAAAAATTCCGTAACGCGAAAAATCCTAACACATCCGTAACGAAAAAACCTAACACTCGGCTAACGTCGTTTCAATTCGGCAGACTTCGGCATGGTATCCTTCGGTAGACTTCGGCAGACAATGACGCGGTATTTTTCAGATATTTAGAGGATATCAAGTCTCAAACATATATATTTCTTATTTCAGATACTATAAATCTATAGTTTCAATAATAAAAATTCCTGATAGAATGTGTATAGAAAAGAATCGTCTTAAGATAAAATAAGGTAGGATAATGTAGCTTTTGGTGATTGGAGACCCGTCTTATGGTGAGGATCGAAAAAATTAAAATACTTATAACTCGCGATCTAATTTTCGTAGCGCGGCAAAATTTTGTTTGGTAATTTATTATAAAACAGTGTTAATTTTTAGTGACAGAAGACCCCCACGTTGAGGGTCGAAAAAATTAAAATGCTTATAACTCGCGGTCTAATTTTCGTAGCGCGGCCAAATTTTGTTTGGTAATTTATTATGAGACAGTGTTAATTTTTGGTGACTGGAGATCCCCCCCCCCCCATGAAAAGGGTCGAAAAATTTAAAATGCTTATAACTCGCGATCTAATTTTCGTAGCGCGGCCAAATTTTGTTTGGTAATTTAATATGAGACTGTTAATTTTTGGTGACAGGAGAGCCCCCACGGTGAGAGTCGAAAAATTTAAAATGCTTATAACTCGCAATCTAATTTTCGTATCGTGGCCAAATTTTGTTTAGTAATTTATTATGAGAGAGTGTTAATTTTTGGTGACAGGAGACCCCCCACGGTGACGGTCGAAAATTTTAAAATGCTTATAACTCGCGATCTAATTTTCGTAGCGCGGCCAAATTTTGTTTGGTAATTTATTATGAGACAGTGTTATTTTTTGGTGACAGGAGACCCCCCCCCCCCATGAAAAGGGTCGAAAAATTTAAAATGCTTATAACTCGCGATCTAATTTTCGTAGCACGGCCAAATTTTGTTTGTTAATTTATTATGAGACAGTGTTAATTTTTGGTGACAGGAGACCCCCCCCCCACCCATGGCGAGGGTCGAAAAAATTAAAATGCTTATAACTCGCAATCTAATTTTCGTATCGTGGCCAAATTTTGTTTGGTAATTTATTATGAGAGAGTGTTAATTTTTGGTGACAGGAGACCCCCCACGGTGACGGTCGAAAATTTTAAAATGCTTATAACTCGCGATCTAATTTTCGTAGCGCGGCCAAATTTTGTTTGGTAATTTATTATGAGACAGTGCTACTTTTGGTGACAGGTGACCCCCCACGTTGAGGGTCGAAAAATTTAAAATGCTTATAACTCGCAATCTAATTTTCGTATCGTGGCCAAATTTTGGTTGGTAATTTATTATGAGAGAGTGTTAATTTTTGGTGACAGGAGACCCCCCACGGTGAGGGTCGAAAAATTTAAAATGCTTATAACTCGCAATCTAATTTTCGTATCGTGGCCAAATTTTGTTTGGTAATTTATTATGAGAGAGTGTTAATTTTTGGTGAGTTCACAGGAGACCCCCCACGGTGACGGTCGAAAATTTTAAAATGTTTAAAACTCGCGATCAATTTTCGTCGCGCGGCCAAATTTTTTTGGTAATTTATTATGAGGCAGTGTTAATTGTTGGTGACAGGAGATCCCCCCTGTGAGGTTCGGAAAAATTAAATTGCTTATAACTCGCGATCTAATTTTCGTAGCGCGGCCAAATTTTGTTTGGTAATTTATTGAGGTATTGCATAGCTTTTATCGCGGGCTTTGAGCGCGGCGAAAGAATCCAGAAATTCCGTAACGAGAAAAAAACCTAACACTCCGGCTACGTCGCTTCAGTTTGGCAGTCTTCGGTAGACTTCGGCAGATATTGACGCGGTATTTTTCAGATATTTTGAGAATATCAAGTCTCAAACTTATGTTTTTTATTTCAGCTACCATAAACGTATAGTTTCAATGATAAAAATTCCTGATTAACCTACATGTATTGTAAGATAATAAAAATATTTTAAACGATATTAACTTGTCATTTATTCAATAAAAGAAAAGAAAAATTTGCTATCGGTCATCACGCTCAAAAGTGTAACTTGAATTAATGTCAAAGACAAAAAAAAAAAAAAAAAAAAAAAAAAACTGCATAAATAAAATATAAATAAATAATTATAATTGCATAAGTTGATAAAAAATGCTGTGCAATAGCTTTACCGCGGCAGTCCCCGAGTGCCACATGTATTTTTTTTTTTTTTTTTTTTTTTACTGCAACAACATTTAATTAATCATGTAACCCCCCCCCCCCCCCAATCCACATATTTTTATTTTATAATATTTTACTAAACTTACCACACTGAAACTACAGAAAGATACATAATTTTTCTCTGTATGGTGAATTTAACCGATAGCATAAGTAATGATTATATTAACCTATGAATAAAATAATAATAAACATGTCAAAGGATAATTTTCCCTTGTGTTCACATGTGCCCTACATGTGTTCTCAACTGCTCCACCGTTGGGGCACATGTGAACAATTATTTTAAATTTATAAAACTATTAAAAAAAGTAATAACTATAAAGCTAATTTTAAAGAAAATAGTTCGTAACGTCTTAGTAATAATTCGTAAACGAAAAAAAAAAAAAAAAAAAAAAAAAAAGGTTGTTTACTATACAGAGTAGTTTTTGTGTATAAAAATTAACCCAGCTGCGAGAAAAAGCTATGTTTATGTGAGTTGTTCACATGTGTTTCAGTCTTTCCTATATAACACTACAAGTGGAGGAAGGCAGTAGGCTAAAATTGTTTTGTTATTGAGAAATTATTGTTCTTTGATTATTTATTTTTATTTATTTATGTAATTTTGCTTACAGTCATTTTTAAGCCAAAATTCAAATACTTTTTCTTCTTTCTTTCTATCATTTTTGCTTTTCTTCTTCTTCCTTTCTTTCTTTGTTTGGTCCCAAAGAGAAAATCAAATGCTTCATTTAACTTATGACATTTTTTTCAATTTGGTGAGAAAATTTTAAAAAGCAATAAGTCTATGCAATACTTCAAATCAATCAATTTAATAGTTGTAATTTAAGGATGTATTTCAATCCAAACTGCTTATCTTCTGATTTATTTTTAAATTCATTTTTGCTCTCAAATGTATCAATCTGGCAAATTCTCTTATTAGGAAACTACATAATTTGCCGTGCTTGTCAAATTGCAGATAAAAGCAGAAAATATTGCAAAAAATGCTGTCAAAGACGGCATTTCGAACCGAATTTTTCGAAGTGGGAGATCTGGGGGCGAAAAAAATGGTCGAACTGAAAAATTGTTCATAAACAAAATTGTAATTAATGGAGCGAATAATGAAATTACACGGTCACTTAAACATGTCTTCAAAAATCACCTCAGCAAGTTTCATGTATTTACTTTTAAAAATACACCTGTAAAGTCTCAGAAAATTTTTAGCTTTTGAGGGTGGAAAAATATTTTTTCGAGTACACCCTTAATTGTGCTACCAAAGATTAATTTGGGCTGAACTATTACGTCTAAAAATGAGTAAGGTGATTTTCAAAATATTTTACCCGCTCATCAACGGGAAACATTCAGGGTCTTTTATAAATATAAAAACATAAAAAATGCAAACATGGTTTCTTCGAATAGTTTCTTTTTTTCTTCCTTTTTTTTCTTTCTTTTTATTATTGTTATTTTTTTCATTTCCGCTAAATTTATTTTGAACTATGACATTTTTTTAAAAAAATGATGACAGTTTCTGACCTCCTGTCTATTCAGTAAAATTTGGATCCAAATCCCATTCAATAGCAAACCAAATAGATCTTTTGCATTAGATAACATACCCCTCCCCCCCTTGCTCCTGCTTAGAAACGTCAAAATTTAACTGTATTAATTAAAGAAAGAAGGCAGAATAGCATGAATTTTCTACATTTTTAAAAATTTTGCTAAGTATTAAAGTTTAAGATCAGCATAATTTAAAAAATTAGATATTTAATAATGAAAAAAAATCTTTAAAGAATGCTTCTCAGAAACAGCTATGAAAGCAAAAAATAACATTATATAAAATACTATGGGTAAAAAGTATATTCTTTTCATTTTACTATTTGTGGAAGTTAATTGTCAATTTTCCTGGTGTCGGAAACAAGCATCATTCTTAAACGATATACAACCCCCTAAACAAATCTTATCACTGCGATCTTTCTACCGTGAAAGGTTATCATAATTATCGTACGCATCTCATACGAGCCAAGTAAAACGCCAAGAACATCTTGGAGGGGGAGATCGTGCATTGCAGGAAAGAAATGAATGAAAACCCCAGCCCCGAACGGACCGACTAATGTACCCGTTCCGATAATTTTGCAGAAATTTTGTAACAAGTGAAATATTGCATTCTACTTGTTTAATTGAATACTTATGGAGATGTTTTAAATCAGATGAACACAATTACAAAAGGTTGGCTTTAATTTAAAGGTTCCGCTGAATGAATTTTTATGTGATTAAAATTGTTAACATGTTGAGCGCTACGTCATTCATTGGTGACTAACACTGAACTTTCCGTTTAGATGACTGACTTTTCACTGATGACAGACAGTCTAAAATACGATATAAAACTAAAAATTACTATGATATAAAAATTTCGTTTGATTCAAAGTTTCTTTAAAAAAACTGACCAGCGTAGCGGGCGAAGGCTGCTAGTTTTGAAATAAAACTAAATAAGATTGTAAAGTTGGAATTAGATCAGATACAAATTCCAGATATGCGAGTGTAGATTGATCTTTTAATGCTGAAGCAATTCTGCAATATCTTGAATTATGCTGCAAATACAAAGTTTTTTTGTTGTGGCGAAAACTAAAAAAAATATTCATTCAGAGAGGGATACATCATAATTATTCTATCAACAACGGGCCCTAATGTGAGCCATCTGAAATTCACATGCTTTAAGGCAAATTTCTGCTCACAGTCTAACAGCTTTTGAATTTCATTTAAATCCTCTCTCCTAGCTGCACTCAACTTAATAAAAACCAAAAATGTCATTGGCTAGTTGATCAAGAGATAAAGATGATATTGACTTTGAAAAAGAGTTTATGTAAGGTACAAGTTCCAAAATCAACAAGTTCTAGAGAATTTTCTAGTAAAAGGCTTCATTTTTTTTTTTTTTTTTTTTTGGGGGGGGGGGGGGGAACAGATAAATTGGTTAAAAAGGATTTTTTTTTTTTAATATTGGTTTGCCAGATTATTTTGATATTCAGCATAACCAAATATTTGGTATTCTGTAGTATGGCTGAATAAATACTAAATATTTAGTGCATTCTTACTTCAAATCAAATGAATTTCACTTCATTAAAAGACTACAACATTTACCTCACAATCAATAATGATGAATTTTAGAGATTCAGCATTTTGGGTTGTGCATCCATTCTTCTCATATGCCATCCATATGTTACTAGTTATGGCTGCTGTTAGCTTAGCATCTTTACCAGCATAACCAGAGTAGGCCAAAAGCGTCCCTTCTCTATTTAACAATCTGAAGCAAAAGAAAATCAACAGTCACATTGTAAGCAGTAACATTTTTATTAGAATGATTTAAACATTTTTTATAAAAAATTTCACTTTATTAAATACATAAAAAAAAATACCAAAGTTAGAATGTTTTAAGGGACTATAAAAATTTCAAATGATGAAATACATGCCTTTAAGAATATCATATAGCTGTTCTGATAAGAAAAATATTAAAATTATGGTCATAGGAGAGAGTGGCTCACCTTGGGACAGTTTTCTTTTCTTCCCCCCCCCCCCCCATTTAATATTAATCAAATGTCAAAATTTTACCTGGTATTCATTCTTTTAACAATTGCCTACATTATTAAATAGCTTTTGATCTTATATCCATTATAGAAAAATTAAAAAAATATATATTTATTAAACTTGTGCTTTGTCCCAAGGTGCATCTCGGGACAGTGAAAAATAGATGTGAAAAGTTCAATAATGGAATTGCAATATACATAGAGTTGCTTGTTCAAGTAAAGAACTTCATTTAAACAGATAAAAATATCTATATAATTCTTCTAAATTTTAGAGATGCAACAAGTATTTGGTATTCAGCCTTAATATTCCTTTCCAGGTGTTTTTTCCCCCCATGCTTCCAATTTGAAGGAGTTACATATTTTTTTATTTGCAGAAGGGTTATTCCATGGTAACCAATGTAACATTTACAGTAAATGAAGGCAATCATTTTACACATAATTATCTTAAGAGACGTGCATTAAAAGTTATTTAACTATTATAATGCTTCAATAGGTTCATATATATAAAAAAAAAAAATACCTTTAATATGAAAATTTTAATTTCTTCATATTTTAATCAAATTTAATAGATGTGACCATAATATAAAGTGATAATTTAAATTGATGTGATAATTTAAAGTACCATAAAGTTGAAAAAAAATTACATTGGTCACATCTATTAAATTTGATTAAAATATTTAGAAATTAAAATTATGGCTGAATATGGCTATTATGAACCTATTGCACCATTATAATAGTTAAATAACTTTTAGTATAAGGCTTTAAAACTAGTTTTATGTAAAATTATTGTCTTCATTGTAAATGTTATGTTGGTCATCACGGAACCTGA
This sequence comes from Maratus speculifer, assembly GCA_964019185.1. Taxonomy (NCBI): domain Eukaryota; kingdom Metazoa; phylum Arthropoda; class Arachnida; order Araneae; family Salticidae; genus Maratus; species Maratus speculifer. The sequence goes on from OZ025295.1 coordinate 29,804,029, forward strand.
AGCATATTCATAAACAAAGGTACATGCATAATTGTTAGTTCATAGTGATATTTCAAAGCTTGTCAAATGCAGAGGTGCAGAATATGTCTGATTCGGCAATCTAAGATTTGGAGAAATTTGGACCTAGGAAAATTTTGCAGAAACTATATCCAGCTGATTTCGATTTTAACAATGAATTAAATAACTCCCTGATATAGAACAATTTCACTACAAATAAAAAGATCTATATGGCGACCTTCACACAAAAATAAGTTTATTTCATCACAAGATTGCAAACTAACGGCAAATTTCATCAAAAGAATGTAAAAGAACTGCAAACTTCATCAAAAGATTGCAAATAAACAAAATTTTTGTCAAAGAATTGTGAAATAAACACATTTCGAGAAACAATCATGGAAAAAAAATTTCGTTAAAAAATTGTGGAATACAGCAAATTTTGTCAAAAGATCGCGAAACCACTGCGAATTTCATCAAAACATGGCTTCAAAATTTTGTCAAAGAAATGTCAAAAAACCTGCAAATTTTGTTGAAAGTTTGCTAAAAAATACAAATTTAGTTAAAAGATTGCAAAATGAACATAAATTTTATCAAAAGATCATGAAATAACCACAAATTTTGTCAAAAGATTGCGAAACAAAGATGCATTTCTTCAAAAAAAAAAAAAAAAAAAAAAAAAAAAAAAAAAAAAAAACCTTGCATTTTATCAAAAAGGGCAGAAAACACAGCAAATTTCATTAAAAGGTTGCTTTAAAACCCCAAATGCCGTCAAAAGATCACAAAACAAAAATTGCAAAAAACTGCAAATTTTATCAAACAATCACAAAACAGCCATGAATTTCATTAAAAAATGGCAAAACAACTGTGCTTTTTGTTAAAAAAGTGAAATAACTGCAAAAGTCATGGAAAAACAGCAAAATAACTATAAATTTCTTTAAAATATCACGAGAGAAAAAGAAAAAAAACTAAAATTTTATAACAGAGCCATAAAAAAAACGTATCCCCCCCCCCTCCTACACCCACTCACTTGTAACCTTTCATTAAATTTGCTATGAATTTGAGAATTGTTTTCACTCAGACCCCCCACCCCCCGCACACTTTCCTATACATACTCGTGCATAAGTTGAGAAATGTTCAAAATATAAATTTTGTATATCTATGTTGCTACACTATGTGGACTGTGGGAAATGTTGGGAGAAGAAACATTTTGAAAAATATTGAAAAAAAAAGTGTGACATCATTTATGCGTTTTAGAAACATGTACATACAGTCATGGGAAATAAAAGTAAACACCCCTATTAATTCCTAAAAAAATTAGTGTAGAAGAAAGTTATTACTACCAAACAATTGGAAATAAAGTCTACTTTTAAATGATATACATAAAATTTGCTTAGGGGAGCATCTACATATAAAAACAAACCCAAACTTCATTTTTTTTTTTTTTTCTATGGCAATACCTAATATTAACAAAATATTTGAAATTCCCAATTTAAACTATGCCTAGACACTAAATTTCAAGTTATTTGAATGATAAGTTTTTGAATTCTAAACATTCAAAATTGAGTCTTAATGTTAAATTTCATTTTTATTATTATCTCCTGAAATTATATTTCCAATGACTAATTTTCTATATAGCAATAATACTACAATACCCAAAGATAAATACATTGAATTTGTAATTTTTCTAATTTTACTATGTGAATTATGAAATTAATATTTGAAAAATTATTAATTGTGACCTACACTTTTTTTGATGGATTTATATTTATTAAGTCTTGCTTTATGGAAATCTAAGGTTTTATTTTTTTTTCCAAGTAATTTTCAAATTATGCTTAAAAATGGCAAAATGATGTTGTAAGGGGCTGCCTACAATAGAAGCGATTAGATATTTTAAAACTTCTTATGATATCTTGTAATTTAACAGTCTGTAGTGCAGGGTTGCCGGCTCTTAGCCGGGCCAAAAAAAGCCAGTTGGCTTTATTTGGTTTTATCCGCTTAAAAAAAGCTGGCTTTTATTTTTAAAGTGTTAATTTATATCGAATTCATATTGAATTTAGATTGATTTATTTTTAATTATTTACTAGTAAAAAAGTTATAAATTTCTATCTAATTTTTCAAATAAATAGGTCTTTATAACCACTAAAAACAATTGTGAAGACATTATGTCTGAAAAAATATATAAAATCTTGGAAAAAAGAAAATATACTCAAAAAATGTGTTTTAAACTTCTATATTTCATAGCTCTACTTATATTACACATTCTTCAGAATTATATTTAATTGAATTATGACAAAATGTAACACATCAAAGCATTCATAGAAACATTATTACAGGTCAATACGTAAAGATTAAGTCATAGAATGAACAATGTTGACAGAGAAATTAAGGAGGATTCAGTATTTGAGGAAAGTTTAATACATAATTATATAAAATTAAACAACAACAAAAAAATTTCTAATAAAATTTGTTGAATTAAAATTTTTAATAGCTCTTTGTTATTTAAAAGTGCATATATGCCCTCTTGCATGAATATAGTCATGCATACATCAGAGTTTCCCCCAAGTTTAAAAAACGGCAGAGCGCTACTGTTCTGAAAAGGGCACTTTTTATAATTTTTAGGGCACATTTACATTTTTAAGAGCACTTTTTCATTTTTAAGGGCACTTTTATAGAGTTGAATCGAGGATCTAGCGGTTCAAAAAATCATGAAAAAACAGAAATTTTATAAAAAAATTAAAAAGGTAAATTTTGTTAAAAGATCGCGAAAAAACAGCAAATATTCTTAAAAGATCATGAAAAAACAGCCAATTTTGTTAAAAGATCGCAAAAAACTACTGATTTTGTTAAAGGATTGCAAAAAGCGGCATATTTTGCTAAAGAATTGCGAAAAAACGACAAATCTCCTTAAAATATCGCGAAAAAACAGAACTTCTCACAGAATTTTCCATTTTATTGCGATTTTTCGATGAAATTTGCCATTTTTTCTGCAAATCTTTTGACGAAATCTGCCGCTTTATCGCTATTTTTTGACGAAAGTTGACGTTTTTGAGACTCATTTGACAAAATTTTCCATTTTATCGCGATTTTTGGAAGAAATTTATCTTTTTTCCACGATCTTTTGAGGAAATCTGCCGTTTTTTTAAAATTTTTTGACGAAATTAGCCATTTTTTGCAAATCCTGCTGAAAAGTAGTCATTATTTCGCGATTTTTAACGAAATTTGGCATTTTTTAGCGATTTTTTGACGAAATTACCTGTCCCACGGGACGCGTATGAGGCTATTTTTTGTGTTCCGTCGGCGATTTTTTTTGTAATTTACACGCTCTAACGCGTTCGGATCATCGGTGGAGGGCTGCGTTTTTTCAAATGTGGGGGAAGAAGGGCGCTATTTTTTTTTGAATGAATGACAAGAGGGGCGCTAGTTTTTGGATGAAGGGCAAGAGGGGCGCTAGTTTTTGGATGAAGGGCAAGAGGGGCGCTATTTTTCAAACTAAAGGGCAGGAGGGGCGGAGCGCCCCCCTGAAACCCTCTGGGGGAAACTCTGCATACATTTCTTCTATGAATGATTAAATTCATGCATATGCTAATTGAGAATACTGAAATAAATTGCGATATATAATACATTATGAAATATGCATAATTCATAATACTATTTTCAAGAAATGGTGTTTTTTTATATGTGTGATTTTAAATGTTTATAGGGGATAAAAGTGACATTTTAATGACACTTAAAATAAGTTAAGTAATAAAACATGTAACTAAGTAACCATTTTCCTCTTTGATTTTATAAAGCAGTAAAAATGGAAAAATAAGGGTGGGATTAAAGGTCAATGTAAATCAGAAAAAGAACTTGGTATGCCCATTTTAAAATTTAACCGACATATTTACAATTCTAACTATAAATCACTAGCAACTCCATCAATTTGTTTTTTTAGTATTAATGCCTTCATTATTGAAAAATTAGGTTATAACCCTGTAATGGATATCTTGGGTAATTACGGTATCTTGCAGATTTAATATTGACTATTACAAGTTATCATCAATGCCGTGAAAAGTAGATCGATAAAAAGAGAAGTATGCAGCCAGGTTCTTTAAAGTAAAGTTTTATTTTCACCCTTTCGAGAAAGTAGGACGCTCAGCGTAAATTACTGGTGGTTACAGCAGAGCCGGGGCAAGAGAAAAAGTGACCGTTCTTTTAGTCAGAACCAAGATAACATCAGTTGTCAGATATCGCCAAAGGTTACAATGTTTGGCATGTATATGATATTTGGCCAAAATATACGTGCAATATTTTTCTTCTGAGAGAGAGATTTTTGTACTTAGCATATTAACAAGATAATCGCTAATTGGCGAAAAAGAGTTTAAACCTTGATATTGGAATTTGAAAAAAGCAAAGAAATTTTGTGGGATAGGCTTTGGGGCTCATGAAGCGGTCTAACATTTGCGAATGTATACCAAATAAGGAACGGTAGCATGAGAAGGAAATATATGTACGACGCGCAAAACATCCTATGCAGCATTTTTATTGTAGAGCAGCTGGTATAAGAAAACCACATTCGGTTTTCTATGACCATATAAGGTATGGACAAAGTGAAATACATGTGCTGGGATTTCGGTGACCGTTACATTAAGGGATTGGTTTAAGTATTACTAAAATGAGAAAAGGGGCGATATATTTGTAACTTCAATTGTAATGTAGATCCTGTTGTGATCATAATTTTAGTTACTTTAAAAGAAAAGATTTTTTTTTTTCTTTCTTTTTTTTTTTTTTTTTTTTTTTTTTTTAACTGGAGAACCAGATAAGTTTATCAATTTGTTACCTAACATCGTCATATTCAATGATATATGATATATTGATATCATATATCTCCCCCGCTGGTTTGGGTTTGAAAAAATTTTGGACCCGGTACGAAAATGTCTCTCTCAGAATTACATACAAAAGTGTAGAATTATGCTGGTTAAATATAATGAATTGATTACATATATTTGAATTTATGCAGTTATACATTATGTCGACATATGCTTATATATCTTCAGAGACTCTCTCTTTTATTTTATTTATTTATTTTTTTTTTTTTCAATGTTCATTTATTTTGATGTTGTTGTCGTTCCGGAACACATTGGCCTTTTATTGCTTAGAGTTCAGGCCTTATTTGTGCTTTTTCTAGCACTTTGCACACAACAAGACATTCTTCCTGTTTTTTTTTTTTCTAGGTATACCATATATTGTTCCTTTATAAAGGTTATCTTTTTTTTTTTAATCAAAGATAAGGCGCCAAATGCAAGGAAGATGTTTAATATGTAAAATAGTCATGAAGTTCGTACCATCAATTGTTTATAATATATATACTTATGAAGAATGTTAGCTATAGGTCACGAATAATATAAAAACATAGGTTATGGATAAAATGAAATCTCGAATAAAATATGAAGAATATGAAGTATATAATAAAAGTATGAATTATGTGGTACAAATATGAAAATCTATACTAAAAGAATACGAAATGGATAGTAAAAATATGAAGTGTAGGTTAAAAATATGAAATGGAGGTTAAAAATATGAAATGGAGGTTAAAAATATGAAATGGAGGTTAAAAATATGAAATGGCGGTTAAAAATATGAAATGGAGGTTAAAATATGAAATGGAGGTTGCAACCATGTAAGTGTATCATAATAATATGAAAAATAATGAAATGTTATGGATGAAGTGTATTTTGTGACAAATGAGTATGTTTAAAAAAAATAAGAAAAAAAACCAAAAATTCGTGTATCCACACAGGACAAGCAAAAAAAAGGAAAGCGACACGCGATCCATAAAAAGGTGCTGCCCTTAATCTTGTCAAATGACAAGGTGATGGCATCGGCTTATGGCCTAGCCCTATGGGAAGTGGGAATATTGGCGAGAGCCCACATTACATGGACCCTCTGCTCCTCCCGAAATCTTTTGCTTTCTCAGAGGAGCACACGTCGCATTACATAGAAAAACAGGGAGTTTAAGTAAAATTGGTGTGAACTGCACCAATCCGAAATTTGTTTCTCACCACAATGAAGTTACAGGTCCTTTGGGCGACTTTTGAACGGGCCTTCACTTCGAAGGGGCATAATTAAAAATAAAAAAAAATTCTGATACATATGGTATTTATATATATCTGAAAGGGAATGTCAATCCTAGAGTAGTGAGAAACAGCTTTGTCATAATCGGTTAGAGATTTATTGTGCATCATGATTATGTTTGATATGACTAAAATTTAATGTATGTGCAATGTGATATGTTATTTTTATTATTACTATTATTATTATTATTATTACGTATGAACAACAAAACTACTGAAAGGGAAAAGTAAAAATCTTGGCGACAACCCAGCAAATAAGAGACAACTGTTATGTGGAAGCCCCCTGTGATGGAGAACCTGGACCAGCCATGAACTCCCTCAAAGGAAACTCGAACACAACATGCATATCATTGTGATGTACTGCATTTACTGTAAATCTATGTTAACCTAATATTGTGATGGGCTGTGTTAAAAACGAGATCTTAGGTTGTATTTTATGGAGCTATTTCCTGGGTGACTTATATTTTCCTCATGACGCACAAATAAATGATCATTTCTAGGGGGGGCTATAATTAGCCTGTCAATGTGTACTCTGAATGCCGATTCATCGGGTGAGTGTAAACGCTTAATGGAAACAGAAACTGGCGAATATTTATGTACCACAATAAAAGGTCCGGTGTATTTTGGTTTAAACTTATCAACGGATTTGAGGTACACTATATCCTTTTCTAAGATTACTCTTAGTTTCGCTCGTTTCTGGAAGTGTTGATTTCTCTTTTCTTGTGAATTTTTGATGTTAGTGTATGCTTTTTTGTAAATTGAATTCAAATCATTTAGCAACTGGTAAGTTTCTATCCCCTTATCAAGGATTGGCTGATTAATAGTTTGATCAAAAGTATCAAATAATAAAGATAGTTCTCTTCCAAAGTGTAATAAGTTGGGGGAATATTTAGTGGAAGAATGTGTGGAACCATTGTATAGTGATTTATGTATACGTAGTGCATTTTCAAAAGAATGGCCTTCTTCAAGTAAAGTGGTAATTGAATATTTTATTGATTTATTTACTCTCTCTGAAATTGCATTACTTTGGGGGTGACCTACTGAGGAATGGAGTATTTTTATGCCCAATGTATCGTTGAATCTGTTGTACATGTCAGAAGTCAGTTGCTTACCTAAATCGCTGAGAATAGTGGCAGGTCTGCCAAAGGTAGTTATGTAATCAAATAAACATTTAGCAATTTTGTCAGTTGTTGTTGTATGCAAAGCAAATAGTTCGAGGTGCCGTGAAAAATGATCTGTTACCGTTAAAACTGATTGTCCGTTTTTAAATGGTCCTAGTAAGTCAATCCCAATGGTATGTCCTGGGTGGGTTGGTGTGTAAGTGGGCTGAAGTGGAGCAGGTGGTGTTATGTGATGTTTTGTTTGAATACATTTAGTACAAGATGCTACAAAATTTAACGTGTCGGTATACATTCCTTTCCAAAAATATCTAGCTATTACAAATGCATATGTTTTAGTTAACCCGAAGTGTGACAGATGACAAATTGTTAAAACTTTAGCCTTAAGTGAGTCTGGTACAATAATATGGTACGAAAATGTGTTATTATATACGTTTTCTTTTTTTGTCATGAGAACCTTACTGTCAGGATGTATGAAGTACATCGGAAATTTTTTTTGATGATCCATTTCTTAAAATCTCATTGTAAACTTCGGCCAAATTTGGGTCCTTTCTTTGCTCACTGACAAATGTGTCGTTTGATATTTCAAGTAATGGATCCTTGTTTGCATCTCTGCCTGAAATTAAATAATTTACTGAGTTGGGTTTGTTTTTATTGGATTCTTCGATATTGTCCGAAATATCATTATCTACAATTGGTAAAGCATGAGGGTCATTAAGGAGTTCAGGATTTGATTTAAGATCTTGGGTATTGTTTTCAAATGTACACCTTGATAGATAATCAGCAAGTACATTGGATGATCCCGGTACATGTTCGAAGGAAAAGGTGTATTCAGAAAGTTCAGTTAGCCAACGTGTAGTTAAATCCGCAGGGTTACATGTATTCTTGTATTTTTTTAAGGGAGCACTATCTGACAAAATTACAAATTTCCTGTTGTATAAATAGTACTTAAATGCGATTACTGATTTATAAATGGCCATTAATTCAAGTTTTAAAGCTGGGTAACGTTTTTCTGCATGTTTAAGAGATTTAGAAAAATATGCAATAGGAAGTAATTGTCCTTCATGTTCCTGTAATAATGCACCAGCTATCGCTACCTTAGATGCGTCAGTGTTAACGTAAAAGGTTTTTGACCAATCTGGTAAGCGAACCATAGGTGAACTAAAGAACACTTGTTGCATTTTTTTGAATAATTCTTGGTGTTTTTGTGTCCATTTAAATGTAGCTTTAGGAGTAGTCAAATCAATGAGAGGTTGAATAATTTCCGAAAATGATGGCACCAATGATTTATAAAATGTTACTAAACCAATGAATTTTTTTAATTGTCTCTTAGTTTTTGGTGTGGGAAACGAGTTAATTTTAACAATGTTTGCCTGAATCGGTGCAATAGAGTGGTTTTCAATATGGAACCCTAAGTAGTCAACTGCTGATGTATGAAATGTACATTTGTTTGGAGTCAATGTTAAATTATACTTAGTTAAGATTTTAAGTATTTTATCTAACTTTGAACAAGTTTCCTCAAATGAGTTTGACCCAAATATTAGATCATCTTGATATGAATATACTCCATCAATTTGCAATTCATCAATTAAAGAATCCATTAAATGTTGGAAGAATCCACTTGATGACTTTAGACCAAATACTAGACGTTTATATTTAAAAGTCCCATAGATACATGTAAAGGTTAGTGGGTCTTGAAATTGTTCCGGAAGGTCTATTTGATGATACGCCATTTTGAAGTCTAGTGAAGTGAAAAATTTGTATGCGGATAAATTTGAAATTATGGTTTGTATTTTTGGTAGGGGGTATGATGAGCCTTGTAACACGGAATTTAACATACGTAAGTCTAGAGCGAGTCTGTATTTCTGTTTTCCAGACTGATCAGTCTTCTTTTTTACAAGCAAAATGGGACATGCCCACTCAGAACAATTTCGTTCTATAATATCTGCTTCAAGAAGTTGATGAATTTGCTCTTTCATTTCGTTATGTAATGATTGTGGGAGGGGAAATGGTAATGTTTTTATGGGATAGTCATTTATAAACTTTAAATTTGGGACTACCTTGTCTGCGTGGCCTAGTGTTTTTATGGATTTGGAAAATGATGCATAATTATCAAGCAATAATTTTCCTAACCTTTTTGCATTCTCTTCCTGTAAATGATTTAAATTAAAGTCACTAATTTTTAGTTCTTCTTTACGTTGATTTAATGTTTCATTTGATGCCTGAATATAATTACAAATGTAATCCTTTAAGTTATCCTGAGATTTAAGATTAAAATTCGAAACATTTTCACATGAATTCATAATTTGATGAAAATTTGTGTTTTGTGACGGGTCCATAATGTCCATTGTTTCAAATAAAGTTCCTATTCGTGCATTTTTGTTTATGTGTACAGGTTTAGTAGATGAATTTTGTATAAAAACATAAAACTGGAATTTTTGTGGGGATCTAGTTGTGTTTTGAGTTCCTTCCATGTCTGATTCATAACTTTGACCACCTACAATACTATCGTAAGAAATTATATTCTTTTTTGTTTCACATTGAAAATAGTAATGTTTTCTTGGGTCAATTGAATCAGTTTTTATGGAGATCCACCTCTTTTCCTGTGGTTCTAGTTTAAGTTTATTCTCCAATCGAATTTCTTTTGGGAATTTTTCCGATTGATGTATTTCATGTGTTTCAAGATGATGTGTTTCATTCTCACATAAGGCAGAATCAAGTAGTGGTATGCTAAATTCATTTGTTGACATTTTATTCTTATGAATATCTATCACAATTCTATTTTTGTGAATAAAATCAAAGCCTAAAATTCCCTGGAAGTTAGCGGAATTCGATATGTCAACAATGTAGAAATTATGCGAGAATGACTTTTGGTGTATGCGAATAGAAGTTTTAATGCATGCAGTGAACTGAACATCTGAATTAACTGTTTTAATAGTGACGCCTGTTCCTAATCTTTTATATTTTAGTTTGTCTTTAATTTTTTCAAACAAATCTTGTGATATAATTGAAATGGATGAACCAGTATCGAGCAAAAAGTTGGTTTTATGTCTTGCAATGGAGGCCTTTATGAGGGGGAGTGTTGGGGATGAATTATTTACATTGCAAATAACTGCAACTTTGTCATCACATATGTTAACAGTTTGTGAAGCTACTTCATTATTGTTTTCGACTGTTTGTGATGCAGAATTTTTGGACCATTTAACTTCACATTTTGTTTGCGAAGCAACGGATTTAACCCTTCTGTCTGGACAGAGTGTAGGCAGTGTTGGGTCATGAGTCCATGGAAATTCGTCTGAAGTTGCTGATGTGTTAGACTTCTTTTGAGATGTAAAGCCATCAGCTGAAGTACATCTCATTAGTAGTTTAAATTACCATTTCTGTTATCATTCCTTCTATAGTTATTGTCGTATTTATAACTATGTTTATTTCTATTTGAATTTGCTCTACGCCATTTAAAACAATGTTTTGCTGTGTGGCCACGCTTCGCACATAGCTGGCAAGCGGGTGGTGATGTAGATTTATTTTTACGTGTGTTATGTTTAGGTGAAACCGTATGCTTCCTTTTAAAGTCCTTGTTCGCATACTGTTCACGCTGTTTTGAATTTTGTGGGGTTATACTGTGAATTGCGTCTATGTTTTGTTCATTTGGAATGCTTGTTAGTGTTAATGCATTGACTCTTTCAGTTAAAATTTTTAACTGATTAGCAATAAAGTCTGCTACAGGATTTGTTGTGTTACATGTTTGTAGCACATTCTCATTTTGCATTATATCCTGCAACATTTGTGCCCTGTCAACAGCAGTGTCATAATCGAGAATGTTTTCCTCTTGCAATTTAATTCTCAGTGGGGGTGGAATGCACGAGATTAGTTTTGTGTATTTAATGTTGTCTAAGGCTTCTTTATCTTTTATGTTATCATGTACTCGAGTAGTTAGAATATTTATTCTGTGTGCAAGGTTTCTAATCGTTTCTTGAGGCAGCATTATTAAATTGTTAAATTCCCCGAGCGCTGTTGTTTTACTAGGGGGGGCAAAGAATTTTTTGAATTCTTTTTCTACAAATTTTAATTTGTCAGCTTTATAAATAGATGGGTTCTGAGTAAAGAAAGTAAGCGCAGGTCCGGATAACTTACTACCTAGAAATTGGATGGTGTCCTGATCCTTCCATCCGTGTGCTTTGGCTAATGTTTTGATTTGGTTGAAGAAAAAGTCAACCAAATTAGCATCGCCATCAAAAGTGATGGTTTTGAAAGTAATCTTAGAATTAGCCATATCAGTTAAATATGTAGCTGATCTAATGCAACAAATACTAAAAAAAAAGGTTTAAAACTATTTGTAAATGTTAATTGGTAGGTGTAGGGCTACTATTTAATTGCACACGTATTCCTTTGACTAAATTCTAAAGATTTCAAAGGTACTCACAATCATTTAAAGTCAACTAAAATAATAATAAAAACAAAATATCACTTAAATAATAAAAATAGATACCATAATAAAAATTATTAAAGCACTTAGTTAAAAATATCTAGCTCGTAAATGAGATAGTATTAGAAATGTCTTACTCTTATATTTTTTTTATCTATTACTGAAAACATCTATTTGTTCTCTCATGACTCTGAACAAAATATCACATTGAAAATTACTTACTTTGTATCAAAAAAAATTTTATGAAAAAAAATCACCTTTTTTTTTAGATTAAAGAGTAAGAAAATGTATGTATGCATAATAAAAATATAAAGGGTATCTTATTAATGCTTGGATACAGGATTATAATTGAGATGTTTTAATACCGTAAGATAAAGTTTAATCAAATAAGTATTAAAAAGCATTATTACTATTTTTTTTTTGAAATGCTCTGAACAAAAAAATGTTATTTAAATAATCATGTATCCAAATAAAACAATAACAATAATAATAACAAAACATAAATCTAAGTGTTGTGGCATTATTGATGTAATAAAATTTCGCTTGAGCACAAATTCAAAATTTTTTTCTTTTGTGTGTGTATATTGTTTTAGCACCCCTGTCAACAGGGATCAGACGCATATTTCACATTCAAAACTTGTGTGCGTACCATTGATAGATAATTGGCACACACTTTTTTTTTAATATTTTGCGTATTTCTCAATGAAAAATTCTGTATGAGAGATTGATGACTTATTTATCACAAACACTTGATTGCATATTTCACTCTTTTTGTGCTCGACTTGTTGCCACATTAATCGCCACTACTTTTTTTTGGATTTGTTATTTTTTTGTGTATGTTGAAAATTCTGCTGAGACAATAACAATAACTTTCGTTTTTATCACATATTTGGATGTCTTCACACATTTATAACACGCATTGCAGCTGATACACGCCACTGAAAGCACGGAGATGAACGGAGCATATATCACACATGATGAATTCGCAAACAATTATGACGAGCACTGCAGTCGAAATTGAAAAGAAAAAAAAAAAAACTGCCGAAGACACTGAGTTGACCGCAGCACGTCGAAATACGAACGCGATGATGAATGTTGACAGCGGACGGAGCCACGCAGGTCGATCAATCAGGGTCGAAGAAAAAAAAACTTTTGATTTGACATCACTTTTCCAGCTGGCTAAGGCTTGAGTAACTGTCATACTGGGAGGGACGAGCCTCTTTTGCCGCATCCAACACCCTGCGACCCATAGAAGAAGGAATACGTCTCGAATTCTGTGATGCACCGACGGAGCAATAAATCTTGAGTTGTTCGAAAACACCGCATGCCATGCAGAGAAAATGCGAAACCGCTATAGACAGCAGCGATTTCTCCGGATTCTATGAGCGCCCATACTCCTCTAGTCGGGCTAAGTACGGTCTTATAGCACCAAAGTTTGTAATGGATATCTTGGGTAATTACGGTATCTTGCAGATTTAATATTGACTATTACAAGTTATCATCAATGCCGTGAAAAGTAGATCGATAAAAAGAGAAGTATGCAGCCAGGTTCTTTAAAGTAAAGTTTTATTTTCACCCTTTCGAGAAAGTAGGACGCTCAGCGTAAATTACTGGTGGTTACAGCAGAGCCGGGGCAAGAGAAAAAGTGACCGTTCTTTTAGTCAGAACCAAGATAACATCAGTTGTCAGATATCGCCAAAGGTTACAATGTTTGGCATGTATATGATATTTGGCCAAAATATACGTGCAATATTTTTCTTCTGAGAGAGAGATTTTTGTACTTAGCATATTAACAAGATAATCGCTAATTGGCGAAAAAGAGTTTAAACCTTGATATTGGAATTTGAAAAAAGCAAAGGAATTTTGTGGGATAGGCTTTGGGGCTCATGAAGCGGTCTAACATTTGCGAATGTATACCAAATAAGGAACGGTAGCATGAGAAGGAAATATATGTACGACGCGCAAAACATCCTATGCAGCATTTTTATTGTAGAGCAGCTGGTATAAGAAAACCACATTCGGTTTTCTATGACCATATAAGGTATGGACAAAGTGAAATACATGTGCTGGGATTTCGGTGACCGTTACATTAAGGGATTGGTTTAAGTATTACTAAAATGAGAAAAGGGGCGATATATTTGTAACTTCAATTGTAATGTAGATCCTGTTGTGATCATAATTTTAGTTACTTTAAAAGAAAAGATTTTTTTTTTCTTTCTTTTTTTTTTTTTTTTTTTTTTTTTTTTAACTGGAGAACCAGATAAGTTTATCAATTTGTTACCTAACATCGTCATATTCAATGATATATGATATATTGATATCATAAACCCAATTTCTCATAGGGTCATTCCATGTCAAATCAACCAAAAAAATTCAATATTCAAGCTGACCATTTCCGATTTCAATAAAACTACTAGGGATCATTCTCTACGATGATACAAATTAGAGCATATTTTTATTTTTTGTTTATCGCTTTAAATTTTTATACAATTATTTAAATTTTGAAAAATCATTTTTTGACTTGCATAACTATTTTCAATTTTGAATTTCTCAAGAAAATTTTCATAGAAAATTTTATGACCATTCATTTCAAAGAGGAGTTTATAAGGTTTAATTTGGTATGCAAGTCGACTATGTATAATTAAAATAAATAAAATTTAAAAATTTTTAAAAATTAAAAATTTTTTAGAGAGTCATTTTTAAAAATTTTGAAAAAATTGTATGTTTGTTGTAATATTATAAGCTTTAAATTCTGAAATTTTTAGAGTGGGATCTCAATGGGATCAGGAGTTATGAAATAAAAGCTGAAAATTACCATACAAATCCTAAATAAATAACAAAACAGACAGAATTAAATTGCTATTTTAATGGTAATTTTTGCTTTTATTTAATAACTCCTGATCCCATTGAGATCCCACTCTAAAAATTTCAGAATTTAAAGCTTATAATATTACAATATACATAAATTTTTTTCAAAAATTTTAAAAATGACTATCTAAAAAATTTTAAAAATTTTAACATTTTATTTATTTTAACTATACATAGTCGACTTGCATATTAAATTAAACCTTATAAACTCCTCTTTGAAACGAGTGGTCATAAAATTTTCTATGTTTAATAGAACTTGAGAAATTCAAAATTGAAAATATATATGCTGCTTGAGTGGTGCTTAAGATGCCTTAATCAAGTAGGAGGCTCTCTCTGTCAACAATTGAGTTCCAAACTTGAACATAGCCCCTAAAATACGATCGTTTGTTTTAAAATAATTTCTCAAAACTTATAAAACAAATTGCCCAAAAATATGTTTCGGGCTAATTGAAGGGTTTGGAGTTCAATTATGCTGTCAAAAATGGGTACTGCTATTAAAAAACGTTAGGGTTTGTTTTAATGTGTGAATGGCCTCCTTAGCAAATTTCATATACCTCATTTAAAAGTCTTCTTTATTTCTAATCGTTTGGTTCCTGTAACAGAGAATAATTATCATAATGGCATCTTAATTGTTAAATTTATTTGAAAATAACTGCTTTGTTTTCATTGGTATGCTTTCATTCATTAAATTCTGGTTCTAAATAGAGAAATAAAAACAATTATATTTATTACTTTTTATGGGGTGTTCATTACTGTGCCAGAGAGTGTTCATTACTGGTCCAGGAGTACCCATTACTAAGCTTTTCATATATTTCTGTTATTTAAAATTAAATTTGTGTTCATATTGAAAAATGAGATTTAAGAATGTTCATTGATTGATATAGTAATGATAATATTGAAGTATAACAATTATTGATAATAATAATAAGAAATTCCTTAAGGGTTTCCATTACTGACACATCTACCCTAATACAAGAAGAATTTTGACAATTTGTTAGCAAAAGTTGTTGTGCTTATTGTTACTATAATATTCACTATACATATTTTATTTTTAAATAAAAAACAAACTTAAGTGCGAAACAGTGCATTTTATGTTATCTCTAATGCTGATGACTTTAGATATTTAGTAATACAGCTTCTATATACATGAGTAACATTTCAAAATATCAAGATGTTTATTATCAGAGTGCTTATTACTAAACAAAAAATTTAGACGAGACAACTCCAATTATTGTTATTTAACTAATCATTACAAAGACATTTCGATACTGCATATTTTTGTAAACTAATTCATGAATTGCTAATGTTATAATAACTAGTACGAAAATATCATGAGTTTGGAAATGCATAAAAAAAAAGAATACTATATAACATCTCACAAAACAAAAAATCTCCAAGAGTATCTTAATTATTTGTTCATGTTGAACAGAAGAAAAATAAGAGTACATTGATACATTAGTTACAAACTAATTTGTATTGAAATGTGAAACATATACGAACAGGGTACTTGATACACCTCCAGTATTTGCTTGACTTAAAACTTGAGTAAGAGCTTTTGGTTTCAGCATTTTAATAATGATATGTCAGAATAAAATATGCTACGTAAATTAGTCAGAGCATTTGAAAAAAAGAGGGCAATCAAACTAAAAATCACCTGACAACAGATATAAATATTATGATTTTTCAATATGGTTCACAGTTAAAAGATCGCCTTACTCCGTGGATGGAATAAAAATGTTCAGTGCGTTCAGAAAAAATCTCATGGACATGATTCCAAACGAAAGGGAAAATCGAGGAAAACTAGATGGCTGAATGCACTTGAAAAATTACCTCACTTAATAAAGGCTATCTACTTTTTGACCAATGAAAATGCTCTATAGACGTTGTTAGATCATTCTCATTGTAAGAAAATAGATAGCCTTTAAAATCAGCGATTATTTTTCACGATACTTTTAACAGTTTGAAGCTGTGTTTACACTATGCGGTCTATCAGGTCTACAAGCTCTGCAAGCTCCAAGGACCGTCAAAATTGCGTTCACATTTAAGGCATAAGAACTTGGCTTGCGCATGCGTATATTTGCAAGTTGGGGAAAGGGGGAACGGTCGTGTTTGTTTGTTTACATTCGCGTTCGTATCGAAACGTAAGTGTCAGTATTATTCGAATGGCAATTTCTTTTACTAAGGCATTAATTACCTATAAATTAATAAAAATAAAACTTTTTAAATGGATAATTGCATGCAAGGGAAGCAAGAAAAAGCAATTATCGTTTCCTGAATTTAAAAAATCTGATTTACTATGGTCTTATTTTTCTTTTACTAAGAAAATAAAAGAAAATATTCTTTTTAAACAATTTAAAATAAGGAAACACTGAAAAAAAACTAACTTTTTTTTGGGGGGGGGGGAGGGGGTGTACAATCCCGGTTTTCCACAAAATAAAATTTACTTTTATAATTCCTTTTTGTATTAAGTCTTCAAAAATTATTTAAAATAAGGATTTAGGAAGGCTGAGACAACCTCTAATAAAAGAGATAACTGCTTCAATTCTTCGTTTAAAAAATGGCAATAGTAGCTTACTTTTGTATTCTCAATTGTTATATGTGTAGATTGATTTTTATGTTGACATGTTGCTACAATGTGAAATGAATGCTAATCTGATTACCCATAGTAAACTTAATCGAAGATATAATCAGAAATCAGATTACCACTCATTTCATATTGCATGAGTATATGATGTTGCTTTAGCAATACCACTATCTGGTGCAACCCATCTCATTATTTACATTATTGTTATCTGTGCTATAAATACTTTCTCTGCTATAAATCCTTAAAATGACAAGAAGATAAAAAATTAATTACTTTAACATAATCATTGTAAACCCCCGCTGCTTTATAAATGAGATTACAGAATTTCTTTAGTACATGTAACAGAAAATATTTCATTTCTCAAACAATATACTGGTTAAAAAAAAAAGTAGCATGTAATAAAATTTTATTTTTGCATAGTTTGAAAATAAAACTTTTAATTTATAGATAATGGATGCTAATTTCAGAAGAGTAAGGGTCATCCCTTGATGATAAAACAATATTTTAAAATGGAAACCTAGACTATCGCTCATGAAAATTAGATCTATAATGATTGCATGAAAATGATGCCATTTTCTATACACATTTAGTTGTGATCAGCCCTGAAGGCTTTTTTTTTTTTAGTAAAATAGCTAATAACCCCTTTAAGACCTGATGAGAAGAAGTATCCCTTGTATTTATAAACAAAGCTAGTCAAGCCATCTGAAAATAAAGCATGTCATACTACCACCATTATCTGTTGATTAAAAAAATATACTTTACTCTTTCTGCAAACCAAAATGATTGTTCGATAGAGGTTTTTATTATTATTATTACATACAACTGTACCACATGACCCAGAAGCAAAATTTAAATATCAGACGACTGTTTACATCACTTGCTTTATCGCAGAATTATTTATGTTTAAAAATATTTTTTGTTATAATAAAGGGGGGGGGGGTTCAGATAATATATAAACTGATTTTGTAAAAATTCTTTTGGATAGGACTGAGATGTAGACATCACTGATAAATACGCTTATGTTAATCTGCAATTTCTGGAGAATATCACATGAGCAATGGTGGATCCAAAGGGGGAGGTCACAGAGGTAATGACACCCCCCCCCCCTCCCTGAACAGTAGAAATATTCTAAAAAATTCTTTAAATATACCTTAAATTGTTATCCCCCCCGCTCAATAATGAGAATATTTCTGATACTTTAAAGATCTACTCAAATCAAAATTAGATAATTTTTGACACATTTATGGAAGTATTTTTAATTTCAAGAAATTTGCAAGTGCACTCATTCAGGAACTATGTGATTAAAAAGTATTTTACCATTTTTAAATGAGAGCAGATTTTTAAATAAGAGCTTTAAATGAATTCCATGAAATTTGGCATTTTAAACTGCTAATTGTTCTCTCATGCAACATTTCTGTGGCTTCAAATCATAAAATTTATGTAAAAAGCTATCTTAACATTTATGAATAATTTTTTGTATTTATAAGAAATATTTCAATTTCTTGATGTCTGAATGAAATCTGTAAATTATATATTATATTAGGAATACTAATGCAAATTTCATTTATTCAGGAATGAAAATGAATTAGATAAGTATCAGAAAAATCATCACTTTCATTTTAAGAGTAATTTTCAATATAATAATTGATCATGAAGTGATGTGATCCCCCACCTTTTAAAGAAAAAGTGTCATGACCCATCCCCCCTTTTGAATTGAGGGCTGGATACGCTTTTGCATAAAATAAATGAATGTTTTACCATAATATTTTTTATTATTCCCTTTAACTAAATATTCCACTCTGCATAAATATAAATTACATTTTGCTTTATCATTTGATGCTTCAGAAAAATGCATCCACAGTTTTCTTCTTTTTCTTCTCATAATAAAACAAATGAATCAACGAGCACATACATGGTTCGTATGGATACCATTATTTTCCATGTGAAATATCAGTATATTTTTTTTTTCTTAATTAATAAAATAAATCTAGTTCAAATGAGCAAAATTTTGTTTGATTTAAGGAGAGATTTTCTACAAGAAAATACTGGTACAAAAAATTTTTTCAGTGTGAAATTGAAGGATTCGTACTAATCCTGGAATATGAATTCCAAATCATTTGAGATTCAATAATGCTTACAAACAGAATTCTATGCATACACTGATAGGGAAACAAGTGATGCCAAATTTTCTGAATTCAAGCACAATTTTGAATCTTTTATCTCATTGGACCGCCTGGTTAGATTCATGAATACACAAAGCGTTTGGAGTTATTTTCATTTTTTTTTCAGCTGCATATATACACGGTAATGTCTAACAAATTGCATTTCTAAGTAACAATTTGGTATTTTGTATCTTCGGTATCTTAGTAACAAATATATGTAGTTAGCAACAGCTCTAATAACTAATATTTACATGGAAATCTCGGTTATTTACGAGAGTTGGAGCAGTGGCATAGCTTAGATGAGTGACATATGACATGTATAAATGCTGTCACCCCCCTCCCCCTTAAAGAAAAAAAAAAAGAAAAATCTGGCATATTTTTGGGGTTTCGTTCATCTAACAAAACCCTATTCGTCCCTGTCCTGTGTCTGTCTGTCACAGAGTCCATACACAAAAACCATATTAGTCAGCGAGTTCAAATTTTATGAACTTATAGCTGATTACCTCTTGTCACACAACAAATCATAAAATTTTGAGAAAGACTATTATTTTAATTTAAATATTATTTTTAATATCATCAGTTCATTTTTCTTTTTTTTTGTTTGTTTGTTTACTCTTCTAACTGTTGCCACACAAGTTTAAATATATATATATATTTCTTTTTTTACTCTTTACTTTTAAAAGAAATTGAATACTTCTGTTGCCACAGTTACAAAATTGGTATTTAAAACTACAAAAAAATTAATGTCTCAAAAATAAATTGAGATACAGCGTTTAAACAAATTGCATTTAAAAGTACATTTTTTTCCCTTATATAATGGTGTAAAAATTTAAAAAGTGTGATATTTAGAAGTTTTATTTTTTAAGAGTTTTTTCAATTTTCAAATTTGAGAGTTTTTTTTTCATAATAATGTTTTTGAATTATAGTTACATCCTTAATTCATTCTATAAAGTTTTCAGATCATTTTAAAGCAAAAATTAGGTTTTTATGTCAATTCAATGTTAAGATATCTTGGTGTTTGTGATATAACACATATTTTTTTTTTCCGAAAATTTTGTTACATAAATTTTGCTGTTTCTTATTATATTACATTGAAGTACTTCATTTTATAAAACTACAAACATACTTTTAAAATATCAGAAAGTTTAAATTAATTACATTGAATACTTCTGTTTTTATATGGACGCGAAGCGAGAGCTCTGTTTACATGTTTTTCCGTATCGATCAACCCCTGAGACCCCTTAATAGATTAAATAGATCATGCAAAAGACGTGCTTATTTGTTTTTGTTTCATCATATTTACCATCTATTTTGATACGTGAAATGAAATATTTTTTTTTAAATTAAATTATTATTCATTTAAATTACTAGCCACCTCTGGTGACCAGTTTGGTTTCCCTTAAATTTATGCTAAGCTTCGAATATTTTACATTCACTCATAATTTTATTGACTTGCATACCTTTACTAAATCTGCAGATTCTGATAGAGAAATCAACAAATCTATGCGATCAAGGAAGCATTTAGGGGAATACTTCAAAATTCTTTTCTGGTTGGTACGATTGGTAAAGAAATCCCAAAATAGCACTAAAAATCAGCTTTTCGTTTGTTAACTTAACGAAAAAGTAATTTGAAGGGGATATTAGACGAAACCCTCTATGCGATCACACTTAAACATAGAATTGCACTTAACTTATACTTTTCAATTGAAATTCTACGTTTTGACAAATACAATTTCAACATTTGTTCGAAAACTTTTAAGAGCTTCATATTAACAAAGTAATAATATTTTCAATGGAAATTTCATTTTATTTCAGAATTCTTTTCGAAAATCTTATAAAATTATCTATCTATATTTTTGCAAACAAAGATTGGTTGTCAGCCCTTAGAGTGTGACACTCAGGGCAGATTGCCCCCCTCCCCCCGCTAGCTATGTCATTGAGTTGGAATGTAGCCAAAATAAACAAACAATATTCAACATGTTGAAAGTGTTAAAAATGAGATTATTTTCCCATTTTATGTCTTAGTCATTTTGTTATTAAAAATAAATAATTCAAAACAATTCTTGCATCTAAGTTTACTCATAAACAAAACAACTAAATACTTGAAACTTTATTTATGATAAAAATATATAGTCAAATGAAAACAACAAAATATTTAATAAATTTCGTTTATTTGAAAGTACGAGTTACAGTAACATAATATATATATTTTTAAATATTATTACATAACAAAATTTAATACTGAATACAATGATTACTACATATAACAAATAAAATAACATTCATATGCATTATAATGGTTTACGATGATGACACAATGGTTTACAGTAAACTTTATTCTGCATTTTATTCTGAAAAAAAAAAAGCATTTGCAAAAATTGAATAAAAATAAACTGTAACTAGCTAAATTGTGAACTATTAAGGCAATTTTTAAGAAGAGGGATAATCAATAAATAATTCTCAGTTGGATATAATAAAGTAACGAATAGTACATCAAAACAAAACAAAAACACATTTCTTGACATACTTAAAAAAGAAAAAAAAATAGTCTATTAACTGAAATAAACTTCTATGATAAAAACAGATTTGAAAATATCAATTATGCTAGTAGTTTGCACTTCTGTTTTTTAAAAAGAAATCTTATTGTTTACACATCAAAATTTCTAAAAACATTACAATTAATGTATTTTAGATTATTAGTAAGAAGTTAGAATTGAGTACAATTTGGAAGTCAAAACTCATAGTAAATATAAACAAGTCAAAAATTACATATCAAACGTAGCAAAAGAAGTGCATTTGTAATATAACTATTTTATAAATATTTAGATATTGGTGAAATAAATGTTGCTTTTTCTTTACGAAAAAAAAAAAAAAAATTACCGAATACAAAACTTATTACAGTTATACACATTAAATTCAATAATGCAGAAGTAATATGACTCCATCTTAAATAGGGTGTAATCACCATGGTCACCTAGAATCATTACCTATCTTGAGATGTCATTGGATGAATTATGTTCGACAGAATTTAGTAGAATAAAGAAAACTTTCATTAATATCCTTTTAAGTGTAGATTTGATCTTCATAAAATTTAAAATGACATGAGAAAATTCTGCATTGATTATACAAATTAAAATTTGAAACCATTCAATTGAGTAGTTTTTGAGCTGTTATATGCAGACAGAAAGACGAACCAGATGACGATTGATGGTGTTACCTATTTATTTAAATACAAATGCATGCAAAACAATTTAGTTTTTTTTTTTTTTTTTTTGGGGGGGGGGGGGAGAAGAAATAAAATAACATTTAACTTCAAACTTATTAGAAATTGCACTAATATATTTTACATGCAATATATCTCATCATATTGCATATGCTAGGAAGCAACAAAATAATAATATGAAGACTAGAAAAAAAAAAGAAAGACTGATGTAAATGTCTAACAACAAAACATTGCAACATTTATTATTTGCAAACTAAATATTAAACCAATGGCTTTTCAAAATTATTTCCATTTTAGTACTTTAAATTTTTTTCTTTTTTTAATTATTGCATAGGTTTTCTGGGGTTGATGTCTAACCAAATATCTTTACTTTTTTCTTTTTAAAAGTTTTATTTTCCTTTTGAGAACACTTTTAATTTGTGCAATAGTTCTTAAAATGAAATTTTTCTCTGAAAAAGTGCACTTGAAATCAAAAAACTAAAACAATACCCAATTAGATATTGACCTCAAATATCCAATGCAAAACAGAGAAAAAAAAAATTAAATGCAAATGGGTAATTTATAAAGAAAGTTGTCATTGGTTTAATATTATTTTGCAAGCATATTAAACACTTGATATATAATAAATAAACTAAATAAAATATATAATAAATAAACAAACTAAAAATTTCAAAACGAAGACCAAAATAAAATTATTTACTTATAACATCATAATGTCTCATTTTATAATTTATATATAATATTAAAAATATAATTTAAAATATGGTACTTTTCTATAACCCGAGTACAGATGATAAATCAAAAAATATCATCTTTATCATCATTTGCATTCCATTATTTTAATTTTAAACAATTCACCCATTTCATTATAAAAGATATATTACAAAATACATGCCATCAAAATATTGTTTCTAATTTGTACCTGTGTGGAAAAAAGTTGTTATTGGAAAGATTTGCACATGACTAACATAAAAGTACCAAAAATTACCTAAAGTTAAATGTAAATATTAAATAGCTTAACTAGTATGAGTAATAGTTGGTGTAGAATAATTTAAATTAGAAAAAATATGAGAATACTATCCATAATTGAAAGCTTTAAATAAAGTGCACTACATTACATACTATTTATAAAGGTTTTTAAGTGTTGTGGGAGAGAATACAACTATTTGCAATATGATAGATGTAAATTTTCCATTTTTCATTTTTGGGTGAAAAAAAAAAAAAAAACCAAAATGGAAAATTTACATCTATTATAATTAATTTACCGATTGAATAATCTTGTTTAAAATTAATCTAATATTTGCAATATGTTTTACTAATAAACATTTTCCATGCTGGCAAATTTCAAAACATGGCTTTCATTTTTTTTTTTTTTTTGTAATGAACTTTAAAAATTTCAGTAGATTTAGAAGAATCATTTCAAATTATAGCATTTTAGAACTGTAAAAGTATTAATTCAAATTTTGGGAGTTATTGAATAGAAGGATCATCCCATTGTAACATATCTTATAATTAAGACAATTTATAGCAATAATTTCAGTAATATAACACACAAAAAATATTCAAATGTAAATTTGGATAAAAATTATATTTTTTATGGTAACTTGCATTATTTTTTCAGTTATGTTAGTTATAATAAATATAACTGCCAGGTGCGAGAAAAAACACTAAAATTAGATAATTTTCGTCTAAATTTATCATTGAATAGGTTTAATGAACGAATCATGCCAATTTTACATTTTGAATATTATTTTAATTTTATAATACTAAAATTAGTGAAATAATATAAAACAAGTTACCATGGAATGACCTAGTACAGGGTCGGCAAACTTATGGCATGCGGTCAATTATTTTCGGCATGACATAGATTTAATTTCTCAAATCAAAAGATATTAAAATATCTGAAATAGTGAAGTTGAACGAAATGTGTAAATTTTGACTAGCTAGGTTTGTCTGAATTCGATTAGTTCAATTGATGACCATTGCCATACAGACTGAAGAGAAACTATAACAATAACTCGATATTCAATTCTATATCAATATTGACTCAAAAAGTTTCAGTTTATGAGATTGTCGAAAAGGAAAAGCACCACAAATTTTCTAAATTTAAATATAAGTATTGAATACCTTAAACAGTATGAGTAAAACCAGTGTAGAATAATTTAAATTGAAATAATATGAGAATACTTTTCACAATTGAAAGTCTTAACCCTTTCTGGCACACTATGCCCAGTTCAGGATACCTAATTTTAATTCCAAATGGCACCAGTAATATTTTAATAAAATTTTGTTTTTACAATGAAATCTTAAATTAAGGGATTCTTAATTTCTAAAAAAATTGTTTGTAAATTCCAGTGATTGTCACTAATTTCTTATTCTACTAACAGAAACTGCCCGTGCCAGAAAGGGTTAAATAAAGTGTACTATATTATATATTACAATAATTTCTTAACAATCGTTATGGTTAGTTTCCCGATAATATCTGCAAATGTCAATATCATAAGTATGAGTATCTTTCTGTACATATAAAGGAGTTAAATTCTAATCTTTTATTTATTTTTTTAATAATAGAAAAGACCAATTGAAGTTAAAATATATATTTATTAAGCATAAAACATTAAAAGTACATGCTTTAAATAAATTTGGATAATTATAAGCATTTAGTATAAAAATTATTTGCTAGTGTATAACAGAAAATTTAGTGATGTGCTATTGTTTGACAGAACGGATCTTATGTTTATAAATTTTCATATAAAGAAAAGTAATGGTTTTTTTTTTCTATTTTAAATTTAAGACACTTTACCCATGAAGAATCACATTCCATTACATTTTCGACAAGTTGTTGATGTTTTACAATCTCGTCGACAATTTTTGTAGAAGATATTTCACCTGCAATAAAAATTCGAAATTTAGAAAATTGAAAAAAATCTGTACAAAAAAATAAAGGAAATTACTAATCTATATTTTATCTAAAAACAAGGGCTGAAGCTCTTGCAATGTGCAGTAATATGGCAGGTTATGCAGTACATAAGTGTCCAGTGTCACATAGTTCTTAGAATCAGAAAAACAAGTGAGTTTACTTTGTAAAAAGATATATTTTATTAAACAAAATCGGCGAATAACCATGTTCAATCTTCACAAATGTTGAAATGTTCCACATTTTTTTGTTCCGTGAATAACCAAAACATGCAAATGTTAAGGGATTATTATATTTATAATAATAAAGAGTGTTTGGGAAGAGGAACAATACAACACCACAAATGTGGGTAGTTCTAGGTTATCCTGTCGACCAAAATTCTATTGCCAAATTATAAGATTAAATGCCAATAATAGATGATTGTGAATGTCAATTCAACAACATTAAATACTATACACATGTTTAAAACATCATTGAGTGATTTTTATTTTGACTTTTTATTTGCATTTTTATTAATATCTTACTAATTATTTGTTTGTTTCTTATTTAAAATAAAAATTATGTCAATATGTATAATTTGGCAAAATCAGTCGACAGGATAACCCAACAGAGTATTACCCAAATGTGTAACATATTTTACTAATAAACATTTTCCATGCTAGCAAATTTAAAAGCATGGTTGAATTTATTAAATTTTTTCGTAGATTTTTTGTAAGATTTTGTAAAGATTTCAGTGACCTAAAAATAAGAAGACTCATTTGAAATTATAGCAATTTAGGACTGGAAATGTATTAATTCCAATTTTGGGAGTCATTGAATAATAGGGCCATTACACTGTAATGTACATTATATTCAGGACAATTTACAGCAATAATTTCAGTAATATAACACAAAAATATTCAAATAAAAGTTGACAGGATTTACTAAACATATTCAAATGTCAATTTGGATAAAAATATAATAACTTATATATATATATATATATATTTTAACAGAAATGTTAGTGGTAATAAATCTATCAGTTCAAGGAAAAAATACTAAAATTAGGTAATTTTCATCTAAATTTATCTTTGAATAGGTTTAATTAATGAATATGTCAACTTTACATTTTGAACATCATTTTAGATTTATATTACTAAAATTACCGATATAAACTGTTCTAAATGTAACACAAGTTATGATGGAATGACCCAGTATATTACAAACATTACCTGGATAAAGCAAACAATATCACTTAATTTTATTTTGAAACTCGGAGCTTTTTAAACATTAATTACAATGTTGACACATTTATTAATTCTATAATGTTTACTAATACATGGATTATTTTAACATTAATAAATATTAAATACATTATTTTTATTACATGTGCAATTTAATAATTATTAATAAATGAATTTACAACCTTGATTATAACATGAATAAATTATACATTTTAAATTATTTCAATGGTAGAAATAAAGAAAAAATATGTACATGTATGTATGTATATATATATTAGAGATGTACCGAATATTCGGTATCTATTCGGTATTCAGCCTATTCGGCCATGTTACCAAGTATTCGGTTTGGCCGAATATCAAACTATTCGGTTACGCCGAATATTCGGCTTGGCCGAATATGAAACTATTTGGCCTGCCAAATATTCAGTTTGGCCAAATATCAAAGTATTCAGCCAAATCCAATATTTAATAAAGCCTTTTTAATACATATTCTAAAAAACTTTTCACAATTTCTACTTTTAACTGTCAATTTATTAATACACATTTAAAAAATTAGAAATAAAATCATATTTAAATAATATAGAATGTTTTTACATTATTTATTTGCTGTTTGTAAAGTTTAACTTAAGAAAATTAACCATGAGAAGGATTAAAATTATTTATTAGGATTCTCCTTAGGAATAAATTATGCAAGTGCAGATGCAAGTTCCTAAATTCTATTTAGTAAATAATCTGTTTCTTGCTTTTCCCAAAAGTCCTTAAACAAAAAAGGAAAACTTTTGAGATTAGTAATAGCTATCAAGGCAAACAATTTTTTGTTTATGAAACCATAATCATAATCAACTTATTGAATCATAAATGCATTGTATTTCATCTCACCCTAGGTCAAACTTATGCTTTCATTTGTTGCATTAACAATAAGTAAGATACCACAACTATATTTTCAACTATCATGCTTTGATTTCTGTAAAATATGATGTGATGGGAAGGATGGAAAATGCCAATATTCATAAGAAACGAACTATGAGCTAGACATTCCTTTATTCAGAATTAAGTTGAAAGTATTTATACTTTATATTGAAAAAAATCTGCCTTGAGTTATTTAAAAAGAACAAATATGAGACTGTACAGTTTTTCTTCAACTATTTTTTCATTATTTCTCTTTGATTTCAAAATGTTTGCTTCAATTCATAGAAGAAATGAAATTTAAAATTTTACTAATTGAAAAAGTCTCATAATTATGCTTCTTAAAAAAAGTAGATTTTTTTTCAATACTGAATGTTCTTATAAAAAGCTCTTGTTTATCAAAGTATAAGTTTCTCTTATTAAATATTATGTAAAATTGTTTTAAAAAGTAAAATTTTTATACCTTTGCACTTTGAAATATAAAAAGTATTTGGAAAGCCGAATATTCGGTCGAATAGTTACTATTCGGCCTAACAATCATTATTCGGCTAGTCAAATATTTGGTATTTGGTTTAGCTGTCGGCCGAATATTCGGTATTCGGTCAAAATCACTATTCGGTGCATCCCTAATATATATATATATATATAGTTATCAAGCTGATATTAAATTATAACTTACAATTAAACATGAGCATTTTATTTTAAATAACAAAAGAACAAATAAATTAATAAAACATTAATAAGAATACAAATAAAACTTCATATTAAAAGTAAATTGATGGCATAATGAACACATGATACATGTTTAATGTCACATAAATGTGATATTTTTTATCATCATAATTAGCATTTAACCTTTTAGTTTGTATCTTTTTAGTCGACAAAATAATCAAGTAGTACCAAATACTATAAAAAAGAGATATTGTTACTTTAAAATAGTTATCTAATGAAATAATGCTTCACTAATCCCAAACAAAGAATGGCTTTTGCTAGTTTATATATAATATAAAAAAATAATTTAAAATATAGTACTTTTCTATTAACTGGGTACAGATGATCTGAAATTAAATGCAAATATTAAATAACTTAACTAGTATGAGTAATAGTTAGTATAGAATGTTTTAAATTTAAAAAAAATATGAGAATGCTATCCATAATTGAAAGCCTTAAATAAAGTGCACTGTATTATATACTATTTATAAAGGTAATTTAGAAAAAAAAAGTGTTGTGGGAGAGAATACAACTACTTGCAATATGTTTTATTAATAAACATTTTCCATGCTGACGAATTTCAAAACATGGCTTCCATTTATTTATTTGTTTTGTAATGAACTTTAAAGATTTCAGTAAATCAAAAATTTAGAAGAATCATTTCAAATTACAGCATTTTAGGACTGGAAAAATATTAATTCAAATTTTAGGAGTTATTGAATAGTAGGATCATTCCATTGTAACATATCTTATAACTAAGAAATTTACAGCAATAATTTCAGTAATATAACACCAAAAAATATTCAATGAATATTGACATGACAATTTTAAATTTTGAATGTTATTTTAGTTTTGTACTACTAAAATTAGTGAAATAAACTGTTCTAAATTGCCATGGAATGACCTAGTAAATTACAAACAATGTTAATCCAATAACAAACAATATCAAATAATTTTATTTCAAACTGAGCTCTCAAAATATTAATTATAATGTTGAAACATTTATAATCTTCATAATAATGCTTTTTAAAGCATTTTGGATTATTTTAACCTCTTCAGTCCCTGAGTACCCAAATGGGTACATCAGTTTTGTCCCATTTTATTAATGATACTCAAATATAAATGAAATTTCGATATAAGAATAATATGTTTCGTATTCTAAGATTCGAGCTAATGAAAATAAAAGAAAAATCTCGCTCTGAAGTCAAACGAGAGAAGAAATAATTCAGTAATAATTAAAAATACTGTAATAATCGCCAGTAGCGAAGAGGTTAACATTAAAATATATTAAATCAAATATATTATTACACGTGCAATTTAATAATGATAAAAGAAATTACAACTTTGATAATATCATAGTCATAGATACATATTAGATAATTTCATTAGTAGAAATATTAATGAAAAAAATATATATACATATATATGTATAGATTCATAATCATTAAGCTGATATTAAATAAGAAACCTTGGTTGAAAATTAAAGATACTCAATCATAAATCATAATTACTGTATCAATAATTGACACAGCTTTCGCCGATTTTTACAGATGATTTTTTTTTTGCGAAAAAGGATTTTACATAAAATGATATTAATAAACAGAAAACAGTGTAGTTTTGATAAAAATTACTTACAAGCATGATACTTACAAATATTACAGAAGATTCATATTTTAAAAGCAAGAGTAAGATCAAAGTCATGACAGGCATTCGCATAATTGGTGAAAAACATCCCATTGAAAGCATTCTGTAATTTAAATAAAAAAATGGCTATAATATTCATAATAAACCAATAAAAACAACATAGTATGCATTTCAAAATCTCCCTTTTTTATGCAACAGAAAATCTATTAAAAAACTACATACTTACAGTCAGTCATACCAATTAACTTGATTGATAGATTACACTAACAGTAGTTCCTGATTGACTATCTGAGAACAAAACAACAAAACTAGCACATTTCCAATTTCTTTCAGAATCTTACAGATGGTAGTTTTTTTTTTTATATACAACTACACACCTGTGATCTTCTAAAAGCGACAAATTCGGTGGAAAATATGCATCCATAACAGCACCAACACATTCATCAGACACGCATCTCTATGCAATAT
Organism: Maratus speculifer; assembly: GCA_964019185.1. NCBI lineage: Eukaryota > Metazoa > Arthropoda > Arachnida > Araneae > Salticidae > Maratus > Maratus speculifer. The sequence continues at coordinate 29,834,389 of OZ025295.1, forward strand.
TTACGAATTAATTTTTCTGACTCTTCCTGAAAAAAACTTATATTAATGAATTTTTACAACTTAAGCCATTAGTTATTCTGAAAGGTGGGGCATACGAAAATTCAAGTTGTAGTTTTTACAGTTAATATACTACTACTGAATAGCATGTTTAAAAAAAAAAAAATAAACATCTTAGAATAAAAAAAAAAAAAAAAAAAAAAAAAAAAAAAAAAAATAGGGGTGGTTTATTAATTAGTACTGAAAATTAAAAGCAAAAATTGTTTATTTACAAACAGGTTTGTTCATTTTAGCAAAAGTTAAATCTTATAAGTGCAGTTTTATTCTATCGTTTTTTGAATAACAAAGCAAGTCACAAATTGAGTTTATGATCAGTCAAATATATAACAGTAATAGAAAAACTGGAAAGTTAATTAAAAACTAATTCTATAGCTAAAAGTTTTAGGGTAAAGTTAAGAATTGCTATTACTAGAAATGCATTAAATAGAATAACTTCAAAGAAATATCTGAAAGAAATCGAAGTATTTATTCATAAAAAAAGGCATTTTTGTACACTATGATAAAATGACGGCCAAATTATTTTAATCTATATTAAAATACTAGCAATTTGTTTTCTAAATTCATGTACTTGAAACCAGGTAATTATAAATAATTCAGAAATAAATAACGCAGTTAACAATTAAAAAAACAAATTAGTAACGTAGTATACAAGTACAAGAATATATAAATTAAAGTATTTAAGAATAAATAGCTTTATAAAGAGTTTGTTAATATAAAAAGTGAGATGACTATCAAATGAATTTTAGTAGCGTAATATGTGAATAAAAATAATAATTTACGATTGTATAGCTTTGTAAAATAAAGTTCTGCAGTTATAAAACAATGTAGTGAAAAATTAAAAATATCTGAAAAGCTTTACGTACCTTTAATTTGTAAATTCCTAAAATTATAAGCTTCCGTCTGCTTCATGGATCAGAAATACAACTGGATAACGGATCCCTTTGTTCTCTTCTGAAATACTTGAAGCTGGAATGACCGAGGTTCTATCGCCAAAAGGGTGACATTTTTTGGCGGTGATCCCTTTGGCGGTGTACCGTGAAGCTCTATCAACGCCAAGGAGCTTAAACTAATGGAGGAGACAACGCTCCGCTACGCAATGCTAGGAAAGTGAAGCCTGCCACGCCCCCTTATACTCCCAAAACATTGAAGAACGCGTAGCGAAACATTGAAAAATGAGTTCCGAAAATTTTGAATAAAAATAATTTTAGAGTCCGGATCAGGTTTCTTCGATGATTTTACGTTTATAGAAGATTGTTTATACATATTATCTTGTTTTTTATCGTAAAATTTCAGATATTTTTTCATACATACGTCTCAAACACCAAGTGAAAAAAAATGTTTTTTACTATGATTACAGTGTTGAATTCAGACATTTTTCTCCGGGAGGGACTTCTGTGGCTTTAGGGAAGGGGGCACAAAAGATCTTAATATTTATTAAACGGCTAACATTAGATTTAATACAATTTTCACTCATTCTACAAACATTAGAAGTAAGAATGCGATTTTAAAAAATATTAAAATTTCTCTGGTTTAAACAGATGAGAAAAATATCCTACAATATGAGCAAAAATGTTTCAAGCGTAATAGATCGATTTCTGTTATGAAAATATTGTTTTTGCAAAACTTATTTTTATTAAATGAGGCTACCAAACACCCCCCCCCCCCAAAAAAAAAAATAAAAAAATAAATAAATAAAACTTTTGAAATGAAAAATACAGAATTAGGCAAATTTGTAGACACTTTCTCCTTCTTATAAATATGCACTGCTACTCAAAATCTTAAAAATTAAAGAATGGCTCAATTTTTTTAAATTATATATATACATATATATATACCTTCTTTATTTATTTAAGTATTATAGATCTCAGCAATCTCTTCATTTTAAAAGAAAGGCTTAGTAATATTTATCTCTCTTAAGTTTAAGGTCAAATTTTATTCACACAGAAAAGGTACATTTTACAAAGTTTTCCAGAATCAGATTAGAATAATTAAATTTTATTTTCCTGTTTTTGAAAGTATATATATATATATATATATATATATATATATATTATGAGAATTTTAGACTTAATAATCTGTATATTGGAAAGATTTTTTTTTTTAATAGAAAGCTGCAAGAGCCAAGGAAGGATAATTGTCCCTTTCTGGATTTTCAAATTTAACTCAAAATCTGTCATGGTTTAATAAAATCTGATTTAAAATAAGATTAAAAGGCATTAAAAGAACTATGGACTTTTTTATTAGGGGAAGCACAGAAAAGACTGTTATTTTTTGTGTTTCTAGAATGTCTTAAATGGTAAAAACCCCACTACTAAAAAAATATCCAATATTCTTAGAATTTTCAAGCAGATTTAGTTTTTCAAGAATTTAATAACCTTTCAAGAGTCTTCTGTAAAATTTAACTATCTTGTAAAAAATATTTCTGGAAAAAGTGTTTTAATCCTGTTGTTCCCCTGAGCATCATATGAGATTCCTAATTTAAATGATAAAACAATATTTTAGAAAAGGCTTTCTGCTGAATTTCATTTCGAGTGATGTTTTTATGCATCAAGTCTTGTTTTTGGCTTAAAATTTTATTGGAATATGTAGTAACATTTTAATTCAAAGACATATTTGTGGGGTGAAAAATTAATTGTGAATGAGAGGGTTAAACAAGCAAGTAAATTGCATGCAGAAGATTATAAAAGAATTTTGACTGAATAACAGTTAAAAGATTTTAAGAGCCGACAATTATTGGATATATGTATTATAAAATTGTACACTTCCCCCCTACAAAAAAAAAAAAAAAAAAAAAAAAAAAAAAAAAGGATGACTTTTTTTAAAGGAGAAAAATGGGGAGGGAAGATGTGAGATTGTTATAGGCAAATTCCATGCAAAGTTACCATGGCTGTCACACAGCTAGACATCACTTTGCTTGTTTGCCTTTGTTATTCTCGAAGAGTTTGCTTTGCTTTATTGAATTAATGAAATAGTTCAAATAAAGTAAGTGACATTTTTTCATTATAAAATACTGGTAGCTAATAATCGTTGTATGTAACAAACATGACAAGTTCACATGCAATTAGCCTGTAAGAGAAGAAGTGATATCTCAAATGAAGTTTGTTTTTTATTATGATATTGATTTTTTTATCACTATTCAAACTTAGTAATAAAAGGCATTACCTTTCGAAATAACATTAAGGTAAATAGCAAAGAACAAGTTTCCCCTTATTGAGCAATATCATTATTTTTTTTTATATTTAACATAATACTATTTTGTACCTACAAACAGTTTAAGGTAGTGTTAAAAGGAAAATAAAAACTGAATAATTTCCTTTAATACTTTTTACTTCACTTTGAAAAAAAAAAAAAAAAAAAAAAAAAAAAAAATATTAGGCCTAAAATAATATTTTGTAGCCTAAAGATGTTTTTAAAACATTTAAAAATCCAAGTGCTTAAATATATATATTCAAGGACTTAAGTACTTAGGGAGCTTTTTCAGCATGTTTTATATATTTTTTTTTAAATATGTGAATTATGAAATAGCAATTATTTCTGTTAACCAATTTAAATTTAAATAGTAAGAAACCACACTAAAATGTGATATAAGCTATTTAATAAAAAATAAGATTATTATTATGAGAAATTTAGTTGTGATTACTAAATTTTCTTGAATAATTGGTTTAGATTCAAATAATGATAAATGTCAAAGTTATAATCGTGCAGCAACAAAAAGAAAAGAATGTGAGTGTTGAACGTTTTCAAATTTAAAAATCAAAAGATCAAGTTCCTTAAAATGTTAATTTTATTCTATGTTAAAATATATACACAATCAAAGAGCTATATAATGCATATAAGTATCACATTTTATTGATATCTATATGAGCAAAAAAATAAATACTTTAAGTCTTTAGAAAAGTATAAACAATCCCTTTTCCACACCACCCAATGGGGTAGGGATTTTTGGCGCGCATTTTTTATAGAGGTATCGCCAGGAGCCCTTATCCTCTTAAACTTCAAAAATGTTCAGAAGTTTTTAACAAATATCCTTACTGCCCTTTGAATTGTATAATTTTGGTATACAATTGGCGGACATTTTTTTCATTCTTATTGTTTCTGCTTAAGCGCTTACTAAAATAATGGTATCTCACAAGCAAATATTGATGGATAATCGATTTCACCAGATGAAGATGGTGATTATCCATAGCTTCATTTGAAAGCATATGCTGATTTAGAGAAGGAAACAAGTCTTCTCCGATTAATAGCTTTAATGCACATGATGAAGTATATTCTAAACTATATCCTTCTTTTAAACTCTTTCTGCCACTTAAATTAACAAATTTTCTGAACAATGCTTCGCATTTCTTTGAAATTTTGAAAACATCTTCAGATGGATATACTAGATGGCCATTGCTTTTATAAGAAATCAAAGATGTCACTTTAGGACCGAAAAGAGCTGAAGAGCAGACGGGACATTTTATCTTTGCAGATAATCTTTTAGCTATATATCCTGAGATATAATGCACTACCTGTTCAGCACAAATACTTAAAGCTGTGGGTGTGAATATATAATCATGATCAGGCAAAGGAATATCTGTAACTGTGTCCTCTTCATTTATAATATTAGCAGACTTTAAGTTTGTGGTCATATTTATGATATCTTCAGATTTGTAACTGGAAACATTAAGGATATTAATTGCTTCTAAAGGAATACAGTTACCATTTTTAGAATCTGACAATTCTGATTGAACCAATAATTTTTTGTATGCAGATACAAATTGGCGTGCTGTTGGGTTGTTGTTGCATCTTCCAAGCATACGAACTTTAGAAAAAAATAACTCGACATGATCTTGGCTTAGCTTGTATGTTGGCAGATAAACTATCGGGGAGACTTCAGCTTCAATGAAATTTTCAATTAAACTTAAAGTGCTTTCAATGCAGCATAAAAAGCCTAAAAATCCCACTTTTCTTATTGTTTTGGTTATTGGATTTCCATTCCTACTTTCTTTTAAACCCAAGATATATGCTTTGATTTCATACAACCTGTTTTTCACATCAATATATGTATCTTTATTCACTGCTTTTTTATATCCATGTAAATCTGTATTATGTGAATTTAAAATATCAAACAAATCATTGAAAATTCTAATGAATTTTATCGTAGCCTCACATCCTGTGAATTTAGGAAAATTTTTATCTTTCAAAATTTGCAGAGCGTCTGCCACTGATTTGCTAAGCACTTGTGCAGCTAACGATACATTCATCTTTCTTGTAAAATAATTTATATGGGCAAATCTTAATTTGTTTGACACATGAAGACCTTCTGAATCTTGCAACATATGTAATTCTTTTACAAACTCCCACTGAATCATGTTTCCATCAGAATCAAAAAGTGATTTTTTATCTCCTATGCAATTTCTGACTAACTTCAACATATGTGAAGGATCTAGGTATATGAATACTGGAAGCTTAGTTGTAGGATGTGGAAACTGTGGCTTCAAACATTCAGGTTCCATATTGCAACCTAATATTTTCGCCATAGTGATGTTTGTAGAAAGGCCATCAAATGTTAGACATATAACATTTGCTTTAATTTGATGAAGCAATCTTAAACATTGCCTAATTAAATTTGCTTTCTGCGACGAAGAAATGGAATCGATCAAAAAATAACCTAATGGAATCTTCCAGTGGTCATTAACCGCTGTTAGTAAAAGCACTAGACTGGCTTTTGCTTCAGGCAAAACTTCATTATTGCTTTCCATATGAGTACCCATATTGACGTAACCATGGAAAAACTTGCCATCAAATTCAGTATGTTGTTTTATGGCCATTTCGTCAAAACTTAAACAAAACAACAGTTCATGCTTTGCTTCTTTTATTTTATGGGATACTGCTGTGAAAGATTCTTTAGTAAAACCAGGATTGCCATTTACATGTTGATACCATTTTGCAATTGTTCTTGGATGCGGTAAGCATAAATCAAATGATTTTCTGACAAATCTGTATGCACTAGTTGAAAAATAATGAAGAGTTAGTGCAAATGCCCTCAGTTTTGGATTGAATTTCTTGGGGTGACTTTTTTTCATTGCTTTTGCATTCATTCTCTGAAAAATTTCCTTTGTATGTCCTGCTGTTGAATTCAAAACTTCTGCTTCATCTTCATTAACAAATCTTTTTTCTTTAAGTAATGTTACAAGTTGCTTTAAATCTTGAATGCGCTTTTTATACCTACGATTGGCTTGCTGCAAGGTTTTAATTTTTTTTCTGCTGATATTCAGTTTTTCTTCAGCTTCTTCCCATTTTCTTTTATATGATTTTTCAGCTGAACAGGTAGGCATTTCTTCATCATATACAAATGGTGCATCTTTCAAAGCATTCTGACAGCTATTTATAGTATTTCTTGGTTTTTGGACCTGAAAATCAGAATAAAAATGTTACATTAACATTAAATCATAATAAAGTACTTAAAAAAACTGATGCATAGTGAAATTATTCCAAAAAAGATAGCTAAAATTAAAAGCTTGCTGTAAAGGTTTTCAATATTTATAATTAAAACTTTTTATTTGTTGTGGTGATTTTTTTAAATAAAAATATATAAATAATAAACAGATAAATAAAAAACTGAAAATGCCCTTTGCATTTCTTCAAATAAAACCAAAAATTTCGACGTATTTATTTAGATAGTTAATATGAAATTTTAACTTTTAGATAATATTAATTATCTATAAAGAATAACATATGTGATATCAAACGATATAACAACCACCAGATGCCAGTAGTTTCTTTTAAAAACATCATTGGCTTTAACATACTTAAGTATTTTAGTTAGATTATATTTAGATTGCTGCATATTTTTTAAAAAGATTATTTGAATAATGATTGTATGCTTTTAAAATGAACAATAAGTGTATCCTTAATTCTTTGCAATCATTAAAATTATATTGATTCAATCATAATCTTTCAGTGGTAAATAACCTTAGATTTTTTTTTTGTAAGTTTTAAATATAGAAATCAATCTATGATAATTGGTATCAAATGAGCATAATTTATTTTCCTTCAGTGACAAGTAGAGCAAAGATATTCCTTTTCAATTCAGAACAGTACTGCAATTGCTACAAAACCCAATTTCTCGCTTTATGCTTCATATGTTCCTACGGGCAAAGTTCCTTAAAGGACTACTTCAAAAATGTGAAAACACCTACAAGAAAATGTTAATCCTATGAGATTTTTTTAAATATCTTATTTGAAATTTCATACATTATCAAGATTTTTTTAAAAGTAAACATGAAAATACCTACTCAAGAGTGTTAATACCATGGGTGAAATTTTTTTTTAAATATTTGCATTTCAAGAATTTTATTTTTTGTATTATTATTTCATTGGATAGTTCATATCAATCTACAAATGCCGTATTTCCCTTTTTCGATTTCGCTTAAGTAACAGTAAATAAATAATTAAAACAGCATATATCATCATGTCTCATCATTATTTCCTGATAAATAAGTGCATATAAAATGTTAGGCTTTTCAATGCTAAAATAATGATAATACAGTGAAACCTCCGAATAAGGGACACCTATGGGACCGGAACTTTTGTCCTTTAAATAGAGGTGTCTCTTATTCGGAGTTTTTTATTTATGTCCTGAAGGATATAAAAATAACAAAATATTAAAAGCCGAAGTTTAAATGCATTCGAAGAGTATAAATTACATTAATCAGACACAAAAGGAATAGAAAATTAATTAATTAAAAATTTTAATTGATTACTAAATCATTAAAGGCATTGTAGAATTATTGATTTGTATTTTTTACACAAACTGTGTACATGCAAAAAGTATAAAAATATTTAAAGAGTTATTCTTGAAGTAATCAATCAAAAATGATTGCTTTGCAAATTTCAATTTTTCACTATAAATTTTTCAAGTGTTCATTTACCATATTTATAAATTTTAGTTCTTCATTATCATAGTATTTACAAAAAAAAGTTTTCATACATTACACATTTACAAATTCATTTTTAACGGAAAGGTATAAAATAGGAATGCCTGACTATGGAAGCGATTTGGAATTGAACTGTGTTTTCAAGTTTTGAATAAATTATCTATGGAGTTATAAGTGATTTTGATCATATGACGGACGTTTTTCACCTTTTCTTGAGTACTTATTCTTCTTTCGTGTATAAATTCAGTTCAAAATGAACACGTTGATCAGGGTTGTTAAATACCCGGGTTTTTTCAGAAAAAACCCAACCCACTGAGTTTTGGGGTTTTTTTCGGGGTTTCAGGGGTTTTATCAGGGTTTTTTGGGTTTTTATCAGGGTTTTTCGGGTTTTTTCAGGGCTTTTCGAGGTTTTTTGGGGGTTATGGGAGGTGGTTCAGAATGCTTAAAAAAAAATGTACTTATTACTAAATTTAAAGCAGCTAATTGAAAACATATATAAATCAATGACAGTAATCAAAATTATGCTTTTCTTTTAGATAAATTGATTATTAGTAATAATTTATAAATTATTTTTTTTGTTATTAGTAAATAATAGAATAACCCAAGTAATTCTACATGTCTACATAATTCAATTAGGATTCTAAGCATATATGGTATTTTGTTATGAGTTTCTATTGTATAACATAGAACACGTTACACATGAAAGTATTTTTTTAATGGGAAAAAATTTGTTTGTGTTTCTTACACATGCTACAGAGATTAACTAACAATTATTTCTTCTAAAAATTGTGATGGTATAATTAGGACATTTCTTTTCTTTGGGGTGGAGGGTGATGGTTATTAATTTTATGAGTTGTGTACTGATATTAAGAAATATATTACAATACATTATATATGTAATATAAATACATTATATATGTAATTTAAAGTTGAAATTTTGAAAAAACCCACTTGGGTTTTTTCAGAAAAACCCACTTGGGTTTTTTGGGCTGGGTAAAATCATAACAACCCTGATGTTGATGCTATTTTCTAAAAGATATATTGCGTTTGAAAGAAAAAAAAAAGGAACAGAAAAAACAGTTCGATTACATAATTTCTAAACAACGCCTGTTAGTTTCAGGCATTTCTGAATGAAAATAAATTAAAACTTTTGTCATAAAATTTGCCCTTTTGGATTTGAGAACAGCATTAAATTATCTGTAAAGTTCTTTATTTCACAATTTTTTTTTAAATCTCCACTTTCAGAATCATCCTCATAATTTTCAGCATTAATTTCAATGGGGATAAACACATTGAAGTCGAATCAGAATTGTGGGTAAATAAATGCTCGTACGATGTGTTGTATCCCTCTGTATCAACATAATTGTCTGCGAGTTTGTTAAGTTCACAAAAATCTGTATTTTCATTTTCATAACAGACTACTTCATTAACTGAAATTCAAAAGCCAGCCTCTTTAATCTCTATTTCAAGTGTCCCTTATTCAGAGGTAAATACATTACATGTCCTATACCAAGGGACTGGGACTGTGAGTTTTGTATAATTTAACAGGTAGAAGAAACTACTATTTACTTTTTGAAGATGTTTAGGAAAAGCTGGAAAGATTGTAGGTATAGCAGTTTTAACAAGAATAATCCTTTTCATCGACCTATCAATCATTTTCTCTTCAAAGTGGGTAGAACACAACACAGCATGTTTTTTAGGAATCCAATTTTCCCTTCGGACAGCTTTAATCCATTCTGATCGTCTGGGTTCATCCAAGGGAAATCTAATTAAAAAATGTTAACATTTTACAAATTTATTTCCACATAATAAAAAATGTTTAGTAAAAAGAATTTAATTAGGAAAAATTTGGGCTCTTAAAAATGTTTTTCGTCAACACTTTCACCTCAGAATAGGATTCTTTATAAAAATGTTATCTTTAATCACGACCCTTCATAAAATTTTTCCTCAAAAAGCAAAACAAAAATTGTACATATTGAAAATAGACCTTTTACTTTTCCATCTCCAAACTGAATTTTTCTGAAATTCAGTTCAATAAAATTAGTTCAATAAGTCAAATAAAATTTGACCTATCGCAACAATTCGCCAAAGATCATATTACAGAGGTTATTTTACATGAAAGATTGTTCAAAATATATGAACATGATGATTTTAACAATCCCATGTTAAAGATAGATGTGAGAAAAATTGACAAACAAAATCTTCATGGCATCCCCATTGTTTACTATTCTGGCACATGCCTCATTTGCTTTTCCCACAGCAAATGTATAATGTTGCAGGAATATTGGATACTAATTACTAATATTTGGTGAATCATGTGACAAACTGGAAGTTGTTCGTCATGTGATCGTAACTGTGCCATTTCAGTTAAATTTAGCACAAAGTATTGTCAATTTGGCAAAGTATAAAAATATTAGCTTACGTAGAGCAGTTTACTGAATTTTAGTCACGTTTTAACAATGCCTGTTCTATCGTATATTTTTATTTGATAGGGTAACAATTTTCAAAACAATGGGTAACACCAGGTAAACAATTTTCAAAACGTACTGTACAAGGATGTATTCAAAAAAATGTTTTTCCACCTTCAACAGCTCAAAATTTTCCGATACAATTTCAGGCTGATTTTAAAAAGTAGATTCATGAAACTTGCTGAGAGGATTTTCAAAAAGATGTATAAGGTGCTGTGTGATGTCATTTTCAGCTCAATTCATTAGAATTTCATTTATAAACAATTATCTTCTCAATATGACCCTTCTGAACTTCAGAATTTTAAATGTTGCATTAATATTTTAAGTTCTGTAAGTGTAGAAAAGATCTCTTGCTATCCTGAACTACAAAAAATATTTAAAGACATGATTCAGTTTACACAGCCCTCTAGTAAAATTTGACTGTGTTTCAGAATATCATCAAATCCATGATTCTGAAAAGAATTTCTTGGTGTACTGCACATTAATTCACCATAAAAGGTTAATGACAAATACATCATGTCATTACATCAAGAATTTCTTTATAAAAGCATTTTTTTACGAGTTGAATGCAGACTTATGAACTGAAAAATTTTAAACGTTGGATTAACTTCTGTTGGCCCCTTTTGGTTTGTCACTTGATTCACCAAGTATAAGTATCCAATATCCCTGCGACTCGCAAAGATTTGACCCTGACCTCCCTACCTAAGGCGATTGGAAATTTGACAAGATAAGCATCTAAAACTTGTTTAAATTGCCCAATACCAAAGATGGGGTTGAGAAAATCATATGAATGACTGAATTAAGTATGAAATAATTGTTCAGTTTATTTTAAATTTACATAAAATTAACAATAATATTTAGAAATTTCAATTACATATTACAATTCTATAAAATCTAAAAAAACAAATTCCAAATTTTCTCAAAATTTAAAACATAAAATGTGATTAAAAATTCCCAAAAAGCAGTCATAAATTTAAAAAAGATTATAACTTAAATTGGAAAAACATGAAGTGAAGATAAAAGGGTTTGGTTGTTCTGAAATAATGTAGCAGAATTTCACTTTGAAAAACTAGATTTTATTATCACATATCTGTTTTGCAATAACTGATTGGCTAAATAACGATAAGAAGTATTTTTATCATTTAACATCGAAATATAAAATTTTATGTGTTCAATTTTTGATTTTTGTTCATTATCTCCACTTAATTGTTAACTGAAGTACAGTATATATAAGAGAATAATAATAATAATAATGGATAAAACCAAGCAAACTGATGTTATACATGTAAAAGTGGATTATATCCACTTAAAACTTATTACACACATTTATAGTTTCAAATTTGTTTTCTAATATTCATTTTATTTTGGCATGGCAAACGAACTACGACTTTCTGTAACATATTCAGACAATAAGCATAAAGTATAACGGTTACAATAACAGATATTAAAATTGAACTTACTTATGAAATGAGATGTTAGGCAAGGGTTTGTCTACCCGGTTAGTACATCCAAAAGCTGAACAACCCGTCATAATTTCGCTAAAATACACCACCAGGGGCTTATCCAGACTTTTTTCACAAAGTCCTGTTTTTGTGAAATTTTGATTTTTTTTTTTTTTTTTTTTTCCTTATATTTGTAAAAATTCTAGTCAGAATTTTGTGAATCTTAAATTAACGATGTCTTCAGGTTCTATTTTTTCATATATAAAAAGCTAAGTAATATGCTTTTTGGTGAGTTCAACTGCTTATTTACAAGCCAGATTTTATTATTAAATGATTAAATTTGTGAGAAGTTCAATTTGAAGGTGAAAAAATTCTGTGAAATGTCTATTTGAGAGACTAATAATTTTGTGAAGGGTCCTGTTTTGGGATAAAATGTTTTGTGAAAGGTCCTGTTTTAAGATAAATTATTTTGTGAAGGGTCCTTTAAAGGACCTAAAATTTTCCTAAACATATCCCAGACCACAGTATAATAAAATAATTTTAAACATTTATACCAGTACAAAAAAAAAAGAAAAGAAAATGACAGCGAAAGTAAAAACACAATCAAAATACCGATTTTTCAGTTACGATCTGCGTCCAACCACCAACACTTGCTTAAAAGAATATTGATTATTTAAAAAATAAAGAGTGAAAACATCTTAGAACAAAAATAAAAGTTATGCTTAAAGCTATAGCTTTAGATTATACTAAAGAAAAATACGGAAAATGAGAAAAAATATTTATATAAGGCGCTTTTGAATTTGAAAATTTACACAGTTTCCTATTAGGAGATCCAATGTTTTGGGTGTATGAGGGGGCGTGGTCATTAGCTTCAAAAACGCGGAACAATGGCTTCTCCATGGTTTAAGCTCCTTGATCAACGCAGACGAAATATAAGGAGAATAACCGGTTTGGCGCACATTGCTACCCACCATCACGTGCTGGTGGGTAGGTAATGTTGGATTCAAGAAAGGTTGCCATTTCTTAGTCCAGGTATTAGACGTCAATGGTCTGCTTGTTCAAATTCGCTCCAACTTTTAAAATGGCGGAATAAACAACTACTGAAGAACGCTGATTGGTTGGGTCTAGTACTTTAAAGCCATGGTCTAGAGCACAGAGACCGTGCCTCGGAGACCTCGCAGACCCTCATAAACCAAGGACCGGGAGACCTCGCGGAGCTTGTAGACCTGATAATCCATAGTGTAAACACAGCTGAGCACTGAACTTGAAACCTCAAAGCTAAATTTTTATTTTATTGGTTGCTTTATATTTTTGGGACCGAGTGGTTAAGACATCAAGCTGCTAATCACTTGCGAGCATAGAAGTTTGCTTGGGTTCGATTCAGTCAGGCCCGTAACTAGATCGGGTCAAGGGAGGAGGGGCTGAGCCCCCCCACTAGCTTCCTCCAGAACCCCCTCTAATGCTTTCAATATTTTTTGCTTTTTTTTTTTACAAAATGCATATTTTAACTTTCCTCAAGGAAAAAAAAAGAAAGGAAGAAAGAAACTAAACTTCACTTTTAGATTTTTAACCTCCTTGAATGCAATGAAATTTGCCAAACATTTTCTTTCATAATCCTATTAGATGGGTTATTTCACGTTATCTTGCTTGCGGCAAGGAAATTTGCGATTCAATTCTGGAAAAGCGTTCTAGATTGGAACATTTCTTTATCCTAAAAAATTAAATCCAGATGCAATAACTAGCTACCACTTGTTTCGTCGGTCGCTTAGTGATAATTTAAAAGGAATAATCTTAACAAGATGAATGGAAACACGCATCTTGGTCAAGCTGATCAGCTATTAGTAAAGCAAAGTGTAATGTATTCTCACTCCATATATCAACCTCCATATGTTTTATATTTATTGTTTAACTCAACTTGATATAATATTTATTTATGTAACTTAGTTATGTGGATCTGGCAAATTCCACGGTTGTTAAAATTGTAATAAAGATGCTGTGAATACGCAACTTTTGTGTCTATTTTATTTATCTTAATGGATTCGTATGAATTACTTAATTATGTATAGTAAAGACACTACAAATGTGGCGACGAGGCAACATTTTTAATTAGACAGCATTATTTTTCGGAAAAAGTTCTGATATTTCATTATGTTTTAATTCTCAACTTGAGATATTTTTGTTTACTGTGTGGTTTCATAATGGCACAGGATCCGACCAATGTGACTGTAGTAAATACTGGCATTGTTGCAAACATCAACCAGTATAATTTACATGATGACTGGAATATTTTTATTGAAAGATTGGAGCAATATTTCTTGGCTAACAGGGTGGAAGAGGAACGCAAAGTGCCGGTTCTTTTGACGACGGTCAGCGAAGCTGTTTACAAGATTCTGAAAAATTTGTGCCATCCTGTTACACCATCGTTAAAAACATTTGCTGATTTAAAAAAACTTTTAACCGAACAATTTCAACCTGCTGTTTCAGTGTACCGCAAAAGAATCATATTTGACTCATTAAGGCAGTCTCAAGAATCTGTGAGAGAGTGGTACGTGAAAGTAAAGACGCAAGCGGCAGAATGCGAGTTTGAAGCTAGCCTGGAAGACAGAGTTCGCGACAAATTTGTGACCGGAATGAAACCTGGGCCTATTCTCGATCGACTGTGCGAAGAAAAACTCACCACCACATTGGCTAATTTGCTGGACATTGCTCAAAGCAAGGAAGTACTTCTTCAAGAAGCTAGGCTGCAGGAAGTAAACAGACTGCAAGGCAAATCTCCAAAAGAGAGGATGACACAGCCTACCAAAAAGTTCCCCAAAGTTCCCTCGAAAGTCAATCATAAAAGAGACGATAATTTCAAGTGCTTTCACTGTGGTAAAACTAACCATGATTTTAAAAAGTGTAAATGTAAAGACTTTAAGTGCAACGCGTGTAATCGAAAAGGGCACATAGCTAAGGTATGTAAATCTAAAGTTACTGTAAATTCAGTAGATGATGGTTTTGATTATATAGATATGTATAGTATGGATATCTCTTATGTAAATCCTTTATTTTTAAATGTTAAATTAGAGGGAAAAGAAGTTAAAATGGAAGTGGATACGGGGGCAGGTGTTTCGTGTATTCCCTTTTCATTTTATAAGAAAAATTTGAGAAATATAGGATTAGAAAATACAAAGATTAAGTTAAAATCTTATGGGGGACATATTGTAATACCTGTTGGGCAAATTAATGTTACTATGGATCTTAATGGGATTTCAAAAGTAGTTAACATGATTGTGGTGAAAGAGTCTGAAAAATTATTATTGGGACGAAATGTTTTAAATGATTTTGGATTAAATGTTATAGTAGGAAACACTAATGTGAACAGAGTTTCTATAGCGGAAGGAAATTTAGACTTACAGTCCTTATTAACAGAATACTCTGAGTTATTTAAAGATGAATTGGGTACTTATAAAGTAGAGAAAGTACATTTGCAAGTTGAGGGTAATATAAAGCCTATTTTCCATAAACCACGACCAATTCCCTTTGCTTTTAAAGACAAAGTTAAGTCAGAGTTAGATAACTTAGAAAAAAAGGGAGTAATTACAAAAGTGGATAATTCTCAGTGGGGCACACCTCTTGTTCCTGTTATGAAACCTAATGGTAAAGACATTAGGGTTTGTGCAAATTATAAAATCACGGTGAATAAATATTTGAAGGATGATAACCATCCTCTGCCTAGGATTGAGGAACTTTTCTCAGCGTTACAGGGAGGACAAAGTTTTAGTAAATTAGATTTATCTAATGCATATAATCAGTTAGTCTTAGATGATTCAACTAGAGAATTATTAGCATGGAGCACACCTTATGGTATTTATTTAGTAAACCGCTTACCTTTCGGAACTAAGCCAGCTTGTGCTATTTTCCAAAGAATAATTGAGAAAACTTTACAAGGAATTGGGCGTACGGTTAATTTGTTAGATGATATTTTGGTCACTGGTAGTAATGAACAAGAGCATTTAAAGAATTTAAAAGCAGTTTTGGAGAGATTACAGACTGCTGGGTTTCGTGTTAATTTAAAGAAGTGTGAATTTTTCAAAGACAGCATTAAATATCTAGGACACACTATCAGTAAAAATGGTTTGCAAAAAGATAATACTAAAGTTAAAGCAATTTTGGATTTTCCTAAACCACGTAATGTTAATGATGTTCGAATATTTTGTGGGATGGTTAATTATTATTCAAAATTTATTCCAGATTTATCACCAAAAATGAAACCTTTGTATGATTTGTTACAAAAAGATGTAGATTTCAAATGGTCTACCAAATGTCAACAAGCCTTTGAAAATGCTAAGAGAGAATTAACATCAGACCGAGTTCTGATTCATTTTGATAGGTCTAAACCTTTAAGATTATCATGTGATGCTAGTCAAAATGGGATAGGGGCCGTATTATCACACGTATTGGACGACAAATCTGACAGACCAATTTGTTTTATATCCAGAGTTTATAGTCCAGCGGAGAAAAATTATTCAATGATACATAAGGAAGCTTTAGCCATTTATTGGGCATGTCAAAAGCTTTATCAGTATCTGGTAGGGACTAAATTTGAATTGGTAAGTGATCATAAACCACTATTAGCTTTATTTGGAGAAAACCGTACTTTACCACCTATGGTGGCAGGACGGCTCCAAAGGTGGTCACTATTTTTATCAGGGTTTAACTATACTTTTCGACATATAAAAGGTAACCTAAACACACAGGCAGATGCTTTATCCAGATACCCAGTATTTGATAACAAATTGGTAGAACCCGAAGAATATGATTATGTCCATTTTATAGAAAATGATGTTCCGATTGATTTGTTTAAAGTTCGATCTGAAACTAGAAGAGACCCAATTTTAGGAAAATTGTTTAATTATATAACGCATGGATTCCCTAAAAATGTTACTGATGGTGAAATTAAAAAGTATTTTAGTCGTAAAAATGAATTAAATGTGGATAAGGGTGTAATAATGTGGGGCTATCGTGTTGTGATCCCAACAAAGTATAGAAAACAGCTACTTAATGAACTTCATAGTACTCATGAAGGTATAGTTAAAATGAAGTGTAATGCTAGGGCTTATTTTTGGTGGCCTGGGTTAGATTCGGATATTGAGAACTTTGTCAAAAGTTGTAGCGTTTGTTCTGAATCTAGACCAGAGCCTAAGAAATGCAAAATCATTTCAGGGAACAAAGCTAATTACCCATTTGAAAGAGTCCATGCAGATTTTTTAGGTCCTATAAAGAGGAAAATGATTTTAATAATTGTAGATGCGTATTCTAAATGGGTCGAAGCATTTGTTATGAAGAATATGGAGGCTAAAACATGCGTTGAAAAGTTTAGGGAGTGTTTTGCTCGTTTCGGTTTACCTAAGATTGTGGAAACTGATAATGGAAGACAGTTTGAATCAAGAGAATTGATTAATTTCTTGCAAATGAATGGGGTAAAATTTCTAACATCTCCACCATTTCATCCGGCTACTAATGGACTTGCTGAGAATGCTGTGAAAAACTTTAAACTTAGCTTAGGTAAATTATTAAAATCACCAACTAATAGCAATGTAAGCTTTGAAACTTTAATGAATAGGTACCTTTTCCACTATAGAAATTCAGTTCACATGACAACAGGGGTTACACCCACTAGTTTAATTTTTAAAAATAAAGTTAGAACTAGATTAGATTTGTTGAAAGATACAAATAAATCGGGTATGGTGGTTACTAAGGGTACCAGAGAGGAAGTATTCAAAGAAGGGGATAGAGTATTGTGTAGAGATTACCGAAATCCAAACAAGAAGGGTTGGGTTCATTGCACAATAGATGAAGTGTTGGGTGATAGAATATATATGTGTAAACTAATTAATGAGGGTTTAATTTGGAAAAGGCATTTGGATCAAATTATTGCAGATAAAAGTACTTATGATTCTGGAAGTTATATTAATAAAAAGGACAGTAACAACTTCAGTTCAAATTTTGATACTACTAATTTTAATAACAGGAAAGTTATGGATAATGTTGATAACCAGTTTAGAGATAATGAACTTCCATATCCAAATACGGATGTTGATGTACCATCAGACGAACCTCAAAATGATACTGCAATTACTGATCAAAATATATCATTAAAAGCAACAATCTCTCATCCAAATGAATTAAAATGTAATAGAGACAATAGTGATTCACAAACAGTAAAATTAAATATACATGAACGCCCTAAGCGTCATATAAAACCAGTTGTACGTCTTAACTTGTAGAGGAGGGTATTGTAATGTATTCTCACTCCATATATCAACCTCCATATGTTTTATATTTATTGTTTAACTCAACTTGATATAATATTTATTTATGTAACTTAGTTATGTGGATCTGGCAAATTCCACGGTTGTTAAAATTGTAATAAAGATGCTGTGAATACGCAACTTTTGTGTCTATTTTATTTATCTTAATGGATTCGTATGAATTACTTAATTATGTATAGTAAAGACACTACACAAAGCAATAGGGAAACGTCTTCACTAAACGAAGTTAACTAAAAACACGTGTCTCTAAATTTTAATGATTTGCCTATTGGCAATATATATTTGGCAGTAGATTTAGTTAATCATGAAATATCACTTTTTAAACAGTTTGTAAGGAAATTAGAAAGATACAAATATGTCAATTTATACAAATGAAATAAGAAAAATACTTGCTTGGATGCTAGTAATTATTACATGCCGGAGGTGTAAGCAAGGAAAAATTGGGGAAACCGAATTAAAAAAAATATTATTTTATTTTTTGTTTCATAAGTTTGCAAAACATTTTTTTTCAATTTGTCATATAATAATAAAAAACATTAATCGAAAAAGCATGATAAAGGTTAAGTTTATTTTAAAAATAAAATATATTAATGTCTTATATTAAAATACTATCTTCAATTATTGTTGTATGTTGTATTTAAATCTATTTTCAAGCTTAAATCCTCTACTTTCTGACATATTTGCGAAATAATTTCCATTAATAAAGACATAAAATTTCCAGATATGGATTATTCAGACTCAAAGAATTAAACTGTGCAACTGAGTTTTGTGTTTTATAAAGCTGTTTACCAATTTAAACAAACTGCATTTTGATTATTTTCGTTTTTTTTTTTTTTTTTTTTTTTTTTTTTTAAATAAAGGCATTTAAAATTATTCAGACAATACAAGATCGAACAGCGTTTTATGTTTAACTATAACAAAATACAAAAAAAAAAAAAAAAATAATAATAATAATCTAGTCAAAAAATAACGACAAATTTGAAGCTGTAAGCTGATTGTTTCTGGAATTTAACGATGAAATGCTAGCTGTAGAGTAGCAAATGATTATAATTTATGATATATGGCATTTATAAAAAAATGGAAAATAGCATTCCATTCTTAAGCACATGAAGGTGAGAAGCTGACATTTTTAGGTAAATGGGAAGAAAATTCTTGAATGCATCATGAAAATTCATCATGATATTGAGTGGGAGAACAACATTTTTTAAGACCCTTAGTAACAGGGGAAATGCATAATAATAAATAGTTGCCGTCATTTAATAAAAACTGATCATTTGTTTAAAAAATGAGACTTCATGAACTTTTTTTTTTCCGAAATGAGTTTGGGTTAACTTTAGGAAAAACATATAAAACATATACGAAGAAATCTATGTTAAGGGGGCACAGTACTTTTGAAAACATATCTTCAATTTTGAATAATATTGTAATATATCTGCACTGTAAAACATTTGTGTAACATTACTCGATAAAACTGTATTATGGTGTGATTTTTCCCCACTTATATAATGGTCTAATGTAAACATATGTTACTGGTGTAACATTACATATTAGTGTAATGTTACACTGGTTATCTTGGTTAAACCGGTATTATCAGTTATTCCACCATAAACTTGGTGGTAGCTTGGCTGTCACCAAATTTATGGAGTAACATTACACAAATGTTTTACAGTGTAGTGGCACAATACAACTTAATACTAAAAATTAAATAAAATCATTATTATTATTATTTGTAAAACAACCTATTTTACTAAAATTAAATTTAAAAAAACTTTTTAAAAATCCTTACTACATTTATAAATATGAATATTTTGGCTTTGATTTTTCCCCTTATTCATTGGAATATACTACATAAAAATGTGTATGAATTTTTAGATGTATGCAATTTTCCATTAATATGATTTTTTTTCTTTCGTGTATATAAAAAAAAGAAGGAAATTCAAAAAGCTCTCAATTTAAATATTTTTTAAAAATTAACTATAAACTTGAATGCTAAATCCATAGCAAAAACATTCAGTATCCCATGGAGAACAACTAAAAAAAATCCAAACCTCTATCTAAATTAACAAAAATGTCTTTAAGATTTTACAGATTTTTTTTATGCGGATGCTTTAACTTTCGAATCCAGTCCCGAAAATAAAAGTGTCCTCACAAAAAATACCTGTAACCGAAATCGAAAAAGTAAAAACCGACCTTTGTACGGATCGATCTCAACTATTCAATAAAAGAAAAATTATTTAAAAATGTGAAAATTCAAACGAGGTATTTTTAAAAATCTCTTCCATAGGATTAGCATTAGAGAACGGGTCTTTCGCTTGACCGAAGTAGCCTCTTAAATAATTGTGTGAATTAGAGAACCGCACAGGCCGGGCCTTGGCCCGAAGCCCAAACCCGGCACGGCCCGCGGGCCGGGTTTGGGCCGACTTCCATTTACGGCATTCGGGCCGGGCTCAAACCTTATTTCTGAAGACTTTCGCCGGACCGGGCCGGGCCTATTCATTAATATTTTCGGGCCGAACCGGGCTCGGGCCTTAATTCTTTTCCTGGAGTATCGAGCCGGGCCGGGTCTAACTTATTTTTAACGTACGAAGCCGAGACTGATTTCATTCTTCGTATTCTTCACGGACCAAAATAATCATTTCCTGTTCAATCATCCCGTATGAAAATTCTTTTCTCGACGCAATTTTTTGCAAAAAAGGCTTATACTTTTAAATGGTCATTATTCTACAACTAAACATTAGAATTTATTCTTTTTAAAGAATCGTTGATTACTAAGCTTATTAAAATAGAGTTAAACACATGAAAAAAACCTGATTATGACGGAATTTTCTTTCGAATTGAAAACTGCAAATTTCTTTTATACTGTTCGTTCATGCAAAATGAATACAATAATACGCGAGAAAAAATATATATTAAACATTTATACCTACTAAGAAGGGAATGTATTTTTTTCTTTCCAATGCGATTCCGTCTTAGAATATTTTACTTTTCCCATATACCATTTTTTAGATTTTTATGTCTCCATTACATGGAGTATAGATTAATAATACTAAAGATAACTTAAACATTTACATATACAGAGGTGTGAAAATTATTAGAATAATTTTGATTTTTTCAGTTTTTCTTGATTAATACTGTACTAGCAGGGGAGACCGAGCTTAGCTCGGTCAAAATTAATTTTGTGTTCAACTCGATATAGTATTTTCACTGCATCATTAACTCTGTATTATTACTGTAAAACATGTTTATAATAGTATTATTTAGAAAAACAATCAATAAGAAAACTATGTTTTTATGCGCATGTTTATAAATTTTACTTTATTTTAAAATTTACAACGAAAGGACATCAATCTAAATCACTTTTTTAGCTCGACTCTGATTGGCTCAACCATGCATCTCGAATCCTCTTAAGAATGTATAAAAAAATTCTTTACATTCTGAAAGACAATATTTTTTGCTAGATATAGCCAAATTTGGAGGCATTCTTTCATTTGGCTCCAAATGCGTGTTTTGGTTTTCGTAATTTTTTTAGTCGATTTTTTGGCCATATGTCGCCAATATTTTGTCAAATATCACCAAGATATTGGCTTTTGCCATATTCTCGTGACCCTGACCCGTATTACCCAAAATGAGCCACCAATCAAATTTGATCAAGCTTGTGACATAGCTCAATCATCTTCAGGTAATCAAAAACGGTTGAATATAAAATTGAATCAAAATCGTTTAAGCCATTTTTTAGGTAAAATTAGCTTGGCAGCATTCAGCAATGAAGCGAAATGACCCACTAATATAATTTTGTTTAACATGCGACTCAGCCCAATAGTCTTCTCGTGACAAAAAACAATTTGTTTCAAAATTTAGGTAAAATTGATTGAGTCGTTGTTATATATAATTAGAATGACCCTCGCTCATTAAGACCCAAAATGACCCACTAATCGAATTTTCGCGAGCATGTTTCCAAGCCAAATGGTTTTCTCTTGCTCAAAAACGATATAATACAAAGTATAGTCAAAATGGTGAGTACCATTTTCTATATAAAATTAGCATGACCCATCATGACCAACAAATGACCCTTATAATCGAAATCTCTCGAACGTGTGGCCTAGCTCATTAGTTTTAGCATGCCGAAAAACATTAGAAACAAAATTTAGATAAAATCGATTGAGCCGTTTTTTAGATATAGTTAGTTTGACCCTGACCCCTTATGATCCAAAATGACCCATTGATCGAATTTTCTCAAAAATCTGTCATAACCCAATGATTTTCTTCTGCCCGAAAACGATAAAATACAAAATTTAGTTAATTGCGCGAAACGTTGTCTAGATAAAATTAGAATGGCCCAAAAGTGGCCCACTAATCGAAATTTCTAGAACATGTGGCCTACCCCAATGATTTTCTCATGCCAAAAATATGTTGCATACAAAATTTCGTTAAAATCGACCCACCCATTCTTTAAATATAGCTTGACCTTGACCCATTAAGACCCACAAATGACCCTTATAATCGAAAGCTCTCGAATATGAGACTTAGTTCATTAGTTTTCTCGTTTCTAAAAATTGTTACATACAGAATTTCGTTAAAATTGATCCTGCCGTTCTTTAGTTATATATAGCTTGACCCAGACCCTTTATGATCCAAAATGACCCATTAATCGAAATTTTTCGAACATGTAACCTAGTCCAATGATTTTATCGTGCCAAAAAAATGTTGCATACAAACTTTCATTAAAATCGATCCACCTGTTCTTTAGATATAGCTTGACCATGACCCATTATGACCCATCATGACCCACAAATGACCCTCATAGTCGAAATCTCTCAAACATGTGATTTAGCCCATTAGTTTTCTCATGTCAAAAAACTGTTACATACAAAATTTCGTTATAATCCATCACGCCGTTCTTTAAATATAAATAGCTTGACCCAGACTCTTAATGACCCAAAATGACCCATTAATCGAAATTTTTCGAACATGTAACCTAGTCCAATGATTTTATCGTGCCAAAAAAAGTTGCATACAAAATTTCGTTAAAATCGATCCACCTGTTCTTTAGATATAGCTTGACCATGACCCATTATGACCCATCATGACCCACAAATGACTCTTATAATCGAAATCTCTCAAACATGTGATTTAGCCCATTAGTTTTCTCATGTCAAAAAAACTGTTACATACAAAATTTCGTTATAATCCATCACGCCGTTCTTTAAATATAAATAGCTTGACCCAGACCCTTAATGACCCAATATGACCCATTAAATTTTTTTCTCGAACATGTAACCTAGCCCAATGTTTTTCTTGTGCCCGAAAACCATATAATGCAATTTTTAGTCAAAATTGCGTCAGAAGATCTCTAGATAAAGATAGCATGACCCACAATGACCCCAAAAATGACCCACTAACCGAATTTTCTCGAACATGTTACCTAACCCAATGGTCTTCTTGTAATCCAAAGCGATGCAATATAAAATTTGGTCAAAATCGTTAGAGCCGTTTTTTAGATAAAAATGGCTTGACCCATAATGACCCCAAAATGACCCACTAATCGAACTTTTTCGAACATGTGACCCAGCCCAATAGTTTTCTCGTACCAAAAAACGATTGGATTCAAAATTGCCTTAAAATCCATCCAGCCGTTCTCTAGATATAAATAGCTTGATCCTGACCCATTGTGACCCAAAATGACCCAGTAATCGAATTTTCCCGAACATGGGACCTAGCCCAATGGTCTTCTCGTGCCCGAAAATGGTAAAATCCAAATTTTTGCGAAAATCGTTAGAGCCGTTTTTGAGATAAAATTTACCCACACACACACACACACACACACACAATTTTTGCTCGCATTATAGTATAAGATATACTTGCAAAGTTTCATAAAAGGCAATTTGATTTGTTGCCCGAGTCAGTTTTTCACTCCTTTTGAATAGTTTTACGGGTATAATTTTATTAAATGTTGCCATTTCTTAAAAAGAAAAATATTTGATCCAAAGTAATCAAAAGGTTTGCGTTTCATAAAGAATTTGTTTAACTATAAAACGAATTTAAAATAAAATTTTAAAATTGTTAACTTGCTTGGCTAGTATTTTCTTGAGTTGACATCAGTATTATTTTATTCTTAAAACAAATCTTTTTGCTGTTTTGCTTAGTATATACTGATTGGTACCATTGTTTCCGATTTTCAAAGGATTTTCTGTTATTATGAGCATAAAAAGTGATATTTCACCTAGAGAAATAGCTGTAGTAAAGTATTTCATCCAAGAATATAACTATACACAGCATGAAACAGCTAAGAAAGCAAAAATTTTGCAAGCCTTTGTGTGTTTAATAAAAAGACTTTTGGACTCCAAATGGGAATATGAAAATTCTACAGTAGGAAAATGCAAAAAGAAAAGTAAATTTACTGCAAAGACAGAAAGGAAATTAATTCAAACTGTTAAAGTTAACATAAAAGAAACTAACCATGAAATAAAAATGTCTTGCCAAGCGTATAGAGTAAATGTATGTGGTTCTTCTATCCGTAGAAAACTTATCTGAGTTGGACTCAGTGCTCATCATTCTCGATAAAAAGCTAAAATCACATCTGCTACGTCAAAGAAGGGAGTTGTTTGGGCATAAGTTGTGCAAAAACAATTCTGAAATGGTTAGAGTAAGCTGAGAAACATAATTTTTCTTTTAATTAATCAGTTGAACTTAAGTTGTTCATTCCTTTTCTTGAAAGCATGTTTTTTACATACTGACTAAAAATACAGAATTGCATATAAATTCGATTAAAAATTTCTTTATAAGAATATTTCTCTACAAAATATATACCATAGATCTTTTTTCACCTTTTAAGAATGTTTTTTCATGAACCAATGTTTACGGTATCATACGAAAGCAGTCAATATGTCAGGAGAAGTACCAATGAAGAATTTCCACCATATTGTATAGCATAAACGGTTAAACATCCTACTAAAGTAACGGTTTTGAACATGATGTATTCTCAAGGTCTGGACGGTTATACATTGCGGAAGATATAATAAACCAGTATCAATATAAAAAAATGCTTGTACAAAGACTAATTCCACAATTAGGAGATTGGTTTCCAAATATAGACTTCATATTCAACCATGACAGAGCAACGTCCCATAAAATTTCATCCGTGACTAATTTTTTAGATGAATAAAAATATTAAAACCCTTCCATAGCCTAAAAACAGTCCGGATCTCATGAAGAATCTTTGGTCCATTGTAAAGAAAAAATTTTAAAAATGCATTAACACAAACAGGAAAGAACTGATAGAAAGACTCATCGGAATTTGGCACCATGACAATGAAATATAAATTAATTGACAAAAGTCCATACAAAATTAGCCAAAACGTATCGAATCTTTAATAAAAAACAAGGGAATGCACACTAAATATTAAATGTATCATTGTTTTTGAAATAAAGTTTTATTTATGTAATATAACAAGATTTTATTGTAAATTTCACAATTATTCTGATAATTTTCACACCTCTGTAATAATTAAAGGTTCAATAAAAGCATAAACATTGCAGCCTACGATACTTCTGCATAAATGGAGATTATAAACATGAAAAAAAAAAAAAAAAAAAAAAAGAGAGAGAGACTAAGATAAATTTTTTTGGTCTGAACTCTTTCGTAAGAGTAAAGATCAATGTTCTGTAGAAATTTACTCGAGCCGGGCCGGCTTCGGGCCGAATTATTATTATTATTTTTTTTCGGGCCAAGCCGAGCTCGGACCTTGTTTTTAACTATTATATATGGCCGGTCGGGTCGCTAAATCTTCTCTACGAGCCGGGCCATGATCGGGCCTAAATATTAACTTTAATAACGGGCTGGGGCGAATTTTTTTTCTATGCTTCGAGCCTGGAAATTTTGGCCTGTGCAGACCTCTAGTGTGAATGTGAATCTTCTAATGTAGATTCAAAAATTCACAAAAAAATGCTTCAGAAGATGAAATTTTGATGAATTAAGGATTTAGGACATAAAGGATTCAGAGCAACACAGCCCCTAATTGTTTTATATCAATTTTCCGATAATCACGAAATATTTTCCATTCAGGAAGGTTTCGTCATAAAGAGGTTACGCTTTAGTGGGCTTTACAGACAGGTCCATTTTATCAGTTTTTACTGTATTAGGTTTGCTTAAGTACTGTATTTATTGCTAAAAGATGTCAGCCCCACAAAAAAATTTTGTTGCCCCCTCCCCCTCCTGACAGGATTTGCTGGTTACGGCCCTGGTTCGATTCCCTCTGACTAAATTGCATGTACATTCCGTGTGGAGCTTCTGTTGTCGGAGTTCCTTGCGCTATCTCGTCCTTCTATGTTGACAAATTTGTAATAAATATATGGATTAAGTAATTATGTCTGGGTAAAAAATAAAAGGATCCTTCGAGGCGAAAATCATTGTAGCTGTAGGCCTCAAAGCAATCTCCACTTCGGTGGACTGTCAGTGACAATGTTTTATACACTATATGTCCAAAGGTGATCGGCCACTTGTGATTTTAGACATTTTTAAAAATATCTAGAAAAAATACATGAGGTATTATCCTGAAACACCAGACGTGTAAACATAACAGTATAGGTCATATACACCGTGAAGATTTTTCCCCGAAATTTCACAGGGGACCGCCAATAAACTGAAAAATAATTAATATATTTTGGATAACCCTGTCAAAACTATTGTAGCAAATTCGTTCAAATTATAGGTTATGATTAAGTGGCTTATTGTAACAAACTATATTCATTTGTATGAAGACAGCATGTGTACTCGTAGAAAAATTAAAATTTTTATAAAAACAGTCTCAAATTTTGCCAAGTTTTTTTTTTCTTGCTTATAATTTGCAGAGTTCTTAATTAAAAAAAAAAAACAGAAGTTACGATAAACAATATTGTACACAATATCCTGTAATCAGAATTAAAAAATAATTAAAATTGTATGAAAACTGAGTAGGTTTACTAAATAATTTTGCACTGCGCATGCGGGAAGTCTTTCAAAATTTCATTTGCATATTGTGTTAGCTAAATGTATAGAGCAACTTTTGTAAAAGTCTCAAAATACAGTTTTAAAATTATCATCAATAGAATAAGTTCAAAATCCGATTGTTTCCAAAATGAAGCAAAATGATGAGGGGGCTGTATCCATATATCCATTGATTACTGTCAACATAGAATACACAATATTGCAAGTACTACTATATTTGATAGTTCATGCAAATGAAGATTTTGTTATTGAAGAGTTTGTATTACATAAAAGTACATTTTAAAAATGACAAATGAGTTCTATAAATAAAAATGGTGAGGATATTTTTTAAATCAATGTTCAATTTATGAAATAGTTCAACAAAAATACACAAGCCGACATACAAAACTTACATCCATATGAAATTTGATTGCATTGTAAGTAAAATTTATATTTCTTACAAAATGTGCTTAAGGTAAAACTATGAGTTTCCCGATCCAGAGCCGATTGGCTCCGTGGGGTTCAACAAGGAGTTCGCGAGACCTCCGAACCGAGAGGAGTCAAATGACGACTAGCCGCTACAACAGCGCCGCTGCCGGCCAGGAACGGCATGCATGGACACCAGGCGCACGACCCAAGCGTTGCAGTCCGACGGCTCATCAATCGTCGCCACTGAAACAACTTTTTTTTTTTTTTAAATTTTAAACAATAGGTGGCGCTGACAGCGATTGAAGGCCAGGTGATCAGTGCTGAGTGAAACGTCGACCTGGCTTTCAATCGACGTCAGCGCCTCCTATTGTTTAAAATTCGAACTAAAATAAAAAAAATTACGGTAAAAAACTCCTGACATTATACATAACCTTCCTGCAAAAATTTTTCAAATAGCTGTCACCGTTTGCAAGTTATTGAATTTTAAAATCCATCAGTCATTTTTGGGACACCCGGTATATATATATATATATATATATATATATACATAACTCATTCTATTATGAAATATCTTTTGTTTTTGTATTAATATTTCTAAAATTTTTGTGCTCCTTAAAATGTCTTGATTGAAATTTGAAGCTTTATTTTATCGAAACCAATTTGTAAAATGTTCTTTAAAACTATAAACTTATTTAAAAAAAATCAGTTACATTATTTGTAATTTATTCAGATAAGAGAAAAAGACATATTCGGGTGTTAAAAATCCCTGTCGGCTTGGCCTATAGGCGGAGGTAGATTTCGAAGTTAATCATTCATTTCAATAACAAAAAATAAAATATGATTAGAGATAAGCCCAGTTGAACAACTTTATTTGGCCGCTTTTGAAGAATTTTTAATTTCATTTTTCTGTAAGTGCTGGTTTTATCAGAACCGTCTTAAGCGAAATTTGGCTCAAATGCCCGCTTTGACTGCATTTTTTAAAATACATTCTGACTTTATGAAAAAATCGACCAATACAGCACATTATATAGTTCCTAGATAAGAAAAACTGCCAATTGAATGCATTTGAGAGCAAAATTGATTTAAAAAATGAGTCATAAAATAAACAATTTGTTATCAGAATACATCCTAAATTCTTTAATTACGATCACTTTGGGAAATTTTGCTCAAAATGCCCAATTTTATAGCATTTTTTAAAATACATTCTGCCTTTATTAAAAAACTAACCAATACGGCACATTATACAGTTCCTAAATAAGAGAATCTGCCAACTGAATGCGTTTGAGAGCAAAAATGGATTTAGAAATGAGTCAGAAAGTAAGCAATTTGTTATTTGAAAACGTCTTCAGTTTTTCAATCACAGTCGCTTCGGGAAATTCTATTCAAAATGTATTTTTGAAAAAATGCAAAATGCACTTTCTTTTAGCCTTTTTTGAAATATATTCGGCTTTTATAAGAAAAACAAAACTAGCCAATTTTTTTACATTATATAGTTTCTACATAAGAGAACCTGCCAAGTGGATGTGTTTGAGAGCAAAATGAATTTAAAAATGAGTCAGAATATAAGCAGTTTGGATTTGAGTACACCCTTAATACGATTTTTCCTTCAACTCCGATTTATGTTTAATTTGTTTTTGCTATAAGTATTGGTCCTAGCAAAAACTTGTCAATATAAAAGTTGTATATATTATTAAAAAGATGTATAATAAATTTAATCTGATTTGATATCTTAAGAATTGACGAAGTTATGAATATTTTTCTTCTTCCACCCCTATTCTTTTTTTGTTTTATTTTTTATTTATCTATTTATTTTTGCGATAGAGTTGCTCATATCAAAAACTTGTAAGTGCAAAAGTTTTAGATAATATTAAGAAAATTTGTAATAAATTTAATTGGATTTGATATCTTGAGAATTAACGAAGTTATGAATTACTAAAATCTTATTTTCTTTCGACTCTTGAGCCCATTTTTAAATTTATCAAAATCTGTCGTGCGTTAACTTTTGGCCCATTTTTTAGAAGTAATATAAACTTTACACTGATTCGATATTTCTTTTCATTAAGATGTAATAAGGTTTTTTCTGTTTTCACAAAATCCTTCCCTATTTCCACCCCCTTGGTCCGAATTTTGCCCATTAACGAACTTGACCGAGATTTTATGCCCCTTGATTTTATGTATCAGTTGGGGGAGATTTGAGAAGAATTATAGAAGTTATCGTGGTATATATACATATAAACTTATTTTTGATGGTAGTTTTGGGGTCTAGGGGTCATGATCAGCGTAGGTAGATCTTAAAAAAATTCAGAAATTTCAACAGTGGCGCGACCGCAATAGGTGGTATTTCATACGAATTCTCCTAAAAAAGCTAGAAAGTTAATAAACTCAAAATAACGCTATCTGTCGATTTTGATTAGTCATGAAAGAAGGGATTTATAAGCAATTTAATGAAAAACAGACCTATTAAATAAATACTGATTGGATATTTCCTGTTCTTATAGATCACTCTCTCTCTCATTGTTTTCATAACTTAACTTAATTAGAGAAGAATAAACTAGGATAATAATAATAAGATTTCTGCTATATCCAACATTGAAAACGCGATCACATTTTTTCTATCCTGTCTGTTTTGCTTCTTCGAGGGGTGTTTCGACTTGCAGACGACTGACTGCAGAGTACGACCTCTTGTTATGTGTCGAACTCAGTGTCCGTTGCTCACAATAGCTTGTTATCAGTTATTTTTAATTTAGAATTTAAAACATTATAGTTTTTGAAGATTTTGGAGAAAAAGAAGGAGGAAAAATGTGATACAATGCAGATTATGTGTACATTTCTATTTGTTGAGCAGTCGGAATACTTATGCCTAACATGGCAGCCATAAGTTCCCTTTCTCGAAGACGGGGGTAAACACGGAATCGTCACATTAGCGTATTATATATAAATAAATTATTGATAATTATAATATATTAAATTAAATTATATATTATTATTATTATTACTAAATTATATTATATATTATGCATTAAATGATAATATTTTATTAATAACTAGCTGACCTGCCCGGCGTTGCCCGGGCCCGTGATGTTATTCAGTTTTCAAATGTGTTATTTGTTTTCTAAATGACCCTTAAATTAAACTCAAATGTTTATGATTTTATATCTTTAAGTCCATTTTTCAAAATTTATATTTTTAAATGGAAAAATCGCGAAGTTATTGAATTTAAAGCACATGCTGTTTGGTATTTTATTCTCTATGTAATTTGATTTTTTGGAAATTGTGCTTACCGAAAGCGAACGAAACCGCGACTGAACACTCAGGTTTTTACTGAATTCACAAAAAATTTCACATATTTTATTTTGTAAAAAAATAATTTTATCCATACGAAAGTTTCAAAATTTTTGTAAGTAATGTAAATCTGGTTTATTGAAAGCCTCTAAAAAGATTGTGCTAAAATACAGACATTTAGTTACTTTTAGCGTAGGAAAAATGTATTCTCCATGAGCCGTGATGTGATTCGTGTTTGCGGTGTCTTTGAACGTGTTAAATCTCATGTTTTATTTAAATAAATTGCACCATAGATTATAAAAGTGTTTTAGCTTTAAGAAAATATTTTCGGTTTTTCAGGACGTATACAATTGCGCAATGCAAACGCAAAACCGCAATAAAACGATCTGGTTTTTATTGATTTCGTCAAATTTTTCTCAATTTTTATTTTCTAAAAAATATTTCTACTCATCCGTATGTTTTAAATTTTTTAAAAGGGTGTAAATTTGGTCTATTGAGATGCTTTTAAAAGATTGTGCTGAAATATGTACGCTTAGATACTTTTAGCGCAGAAAAATTATTCAATCCGTGAGTTGCAAAGTTACCTCATTTGCCGGTGTATTTGAAATGGTTAAATCTTATAATTTAAAAACCGATTGCATCATAGCTTATAAGAATGTTTTTAAGCTTTAAGAATATGTTTTTTGTTTGCGGTACCTATAGGATTGCGCTTTGCTAAGGCAAAACCGCAATGAAAACGATCTGTTTTTATTGATTTCATCAAATTTTTCGCACATTTTATTTTGTAAAAAATATTTCTATCGGTCCGAAAGTTTCGAATTTTCTGTAGGGAGTATAAATTTGTTCTATTGAAAAGATTTTAAAAGATTGAGTCGAAATATGTATGTTAAGATAGTTTTAGCGTAGAAAAAATATTCTCTCTGCGAGTCGCAAAATGACCTTCTTTTGTCAGTATATTTGAAAGGGTTAAAATCCAAATATTTTAAAATCAATTGCACCATCGGCTAGAAGAAAGCTTCAACTTTAATATCTTTTTTTTTGGTTTGTTTATATCTTAAAAATTATGCCCTGGAGGGGGCATTGACAAAAGGGAAAAAATAGTTTTGGAAAAAACGACCATTTTTGAATATTTGTTTTCAAAGGGTTAACTGCAACATTTTTTCGAATTGATTATTGTATTTGAGACCTAAAAATATGATCTTTCGAAATATGTCTCTTAAGTTTAACTGCGTCGGGCAGTTTGGTTGATTTGGATTTAAACAAAATGATCCAAAATCAGAAATAAACGCCGATAAATGGTTCTTTTCGTTCAGTTGCGTAAAAGGGTTTGTGCGCATGTGCAAACGATTTCTTTCCCCGAACATTAAAAAAATGACTTTTTGAAGAGAGTGAGTTCCGCTACATAATTAATATCTATGAAACTAATCAAAAAATTAAAATTCTGAGCTTCAGGTGCATCAGGAGAGATATTGGGCTACTCTAAAAAAAAATTCGAGCTTCGTACGTCCCATAGATTTTGCTAGCCATCGCAGACACACACACAGACAGACAGAGCGATTTATTATTTTATTAGTATACTAGCTGACCCGCCCGGCGTTGCCCGGGTCCGTATTAACAATATTAAACGAACTTGAAATGTGTATGATTTTATCATTAACTGGAAGCATGCAGAAATGCAGTGTCTGAAATACGTCGCAGCTGACTTTGTGAAAAATCGGTTTTAAAAACAACAACTAATATTAAGCTCTAAAAATATTTAAAATGAGCAATGAGAAACACGGGAGGGAACATGTATCCAACGATTGCGTTAGTTTCGTGTTAAAGTGTTGATATTTACCCGTAAAAATCACTGTTAAATCACATAACTAAATATTTTTTTCGCATAGAAATCCCAAGTGAGATATTTTGAATTTCAAACTAATTATATCACTCTTAAATCCGACTATACCGTGAATGAAATCGATACGCGATGATATAAGATTGGTATATAGTATTATAATGTCAGTGCCATTTAACAAAAGTGTATATTTTTAATCAAAGCATATGTAATGTTGACTCTGTGGACAAATTCCTAACCGTAAACTTTTGTACCGTAACCATAATCTGTCTGGATTTCGCATTTTCTAACTGCGACTTAACAGTACCCTACCGTAACTTAAATATAACACAAATGTAACCTAGCCGTCACTTTGAAATATCAATATAGAAGCATCATTTAAGATTTTGCTTGAAAAGTTAATATTCTTTCGTTAATATCTTAAAATCGTCTGCACTCTGAAATCTAGATTTTAGACTAATATTTGTTATTTAAGTTTTCACGCATGATTTTAAAAGAATGTTTTCATAAATATATTTTATATATTGACATAGAGTTATTAATATATTGTTAAATCATAAACATTTTTTCATCTACGTTGTATTAAAAAGATCTGAAAAAAAGAAAACTTTTAGTAATACAATTTTTAGTTCAAATCAAATGTTTTCAATATTTTATTTAATTTTATTTTGACATTTAATTATTTCGAATTTATCAATTTCAATTATTTTAAAAGCAAATATTTTTTAAAAAAATAAATAATATAAAAGACCATTTTAAAAAATTACTATTTCTTCGTAGAATATGGTTCAGCTGTAATTCATTTCTTTCAATTCGTCTTATTAATACAAAATCCCTTCCACATGCTTTTGTTTGGGACATTAAAATTTGAGCGATAAATGGTTTAATAATGCAACCCTTTTTTCGCTTTACTTCACCACCACCTATCTTTTTCCTCCATGGTTTACAACCCGCTGTGATAAAAAATCATCATTTAAACTGACAGTTGGCCAGGCTATGAATTTTAAAGGTCTGTTTCAGTTTTTTTAAATATTTATGCGAAAATTTTACGCAACCAACCAACCATAACTAAATGAAGGGAAAAAAAGAAGAAAAAAGGCGATTTTTTATGAGAGTAATCTTCGGAATTTAATTAATTACTCAGTTAATAAATAGAATTTCGAAATTCTGAAGCTCAGGTGCATCAGGAGAGATTTGGGGCTACTCTCAAAAAAATTTTGAGCCTCATACATGCTGTAGATTTTGCTAGCCATCGCAGACACACACACACACACACACGCAGACAGAGCGTTTTGTTCTTTTATTAATATAGATATTATTTATTTAATTATTTTTTCTTTTTTTTCTATTTAATTATCTTTTCTAGCTTGCATAAAAAAGGCGGAAAAATAATCTTTGTGTTTAAATAATATTTAAATTAAATGTTGGTATAAAGCTTCAGAGAATTTGATGCACTTTCTGAATTTGGCAATTTCATAATCCCCAATTTGTTTCAGTCCTTGTGACTGGAAAATATCTGTAGCTTCTAATATTTTAATGAGTAAACTTTAATATTTTATTAAGAGATGGCAGCACTAAGCCTTAATGCTGTTCTCAACTGCTCCGCTCAACAAGCGTAAAATGTTTTGACACATTTACAAATTCATTTATAAATGAAATATATAAAATTGGAATGCCTGACTATAGAAGCGATTTGAAAATGAACTGTGTTTTCTATTTTTTTTTTTATCAATAAACTACCTTTTGAGTTATAAGCGTTTTTGATCACGTGAAATAGCGTTTTTGATCACGTGAAATAGCGTTTTTCTCCCTCCATTGACTGTTTTTTCTGCTTTCGTCGTGAAATTCGGTTCAAAAAGCCAACTCTGACAGAATTTCCTGAAACGAGTATAGCGTTTGCGAAAAAAAGAAGAAAAAACTGGAAAATGAGTGCGATCAGACAGTCTCGGAACAGCAACACCTGTCGGTTTCATGCATTTCCGAACAAAAATAAATTAAAATTTATGTCATAAAGTTGCCCTTTTAGATTTAAGAACAGCCTTAAAAAAACTTTGCAATTGGAAGCTCACTTTGAGCACCTGTAAGAGCTCTCCGTTGCGCAGATATCGCCTTCATTTTTTCTTTTTTAAAAATTTAAATACATAAGTAAATTGTCTATAAATATAATGCCGAAGGTGATATCTTTTAGCTTTAAAATATAATCATAAAAATCACGTGAATTTTAGGCCACAGACAGGGTTTGACTAAGCCTATGGGAACCCCGGGGCAAGTATCATTCTTGGGGCCCCATGTGTCTATTGATAGATTTTTTTTTTTTTTTTTTTTTTTTTTTTGTATAATGTGGAAGTGGCTAGTACTAAACTTCACACTTATATTGTATGTATGTATAAATTTTGAACTCGGTGCAGTTGACACATGTATACAGGGTATCACAAAAAGATAGTCACAACTTTAAGAAAAAGTACTGGCAGGGTAATTGTAGAAAAAACTAGTTGGATGTGCCAATCCCAAAACTTTCTTCTATCTCATACATACATTTTAATATTAAAAAAAAAAAAAAAAAAAAAAAAGTTACTCATTTTAATGTTTTAATAATTTTAATTCAATACCTTACCAATTTTGATTTTCATCTTAAATTTCTGCTTCAATCAATTAATCGGAGTAAAAACGAATTTCCGTCTCTGCATGAGCCGATGGACAATAGAATGGTAAGCAGATTTTTTTTCCCAATTCAGGGAGGACCTACTTGCCTTACCAAAAAATAATCATATACAAAATGTTTAGTTCAGTTCTAGAACTAACTTCATACACTTTTATGTGGTGCAATATTGAAAATGGCATAAAATTCGGTATTGCAGCGCCCCCTTCCGGCGGATTTTTTTTTTCAGATTCAGGGCGATCCAACTAGCCATAGCTATACACTTACACAAAAAATTTCATTCAATTCGATGCATAACTTCATATACTTTTGGTCGGTACAATATTGAAAATGGCACATAAATCGCGATTGCAGCGCCCCCTTCCGGCGGATTTTTTTCAAATTCAGGGAGGACCAACTAGTCATAATCATACACATACACAAAAAATTTGGTTCTATTCGATGCATAATTTCATATACTTTTGGTCGGTACAATATTGAAAATGGCACAAAATTCGCGATTGTAGCGCCCTCTTCCGGCGGAATATTTCAAAACTGAAGAAGGACCTGCTTACCACAGCTAAAAACATTCACAAAAAATTTGGTTCAATTCTATGCATAACTTCATACACTTTTTGATGGTAGAATGGCGACATACAGACACACAGACACACAGATACACGGTCAGACAGACATTTTGTAAAAACATGTTTTTGGGAATCTCTGACCCCTAAAACGTATAAATCCGTCAAAAACCGGAAGACGAAAAAAAATTCGATTACAATACTTTCTTCTGTTGAAGATAGAAGAAAGTAAAAATGATAGATTGGTTGACAGAAGTATCTCTTTGCAAACTTTTCCTTTGATTATGTACATATACGTTATAAGATGGCTGAAAGAAAATGTCGCAAATTGATCATAATTTATGGCTTTAACTTGCCACTCTACCAGTATCGCCAACTTTTGAAATATATTGGGTGGGCTTAAAATTTTTTTTGTAAAATGGTGCGACCAGTTTATTTTTCATTGAAGGGCACAGATGATGAAGGTGAGCATTTTAAGGGTGTATTTCGATTCAAACTGCTTATTTTCCGATTTATTTTTGAATTCATTTTTGCTCTCAAATACTCCAAACTTTCAAAATCTCTTATTTGGAAAGTACACAAGGTGCCGTGATTGCCGATTCTTTGATAAATGCAGAAAATAGTGCAAAAAAAGCAATCAAAAACGGCATTTCGAACTGATTTTTCCCAAGCGGGAGTTTTGGGAACGAAAAAAAAGGGTCATACTGATAAGGTAATTGTTTACAACTCAAATTCTAATGAATTGAGCGTAAAAAGACATCACACGGCACCCCATACGTCCCTTCAAGAATCCC
The DNA here is from genome assembly GCA_964019185.1 of Maratus speculifer. Classification (NCBI taxonomy): domain Eukaryota; kingdom Metazoa; phylum Arthropoda; class Arachnida; order Araneae; family Salticidae; genus Maratus; species Maratus speculifer. Next base: position 29,871,115 of record OZ025295.1, read on the forward strand.
CCCAGCAAGTTTCATGTTTCTACTTTTAAAAATGTGTCTGAAATTGTATTGGAAATTTTCGAGCTGTTAAAGGTGGAAGAGCGTTTTTTCGAATACACCCTTAAATCAAGCTATCATGTTTAAAAAGAATTAGAATTTTATTAATTTATATTCTCATGCGTTTTTCCTTATAAAGACACTGATATTTATTGTAATGCCCTGATATCATGAACATGACTACAAAATGAATTAGCACAAAGTTAAACATAGAACAAAACATTTCAGTCATTTAGCATTTATGGATATCACTCGAATAATTAAAACACATGGTCATTGGTAAAATAAATTTTACTCTAATGAGAAAGATGAATAATAAAATAATAATGAAATAAATAACTAGAACAATGAAAATTGGGTACGCTATGATTCAAAATTATTGGGTGGGCACGGGCCCATGTAAGTTGACGCCACTGCACGCTACGAGGAAAACGTTAATCAAGAATTTCTTTTGAAAACAATAGAATACTAAGTTGTTGTAATAAAGCTTTATTTATTAATTTTCAAATGTAGTTTGTTTGTCGCATATATGAATGGGGTACGGGAAACAAATAGAGAAAGGAGGACCACTCTTACCTTCGTAAATGTTTAAAAATATATCAGTTTTAGCTAATTTTAATCTTTTTAGTGAAATCTGGAACTTTTTAGTGGGAATCCTATTTACCCTCTACCTAAAGAGGGGGGAGGAATAATTGCCTCGCATGCCCCTGGATAAATCGTTCCCTGGTCACAGAATTGGAAGTTAATTTTAATTTCCCTTGAGGGGCAATCCAACAAACTTTATCAAGATTTGTATTAAATATTTAAAGTAAAATGTCAGTATTATAACTTTGGTTTAAAATATCTGCAAAATAGAATTTTCTTATTTTCAAACATTATTTTCTAGAGCGAATGCAACATTAGATAATTGTTTGCTCCGAAATATTTAAGATATCTCGCTACACTTCACATTATAAAAAATGTTGAAAATATCACTTTTCCAATTTTTTCTTAAGGTTGTTATTAAATACAAAAAGGCAACTTTATGACATAAGTTTTAATTTATTTTTGTTCGGAAATGTATGAAACTAACAGGTGTTGTTGTTCAGAACTGACTAATCACACTCATTTTTCCATTTTTCCGCAAACGCAATCGATCTTTCTGAAAATATTGTCAAAGTGGGCTTTTTGAACCAAATTTCTGCGCGATATAAGAATAATTACTTAAATGCGTGCAAAAAAGTGTTTTCCATGTAATAAAAATCGCTTATAACTCAATGATTGATCAAAAAATGGAAAACACTGTTCAATTCCAAATCGCTTCCGTAGTCAGGCTTCCAAATTTATGTCTTTCCGTTAAAAAATGTGGCCGAGAGGTTCTGATCTCTCAACTGGTAGCCGGCAGGTTCTGGGTTCGAACCCAATCGCGGCCGTCGGTCTAACCGTTCAGAGTTTTCGTGGTTTTCTTCGAATCTTGCGTAAATGGGGGTTAGGTTCCCTTAGATAGACCCCCACGAAGGGCACGCCACCTGGGCCTATATCCCTAGAGTAGATAATCGCCCGAACTGTCAAAAAATGTCAGAAACTGTCAAAAAAAGAATTTGATAATGTGTCAAAACATTTTGCGCTTGGTGATCAGAGCAGTTCCAACAGACTTAAAATGAACTTAGATAGAAATATGTAGTATATTCTGACAAAGCTTCATAAAGATCTGAAAGTTAAAAATATACCGAAAAAGTTATTACTGTACTCTTTCACTTTAAAAGATTCAGCTTTGTAATCTGTAAATGATTTTTTATCAGCTTGTGTTTTTTCACTAAATAAGTGTGATAAAAAAAAAAAATCTTCATTTTACTCGATTTTTTAAAATAGATTTAGATAATCCTTGAGGTGCGTTTCACTTTTCTTTGCATCGTTACCGTTCAATGTCGGTGAAGCTATGGCACATGGAAGAATATTTCTGGCACGGCGTTAATCAAGGGTGTATTTCGATTCAAACTGCCTATTTTCCGATTTATTTTTGAACTCATTATTGCTCTCAAATGCACCAAACTTTCAAAATCTCTTATTTGGAAAGTACACAAGGTGCCGTAATTGTCGATTCTTTGATAAATGCAGAAAATATTGCAAAAAAAGCAATCAAAAATGGCATTTCGAACCGATTTTTCCCAAGCGGGAGATCTGAGAACGAAATAAATTTAACTTTTTCAAAAAAATGTATAACCGACTCCAAAAAAAAGCGCTAAAAAGAATTAAATCATATATATTATAAAGCAGAAGTTCTGAAACTTCCAAAAGAGTGTTTTCAAAAACTACCCGATGGATTTTTTTGCCGATTGTATCATTCGATAGGAAATATTTTCCCGAAGGTTTATGATTCAAATTTACAGGGATAACTCTAATTTTTCGTAATAAATTTCGTATTTTTCGGTTATTTTTGACAAAAGGGTTGCCAGTAGCTGTTTTTGGCGAAAATTATAATTGCTAAAAGAATTAAAAGGGTTATATCTGTGAGAAATATTACAAATATCTTGCAAATAATAGCAGAAAATAACTACTGATAATATTAATAATAATAAAGAAAGACCGCTTAAATGAGGCGTAATATTATAAAAATATATTTATCTTGAAAATGAAAAAAATATTTCGAATGCTTAAAAAATAAATTAACGCGAAATATAACAATTGGTTCAACTTTCGGCGACTTATCCCTGGTGTTAGAATAAAAACATGAATTTCAGAAATTGATTAAATGAATTTTGAAAGATAGTTATTTTCCTTTTTATTATTTTCTTTCTCTTTTTTACCGAATTTCCGTATAATATAACTTACAGCAGAAAAAAGCAGATCTGATTGTAAAAGACACTGTAAGTTGTGAGTTACTATTCGTTTCTATACCATTTTCATCTTGCTTTTGTCGCCAAAGAATGTGTTTTTAAGCCGAAAATGCACTACTGACTTAATGCCTGACTTAGGTTCTTAATGGTCGCAATAATGTTTTTTTTTTTTTTTTTTTTTTTTTTTTTTTTTTTTTTTTTTCAAGTGAAGATAATTTTTAGAGTGTATTTTAATATTCAATCGTAAATTATATAGATATGAGTATAACTCTTTTATTTCTTTTTGCAAATGTTTTCATTGTTAATTTAATTTTTCTTGCGCCATTTCGTCAATTTCACTTACAGAAAAAATTTCAGTTTTAAAATTTAAAAACTGAAGAAGGAAAGATTACCCCATCGATTAAAAATCTACCCCCAAATTCCAAGATTAAATGTCAATAATGGATGATCGTAAATGTCACATTCACTTGACATTAAGTATAATATAAATGCTAATTATGTCATCAAGTGATTTTTAATTCGACATTTTATTTCTACTTTTATATATGTTCTGCTAATTTGTTTTTCGTTATTTAAATGAAAATTTATGTTAATCTATATAATCTGGCTAATAGTTTGACGATTTGTATAATTTGGCGAAATTGGTCGACGGTATAACGAAGTAGTGCTGAAGGAAAAATTTTGCAATTCAAAATAAATTTATGCAATTACGCGTTATTACTATAGATAAATTCAACCTTTTGAAATGAAAAATTCCCGCTGAATAAAATTTACAAGTCTTTTTTAATTGACCATTTCTTCTTCAATGTTTCTTCAATCAAACTTTTGCTATTCTCTTTCGCGCAGGCTAACAAAATGTATTTATTTTATTAGATAAAACGTAAATAAAATTTTTCTATTTAAAAAAAAAAAAAAATTTAAATCTAATTCTACCATTATGTGTCTTGCAGGACAAAATAGCAGAATTACTTTTAAAAATGGTTTTATCTGTTAATTGTATGTTATTTGTTTATTTGGGTGTTTGAATTTACTTTTGTCATCAAACAATGCGATTTTATACCAAGAAGGCATAAGCCGGAGCGATGTTCACAATTACTAAATTCTCTCACTCTCTTTTAAATGTGTGAGAGCATTTTTAGGATATTTTTTTTAATGTTTAATTGTAAATATATATATAGCAGTTATAGCAAAAAAATGCGTATAATGTTTAAATTTTAGTATAAATGTCTTCCTCATCCAAACTGTAAAATAATTTAATTGCAACTTTTTAAAGTTTTGGCGCAGATGTCATATACGCACCACATTCGCACGATTGCAACAAAATGGCGATTTTATGCCGCACATGGTAAACCGACTATGGTTGTTTATTTATTAATAAACTATTTATTAACTTTCATTTTGTTTTTTAAAATAATATAAATCATTTTGTTCTATAGCTATTAATAAAACTTTTTTATTTTTTTCAAATAATACAAAATAATAAAAAAATATTTATGAAATTGGTAATTAAAAACCAAGTTCTCCAAATTGGCGCCAGAAAAAAATTGCGCCAATGTGGTGCATACATGACATCTGTGTCATGTTCTGTTTTTTCTTATACATAAGTAGGGAAAATGCAGTATAAATACCGATTAAAGTTTTTTCCAAATGTAAATTTTGTCACGGATTTGGTCATATACTCATCGAGGTATCTCACTGGCGCCAAAATAGCATTATTTGCCTCATATGGTAACCCAGCTATAGTTGTTTATCTGATGATAATATGTTTAGTTACTTTCATTTTTTTCTTTTTTGAAATGATATTTGTTGTTTTGTTCTACAGTTACTTTTTATTTATTGTTAATTGCTGTTTAAAATGATAGAAAATAATAAAATATACATAAATATCTTTGGTAAACGAGGGTTTTGCCACATTGTAGTTGCAAGATAATCGTGCTAAACCTATTGCGTATATGATGTCTGTCTAGGAATCTTTTGTGAAATATGAAAAGTGTAAATTGGCTACTACTTGATTATCACGTCAACCAATTTTGCCAAATCGTTCGCCAAATTATACAAATTATACAAATTTACATAATTTTATCTTAAATAACTAAAGAGAAAATGCTTAAATACGAAAGAGCAAATAATTTTGTTTTCATTTTTCAGGAGGAAATTTTGCAATAATAAAGTAATTGTTGTAGTGAGAATTTTAATGTTTTTTTTATCTTTGGCAACTTGCTGTAACGAAAAATGTTTATTTTTTTCCTGCTATTGTTTTGTAAGAGCTGGTTTTGTGAAAGCCATGTTAAGATGGTATTCAAATTTTTGAACCCTTCCCAATTATCACCCCCTTGATCCGATTTTGCCCATTTGCAATTCCCACTGAGATATTAACCATCTCAATGTATTTGACGAGTTTGAAGATGATTCTTGCATAATTGTGCCTTTTATCTCGCGGACAAAATTTAATATATATATAAACTTTTTAGGTGGGAGTAGCTTTGGGTTCCTGGCTTCACATAATGAAAAGTTGTGAAGAAATTTTTCAGAAGTTGTACCATGGTAACGACTGTAATAATTAATATTTCTTCAGATAAGGGAAAATTTTAAATCCTGTTGCCATAATGGTCTCATTTCGCTTCCAAATGTGCACTGTTAGTAATAAACTAAAATAGTTACTTCTAAATAGCGGGTTTTTGTGCAACGTTTAAGATAATTTAATATCACATTGGTGTCTAAATCGTTTTCAGCAATGAGCAAGGTGCTGCTGGAGGTCCAAATTATTTAAAATAAAAATTTAAATTCACCAGTTCGTTTCATCCACGGTTGATTTTGAAATATTGACCAGCGCAGCGGGCATAGCCTGCTAGTAATTCTATAAAATTCTCTAATGACAAATCGTTATCCAATAACCACACATTGACTATCATGTACCGGTATAAAACGGTTAATTTTAATATATAGAATTTAATATCCACCAAACATAATTTTTCCAGATAATATTTTTTACAAGAGATTAATTTACATATTTTTGATTTAATTTTTGAATATATACATATAAAAAGTAATGAATTACTTTTTGAAGTTGGTGCCAAACAATCATAATCGATAATGATTTCCCCATTTTATGGTACTAGACATAATATATCCACAATTTTTACTATACTTAAGATAGTTTGGCACCAACTTCAAAAAGTAATTCCTTACTTTTTATATGTATATATTCAAAAATTAAATCAAAAATATGTAAATTAATCTCTTGTAAAAAATATTCTCTGGAAAATCTATGTTTGGTGGATATTAAATTCTATATATTAAATTTAACCGTTTTATACCGGTACATGATAGTCAATGTGTGGTTATTGGATAACGATTTGTCATTAGAGAATTTTATAGAATTATTTAATTCTTTTTAGCGCTTTTTTTGGAGTCGGTTATACATTTTTTTGAAAAAGTTAAATTTATTTCCTACTTTTTAGTTATTTATACCGTAATACATAATTATGTGTACTGACATATGATGGCTCTTTGCAACTCATTACTAATGAACACACTTTGCTGAGTTCTGATGTATTCGCTTTACTTGTCACTGTTTGATTGTCAACTTTTCAAAAGACACTTACAATATCGGTTAGTATCGTTGTGAATCTTTAGGTTTTCTGGATGTGGTAATTTCAGATCTGGCACGACGAAAAGCTACCGCATTCATGAAATCTTAAAGTCAACATCTAATCGTACGGACATCGGAAGTGGTTATCGAAAGGTGACAATGCCTCAAGTAAAGTGTCCTTACACATAAGCGCGCTGCAAAGCGCTTCCATATCTATATAATAAAGGCCAAACGTATCTATATAATAAAGGCCAAACGTATCTGTGCGTAACGCATACGTCATGTTTTGAATGGCAACACTTTCCGGTGAAATTTCGATTTTGCAATTTTCACTATTGTAAATATTTAAATTTCTAGACATAGTACGTTTTCAAACTTTATACCATCGTATAGAGAAAAAAATACACTTTTAAATGCAGTTTGTTAGAAAATTGTATCTCAATTTGTTTTCGAAATATTAATTTTTTTGTAGTTTTTAGTTCAATTTCTCTAATGGTGGCAACTTGAGTATCGCATTTATATGGGAAATAAAAAAAAATAGTCATAAATTTCTCTAATGGTGGCAACTTGAGTATCGCATTTATGTGGGAAATAAAAAAAGAATAGTCATTAAGTAAAAAAAAAAAAAAATAAATAAATAAAAAATAAAAAAAGAGAGAGAGAGAGAGAGAGAGAGAGAGAGAGAGAGAGAGAGAGAGAGAATAGAGATGTAGCTTGGTAGCTGGAGGTAGAGTTGCAAAAAGTCGGTTTATTCCCGGGTTTATTTTCAATAGACCAGGTTTATTCCCAAAAAACCGAATTATTCCAAAAAATCCCGGGTTTTTTCCAGGTTTATTACTAAAAACCCGGTTTATTCCCGGGTTTAAACCGGGTTTTTTCTAACCTTTGCAATGCTAGCTGGAGGTGACCGCCAAAAATGTAACCCTAAAATTCGCTGCAATGCATCAAACATAACCGCGTGCTTTCGCATAAAAGGAAAACTTTTAGCGATACTTTTTTAATTCATAATACAATGAAATAGAATGCTAAAATATAATCAGATCTGTTTCATTTAGAGAGAAAATGATGCTAAAGAATTCTGCTGCAGCTCTGTTCTATGTGATTGTTTTGTTTGGGTCGAATACGAGATTTAAATTGAAAGAATAAGGCCCATTTCAAACCGTTTTAGTCGAATACTGCACCTCCATCTATCTCTTTTCCCCATGGAAAATAACAGATCACTGTATATTTTAGTTGCCATTTTTTCATTAGCAACTGAAAAAAAATAGTAATTAAAAACCTGTTATGTTAAAATATCGTCGGCTATAAAACACGGTGAATGTTGTTGGTTTTATTTTGTTTTTATCTATTAATTTAATAATGACTTTTAGTTCGCTGCAAACTTACTTTACAAAAGATACATCAATTAACCTTTACAAAAATTTATTTTAAAGAATATTTGTGTTCACATTTTCTTAGTTAGTTTTAAAAACTGAACGAATGCAATTTTATTCTTTGGCAAAATCTTTGGCTAATAGCCTTTATCTTGCGTCTAATACAGAAGTACCGATAATTTTCAAAGCTTTATATGATTACATAATTAATATGTTTCATATAAAATTGCTATTTGGGATTAGTTGGCAGTTTAAAACGCATATTACGTAGGAAAATTTTTTTAGACTTTTCAATTTTAAATTAAAAAAAAGTTTTTCGTCTTTACTCTGTGACCCGGGAACACCGGGTTCGGTGTACTAGTATTAGTAAACAGCAAAATGACTCCATGTATCAATGAATAGTAAAATGCTTTTCTAGTGTAGTCAAAAGTACTCCCCCTTCAGTCAGAAAAAGCAAAAAGAAAGATTTTAACAAAAATCGCTCTATGATTCAATAGATAAACAACAACAATCTAATTCCTATAAATGCAGTAAAGGTATCGGAAATGAGCGGTGATGATTCGAAGAGGAATCCTAAAATCATAACCTGTACTTGGCTGCATCTATAAGAGAGTGACAGCATTCGATGCCCTAATACTTTTTTCACGGACGCTTTTGTCCCAACTAAACTGTTAAAAACTTAAAACTCACTCCACCGCTTTTATAGAAAATGATTATTTCAGCCTATTATGGAGCATTCTCATGGGTCAAAAGAGAGATATTCCATAAAAGCGGGGGAGTGACGATGCAGCAAAAGGGTAAAATTTTTTATAGTGTATGTATGAGATATTCCATAAAAGGGATAGAGTGACGATGCAGCAAAAGTTAAATTTTTAACAATGTATCGCAATGCTAGGCATTTTCTATTATAAAATTTGATGATGATTTCCTGGTAGAATTCGATTGTACGCCGAATGATCCTTTATTTCTACACAGACATAAATACATAATCCATATTATTTTACAAATTCGTGGACATACAAGGACAAGATAGCACGAGGAAATATTACAACACAAGAAAAGTACAACCGGAAGCTACACATAAAGAGTGTGTGCAACGGAGCCAGTGGGATTCGAACCCACAATCTCCTACGCTCTCAAGAGATTAACAGCGTGGTGTCTTAACCACTCGGCCACAAGGACCCCCTTGATGACTCATTTTTAGGTGCGTTCGTAATTATGTAAATACGTAGCACCTATTGTTGTCGCTCAGTCCGTCCGTCTGTCTGTCTGTCCGCCTGTCTGTCCGCATATAACAATGCAAAAACTACTCAACCGAATCGTTTGAAATTTAAAATACATAATTATTACATAATTTTGTCGAGTCATTTCAAATTTTATGAAAATCGGATGGATAGATCAATTACAGGGATAATCAAAAGGATTCCGTTACATTACGGTCAATGGGGAAAAAAGTTTCAAATGCATTTTAATCGTTTGAAATTTAAAAAGTATATTTATTACATAATTTTGTCGAGTCATTTTTAATTTTATGAAAATCGTATGGATAGATCAGTTACAGGGACAATCAAAAGGATTCCGTTACATTACGGTCAATAGGGAAAAAAGTTTCAAATGCATTTTAATCGTCTGAAATTTAAAACGTATATTTATTACATAATTTTGTCGAGTCATTTCAAATGTTATGAAAATCGAATGCATTGATCAATTACAGGGACAATCAAAAGTATTCCGTTACATCACGGTCAATGGGGAAAAAAGTTTCAAATGCATTTTAATGGTGTTACACTCATTTGAATATAACAGAATTGACATGAATCTGTGAAATATGTACTAAAAAATACATTTTGTACAATCTGTGATGCAAAGAATATTTATTATTAAATTACAGGGCCACACAAATGTATTTCACTAAATAATGTTATACGGGGAAACACTGTTTGGGGGTGTATTAATTATATTAAACTACTTCACATTTTATGAATAAGATATACGTTAATGAAGTATAATAAAAATTACTCCTTGCATATTTACAGGAACACAAAGATTTCGACCACTATACTGTATCCAAAGTACGCTCTACTATATCAGCAAGATCTGAATATTTTAAAACTTCGTTATCAACGAACGCACCTCATTTGCTACGCTTTACGTGCAATTTCCAACTGGTTGCCCAGAATCTTTTCAATCAATCGTATACTGTGCTCCATGTGTCGTCATATTCACATTGAGGAATCCTACATGAACAAAATCTGAAATCATTCTGGTGTCTAATCCGGTAACCAAATCTGAATCTAAAGATAATTTTGTTACAGATATCTATGCACTTTATTTTACATTGATATGTAGAGATAATTTTTTCCTCCGGAGCAAAATATATACTAAAGGATTTTTACTTTCTTCTATCTTTACAAGAAGAAAGTATTGGATTCATGAAAATTTTCGACTTCCGGTTTTCGACGGATTTACACGTTTTAGAAGGTCCTGAACACGTTTTGACTATTTTTAGAAAATGTCTGTCTGTGAGTCTGTCCGTCTGTCTGTGAGTCTGTGTGTCTGTCTGTGAGTCTGTCTGTCTGTATGTGACAAAAAATTTGTGGGCGCTCTATCTCAAGAACTAATGCTCGAAATTTAATAAAATTTTATATTCAGTTAGACCTTGATATGAATTAGTGCCTATTGGTTTTTGGTGAAAATTGGCCTACAGGTGGCGCTGCTATACTACGTTTTTCATGATTTTCAAGATTGCTATATCTCAAGAACTAATGAACAGAATTACACCAAACTTCAGATTCTGTTACCCCTTGATATACATAGACGCTGATTAAGTTTTGGTGTAAATTGGCCAGCAGGTGGCGCTGCTATGCCACGTTTTTCATGATTTTTATGACAGCTATATCTCAAGAACTAATGCACAGAATTTCACCAAACTTCAGATTCCGCGATACCTTGAGATACATAGTTGCTGATAAGGTTTTGGTGTGGAATTCCCTATAGGTGGCGCTGCTATGCTACATTTTGCACGATTTTTGCGATAGCTATATATCAAGAACTAATGCAGAGAACTTCATCAAATTTTAGTTTCTTTTACACTCGAATATATAACATAATTAGACGCTGATTACATTTTGGTATTAACCTTACAACAGGTGGTGCAGCTTTGCTGCATTTTGCACGATTTTTCCGATAGCTATATCTTAACAACCAACGCACAGAATTTCATCAAACTTCAGATTTTGTTACAAAATGACATATAACATAATTATACGATGATTACGTTTTGTTATAAATCCTTCAACTGATGGTGCTGCTGTGCTATATTTTACACGTTTTTTTAAAACTAGATATATCTCAAGAACTAATGCACAGAATTTCATCAAACTTCAGATTCTTTTACACCATAACATAATTAGACGCTTTTTTACATTTTGGCATAAATTGTCCAAAATATGGTGTTGCTGTGCTACGTTTTGCAAATTTTTTGTTATAATTATATCTGAAGAACAAATGGACGAAATTCCATCAAATTTCAGATTCTGTTAGGTCTTGACATCAATAGATGCTTATTAGGTTTTAGTATAAATTACCCACCAAGAGGCACTACTAAGCTCATTTTCTCAGAATATTAATTACATTTTGCGTTTTAGGCTTTTCGGATACCAGAATCTCATTAGGCTAGCTCAAATGTTCGAGGAAATTCGATAATAAGTAATTTTAAAGTCACCACGTTTTTTTTTTTTTAATTATATATATATATATATATATATATATATATATATATATATATATATCATGTATTTATGAGATAGAAGAAAGTTTCGGGATTGACACATCCAACTAGTTATCTTTTCAACAACTTAAGGATGTCGATTGGTATCGATGTCTATTTCCGCTTTAGTGGATGCGAGAACTTGTCCATTTAAGCTTTAACATTTCGGAAATTTATCGCATCCAGCAAACTTTAAGGCCGCACACTAGGCACAGAAAAAGATCCGGATGATAATGTGAAGTCTATGGGGGCGTTCTTTTCAAATATCTCGCTCAAATTTTAATATTTTTACGTGATTTTTATTGCATAGGATAGCCGAGGATATTCCACAACCGGGCTAGTTTTTACTTTTTCAATTTTGGTTTCAGATTTTAAAAAAATAATTATTTTAAATTTTAAACCGGTTTAAACGGTTCTGAAATTGAAACTATCATTATATAAAACATACATAAGCAAAATCGAAGAAGTAAAAACTAGGCCGGTTGTAGATCATCCTCGGCTATTCTATGCAAAAAAAATCATATAAATATATTAAAATTTGAGCGAGATATTTGAAAAGAACACACCCATAGTCTTTACACTAACATCCGGGTCTTTTTCTGAGACTAGTGTAGTGCCTTAAGGTCCACATTGAAATCTACAGACTTCGTAAATGGGCATTGAAAAGCTGGCAATCCATCAGTACACGTTAAAATTATTGTGAAAAATTACCTTTGTTTTTAAAGCTATCTATTTTCTGACTAATGAGAGCGATCTAAAAACATCTATGGAGCGTTTTCATTGGTCAGAAAATAGATAGTCTTTAAAAACAGAGGTAATTTTTCAAGATATTTTAAACAGGGTACTCTGTAAAAAATTTTACCCTTTTGCTGCATCGTCCCGCCACGGCTAATATAGAAAACGATTACTTCAGCCAGCCTATCATGGAGCATTCTCATGGATCAAAAGTAAGATATTCTATAAAAGCGGGGTAGTGACGATGCAGCAAAAGGGTCAGATTTTTTACAGTTTAAAGTACGCGTACACAATCAGAGCGCGTCAAGTTGCTTCTATGATTCAATGCATAGCAAAGTAATTCTAAATGTTCCTATGTATTAAAATACCCTTTTCAGTCATAAAAACTGAAAAGGAAGATATTATCAAAATCACACAATGATTCAACATGCGTCTATATGAAAGTAGTAATATTTGAAGTTAAGAATGTTGTTTGATAAACGCGGTTTTCCAAAGTACAGAAAATTTAAGAATTTTTATTTTAGAACTTGGCGGTAGTCGCCTGAACGAGTTTGTTTTATGGGTGAAAGAAGGTAACTAGTTTAACTTTAATGGTAAGCTTATCAAAATTTTTCGTCATTTATGTTTGTCCAAATGGAAACTAGCACATAGCAATGTACTTTAATCACTTTGTGAATCCGGCATAACAAGCACCCTGATACACAGACACTCTTGCTTTAACGTGTAAGGCTCTTTAGAGATGAATTTTCAGCTTTTCGATATCGAATTCTCATGTCTGGATCGATGTGGATCTTTCACTTTGATGGATACGAGAATTGTTCCAACTAATATTTCGTACTTTGGAAAAAAAAGTAGCATCTCTGCAACAGTGGTTAGGATCCAGAAGGATTATTCGCTGTTAAGCAAAACAAGATTGACCAATCATAAGCCTTCATTTTTGAGAACTTTTCAATGTTCGAAGGAGAGAGTCTGGAATACATGGTGTGAAAATCTGCTATCGACGCTGTAAAATATTTGACCCTTTTGCTGCATCGTTACTCCATCGCTTTTATAGAATTTCTTTGTTTCGACCAATGAGAATGCTCCATAATAGAAAGAAGTAATCGTTACCTATAAAAGCGATGGTGTGACGATGCAGCAAAAGGGTTCAATTTTTTACAATGCAAGCAGTGCTAAAAATTTGTATCCTTTAAATGTGCAACGATGCTACTGAATTCAAAAGTGTCGATCACTGCGACATCTGCGGCATTTTCGTGATACATTATCTAGACTAGCAATAATTCTTGCATTTTTAGAAAATGTCCTGCAGATATCGCTTCTATCTTTAAATTTCATTAGCATTGTTGCACATTTAAAGAATAGAACATTTTAGCACTTTTTTTTAAGTGTTACAGAGGGCGTGTTCAGCACAATTTACCGGTTACATACCGACCACTTACCGATTGTAGACAAGTACGAAATGAAAATCAAAGCGAAGTGTGACGTCAGCTACAATTCAACAGAATAGTTTTCATTGATGCCAAAATTTGCTTTCGTACTGCCCTACAATCGGTCGGTAACATTGGTTACTTTTATAAGTTGCTCTGAACACGCCCTGAGATAGCCGATTTCCACACTAAATCCCCTAGATTAGTGATGGGCGATTTCGATTTTTTAAATCGATTTAATCGATACTACGGCCAACTCGATTTAATCGATACTTTAAAATTTTTAATCGATTTCTCTGAAGGTAATATAATTTTCATTTTCCTTCAAAAGTCGAAGATAAAATAGATGGATGTGCCAATTCCAAAATTTCAATGTATTAGTTTCTAAGATAGAAGAATTAAAGAAACCTCAGAACCCGCCCCCCCCCCCCCTTAGAAAATAGCGTTTTTTTAGTGATGTACACCAAAAATTGATCGGGATCAATTTTTATTAAGTACCAGGTGAATCTGAATTTTGATGAAAATCCATGAAAGCGCGAGATACAGCTATTGCGAAATCATAATAAAAAGAATATTGCCCAGTTAAACTGATGGCATTGAGCTCACAGGCTACGCATACTAATTGTACATTACAGCCTTGTATTTTCGTTAATTCCGTTCGAAAAAAAAAATTAAGAAGGGGAAACAGCTCTCCCCTTTCTCCTTTTTTATACTTAATCATTGAACTTCTAAACTATCAAGTACATGCTTTATCATATTAAAAAATCTATATCCAAAATTCAGAGCAAATCGGATAATTCTTAATAAAAACCCATTTAGCATTTATATAATTTAAGAGGAGTTATTCCTCTTTTTTATACTTAACCATTAAACTTCCAAAACTATTCAGAGATTTGAACGAAATCTGACAATTCTGATTGAAAAATCCATTTATGCAAGTTAAGGGGAGGGGCATTAGAACCCCCGTTCCCCCTGTTTATACTTATTCAATGAACACCTAATAACAGCCACGGACTCGCCTTATCAGAATGATCCTATATCTAAATTTTGAACGAAAACTGTTAATTCTGCATGAAAATCCCTTTTATATCAATTAAGGGGAGGGGCATGAGCCCTCCGTTCCCCCTGTTTATACTTATTCAATGAACACCTAATAACAGCCACGGTATCGCCTCATCCGAATGATCTTATATCTAAATTTTGAACGAAAACTGTTAATTCTGCATGAAAATCCCGTTTATATCAATTAAAGAAGGGGGCATGAGCCCCCCGTTCCCCCTGTTTATACTTATTCAATGAAAACATAATAATAATCACGGAATCGCCTCATCAGAATGATCCTATATCTAAATTTTGGACAAAATCTGTTAATTCTGCATGAAAAACCCATTTATATCCATTAAGGGGAGGGGCGTGAGCCCCCCGTTCCCCCTTATACATATCGAATGAACTCCAAAAACTAATCAGGGAAGCGCCTTATCAGGATACACCTATATACAAAATATCAAGTGGATCCGATATTTTTATCATGAGTTATCGCGTTACGCACGAACATACAGAACGGACGGGCACATAAGTTCTCAGGCTATGATAGCCTGTGAGCTAAAAAATGCAGCATATCAGCGTCACCTGCTGGGCAATTTACACCAAGAACTAAATAACACTAATCTATGTCAGAGATTTACTGAATCTGAATTTTGATGAAAATTCGTTCTTGAGATAGCGCTATTGCGTTAATCATGAATAATGCAGTATAGCAGCGCCATCTCTTAAGCGATTTCCACCAAAATGTAATTAGCATCAAATAATATCAAGGACTAATTGAATCTAAATTTTTATGAAAGTCCGTGCATTAGTTCTTGAGATAAAGCTAAAATGGAAACAGGGGCGTGCGAAAAGAGAACTGCGCCCGGTTCAAAGTTCCAATTTAGCCCTCCCCCTCCCCCCATTAACTTTTTCTTGTGATAGGCTAGAAGTGATGTTAGTAGTAAAAATTTGGCGCCCCCTAAATTTCCGTGCTCGGAACGACCGCTTCCTTTCGCCTCCCCCCCCCTTTCATATGGCGCTGAGTGGAAATTGTGAAAAATTCAGTATAGCAGCGCCATCTGAGAAGCTATATACATCAAAATGCAGAAAACATCAATTCATGTCAAGGACTAACTGGATCTAAAATGTGATGAAAATCCGTTCATTCGTTTATCAGATATAGCTGTTGCGCAAATCGCAAAAACTGCAGTATAGCAGCGCCACCTGTTAGGCTATATGCACCAAAAATTAATTAGATTCAGTTTATATCAAGGTCAAACTAAATCTAAAGTTTTGTGGAATTCCGTGCATTTGTTCTTCAGATAGAACGGTCAGAAATTTTTGTCGTATACAGACGCACAGAGTGACAGACACACACAGACAGATATTTCTTAAACATGAAATCGTGTTAAAAACCTTCTAAAATATAT
Source organism: Maratus speculifer (assembly GCA_964019185.1). Classification (NCBI taxonomy): domain Eukaryota; kingdom Metazoa; phylum Arthropoda; class Arachnida; order Araneae; family Salticidae; genus Maratus; species Maratus speculifer. The sequence goes on from OZ025295.1 coordinate 29,887,319, forward strand.
AAATCCATCAAAAACGGGAAGTCAAAATTTTTCACGAATCTAATACTCTCTTCTTGTAAAGTTACAAAAGAAAGTAAAACTGTAAAATCGATTCTGCCCGTAAGATCGGTCTTTAGATTCGATGTCGATCTTTAGATTCGATGTCGATCTTTAGATTCGATGTCGATCTTAGATTCGATGTCGATCTTTAGATTCGATTTCGATCTTTAGATTCGATTTCGATCTTTAGATTCGATTTCGATCTTTAGATTCGATTTCGATTTTTTTTTCTTTCTAGGCTAAATCAGTGTTGAATGCAAGTATTTTTCTGCGACTCCGGAGAAAGGCATCATGTTTTAGAGCTCTGTAAGAGAGGGGGAATCGCAATTTGTGCACGGGTGCCCAGAGAGGAGTTTGGTGACGCAAGATGCGTCATACAATTTAGTTTTTTTTTTTTTGGGGGGGGGGGAATTTGAGAAAAAGTACTTTTTTTTGGGGGGGGGGAGATTTTTAATTTTTTAATATTTCAAAATTTAATTCCAGAAATGTTCCTATGTTTTCTTTCTTTAAATTCTAGATAAGGGCAATATTAGCTCATTCTGCTATTCTCATTTCGCTATCTCTTGAATGTGCAGTAGATTATAGGTAGAATATAATTTACAATTTGTATTATGTTTGGGGGGGGAAATGTTAAAGTATGAAGGGTTTTTTGCGGCGGGGGGGGATTTGCGTCATTAGGTTTGGAGGGGGATGGTCACCACTGGGGAATCGCAATTTGTGCATTAAAAAGCATAAAATCTCATAACTTCTGGGGGGGGGGATAATCCCCTGCGGGCCACCCCATTAATTCGACACTAGGTTAAATCGTTATATTTATTTTTAGATGTCCAGTTATTTGAAGTATTAGTTTATTATGTTTTATTTTTTACGTTTGTCTCTTCTAATCCCCCCTTTCACGTCAGTTTTAACTTACAGGGCCGTTCGAAATATGCATAGTTTTAAAAATGTCCAATTCTCGGTCTATTTTATTTTAGATCCACATTTTAAATCCTTGACAAAAGATAAATAAAAAGTCGCCCTTCCGCCCGTTTGGGGTTTATCTGCGCCCCGCCGGAGGGCATATTTTTTTGTTTCTTCAAAAGAAACAAAAAAAAATTTGAGGGGGGTGGGCTTGCACCCTCCCCCAATATACACCTTAAAATTTCGCTCATTTAATTTTCTACCATTTTTAACTTAAAAGTTTAAGCTACATGGCACCCCCAGAGCTGTGGATTCTCTCCCCCCCCCCCCCTGTCGATCACTCACCTAATTTTGCTTATTTCTTCACTTCATTTCAATCTTTAAAAGGCTATAACTTTGCTTCTATAGGAATTACAGTGATGAGAAAAATTCTAGTATAGCTAACCATTTCTCGCCGTTCTTTTTGCTTTTCCATTTTCCCGGTTTTCCCTATAGGACCTTTTTTTTGGGGGGGGGGGGGCAGAGGGGTTTTTTGTTGATACAATATGTCCATTGAAAGCTTATGCTTCATACATTACAAATCTAGCAAAAGAAATTTTCTCCCATCATTTCAGGTCGCATTACGGACCCATAATGTATTAAAATTTTAATTTTTCAAACTTCTTCTTCTTCAAAAAAAAAACATTGATACATATCAGCGAAACTGGGGTACGAACCCGCAATCGTTTGATTGCACACATAATTCCTAAGCTTTTTGGCCACCGAGTACTCAGCAGCGCTATTATTTCTTTAGATTGTCATCTTTAAATTCGTAATATCTTTTGAATGGAATGTCCGATTTGAATAATTCAAAAAGTAATCTGCAGATATTGTAACAGGCATTAAAACAAAATGATTTATTTGGATAAGGATTGAGGTATCGATAGTATGGTCTAAATTTGGTTGGTGTATTTATCGCGTTTTAAAATGTAGGAAAGTAGTTATAGTGAGTTAACTACAATAGCTGGACATATGGTATCGCGTTTTTTTTTTTTTTTTTTTTTTTTTTTTTTTTTTAGACACTAATATATTTTTTAATATTATAGAACCTTTTTTTATTCATTTAAAAGTATTTCCTGGCGATTCAAAATTATACATCCTAACGATTCAAAAATGCACACGTAATTGTTCAAGGTTTCACTTCTATCGGCACTGTCAGAGTGCCACTATTTTTTTTTTCATGTTCGCCCGTTCTACTCCCCCCCCCCCCTTCCTCACCAATGTTAACTTACAGGTTCGTTCAAATTATAACTGCGATTTAAAAAAAAGTCTAATCCTCGTTCTATTTTGTTATAAATCCATATTTTGAAACCTCAACAAAAGATACATTTGGGCCGGGGTCGCCTTTCTGTCCGTTTGGGATTCACCTTGCCCCCCTGGGTGGGGGGCATATTTTTTGTTTCTTCCACACCATCTCATGTAACATATCTTTATAAAGCTTTTATCTCCTCGTTTTTTTCTGTTACTACCCCTCTCTCCACCTAGTTACATGCTCTTGGCACTTTTTATAGTTTCAAAGAGTGCATGTTCCCCGCGGGCCACCCCAAGAATTCAACACTAAGTTAAACACTATATTTTTGTTTAGAAGCTCAGTTATTTGGGTTATTAGTTAATTATTTTTTTTTCAAGTTCGTTCGTTCTAATCCCTCGCCCCCCTCCCCTTCCTCGCTAATCTTTACTAAATGGGCCGTTCAAAGTATGCATGCAATTTTTAAAATGTACAATTCTCGTTCTGTTTTATTGTAAATCCTAATTTTGAAAATTCGACAAAAGATACATTTGGGCTATGGTCGCCTTTCCGTCAAGAGTGGGGGTTACCTGACCCCTTGGGAATGGGGCATATTTTATGTTCTTCCAAACTATCTCGTGTAACATTTGGTTGGCATTAGAAAAAAAAAAAGTTTTTTTTTTTTTTTGTCTATTCTCTTTGTTCCCCATCCTAGTTACACGCTCTTGGCACTCTTTATGCTCGGTTTAATGCCAAGTTACTCAGTGTTGTTATTAGTTGAGTTATGTCTCTTAAATTTGTCAAAGTTTTTGCGTAACTGAAAACCATAAGTGACAATCATTTTAAATTTTGGGCTAAAATTCTTTTAAAATTCTTATTATCCGACTCTAAAATCTGCAATAGCTTAATTCTATGCCTCCCTAAATGGGGATGGGGGGGTGGGAGGCGGTAATTACGGTCCTGCTGATTGTCTAAGTTTTGGAATTAGTAATTTGGATCTTCTCTGTGTGAACCTAAATATCGAAATATCGATTCTAGTATCGATTCTAGAACTGAGAAATCGATTCTTATTATGATCGATGTTGTTTTATACGATATCGATTTTAATCGATTCTCAAAATTTCCAGAATCGCCCATCACTACTAGATGCTATATCTCCGGTTTCTTGCATAAGATAACTTGTCCGGAATCCAGGTAGAATTTGCACTGTTAGCGAAACCAGATTAACGAATCAGAAGCCTGAATTTTAGCAAATTTTTCAATGTTTTAAATAAATTTTCTTGTTAATAAATCTCGTTTCGCAAACAGTGCAAAATTTTTGTGAATCCTGGCCCTCGTCCAGTTAGGATTTTGCACTTTGAACACTGTTAAAAATTTGAAACTTTTACTTTATCGTCAATCCATCGCTTTTATAGAAAATGATTACTTCATTGTATTATGGTGAATTCTCATTGGTCAAAATAGAGATATTTCATAAAAGCGGTGGAGTGACGATCCAGCAAAAACTTCAAACTTTTAACAGTGAAAAGATCGTGTGTCTATGTAAGTGTAACATAAAAGCATGCAAAATGAACACTTCTAATTGGTCGATTGCTTCAAAATGAATTTGAAATTTAAAGTTTTTATTTTTAAAAAAGTTCTAATTATCAGATTTTTATGAAATTCGAATGGGACCACATGGGCCTCATACGCTTTCAAACAAAAAAAGAATTATCAAAATCGGTTTATATTTGCAAAAGTTATGCGTGAACAACAAATACATACAGGTCGAAATCATAACCTCCTCTTTGAAGTCGGTTAAAAAGGGGTCATACTGAGAAGATAATTGTTTATAACTCAAATTCTAATGAATTGAGCGTAAAAAGACATCACACGGCACCTCATACGTCCCTTCAAGAATCCTCTCAGCAAATTTCATGTTTCTACGTTTAAAAATGTGTCTGAAATTGTATGGGAAAATTTCGAGCTGTTGAAGATGGAAAAGCGTTTTTTCGAATACACCCTTAAGGTTCTAAATCAAGATACAGTGGCGCTATACAAAACATGTCCCAATTTAAAAGAGTTCAACTTTTTAAAATTCTAATGGTTGGAGATCGAAAAGCAAAAACGGCAACTTATTAAATTCCAATCTACAAGTTCAATACTGGCTGAAAAAATTGCCAAATAAAGACAAGTTCTGAAAATTATTGAAAGGAAGTTTAAAAATTACAAACAAAAATACCGTTGGTAGTATTGTTCCAACTTTGAATTTAGTTCTAGACCAACTTATAAGAGCTACGTTTGCCATTTTAACAATTTTTTCTGTCATGTATGTTAATAAATAACTATTTTCACAAGGGAATAATTTTAAAATCTGAATGGAAAACACTTATCAGATAAATCCAGTTTAATTTGCATCATGTTAAAGGTCACTGAGTATAAATCTGATATTAAGGGGCTGCTTCACTCAAATGAAAAGACCCGTTCGCTAATGCTCATCCTATGGAAGAAATTTATAAAGATATATCAGTTGCATTTTAATATTTTTAAATGATTCTTTTTGCATTGGATAGCTGAGATTGATCAGAATGCAGGCCGTTTTTTACTTTTTCGATTTTGTTTACAGATATTTTTTATGAGGGTGATTTCGCTTTCCAAACCGGTTCTGAAAATGAAAGCATTCTCGTAAAAAATATCTGTAAACGAAATCAAAAAAGTAAAAAACGGCCTGCATTCTGATCAATCTCAGCTGTCCAGTGCAAAAAGAATCATTTAAAAATATTAAAATGAAACCGAGATATCTTTTTAAATGTCTTCCATAGGATTAGCATTAGCGAACAGGTCTTCTCATTTGAGTGAAGCGGCCCCTTAATTTTTTTTTTCATTTAAGATGAAACAACACAAATTGCATTAATTTTTTATTACTTTTTAAAATTTGTTTCTGTAATTATTATAATACAGTATTTATATGCATGCAACCCCTAATTTTTAAATTTTAACAAATTTATGTTCAAGAAAATTTGATTAGCGTTTTTTTGATCCAATTAATTTGTTTTTAAGTTGGCACGTTATGGTAAGGCAGAAATTCTTTTGTAAAAAATTGACATGTAGATCTACATGGCCATCATCCCTACCGTATGGCATAACATTTTATTTATTTTTTCTTAAATTTAATCTTTTGGAAGTATGACCCTTACATGAGCATACTTGCACAAAAATATATATATTTACAACAAAAAAGAAAAAAAAATCATAATTGTATAAAAAATACAATTTGAATATTTTTTTTTCATTTTTTAAATAAAATCTATCAAGTTTTACTATAAGAATAATAATCCTTTTGATTAAATAATTTTTCCGTATGAATATAAAACCGTTTAAAAATATTACAAAAGATTGGATAAAATACTAAAATAGAAAATAATTAATCTAAAGATACCGGATTCCACTTGTAATGAAAATAAATATATTACTAAGTAAATTTCAATATTTTGCTAAGAGATGGCAGCACTAAACCTTAAATGACTTTAGCCATTGAAATTTTATTAGTCAACTTTATTATTATTATTATTATTATTATTATTATTATTATTATTTTTTTTTTTTTTTTTTTCAGTTGTCTGAGCAATAAAATTCTCCATGATAATTTAAAGATATATCTAGCATGACAAAATCATTTTATTCGATTTCCCTTCCTTTTTTTACGCATTTTACGAAATTGATGGAAAGGAAGAGTATTTTCTATCTAGAGTTCTGCATGACCAATTTTCACTTACGACGCTCAGGCCAAGCCTGGACCTAGACTTCAGCCATTCCTCCAGTCCAAAAAAAACTCTAATTTCAGCAGACTCCGGCTGAGTCGGGTGCGGACTTCATTATTCTCGTCTCGAGTCCTGTTTTTTCCGAACTGTGTCGAGTTGGGAATGTTTTTTCCATGTGTAAAATGTGTGAAATCAGGCCAAATTTCTTTTTTAATTAACGATAAAGCAATATTTCATTGTTATATTTTGTGTGTGTTTTATGACATATTTACTCGCATTTTTGCTAACTTCTATTTTTGAAAGATTTGGTTTTATTTTTGTCGGCTGATTATCTACACTAGGGATATGGGCCCAGAAGGGGGAGTGCCCTTTGTGGCGGTCTTTCTAAGGGAACCTAACCCGTATTTACGCAAGGTTCGAAGAAAACCACGAAAACTCCGGACGGTTAGGCTGACAGCCGCGATTGGGTTCGAACCCAGCACCTGCCGTCTTCCAGTTGAGAGGTCTGAGCCTCTCGGCCACTGGTGGGGCGTATTTTTGAAAGGATAATTTCGATTAAAAAAAATCTTTTCATGCAAAAAAAAGGCAATTGAATTAATGAAATTGGGATGCTAATAGCATACAACTTTGCGATATTCTTTCCTCATTTTTTTTTTAATTTAAAGCAGAGTTTTAGTACAGTTCTATTTATTAAATACAGCAAATTCTTTTTTTTTTTTTTTTTTTTTTTTTTTTTCAACCTGTTACACCCCCCCCCCCCTCCAAAAAAAAAAAAAAAAAAAAAAAAGACTAGGTAGCATTTATGAATTTAATTATATTTTTTTAAGAATAGGACGGAGATGAAGTGGGTTAACTTATTGCGTTGTCCGATCTGAAATATGATAACTATTAGATAAATTAATTCGGTACTACTTGGTTATCCCGTCGACCAGAAAACGATCGCCAAACTATAAGATTAAATGCCAATAATGGATGATCGTGAATGTCACATTCGATAACATTAAACGCAATATACGTATTTAAAACGTCATTAAGTGATTTTTATTTCGACTTTCCACCTGTATTTTTATTAATATTCTACTAGTTATACGTTTTTTCGTTATTTTAAATAAAAATTACGTCAATATGTATAATTTGGCTATTAGTTTGGCGATTTCTATAATTTGGTAAAATTGGTCGACGGGATAATCAATTAATTCATAAAAAGTATATGGACAGTCGTCAAAATAAAATAAATAAATAAATGAAATAAACACCCCCTACAATTCTGCAACTAATTATAAAAGAAAAAAAATGCTGGTATCAAACAATTGGAAGTAAAGTGTATTTTTAAATGATGTATATAAAATTTCCTCAGGGGGTCATCGAAACCAGAACTTTTTTTTTTTTTTTTTTCATTGCAACACCCGATTCTGACAGTACATATTAAACCTTCAGTTCAAACTATGCCCGGAAACAAAATTTTAAGTGATTAAGATGATAAATTTATGAATTATAAACTTTTAACATTTAGATCGTCTAATGTTTAAATTAACTTTTCACAATTTTAGTAATATCTCTTGAAATTTTAAACCTAAAGTAATAACTTTTGGTGCAGTTATACTAAAAAATCCAAACATAAATGCGTTGAATTAGTAGCAAATTTTATAAAAATGAATTATGAAATTAATATTCGAAAAAAATATTAATTGCAATCTACAATTTTTTGATAGATTTATATTAATTATGTTCTGTTTTATTCGAATTCTCGATTTTAAACTTTTAACCTCAAAATGATAATTTAAGAGGCCGTTTCTGATGTGTAGAAAAGCATAATTTAATATAGAATTAGAACTGAATTGAATTATAATAAAATAAAAAATAGTGTAACGAGTAAATCTGAAAAAATAAATAAATAAAATGAATGCAAATAGAATTTGTAGCTCCAAAAGCAGAATCATCAGGCCCCAAATGCTCTGGAACTACAAATGAAGTGTGCGGTTTCATCCACGTATTAGCCATGAAATAGCAAAATAATACGTATTTGGGGCTACCAGCACACAAAAAACAAATTATTAAACAAGGAACAAAGATATTTTACAAAAAGGAGTTGCAAGTAAGTAAAAATAATAGTTATCCATAACAAACAAAAAAGATAAAGCTGAATGGAAATATAATTGAACCGGAGAAAATAATTAATAATCGATATTAACATAAAACTAAATTAATAAAATAATTAAAATTAGAATTAAGAGATAACATTCATATTAACATATAAATTAAAATACCATTTTGTTTCTTTAATCAGTAACATTTATTGTGACTTTACATGGTAAAAACTCATTATCTTAATATAGGATAATAAAAATTAAAAAATAAAATAAAATAAAATAAAAATTAAAAAATTAAAATTAAAATAACATAAAATAAAATAAAAATAAGTAAAAATTTAAAAAAATTAAAAAAAATAATAATAATAGTAATGATATTATTAATAATAATACCAAAAATTATAATATATATATATATATTCTACTCATTATATTGGAACATTTGAGCTGGCAATAGTAGATATATTAATATAGGAAAATAAAATATAATCAATAAAGCACTGTATTAAAAACTAGTGTCGTGAAGGAATTCTCACCTTTTTATTAATATAAAAATTAAAACATACGTCAAATTACTTAAAAGATTTCCAGATCTTTCAAACGTACAGCGTTCATTTTCAAAGGGAAATGTTTTCCCTTGAAAATAAATGTGCCTGCTTTTGAAAGATCTCGGGGTACATAGTATCTTTGTAAATCTCTGATGTACCTTTTAAGTAATTTTAAGTAGGGTTTTAACTTTTATAAAATATAACCACAGTAAGGAAAAACAAGGCTCCGATCTCTGTTGCACTTACTTATAGCCCACTTTGTGAGTCCAGAGCTTGTTTTTCTCTACTAATCACCATCAAAAATACAGTGGAACGTCCTTTTAAGGCTGCTGGTCACTCACTTACTCAATTCCCCTCCGTAATGTAAAGTCTATGGGCATTTGATCAGGGATGATTGTGACTAAATGTAAAAAACCCTGAAAACTAATTGATACAAAGTAAAAAACCTTGAAAATTATCGATGTAAAATATGCCAATTCCAAAAAACACATTCACGAAAAAAAAAAAAAAAAACTTAAAATAGCATTAAAAAAAAAAAAAAAAAAAAAATGGGGGAAAGCAAAGAATAAATGAAAAAAAAAATGTAGCAACAAAATCCGTTTTTAAAGCTGCAAAAACAAGTTTTTGGAACACAAAGTTCCATTCTAGCAATAACTTTTGCTCGCAATTTTTTGACGAAATTTGCCGTTTTATCGTGATTTTTGGACGAAATTGATCGTATTTCGTGATTTATTTGACGAAACTAATCGGTTTTTTTTGTGATTTTTTTTGAAGAAATTAATCGCTTTTTTGCGATTTTTTTTTACTTTTTTTTTAAAACGAAATTCGCGTTTTTTCCCCCGCGACTCTTTAAAGAAATTCATGTTTTTTTTCTGTTATTCTTTGACGAAATTTGCGCTTTTCCCGCGATTTTTGAAAATTCGCGATATTTTTTAATGTCCGAATTTTCCAATAAACGTAACGATATTATAAACCCAGGGAGGACCGATCGAAAAACCCGGAACACAATCACCCCTGTTTGATGCATTCTTATATTTAAAATATTAGATACAAGCTTCTTAGATACAAGAGTGGGGAGTCAGATATTTTGAACAACAAAGTAAGAAGACATCATGAAATAAAAATTTTAGTTTATTCTTCAGAAGATAAAATACATAAAGTAATACATTTTTTTAATATAGTACAAAATTCAACACCTAAGAGTGCAATGCATTTTTTGAGATCTTAGCTAAGCTCATGACTAGGGTACATAAATCTAAAAGACGCTGTACATATACAAATAGGAACATGAAAAAATAGATATGTACAATTTTAAAAACAAGGAACATACAAATCCAAATGATATTATGCTTGTTGCAAAGAAGATTTAAATATATACAATTGCATAAACACAGGTAAGTAATAGAGTAATACTTGCAGCTACTGTTGCACACTTTTAAACCTTCACTGCACAAAATTTCTATTGCTATGCAAAAAAAAAAAAAAAAAAAAAAAAAAAAAAAGAAAGAAAGAAATATATATTGATCTTTATAAATTTATTTTACGGTGTGTGCCATATGGTACATAATTAAGGTTTGAAAAATTATATTGCTATGTTTGCAATTAAATGAGCTTAAGTTAATTAATTTTATCTGCTTAATGCTCTACGACTTTTTTTATGTTAAATATTTTTAAATATTCAGTCAAAACAATGAAAAAATTTATTTTTATAGATTCATCTGAATTTCTTTTAATTCCAAAGAACAAATTCTAACTTTTTGTCTATGACTTTTATCTGACATGGACAAAATAAGTGTTATTTCCTTATTTGGATTATTGCTGATCATGGAGAGACGGACAGAGATCATTGGCCAAATTCATGGCACATAACAAAAATTATAATGTTTTTTGGTATGTATCAGATATGGCACATTGTACAGTAAAGGGTTAAAATTACAATATAGTGGCGCAGCTAAAATCAAAATGTTGATAGGACTTTGAAACGCCACTCATAAAGTGAACAATTCTTTTGTTTTATAATTTTTATACAGCTGTTTTGGGGAAACCTATTACACATATAAACTGATGTGTTGGAAAGCAGAAGCACCCGTGAAAATATTTTGGAATTTAGTTCCAAAGCTTCATCAAAGGTGCACTTCTTTCATCCTTAAATCAAAATTTTAAAAAGTGAGTGAGAAATAGTAAGCAGCAATAACACAAATACTTTGCTGTTGTTATTTCTCACGAATTAGTTTCTATTATGAATCAATGAAATAGTTGTATGCTGAAACAATTTTGGCTGTTTATGATTTTCCTTTTGTTTCTATTTTTGCTTATTTATTCAACTAACACAATGGATTTTATATGCATCTTATCAGTTTTTAACTGTCGTGAGAGAAATTTTAACATATAAATTCTCTCATTACAAGGCTTTACTGTGCCAGTGTTTAATACATTGAGTGCATGTCAGTTATTAGGTGACTGACATTTAATAGTGACTGACTTTCGTTTAGTTTGCTTGAAAAAACCCGTAGAAAAAAATGTATGCATAGAGCAAAAACATAAATTGATTTCTGCACATTGATAACGTATGTTTACAATTACACAAAAAGATGAATGATTAAAACTTTGGTGGGAGCATGTAGTCTTTGGGTTAATTACAGTGAATAATTTTCACGTGAAAAACTTTGTATTCTTTAAAGATAAGAGCTAACAAAAACATGCGTTTCATTCAATGATACATTCATTTTATGCTCCTGTCTCTACATGGAACAAAAATTATAAACACAAAACAAATATGAAGTGGTTGTACAGGGTGTCCAGCGAATAAGAAACCTATTTTAAAATTCAATTTTTTAAAAAACAAAGATCGATAGAATTATGCGGTAAACGGTTTGCTTATTAGGTGAGCTGTAAAAATGTTATACACAAGTTTCGAACGGTGAATATTTTGAAAAGATTGTGTTCTGATATCAAAGAATTGCTGGATTTGACACTTTTCTTGTTTGAGATTGCTTGCAGAGAACGAGTTTTTCGGCGTACAGTGCCATATTTTAATGATTTTTCGAACTAAATTTTTGGAATTTTGAAATTTCATAAATTAAAATTCCAAAAACTAAAAATACGGCACAGTACACCGAAAAACTCATTCTCTGCAAGAAATGTAAAACAAGAAACATGAAAAATCAAGCATTCTTTGCAATCAGAACACACAATCTTTTCGAAATAGTCACCGTTCGAAACTTCTGTATAAGATTTTTACAGCTTACCTAACAAGCAAACCATTTACCCCACAATTATATCGATCTTTGTTTTCGAGAAATTTAATTTTGAAATCAGGTATTATTTGCTCGACACCCTGTCCATACATTTTGCACTTATAATTTACAGTTTCACGAATATCTTGCACAATCACAAGATGCATTCATTAATTCTCCACCTTTGCGAAGCGAAAAAACATTTGTTTTATTTTTGTGGCAACATTCTTTGTATGTTCAATGCTTTCCTCAATTCATTTTGACGATTTAATTGGAAGGAACGAAAAATAAGGAGATGTTTTTCTTTCAGCTGTACATCGCTCTGCTGAGCCGCAGCTGGAAATCCTTGTAGAGCAGTTTTCCTCCGAGAGGCACCCTGCTCACGAACATCTCGATGGACATGAGGCAGAGGGCTTTGCCGTTCATCAGGAATCGCTCCAAATGCACCGAGGGCAGGTGGTGGGTGGTGGTGATGTACTGAATCCATCTGGCAACGTCTTCGCGACTCCACTGCCGAGGATCTAAGGAGATTAAATATACATGTATACATATAGTAGGTATAAAAAATAGACCCGAACAATGCAAACAAAATTACTAAAAATACTCTATAAAATATTGGAATGTATATGAAGACGTAAGTTTTAAAAATCCCCTTGTCCAAAATTTTAAAAATCGGGTTTTCTTTATCGATCTATCCATTGGTCAAAGACCGGGAGGCGACAGCACAAACAATCACCTCACCGAGTTCACGGATGAAAATCTACGATTAATTAAATCTCGATTCGCATTTTAAAATGCAATCGGTCTTTCAAATCATATCTTATCGCCTAAAACCCCGATTTTAATGATTGCCCCGCATGTTTAGCATTGTGCTTTCCTGCACCCAAAAGTGTAAAAACATAATGTAAGTCTACGAGTCAACCGCTAAAATCGGGTTTTTAGGTGTTTTCCACCAAGACAGAACTTGCCAGACCGATTGCATTTTGACATGCGAATCTAGATGTAACTAATCGTAGATTTTCATCCGTGAACTGGATGAGGTGATTGCTTGTACTGCCTCTCCCGGTCTGAAAACCAGCTAAAAAAAACCACAACCATCAGGGAAAATAATAATAATAATAATAATAATAATAATAATAATGATAATAATAATAACAACAATAATAATAATAATAATAATAGCCTGTATTTCTGCATTGTAAAATCTTGCTTAACAATGAAAATTAATAAGCGCAGTTAGAGGTTTTTGTGATTTCTCAAAATTTGATTTCACGGACAAGGCGAGCTTTGAAACTCACGTCCTTTTATATATAGAATCCTTTGAAATTCATATAAACAAAGTAAGAGCAGAAGCTTATTGAATTATCTCGCTCTCCAGGACCTTATATGACGTCTTTTGAAAAACAAGAATTTTATCCAGCGACAGAATGGTGAGTGGTCAGGAAAAAATACAGTCCAAAAAAAAAAAAAGCATTAAATTTGTTAAAGAGAAATTCGATTTTTTTTAAAACTCTTTATAATACTAAAGGTATTTTCTATAAGAAAATATTGGTAGATCCTCTTTTTCTGACTGTTATTTTTCCCTGACCACTCGCCGACCTGATTAATCAAAACTTTTTTCTTGAGTTGCCCATTAGTTAAAATCATACAGAAATTCTAAATTCTCCAAATTTCTCACGTAAAGAATGGTAAATAAAAGAGGTCGTTTATGCGTGCAGTGTAGGGTTAAGTTCGTATATAAAGCCAAATAGTTATATGTCAAATGCATAACGCATCACTGAAAAAGAAACTTTTCTATAATGAGTCCATGCATAATTAATTGAATTACTTGTCATAGTTTGTAAGTGTTAAACAAAAATTATTTGTTGTAAAAAAAAAGCGATTATTTAACCATGTAATGAATATCAATTCAAAATGTTCATGCATCAGAGAAATTGTCATATAGGTCGTGCGTGACATATGTTCGTTCATTGACCTAAGGAATATTGATGTGTGAAAGTTGCTACCGGGTGTCCCATGACTGATGGATTTTAAAATTCAATAACTTGCAAACGGTGACAGCTATTTAAAAAAATTCTGCAATAGGGTTATGTATAATGTCAGGAGTTTTTTTACCGTAATTTTTGATTTTAGTTCGAATTTTAAACAATAGATGGCGCTGACGACGATTGAAGGCCAGGTGATCAGTGTTTAGTGAGGTCAGTTTCGGCGTCTATCTGGCCTTCAATTGCCTTCAGCGCCGTCTATTGTTTGAAATTCGAACTAAAATCAAACATTACGGTAAAAAAACTCCTGACATTACACATAACCCTCCGGCAAAAATTTTTTAAATAGCTGTCACCGTTTGCAAGTTATTGGATTTTTAAATCCATCAGTCATTTTTGGGACACCCGGTACTTGGATATTTCACAGCAGTTGTGCAAGAACTTTTTTAAAACGCAAAAAGACCGTTCAAGTATTACGTAAGCATAATTTTAGTCATTTTGTACCCTTCCCTGCCCCTTGAAAGGAAAAATAAGCAAATGCTAGACTCCCCCCATTTTGCTTTTGTAAAATTTTATGACATTTTAACACCAACACTGTTTCTCATAAAAAAATACAGTTAGCGATAAATTACATTTATTAATCCAGCAAATTTACATAAATAGACATATAAGGGTTGTAGTATCGAAGGAAAACAAAATCGGTTTAATATATTGTAACTTACATTAAATATTTCATAGAATACAAAATAGTTATTATTATAATAACATTTAAATATTTGTCGCAGTAAAAAAAGGCTCTAACTTATTTAGGTATGTAAACGAATTTTTTTTACAAGAATCATAGGAATATTATCTATTTGGCGTTCACATTTCTAGTCTGGCGTCCATTTTCAACGTAGTGGTAGGCTGGAATGTTCCTCATTTCCAGTACTTGTTTACTACCTTAAGTCGTTCGACATCCGCAGAACGCTCATCCAAATCATGCTCTTTTATTTTTGTTGTTAAACTGTAGATGCTTCGTTTTCTAATGCTTACGTAGGATCTTTCGTGATCTCTCACCATCCCTTGTCAGCAAAAATAAGCAAACACTGATCCCCTCTCCCTCACTGCTTATGTTATACTTGAACGACACCTTACAATGTTTGCAATGTGTTTTGATTTGTTTAATTGTACAAACTTTTGCATATCCGAACTGGGGCTGATCCCGATAGGTTTAGTTAATCAACGTTTTACTGTACCATCAGCTTAATTTTATTATAAAAAGCAACATGCGGGAAAGAGCATTAATTTAAATAACTTTCATCGCCCTTTACGTAATTAGAGGGTGAATCAAAAAGATCGCCCTCATTAAATATGACAATAACTTTGCTGTAAACAATGATGGGAAGGAATTATTCGAAAACAATACAACAGGAAGAGCAACATTTTGTTTTCGTACTTTGCAACTGATGTGTGACTTCTTTTGGTTCATAGGAAGAAATTTGATGTCAATCTTTTCTGCGCGACTTTGTAAAGAATTGTATGGTTCTTTTTTCTTTCCTAAGAAAAAAGTTAGACGCAGCAGTTCTTGTGATATTTTACAGACATGGATGGTTTATTCTTGATACAGATATAGATGCTTTGCAGTAATTATAAGCATTCTTCACAATGTCTGGATTGAAATGCACTTCCGTATGGTTTTGTGCCCGTGTAACGAACAGCATAAAATATTCAATATTTTGTTCGGATTCTTTCTTTCTGTCGTTGTTTTAACGAAGTTGTTGTAGTCATGTGTAATCAGGGCGTTCATTTTGACTCACGGAAGGAAGGAAATAATTGTGCATATGTGGTCCTATGAAACTACCGTTAAACTTAAGTAAATAAAATAACGTTTTGAGCACCAAAAAAAAATTGCCAAATATCGCTTGCTTGCAAATTCAAAACAAGAGTTGTGCGGACCCTGCACCAAGCGCCATCAATTAAGGTAGACGACCTGATATGCTTTATAAGCGCAGACTCTTATAACGCTACTTATGCACCGATAATCTGTACAAAAGCAAAGGAGTTTCACACGAAATAACAAATAGAGTTGCTGCGATGCTGCATGCTGGTTTCGATAGCATTTTAGCATAAAGTCATCAGTGCTTACATCACCCATGCACTGACAATGGTGCACTAAAGGTTACCGAAATTAATATTGGGATGTTTGATAAATATTTCAATTCTCAAAGAGCTGTTTTATTTATTTATTTTGTATCTCTCCAAATCTTATCTAGATTTGCAAGGACTTCTTTAGCTTAACAACAGCACCTGGGCACGTGCCTTGTGCATTCATGCCAGACCGTGCCAGATGAACCTCGTGCCAGACGCATGGCTAATCGAGGAAGCCCTTTAGGAATCACAAACTGTATACTGCCACGAATGAGGGGGTGGAAAATCCTTCTAGACCTCAGAATACCCTTTTTTTTTTGTTAAGAGATGGTAACAGGAGAAATAATTCAAAGATTTAAGTTATTTTTTTTATACTTACCAGCTGGTAAGTTGGGCTCTTTGCTGTTGCGGTCATGGAGCAAATGTTTGGCAGCTTTACGCAGATGTTTGTCTCTTGAATAGTCCTGTATCATTCTGTAGATGGACGGGTAACTCCTCTTTCGCTCCCAGATGTGGGCGGGCGCTAGAAACAGATGCGAACTGATGTTGCGATCCGGACAGGGAACTGAAGGCAAAGCTCCACATTCCACTGGAGATAACATTTCTCTGAAGAAAAAAAAAGAGAGAAGGTAAATTATTAGAAATGATGCTATGGAAATATCATTAGGAAAATTTTTATTTACATATAATACAAAACCAACAATTCTGAGATTTTTATACCCCCCCCCCCCCCCCTCTCATATACTATGAAATCGTTCTTATGATAAAAAAAATAAAACCTACCAAAAAGTAAAAGTAAAACCAGAGAATATGCGATCTAAAAGACCACATTTATGATTCTAATAAAAATTTATTTGAATGTTAGTATGAAATTATACAGACGTGGTGTGGATTCGACTAATGATAAGGGAAAAAAAATATTAATCCTTAACTGTTGTGACGAAAATTGTCGAATAGGTACTGTGAGCGGTCTGTAAGAAAGCTCTATCGAAAGATGAATAAAATTTTACGTTAACTCATAAAATACTATTCTGTACTAAACTTTATGTACAGGAGTATTATACTCGAAATTCATCTATTCATCGAATTCATCTAGAAGTCTTTACAGATAGTAATAGGTCCTGAAGGAAACAAAATTTAACAGTATCTATAGTTAAACTGAAAATTACAAGTAAAACCACTGAGCTCAATAATAATACGGAGAGCTTACTCCCTATTCTGATACATTAAATCCAGCGGTCCGCACATGAATACAATGCCAAGGATTTTCCGACGAAAATCTTTGGCAAAACATAGATTTCCTACCATAGGATAGTATGTAGTAGATATTTTAAAATTAAGACAAAATTGCTACAATTTTCATTGATATATATTCTTTTATTAAAAATTTATTGGTTTTACTTAAATTCATAGCAAATTTTCAATTTGATATTAGTTAGAAAGGAAATTTTTATTTTAACTCAA
Organism: Maratus speculifer; assembly: GCA_964019185.1. Taxonomy (NCBI): domain Eukaryota; kingdom Metazoa; phylum Arthropoda; class Arachnida; order Araneae; family Salticidae; genus Maratus; species Maratus speculifer. The sequence continues at coordinate 29,904,718 of OZ025295.1, forward strand.
CACAAAATAAAGAAACATTTGTTAATTATAGCTCATAAAAATATCAAAAACATATAGAAATAAACAAAAATAATAGAAAGTTTGCGAAAAAGCTTCAAAAAATGCTTGTGATATTAAGAAAAATAGAGGACTCATTACTTGCGCGCATTGAACAGTGTGATGCGGTCCGGGCAGAAAGTGGATCGGCCGGATCGACGAGTAGGCCCTCCGTATTATATATGGAGCTCAGTGAGTTAAATTGTGAAAATTGAAAAAGCAGCGATTTGTGAGACCGCTAACAGCAGTTAAGATTTAATATGTTTTCAAAAAAATCTCTATAAATAAAAGGAATTCTGAGGATAATTAATTAATTGATTGAGGCACAGGGGAAAGCAAATCTTGGCAATGCGCCAACTCGGTCCAGAGGAAGCAAATCTTGGCAATGCGCCAACTCGGTCCAGAGGTATAAAAGCAAGATAGAAAAAAACGCGCAGGTCTGTGCATTCAAGTACAACCACCCATATGTATATGCTGAAAGTTTGTTCTGACGCTCACCCGACGCACGTGGAGTGCCGATGGTCCGGGGAGAGTCACCGGGGGATCCGTCGCCAGCTGAGAGAGAAGCGTAGAGTCACCGGGGGATCCGTCGCCAGCTGAGAGAGAAGCGTACCATACACATAAATTATTAAATAAACTTTCAAATTAAGCCCGGCGAAGCGGGCTGCGTATGCTAGTTTCGTATAGAAAGTATTTTTGTTAACCATGGGGACTTCTTCAGGAAAAAATCTTATAATCGACTCGAAAAACATACCTTTCCAGTACTGGGTTAAAACCCTCTCAATGGAAAAAGTACATAAATGCATACATATTGATGTATAATTAAAAACGAAATGATGGTAAATTAGTAGTAAACAAATTAGCAATACAATTTGCAAATTTTCTTCATTTCAATCAAATCAACTTTTGCTTTAATCCCGCTGTATGTCTTTACTGAATACTTCAAAACTCCTTAGTATATTATGTCGTATATCGTGAGTCATTATGGTGAGAAATTTAAGTTTGGAAAATAAAATAATAATAATAATAATTAAAAAAAAAAAAAAAAAAAAGCAAAAGAAAGAAAAGAAAAATCTCACTGATAAACACACACACAAAAAAATCAAAATCTTTCAGAGGCATTAAAAGAAACTTGATCGAAATAAATTTAAAATGGAATCAGTTTATGTCTTTCTGAAACTTTAACCCTTTTAGGGACGCTGGAATATATTATATCCCGACAAATTTTAACTAATAAAATTTGCACAAAAAAAAAAAAAAATTCCCATTTTCTTATTTTGAAATAAAAAATTTTTAGAATTTTCCGGTGGGACTTCAACGTTAGAGAAACATAACTGCTTGTACCCTCACAAGATTAAGACATTTTTCAATTGCGATGTGAATCTTTACAAAATTTCCTATGAATCCAATTTTAACACAATATTGATACTGGAACAGCATTGTGCCAGTTGTGTAACATGCAATATTCTGCCAATATTTTCATGGTTTACATTTTGTAAACATACAAACAATATTTCTGACCAATATTTAAGTTGTTTGATACCAAATGACTATTATAATTTAAATTTCATTCGGTAAAAGAAATGCAGTAAGGTTTTATTTATTTATTCATTAGTAACGTTGAGGATATATTTAAATTAAGTTGGAAATAGGATCAATTAAAAGTTAAAATTCCCGGTATGGAAAATTCCCTACAATACTGGTAATTTCATTGTAAATATTCACAAAAGTCAATGAAGGGTTTAAAATGTGAAACGGTATTAAATTATAATTTTATGCATTACAAAATGTGTTATACATATAAAAAATAAATGAACTTTCTAAAAATTGTAAATTTACATTTTCTACAGACTTGCAAGCAGAAAATACAAATGTATTAAAAATTTATCATGTATATAAAAAAACATACAAATAGATTTATTCTTAAATCGTAGATATTTAGATACCAGATTAAAAATTTTCGCCAGCAATATATAATATATGCTTAAACATTTAGGACATTTCCACTAATCATTCTACTCTTCACAATATTTTATATCCTCTACCCAGTTGATTAAGATATATATTGTGCTGATATAATTCATAAAATATGAAATTTCACAAAATGTAAACGAGACTAAGTAATATGTAATGCTAAATTAAAAAATAAAACTTTACATAAAATATAAACATTAAGTATACATAAAAAACACAAACAAAGAGAAACACAACAAAATTCCGATTTTAAAGTAATATTTTTCGGATAACATAGAAGTTTTATTGTCAATATCATTAAATATTCAAGACCAAATTTATTTTTTTTAGTCTTTATGTATAGTGAATATATATATATATATATATATATATATATATATATATATATATATATATATATATATATATATATATATGTATGTATATATATATATATATATATATATATATATATATATATATATATATATATATATATATATATATGTGTGTGTGTGTGTGTGTGTGTGTGTGTGTGTATAAATACTTTTACAAATAAACTCAGATATTACCATAACAATAAGCCAATGAAACCAGTATTTATACTGTCTTTAAGTATAATTAACATGAAAAATGGAAATATTTAAATCCAAAGTAACACAGATATTATCACATATTAAAAAAAAATATATTAAATCCTTTACCACAAAAAGGCGACACCATATACAGAGCCTATCTCAAATGTAACAGATAGTTTTCGTTTCTGAAAATGATTTAAAAAGCTATCGAAATAAAGTTCTGCTTTCGCCCCCCCCCCCCCCGAAAATCAGGTAAATATCCTGTCAGAGGAATAGCACAGGTTCATATTTAGATTTTTGTTATTAATAAAAAAAAAAGGAGAGGAAATAAAAAAGGCAAGAATTAGAAGTGTTGGTGAATAAACAGCAGGGGCGAGCGGAAATCCTATCACCTGGCGACCTTTAACATCTGCCTTCAAAATTAAAAGGGCGGGGACTTCCTTTCGACAGTAAATGATTTGGACCTTGTTTAAACGTTTTTCTTTCTTTTCTTTTTTTTCCCTTATAATAGGCTGAGGCTGACATTATCCCCCCCCCCCCCCCATCACCCCTAGAAAAAAAAAAAAAAAAAAAAAAAAAAAAAAATTATGAATTTTAATTTTGGAACAAAATTAAACAAGTCGTTTTAATCAGATAACAAATAATAAATTTTCTATCAATTGGATGAGTCTAAATTGCTTTTTACAAAATAAGAGGAATGATAATACACATCCAGACGAGAAATAATTACCATGGAACATAGGGCAGTGGCGGATCCAAGGGGGAGGTCATGGGGGTCATGATTCCCCTACCCCCTGAACCAAGAAAAATTTTAAAGGAAATTAAAAAAATGAAATACAGTGGAACTTGTCTAAAGCAACCACCTTTGGGACCTTCTAAAATGGTCACTATATGAAGGTAGTCACTTTATGGAGTGTCTTTCAAAAAAGCACATTAAAACTTTTGTGATCTCAAAAAATAAACTATAAATAAGGAAAAATGCACTTCATTAAGTAACGAACTGATTAATTAACAACTATAATAATTGAATTAATAAGTTAAGATATATTACATCGAATATAATCTACATATAACTCATGTTATTTATTTTGAATACAGTTGAAATTTCGTAGTGATTGATTTAAATAACACATAACTAAGGTACACTGTAATTTATATGCATTTTTATTTTCATTGTAATTGCATAATGATTATGTTTCTATAGCTGGCAGTAATAAAATTTTCATTAAAAATCACTTTAGACAAGTACAAATATTATTACAATAAAGAAAAATGCTGTTATTTTATACAATTAAGTGAATGGTAATTATGGGAGTAAATTCCTGTACTTTTTCAATGGATCGAAATAAAATTTCAGAAAATGACCACTGTAGTTATTTAATTAAAAATTTTTCGGCATGCAGAAAAATGGATGGTCACATTTTACAGGTTCAAATAACATTGACGATGACAAGCTAACTGGTTTCTTTAAGCAGGTGGTCACATTATATATAGAAGCATTATATATCGATTAAATATATCGAAGTACGCGCTTAAACACTTAAATAATCAAAATAAAAAAAGTCTGTTGTAAATACGGAAAACTTTGACGATTTCTTCGAATATGCACCCCTGGCATGAGGGTACATCAGTGGCGTTAGCTAGGATGGGTGACACCCGGGGCGGATGAACTTGTGTCACCCCCCCCCCCCCCCTTCCGATCCGTCATATTTTTTCAATCACAATTCTAATTTATTGTAATAAATGACCATAAAATATTTTATTTACTTTTTGTCCTCCTGCATAAAAGAACCGCAGGAGTGACTCAACCCATAATCTGCATAAGTCAATGTGATGTCTAAATGTAGAAGAAAATTCTTTATTTTAAAATTTGCTTTTGCTACCCACTCATTGATACTTAGGTTTTTGTTGCCTGGTGCATGTCTTATTTAGATACACCACTTCTTATTTACGAATAAAGATTGGGTGTCACACCTTAGAGGGTGACACCCGGGGAGTCCTCCGCTTGCTACGCCACTGGGGTATATGGTGCCAAGTGCTATTACAAAAGTATCACAATCACTTTTATAAAATTTCAAAACTATTTGAAGGATTAGTATTTTTCATATGAAAACGCTTTTGGGTCCTTTAGTAGACAACGAAAAAAAATAAAAATACATCAATTAGCGTTTTCAATAATTTTTTTTATCTACATCATGTAGCCCTGGAACCCGGAATTGGATCCCTTTATCTGAATAAAATATAAAATGAAATGATTTTTAACAGGATAAAGGTTCGTTTTTTGAATTTTAGTTCAATTTTTGAAATTTATTTTTCATCTTCATTATATAGTGCTGCCATCTATTGTTTGTATTCAAAGTTAAATATTAATATAAGCGAATGTAACAGGAGAAATTAAAAAACCTCTTTAGCATTCAACCATGACATTAACCAAGTTATATTCCTTAGTGCAATATCTGTGTTGTTAAGCAATATATGTCCGTGGGTAACACTGACGTCATATCGACGGTGACAATGATGGAAACAACTTCTTTTTCACAAATTTAAATCTTTCCTTTAAAATTTGAAATGTTAAAACCATAATTTAAAAACGTCAACGCTTTAAAATTTTATTTTAAATTTAATCTCTCTCAAATTAACTTTTACTCTGCCGAATGGTCAAAATGCAATTTGTTCAAATGCAATTTGTTTGAAAACTAAATCTCAAGTTGCTGATTTTTTATGGTTTTAAAATAATTTTCATATGTGAGTTTTTAAAAATCTATCTATATCGATTCCGGAAGATCAGCCCTTTTTGCACTTATAATAATTCAAATACTTTCAGCGTTTGTTTCCGGTTCATTAATACTTCATCAATAAATAAAGTATAAATTTAACAGATATATAATCCATAAAATAAATCGTCTCACAAGTGCCTCCAGAACTATGAGGCTGATAAACGGGAGGTGGTGGGTTCGAACTCACAAGGAAGGTCTCCATTGGGGGCATACACGGAGTTTTTTGAAAAAAAAAAAATACGAATTAAACTACTCATGTAGGTAATAAAGGATCAGTAAAAATTAGCGGCGGAATTACATTATAAGATATGTAAAAAAAAAAAAAAAATAGTTTGGAATAATTGGCGTGAAAAGCTGAAAGCGACGCGGGATTTGGCGAGCAGTGCATTTCCTCGCCAAAAGCAAACGATTTTAACGAATCTGAAAATTGATTTTAATTGACTTCACTATTAAAAATCTGCAGCATTTACTGCAACGTCACTCCACTACTTTTATAGAATATCTCTCTTCTGACCAATGAGAGTGCTCCATAGCACGGTGAATTGACCGTGTCATACACTGTTAAAAGTCTGCTGCATTTTGTTGCAACGCACTCCACCGCTTGTATATAATATCTCTATTCCAACCAATGAGAAAGCTCCATTTCACGACCAAGTAACCGTTTTCTATATAAGCAAGGGAGTGCGTTGCAACAAAATGCAGCAGATTTTTAACAGTGTATTTTTCAATTTGGAACAATTTTAATCAATTTAAATTGGTGTTTTAAATGATAAAATATATTAATTTCATTTTGTTATAAGTACATATAAACGTATATGACAAAATTACACTTAAAGTAAAGTAAAAATGCAAAACTAAAATTACTTAAACTAAACTTATTTAAATAAATTGAACATAGAAAGTTTTTTCTTTAAAAAGTATTTGAAGCGTAAAAGCGTATTTTTCAAAATTTCATTTTTTCGCCAACCGGAGATAAATCGCCAAATAAACGAAATTTTTATTATTTTTTTACGGACGTTATAAGGAGGTTCCGCCGAAATTTTTTTTATAAACATATATAACTATATGAGAAGAACATTCTGTAATTTTTTCAGATTTTTCTGAGTATGCCCGTATGGAGACCTTCCTTGTCAGTCGCGCCAATTGGATTAACCGTTCGGAGTTTTCCGTGATTTTCTACGAATTTTGGTAAACCTTGGGTAAGTACAAGTTTGGCTCCCTTAGAAAGACCCAACAAGGAGGGCATCCCTCCCCCCAGGGACATCTATCATGGGAATGATCGGCCGTTTTAAATAACACCATTAAAAAAAAAAAAAAAAAAAAAAAAAAAAAAAAAATCCGTAAATAATCCATAAAATGTGACAAAAAGAGAAAAAAATGCCTATGATTTTGAAAGAAAGTAACAGTTAATATCCCCTCCCCCCTCTCCTTCATGAGATAACAATACATTATTTTTCTTTTTAAAGTATAATCAAGTCTGCCTGACTTGCTTTGCACAATAAAAATATGTGTGTCTGTCTGCATTTTTTCGCAGTTATCATTTCACTATTAATAATCTAAATATAAATTAATAACTACTTTCCCAATATACAGAAATAATTAGTTAATGTATACCAAGTTATATCTACGGCCAATACAAAATTAATTATGAACAAAAATTACACAAATTGGAATTTTTTATCAAATGCAATATCAGTAAAGCAATCTGCGTTAAATTAAATAAAAAATGGATCTCTTTTACTTTTAAATAGGAAAAATTACTTCGATATCTTCAAAGCTCTTTTCTTTATTTATTCATCTTTCAAAACCCTCTGTTCTTTAGACTTATATTTTAAAAAGTTCAAAACTCATAGATTAACCCTTGGGGACGAGCGACACCCATACGTGCTGCAAAAAGGCTTTATGAATCCTTATTTATCCCCACCAGTAAAATTTTATTGTAATTTTTTTTCTTATTTAATCGGCGAATTTTCTAAATTTATTAAAGCACAAATTTCTCTTTTTAAAAACCGATGACAAAACATTACAAATTTTGTTAAAAGTCCCTGTCGCGACGGTTAATTACGTAACAAGACAATTTAGCTTATGCACAATTTTATTTATTTTTGAAATGTGGTACAAATGATGAACTCGCTGGATTTCGGTGTTCAACCAACAAATTATTATGTAGATAAAATAAAATAAATGTATGTTTAAAATTTTTTAAATATTGCATTTGAAAAATCCCTATTACTTAGTTTAAATATCAAAATTTTTGCCATTTTTTAAAAGAGTTTTAAATGTGATTTACACAAGAGTATGCATGGAATTTTAGATTCATATAACATATTACATTAGGCATAATTTTTTTACGGTATATATGGTAAAAAACAATAAAATCTGGCTCATCTTCGTATACTTTTATTTATTTATTTTTTAAATAAGGAAAAATCTGAAGGCAAATTTCATGCACAGATTTATAACATTTATAATAACGAACACACACACAAAAAGAAAAAAAAATCTACACACACACACACACACACACACAAAAAAAAAAAAAAAAAAAAAAAAAAAAAGGCCTTGGCATTTTTAAAATAGAAAAATAATGAAAATATGAAAAGGGTGAAAAAGTCATTAAAAGTGTTAATTTGTATGGAGAACTGTACTGGGTTATTAAAAAAAAAATTAGAATATCTGGCGATATAATTACGTATGGGTAAAAATGAGGGTAAACAATTCCCTTAATTGTACAGAAATCCATTAAATTAGTTCTATTTATTTTATTGTCATAACTTTATTTAAAATTCTGCTAAAATTCAAAATTTTGATGCGCCAATCGAAATATCAATTTTAAAACTTATAGCAAATAAAAAGTAATTTCTAAAAAAGGAAGGGTGGGGAGAGGGTAAGAAAGAAAAGAACAGTCATGAATTGAGATAAAATACAAACTACAAAAATAAACTTTACATTTTACTAAAAAGAGATGGAAATAATTAAAGAGATGTTACAAGTTAAAAATATGGATTTGATTAAGAATTTCTTACTACTTTCGGCTTGAAATTTCCACGGCCATTGTTATAAAATGTTTTTATAATTAATTATAAATTAAATATAAATGAATCAATTATAAAAATATTGTTTGACAATTTTCGAGGGAATTGCAAGCTGAAGTAGTAAGAAATTTTCAATCAAATGTATTTTTTTTTAACTTGTAACATTTCTTTTAGTTTTTTTGTTGCCCTTTAACCGCCTTCTTGATTTGGCCATACGTCATTTGCCAATCATGATTTGCCTATGCCACGTACGGGCTTAAAATATTTCAATCATTATTTATTATTCTCACCAGTAAATTTTGCATTATTTATTCTCAGCATTTTTCTGATTCAATTTGGCAAAAATTTCTGCTTTGAAAAACTGGTGATAAAAGATTAAAAATTCTGGAAAAAAGGGCATTAGTTAATCCCCCCCCCCCAAAAAAAAAATGATCAGTCAAGTGGTTAATTGCGTGAGAGGCGGTGGGATATACTTTATCCCACCTATTTTAAATGAGATTCTTATCAGAAACTTTTAATGAAATTTCATACTCTTGACTTTGGCGGCAAAATGTTGGAAAATTGCTTTTTCTTGTTTTAAAATATTTTTATTTTTCCGATGCGAATTTAATATTACAGAGACATTATTGCTTGACCCTCCTTCAAGGGGTTAACTGAAATTGTGAGCTTTTTGAAGCTCATATTGTAAATTTTGCGATTGAATGAAGGTGGAATATTGCACGTTGTCTTTTGTTTTTATTTATGTGATAAGCTAATGCTATTTACGATTAAGGGTGTTCTTAAATCAAAAAGGGCAACTTTGTGACACATGCTTTAATTTATCTTTGTAGGGAAATGCATGAAAATTGAAGATGTTATTATTCAGAAACTGTCTAATTGCACTCAATTTTCCTTTTTTTTTTTTTTTTTTTTTTTTTAACACAATAGATTTTTCATAACAAGCCTTCAAAGTTGACATTTTTTAGCACATTTCCCGACGAATGCAGAAAAACCGGCCGAAAACCAAGAGGAAAACGACTGATCACGTGATCGAAGTAGCTTAGAACTGGATAGGTAATTTAATTATCATAAAATGGAAAAATAAGTTGGATTCGAAATCGCTTCCATACTCAGGCATTCCAATTTTATATATTTCAGTTAAAAAATGAATTTGTAAATGTGTCAAAACGTTTTGCGCTTGTTGAGCGGAGCAGTTAAGAACAGAAACATTCAAATGGACTTATGGTGAATACGAAGCTTCTTTTTTAAAGAAATAAATAAACAACCAAATCCAAGTGCTATCGCACTTCTCCAATGCAACCGAAAGTTAAGCGCACAGGTGAAGGGATGGGCGTGGCCTTGGGGAGGTAGAACGTCAAGAACTTACTTCCTGTCTTTAAAAAATGCAAGAAGGATTGCTTCTATTGATGCTTTTGTGGGCCACTTCCGTTCGGTCTTCCTTTATTCTTATATTCTTTTGTTAGGGAGCGTATTTCCTCGATCTACGTCTTCTTGCTTTTTTTTATTCTTTTTTATTTCATTATTATTGTTACTTTTCATTGTCAGCCCAGTGCTCAGAGGCAGTGGAGTTTCAAACTGCCTCATTGTTTACGAGTGGATATGTTTTGAAGTCTGCCCTAGGTTAGGTGTGCACGTTGGGCGTGCAGAGTTTAGACAATTCATTTAGGATGCGTCTCCTAGCTTCAGTGAAAGTGTTTGAAGGGGGGGGGGGGGAATGACTGACAGACGTGCAGAAATTTTTTTTACTTTCTTTGTGATGCTTCATAATTGATTTTATTTGTTGCTCAAGAAAAAAACTCATGTTTACTTGATGATCAAGAAAGAAGGTTATATAAATAACATTGGTGTAACATAGGTTTGTTACCAGCGTTGTGCAACGGTTGATTTATCAAAGTTGAAAATTATAAGATTGACTCACTTTCTGCGAATTTTGAGTTGAGTTTAATGCACTTATAAAAGAGCCTGATAGTAATAATAATAATAACCATGAATTTGAGTCAAAATTAAAGCTTTTTGTTCCCTCTCTTTCAATTTTCTTCACAATTGTCAGAAAATTTTTCTTGGAGTTAAAAACACATATCAAGCGCATTCATCATTGCATTCAATACAATAAAATTAAATCTTAATTTTGCATATTGAGATTTTAATTTTATGTATTAGAACTTTAGTTCGACAAAATATAAAAACCCTTACATGCATTACAAGTGGAAAAAAAATAATAAAAAGAAACCTGTCAAGTGTGAGTGTTTATCGCGTACAGAAGTTCCATACAATAAGTATATGAATTACTAACCGGACATTGCATTACACAAATCTATCATTAAAGGTTCTTATCCAAGTTTTAAAAGCCGATAGCACATAGAGTACCCCCCTCCCCCGTGTTTTTATGCATGTACAAACCGTCTGTGTATTTAAGGGTTAATATGTCGGCTAATTGCTGTCACCTTTTTTTTATTTAATTATTATTAACAATTTTGTTACACTCTTGCGACGATAGCTACCTACAAAACTCCTCAATTCTTTTGCTAAACGCCTGCAAATCGAAGTTTATGTGTAACGGGAAAATGCGATTTACTCAAAAACCACGTGTTTCTCGAAAGAAAAATTTTAAATTGAGATTTCGCATGAAGCAGAAGGATATAATAAACTTAAATCTATCGAATAATAATAATATTAATAATAATATATACAGGTTGCATTCTATTATAATTAGTTGCATTAGCTAGCTAGTAGGGGTATTCATTCCCCCCCCCCCTCCACACACACACTACAGTATATTTTCTCGGGGATTACTAAAGTGATACCACTACTTAAAATAACAATAATAATTTTCCGAATTTTACTACTCGCAATATCGGTAGTTATTGTATTCTTTATACTTATCAATAGCTGGACGATCAATTACAGTTTATAATTTAATTACTGAAGAACTGCAAGAAATACAAAAATTCCTTCCGTCTTTCCTTCGAACTCGAGTTCTCGAGTAAGAAGAAACCCAGGGGTGATTGTGTTCAGGTTATATACAGGTATTTTTAAAATTTATAGCACCAAAATTCAGGTTTTTCTGATTGTTGAATTCATAAGATAAGATTAAAATATCAATTTCATATGACTGCTAAACATAATTAAAAGTTGTATTATATGTAATTTGACCTCCATGTAATAAATTATGTTCTCTTCCCCCCCCCCACCCCCTTGTTCCCATACAGAAATGTTTTCTCGCTAAAATTTCAGGTATTTTTTCATGAACCTACAACCGCTTCTGATAGAGATTGTGCATCTGCTTCAATGAAGAAAGAATACTGAAATTAAAATTACTTAAAGAATATACATGCTACTTTTATTTATTTTAATAACATTTTTTAACAAGATATATCATGCATCACGCATAGATTGTGACACATTTTCGGGCTGAATCACGGAAAAAAAAGCGTCCCCGGAAAAAAGCGCACGGAAAAAAGCGTCCCGGAAAAAAGCGTCCCCGGAAAAAAGCGCACCGGAAAAAAACGTCCCTTTTTATAAATCACATATTTAAATAAGTCTGATAATAGTACACATGGTTAATCTTAGAATATAAACACTAGAATGAGACGGTTTTATGAAATTTAAGTCTTTGCTCTATCGGGACTCAGATAGGCGGGGGGTGGGGGGCTTTACAAAACCTGTCATTGCTTTAATGAAAAAAAATTGTAAGGTACGAAGAACTAGATCATAAACTTTATGTACTCAAATGATTTTTTTTAAATTCACTCTCCCTTGTTCTCCTGTGGAGTGGGGCGGGGGGAGGGGAGAGGGTATCTATAAACTTTGAAATATATCTCTTATATTTATTTTTTTAATATTATTTATAATTTGATTGTTTTTATTATAAAATCACATATTAATATTTTATTATATTTTATATTACATTTATATATTTATATTTATATAATATATAACATAATATATAATAATAAATATATTAATATAATATAATAATAATACAAAATAAAAAATTTATAATAAATAAGTAATAAATTAATAATACATAAATATAAATTAAATATAAAATTAAAAATAAATATAATTAAATATTAAAAATTATACGTATTAACAAAAGTTTATTTAAAAATGATAATATTTTATTAACTCATAGTAAATCAATAAAAATAAATGTATTAATAAATAAATTTAAATATTAAAAATCTAGTTTCATCAACAAGAATTAATTTTAAAAATGATAATATTTTATTAACTTATAGGAGATAATAAAAATAAGTGTATAAATATATAAAATTAAATATTAAAAAATCTACACATTAACAAGAATTTATTTAAAAAATGATATTTTATCACCCGCCATTACTGATACTATCGTCATATACCTCCAGCAATCTCGCTACGTATCCCCAAGGGTACACGTATCAAAGGTTGGGAACCGCTGTCCTACGAGAATGATATATGTCGCCACTTTAGTTTTTATCATTTATTTATCCACAAGTTCAATATTTATCAATTCCTTGTCACTTTTTTCTGATCACTTTTTGCGCTCTTGTTTTTCCAGTTACTTTTTTCCCTAAATTCTAAAAAACATTCCGAAAAAATGTTATCGTCTAAAGCAGTGATAGATTTGGAGTTTGTAGGCTCACCCCCCCCCCCCCGCCTCCACAGAAGAACAAGGGTGGCTGAATGAAAAGTATATATATGAGTTGATATTACTATGAGTTAATAAAATATTATCATTTTTAAATAAATTTTTGTTAATGAGTATAATATTTAATATTTAATAATATTTATTTGTACATTTTTTTATTTTTTTATTTAATTTTATATTTAATTTATAATTATGTATTATTTATTCATTATAAATTATTTATTATTAATTATTATTATTATTATTATTATTTTTAATAATCTATTAATTATATTATTAATTATTTACAATTAATATATTATATTAATATATTAATAATTAATATGTATTATATAAGTATAAATATCTACTTATAATAATATGCGTTCTGGAGAGATGTGTGGAACGGTTCCAGGATTCGCCACTATTATCTGTGAATGGACCCTAGCAATACGCCACGTTAGGCTTAATGGAAAACAAATGCAGACATATGACAGCTAAAAGATAATTTCTTTTACTTAAAATAACGTTTAAACAGCATATTTTTCTATAAAACATGTATATCATATCCAATTATAATGTATTAGGCTCCAAATTAAAAATAAGTAATTGTAAACATCAGATTACGATATAAACAAACGAACTCTGTTGCCATTCAGATTTTCCAAATCTTGAAACAAATGAATGACTTTTTGAACGCATTATTAAAAAAAAAAAGAATACACGTCAATTATCTAATTCTGTTCTTAAAATATTTATAAAATCATATTAAACTCTTTAAATAATTTGATTTTGTTTAAAACTGTCAAAAACTCTTTTTGTAATCATCTGTTGGCAAATAATATAAAGAATCGAACTTTGTAATAAACACGAGTTAATGTTCGGCATATCAAAAAGTTAATGTGATATTTTCGGAAATTACATTTCACTTTGCTAATAATTAATAGAGATCTAAATCAGAAGCATGCATTTTTAAGAACTTTTCACTGTTTCTTAAAATGCAGAATTCTGATTGGTTAGTCACGTTTCGCTATCAGCGAAAGTAGCCTGGATCGTGGTATTCTCCTCGCAAAAAAGTAGTGAATCAATCACGTTTGAGAATCGTCCAATCAAAATTATTTGTACTTGAGAACGCACGTGTGTTTGTTGATCTTTTTGAATACCTACGTAGACACCAAAATGGCAACCTTTTCGTAGGCCGACATGTCTGCCTTCCGTCACGTGACGGAGGGCAGATTTAGCACGCCAAACCGGTTTTTCTCCCGCCGAAACTCATATTGCTATGTTTGTCTTGAATTGGACCGCACTTCTTCTTTTCTCTTTGTGAAATCTGAAAGTTGCCAATAAAGCGATCACCGCCAAAAAACAGCATCTTTTCGCCAAATATGTTGGATTGGAAACCATGCCGAAATAACAATGGGATTTGGCGTCTACGTATATGAGAAAGTCAATGGTTTATATATATTTTCCAGTAAATCGTTGTTTCTGTAATTTAACGATAATTTTAGCAATGCCTGATGAAAATAACGAAACGCCGATTGAACGTAGACGGCGATTAGCTCGCGAAAGAAAATCGAGATGGCAATACTCGAAAAATACTCGAATTTTATCGAAAAATCGTGTAATATACTCAAATTTTGCAGAAAAATCGTCCGAAAATACGCGAATTTTGAAGAAAGATCCGGGAAAATATCAAAATTTTGTAGAAAAATCGGGGAAAATACGCACATTTTGTCAAAAAATAGCGGAAAATAGGCGAATCTTAACGAAAGATCGTGAGAAATACGAGAATTTTGACGAAAGATCAAGGAAAATACGCGAATTCTGTCAAAAAATCGCGGAAAATACGAGAATTTTGTCGAAAAATCGGGGAAAATACGCGAAATTTGTCGAAAAATCGCGGAAAATACGCAAATTTTGTCAAAAAATCGCGGAAAATATGCGAATTTTCTGAAAAATCAAGGGAAATAAACAAATTTTCTCGAAAAATCAAGGGAAATAAACGAATTTTCTCGAAAAATAGTCGAAAATATGCGAATTTTCTTGAAAAACTTGTTATTTTCAAAATAAAACTGCTATTTTTTAAAAAAAGTTGTTTTGTTTAGATTAACTGCGTATAGATAGCGCCAAATCCAAATTTAAAAAACAAAGCACAAAGCTTCTTAATTCATGCCTAAAAGCATCGAACTAAAAGTATCATATGCCCATGATTAAATCGAATCATACTTTTAATAAAAATAATGTATTTTAAAATTTAAAATATTTCAATATTTAATTTTAATGCTTTGTGAAATCTTCAGAAATTGAGTTTCATTTTGCTAATTATTATTATCGTTATTGTAATAAATACTGCTCTTTGTTTTGAAATTAAAATTTGTCCAAAAACTAAATATCAAGTTTAAAAAAAATTTTTTTTTAAACTTTATCATTTGTATTTGTAGAAATCTATTGTTATTTTTAAAATGTGCTCTTCAATACTCTTCAACTCTTCAATACTAAAATCTTCATTCTGTTTGTATTATTATGAAA
Source organism: Maratus speculifer (assembly GCA_964019185.1). Taxonomy (NCBI): domain Eukaryota; kingdom Metazoa; phylum Arthropoda; class Arachnida; order Araneae; family Salticidae; genus Maratus; species Maratus speculifer. Next base: position 29,920,238 of record OZ025295.1, read on the forward strand.
ATAAAATGCAAATGAAAATTCCGTCATTTTTGACGGGGTTGTTATACTAGTATAATATAAAATGTAATAAAATATTAATATGTAATTTGATAATAATAATAAAAATAATAATCATATAATATATAAATTAATTATGTATAATTTAAATCATAAATAATCAAATTATAAATAATATAAAAAAATAATGTAAGAGTTTGAGTAAATTCAGAGTTTGTAGACAATCGCCCTCTCCCCCTCCCCCCCAACCACCACCACAGAAGAACAAGGGAGACTGAATTTAAAAAAATCATTTAAGTACCTAGTGTTTATTTTCTTATTTTTTGTAACCTACAATTTTTTTTCATTGAGGCAATAACAGGTTTTGAGATAACTTTTAAAGCCCCCCCCCCCCCACCTTCGCCCATCTCAGTCCCGAGAGAGCAAGGATGCTCAAATTTCATAAAACCGTCTCACTCTAGTGTTTATATTCTAAGATTAACCATGTGTACTATTATCAGACTTATTTAAATATGTGATTTATAAAAAGGGACGCTTTTTCCGGTGCGCTTTTTTCCAGGGACGCTTTTTTCCGGGGGCGCTTTTTTCCGTGCGCTTTTTTCCGGTGCGCTTTTTTCCGCCTACCTTTCGGAATACGCTATGCACGTATAACGTTGTCATTTGATACCGTTAACATTTTTGATCGAACCAAAACTTTGCTTTTCTATTTGTAACTTGGTCTTTACATAAAATAGTATGTTATTCTCTTTTAGTATGTTATCTGTTTTTATAAAAGTACAATTTATACTTCCTTCATGAAAAAGCACTAATTCAGTTTTATTAATGAAAATTACGGATTAGAAAGATAAGAAAATTACAGATATACATAAAATTAATCTTAAAAAAAAAAAAAAATATTTTTGTCTCTACATCTGAACTGAAAGTTCCATTGCTTACATCTATAAATTATGTGTGGGTTTTAGAGAGTTGCGGATTTAAGGGAGTCTACTGTACATTATGGCCGTAGCTAGGAGTGAATAATAGAAGAGGCTCAATAAAATGTGTGTGTGTGTGGGGGGGGGAGGGGGGCTCATAGTTTCTCTCTTTCTCCCTCTCTCTGTGACGCAGAAAGATAACTTAGTACATATTCACATTGTAGGTACTATGTTTCTTATTAAACTGTTGTGATAACTTCATTTCATGCTAAGAAAAGAATAGGATGATGAAAAATTCGAGTGTATTACTAGTGCAATATTAAATATAATGTTAGAGTCATATGTGCAAATAGGTTGAGCAAGTGTTGTAGCACTTATTTTAGTTACAATTTAGTATTTCTGCAAAATTGTGAAAGGTCCTCAAAATTAAATTAGATTTTTGAACAGATTTTCATTTTAATTTTCGGAACATAAATTCAGTTAGTGACCTTGGAATTTTTTCCAGAGGTGGCTCAAAATATTTTAGGGGGGGGGGGGGGAGCGAGCCGCCCGTAGCTATGGCCCTGCTGTATATATATATATATTTCGTTGGGGGCAACACTAAATTTTGAAAAAGCAGATATCTCGTTTTCTAGTTTGTCTATTCTAGTAATTTTAAGTAAAAAAAAAAGCGCTCAAAATCAGTCATACTTCAGTTAATGTATAGTCCCCTAAAAGCCACACCCGCCGACACTATTGCTGGGTGTAGGTACAAATTTACGACACTCTTCCTACGGAAGTCGATAACTGTCTGCCTATCCTCCAAAAATCCCCGAATTATCTCCCGCTTCCCCCCGGAGGTGAATTCTTTTCATCTTGGGGGTCTACAGGATGTTGGAAAGGATGCTGGAGCTGTGAATGGAATGTCTATTTATGTTGAATGGGGGAATACGGGGCGCTATTTTCTATAATGAGAGGTTTGTGGCGAAGCTTTTATAATTTTGTTAAGGATTATTATTCGGAAACAATCAGTTAGAAATTTTCAAACTTAATCATTTTTTTCCAAGAAAAAGTAAAAATTAAATAAATCATTTAAAATTTCCTTCTTCTCAAATGATTTAAAATAATTAAATAATAACATAAAAAGGAACAAAGTTTTTTTTTCCACCGCCAGTGTGTGACAATTTTTAGTTGTATTCTCCATTTATGTGTCAAAAAGTTACCTTAAATGGAAATTTGAAAGGGGGGGGGGGGTCCAGCCAACCCCCTTGATGGATAAAAGACTGTTTCAATACTTAGAAAACGGCATCAGCTTGTTTTTAGATTTTTAATTTTAGTTTTAGTTAGATTTCTGCATTATTATTATTATTATTTTGCTGTTGCTGATAAAAAATTTCTTACGTGTAAGGCTTTGACAAAAATATTTTAGTTTAATTTGTTTAATGTTTATATTTTCCGTTAAAATAAACAAGAAAAAAAGAAGAAAGAGAAAATGTGGTGAGAACGTGGCATTGGTAGTGCCTTGCTCTGTAGGCACATATGATCCAATACCTTGCATATATTTGGAATTTGTTTTACTGGCATTCATCTGTGGCTCTTATAGTTTTTTTAAAATATTCTCTATATGGGAGCCCCCTCGTTTCTTACACAGCTGCCAACTTCTGTGCTTATTAAGACAAATATACATTTAACGAAAAATTATAAATGCAAATGGAAATTCCATTTCGGCTACTTATAACTTGAACTCTGTTCGATGGATTTTGTTGGGAATTGCACTGTTAGTTAGACTATTTTTTCGAGAGGGCTTTAGCTTATAACATGTTGTTCAAAGTTGCTTAGTTATAGAATTAGGGAAAGTTTTATGATTGATCAGATGACCCGATCATGAAAGATTAGCCTTTTAAAAAAGATTTTGCCGAACGGATTTTGATGAGACTTGATATGTGTGTTAGATGATTTTTTAGGTATGGTTTCAGTTTGTTGCATAATATTGTATCGTTCTTTATTAAATATTACAGCAAATGATTAAGTAAAAAAGTTGGTCTTTAAAACCTCGGGGACGAACAACCGGTATGCATGTCACTTAAGAATCATTCTGAATCATTCATTATTTTCACCAATTATTTTTTTTTTTTGCTGCAAAGTTTACCTTATTTAAGCAGAACATTTTCGCGACTCAACTATAGAAAATATTATGTGTCGAAAAACTGGTGGTAAAAGATTAAAAATTCAGCAAAGCGAGTGGATTAAAAGCCCAAATCCCGTCCTATTCATTAAGAAGTAGAATAGCGCTATAGCTTTCGAATCCTTTCAAAATATGGAAAGATATTTCAGATAAAGATCCATATTGCTTAGGTTTAATTCACTGGTCAATTTACTCCTGTGGTTTCCTGTGCAAATAAACTCCTAGTCTCAAAAATAAGCCTCGCTGACATTTCGGTAAATATTGCATTGCATCAGTGAGAACCTGTATCGTAAAGCCCTGACCCGATCAAGAAACTTTTACTTTAATTATAGTCAAGTCGAAACTCAATCCGAATTCGACAAAAACATTTCATCAATCAGAAACCCAAAATATCTACCCGAAATTGAGGACCAGACTTGAGTAAAATCGGGTTACCCGACCCAATGTAGGGTACTCAGGGGCGTGTGAAGAGAAAACTGCACCTGGAGCAAAGTCTCAATTTGGCGCCCCCCCCCCTCTGAACTTTTTCATGCTACAGGCAAAAAATAATGTTGGTAGTATAAATTTGGCGCCCCCTAAATTTCCACGTCCGGGGCGACCGCTCCCTCCCCCTTTCGCACGGCGCTGAGGACACTAAATCTGCGTCAGTAATGATTTTTTTAAATTTTAGCCTCAAGTTGCTCTCTGCACAAAGTTTTATAAAAAGGCCATATTTATATGAAGCTATTTATTTATATTTGTTCACGATTTTTTTTCTTTTAATGATGCATATTATTTATGTTTGTTATATTTTTATAACAATAAATTAATGTGGTAATTGGTAACTTTAAAGGAATTGCAATTGATCCATAACTGCGCAATCCACCTGAACATCAACTGTGACCTATAGTTTGGGAATCCCTGTATTAAAAATCTCAGCTCCAACTTCAGAACCGGAAAAAAAAAAAAAAAAAAAAAAAAAAATCTAGAAAAGGAAAATTTATCGCGGGGAAAATAACGCATGAAAGAAAATATATATGAAAATAAATAACATGCATTTGATAACACTGTTAAAAATGAATATCATATTGTAAAATAACAATTTAAAAACAAATCTAACGATAGAAAAAAAAAATGATGGATTTTGTAACATCCTTTGGTACTGTACAGTGAGTTTCCTCCAAACATGTCAAATACCACAATATTGTTAATTTTCACAAAATATTGGAAAGGAAATCGTAATGTGCATAGCACCGCTGTTAGTCTGACAAGACCGTAGCTAAGAGGGTTCTAGGGCGGAAGGGTACAACTTCCCCCCCTAAATATTTTGAGCCTCCTCTGAAAAATATTCCATGGTCACTCAATGAATTTCTGTTCCAAAAATCCAAATTAAATTCTGTTCAAAAATGAAGTTACAACCATTTAATAAGAAAAATAGTACCTACAGTGTGGATATGCACTAATTATCTTTCTGCGTTAGAAATAGTGGTTTCACTATTTCTAAGAGACATGAGCCAAGACATGAGCTAAGAGAGAGAGAGAATATGAGCCCCCCTACATTTTCTTGACTTCGCCCCCCCCCCCCTATTGTTGTCTTCTAGCTATGGCCTTGAAGCCTATATATAAACTTTTTATAAATAATATTGCTCATTGAATTTTCCTTTGTTTCATTTTTAAATCAAAGTCATTCCAAATTTGATTAAATTTTAAATTTATTATATAAAATGCAAATGTAAAACACATTAATATATGGTATTAAATAACAAAATATTAAAACTAAATTAGACATGATCTCATGAAAGAATACAATCTATATCATCTGCATTTACTCTGACAGAAGCGCAATATGAACAATTATATGATTAATTTTCGAAAATTATTGTGAAAATATATATATATATATATACATATGTGTGTGTGTGTGTATATATACTTTACTTAATGACAATTGTAATAGCATCGACAAAGAGATAAATTTTTTGCTGCAATTATAAGTATAATTATCAGTTTACAACATACAAATGTTACAAATATTACAATAATTATCAGATTTTTTTTCGTGTGAGTGTAATAATGAGAATTAAAAAAAAAAAAAAAAAAAAAAAATTGTACTGTTCAAACAAACTTTCAAATGTACTTAAAAATATTGCCTTTTTTTAAAAAAAATTTATGATTAGTACATTCCTCTTCACGGAAAGTTTTCATACTAAATCGCATCATATAAGGCAACAATGTGAGCATGGAAATTGCATCCGATTATCTTCTATACCTCATAATCAAAATATACGGTTACGTGTGCATATTATTACCTCAATAGTGTATTATAATGCATCAAATTCATGAATAACACATAATTATTAATTAAACATTTATTTATGCAATTAATTAAATAATATCAATCGGAATTCTTTAATCAAGAAATAAATTGTTATGAACATATAAACTAATTAAAATTCATTTCAATATTAAACCATCAATTTTGATAAATATTATTAATGCCTTCTAAAATTCTCACACCTAATTTTATTATTATTATTATTATAATGTCCTAATAACGAAAGAAAGAAAGAAAAAATGAATAGCTTAAGCAACATCAAAATTGCTGCAGTTAAATTATTTTTTCTTTTTTCATTTTAATATCAGAAAATATTAATATACGTCAGGTATTTCAAGATACTGCACAAAATATATTATACGAAATATACACTTAAATTCAACGTGAATTCCCCACCGTAATGTTAAGTATATGGGCGTTTGATACATTGTTGTATTCAAAATACCGCCTCGGGAAATTAACACTTTTAACTTCTTTTTTTTTCTCTATGCTCCTCTTAAAGGATGTTTCTTTTTTTCTTAGTTTTCAAAATATTTCTAAAAATCTATGCATAATTTTATATGAAGTGTTCAAATTTTACTCCAACTCGTCAATTTCAATATGAAATTGCGCATACATTTTGAGAATATTTTGAAAACTAAGAAAAAATGTGACACCCTTTAAAAAGAGAACAGAGAAAAAAAAAAAAAAGTTAAAAATATTAATTCCCCGAGGAGATATTTTAAATATAAAAATGCATCAAACTCTAATAGACTTAATATTACCGAAGGAAATTCGGCCGCTTAGTGACCAATCGCCTTAACCCTTTCGGGTCCGATTTTTTTTTCTTTCTTTTTTTTTTTTTTTTTTTTAAGTTTTTAGAAAAAAAAATTATTTTACGTTAATAACATTAAGTAGCTATCCAAATAGATTAATCGGTGTTTAACGAATATTTGATTGTCTGAAAGATAACGAATGTTGTTGTTTTGCGTACTATTCAAGTAATATTCATATGACAATAGGCTAAGGAAGAATTTTTGGAGATGTTTAGAAAATATTGCATTACAATAAGATTTAACTTATATTGCAACTTTCTAATACTTTTTGTGCTTTTTTGCACATGATTCTTTCAGGAAAGTATCTTTTATTTTCAATTTCAAGAGTGAAATATATGTTTAAAATGAAAGAATTGCAAACGCGCAAAGATAATGAAGAAAATAATAACTATTATTATTACTACTAAATGCGTAAACATAAATGAAGTCATATAATAAATGCTTAGACAGATACTAACATTACTACATGCAAACAGTAGCAAAAGTATTTCTTAAAACAAAATGATTTTTCCTTAAAAGACATGTACTATTACTAGTACAGTACACCAGACCCGATCCGAAAGGGTTAAGACTCTCCTGTCCCTGGCCGACGAAACTCTTGCAAGCTAATACTATTCCTATGGGGAGGTTATTTTCTAATATTTGTTTTGCATTTCGACATTTTTAAATAATTTTTTTACATTGCATAGCTGAGGTGCATGCCGACCTCGCTCCTTTTCTGTTTTTCAATTTGGAATGCAGATATTTTTTATAAAGTTAGTTTCACTTTCAAAACCTGTTTCGAAAATGCAAGTGCCTTTTAAAAAAATAGCTGCAATCAAAATAGAAAAGTAAAAAAAAGGAGCGATGTCGGCATGTACGTCAACTATACAATGGAAAATAAATAAATAAATGAATAAAAAGGTTAAAATGCAAACCATTACGGACATACCATTTTCATTGCTAAGATGTTAAAATAAATGAATGACACCGATAACTGCAAATAGATATATCTGTAAATACAATAATGCGATTTTTCACATGCATAATAAAATGAATTTTTTTTAATTAAAATTCCGGTGTCGTTGTTGCATATCGGAATTAAAATTTTGTGGTTTCGTAGAGAAACCAATGAACGTTGAAAGGTTAAACATCAGTTTATGCAATGCAAATAACTAAATAAGTGAATGCTCAACTCCTGAAAGGTAAAGACTTGACTCACCTGTGTTCTGTAAGCATGATGCTCCCTGTCTAGCTGCTGAGTATCCGCGAGTTGCTTGCTATCTCGAGTGTTGCTGAAGTCTGTCTGACTGACGAAAGTGGCGGACGGATGAGGAGGCAAGAGGGATTCGAAACCGGAAAAAGCTGAGGGGACGGGCCTGTCTACTTGTCTGCAATCTCTCTATTTTGATTTTTTATTTCCTTTCTTATTTTGAGATCAGGCCGCCGCCAGTTTCCGCTCCGCAGTTTTCTTCGGGTCACGTGATTCGGGGGTGCAGGTAAAAAGTGCGGTACAAGCTGGAAGGATGTGTCAAGTGAGACGGAAGTTGACGGCCCGACTGTAAACTGTAAGGAAAACAACGTATTCAGTTTCCAGCACGTTTTTCTTTCCATTTTTTTTTCTTATTTTTTAGGGGAAAGGAGTGTTTAGCAGAAAGGGTCAGAGAAAAAAAAAATTCTAACTAGGTCAAAACTAATATGTTTTGGTTTCAAGTTTGGTCAACCGGCGATGTTTACATTTTCTTCATGCGTTTAGATTTGTTCAGTAGCTCTGGGTATTTCCTGATCGGCTGGGCAATTCGAAATGCTCTACCTCTCCTTAGTGGCCACTTTAGATTTTTAGGTAATAGTTTTCGCCGAAACTAGCCTTTTTTGTGCCCGGGGCAAACATGAATTTTGTCGCCCCCCAACCCCCACATATATGCATTAACAAACACACCAAAGGATATCTTATTTTGGCGCCATTTTCACCTTCTGATCTATTGGTGCCCGGGGCACGTGCCCCCTCTAGTTTCGGCCCTGATGTTTTCGCACAATAATTTACTACTGTCTCTAAAAACTTAATGCCCGAGGCAATAGCCACTCAATATACGCCAGTGAGCTTTCTGCAATAATGTGATACACAGAAGCATTAGCGTAGCTATATTGTTAAAAATATTATAATAGATTGAACAACTTTTGTTACTGCAATAGCTGCGACCATAAGGTGCTGAAATTTCACTCCGAGATTTGGAGTTCCGTTTAAAACATAGATCCAAATGTTGGATCAAAATTTCCCCATCTTATAGTTGTAGCTACTGAGCACCAAAAATTGGTTCACCTATCACAATATAATCGAACTTCGTTAACATGAACTTCAAGGGGAACCAATGTTAAACTTAACATAACTAGGATCACCCTGCACAATAAAATGCATGAAATGATCTATAGCTGCAGAATACATATATGTGAATGTGGTACAAAATATTCAAAGAGTTTTGTAAGAATAACAAATATATTCATGAAGATATTATAATAATTACTATTATTATTTTGAAAAATCCAAAAATTTCTGGCATGTTTTAAACGGTAGGCAGAAAAAAGCACACCGGAAAAAAGCGTCCCCGGAAATAAGCACCCTCGGAAAAAAGCGCACCGGAAAAAAGCACATCTTTTTATAAATCACATATTTAGACAAGTCTTACACATGATTAATTATTAGAATATAAACACCAGAATGAAATGATTAAAAAAAAAAAAAAATTGAATGTCCTTGCTCTGTCGGGATTGAGTTTGTGGGGGGGAGGGGGGAGGGGGGAGAGAATTTAAAAGATTTCAAAACCTTTCATTCCCTCAATGAAAAAATTTTGTAATGTACGGAGAATTAGAATATTAACACTAGGCACTTATATGTATGTATTTTTAATTCAGTCTCCCTTGTTCTTTTGTGGGGCGGAGCGGAGGAGGGGGGTGTCTACAAACTCCGAATCTCTCTCTTGTATTTATTTTTTTAAATATTATTCATAGTTTGATTATTTATAATTATAATTATGTATAATAATTTTTATATTATATAGTTATTATTTTTATCATTATTTTAAAATTACATATTAATATTGTATTATATTTCATATTATATTTATATAATATAATATATAATAATTAATGATTGATAAATGGAATTGATAAATATTGAACTTATTTATAAATAAGTGATAAAAATTAAAGTATTAACAAATGTCTCATTTGCATCATTCTCGTAGGACAGCGGTTCCCAAACTTTGGCACGCGTACGCTTGGGGATACTTAGTGAGTTTGCTGGAGGTACATGACAATAGAATGAGTAATAGCGGAAAATAAAATATTATCATTTTAAAATATATTCTTGTTAATGAGTAAACATTTCAATATTTAATTTTATTTATTTATACAATTGTTTTTATTATGCCCTATAAGTTAAGAAAATATCATATTTTTTTTAATCAATTCTTGTTAATGAAACTAACTTCTAACATTTGATTTTATTTATTTATGCATTTTCTTTAATTGATTTTCTTTAATTGAGTTAATAAAATATTATCATTTTTAAATAAATTTTTGTTAATGATTATAATTTTTAATATTCAGTAACATTTATTTATACATTTATTTTTAATTTTATTTATGTTCAATTTTATATATAATTTATATTTAGGCATTATTAATTAATTATTTTTTTATTGTAATTATTAATTATTATTAATTACTACTATTATTATTATTATTATTTATTATATTGTATTAATATATTAATTATTATATGTTATATGTGTGTTACATAGATATAAATATATAAATATAATTTAAAATTTAATAAAATATTAATTTGTAATTTTATAATAATAATAAAATAATAATAATATCATATATAAATCGTTATATATAGTTAAAATTATAAATAATCAAATTATAAATAATATTAGAAAATAAATATAAGACATAGATTCGAAGTGTGTAGACCCCCCCCCCCCCCCCTTGCCCTACAGAAGAACGAGGAAAACTGAATTAAAAAAAAAAAAATAAATAAGTACTTAGGGTTTATATTCTAATTCTCTGTACTTTTCAAAAATTTTATTTTTGAGATAATGACAGGTTCTGTGAAAACCTTTAAAGCCCCCCCCCCCCCCCCCCAATGTCAGTCCCGAGAAAGCAAGGACGCTCAAACTTCAAAAAATCATCTCAATCTAGTGCTTATATTCTAAGATTAACTATGTGCATTATATCAGACTTATCTAAATTTGTGATTTGTAAAAAGGTGCGCTTTTTTCCGGGTGCGCTTTTTTCCGGTGCGCTTTTTTCCGTGATTCGTTTTAAACTTATATCCACCAGGGTTTTCAATCAAATTTAACGCCAGGTTCAGAAATGTTGGCAAAATGTAGAAGAAATAATATATTTCAATTGGAATACATTAGATATTTCATGAAATATGAGTAGTTGGATAAAATAATTTTTATCTGCGCATACGCAAACGGCAGCAATGATCTTTTTACACAATTTCATAGCCAACTCTATACCCCCCCCCCCCCCCAAAAAAAAAAAAAAAAAAAAAAAATCAAGTTAAATATTGTGAAAGGTAGTTGGATAAAATAATTTTTATCTGCGCATACGCAAACGGCAGCAATGATCTTTTTACACAATTTCATAGCCAACTCTATACCCCCCCCCCCCCCAAAAAAAAAAAAAAAAAAAAAAAAATCAAGTTAAATATTGTGAAAATTCAGAAAGATATCGGCGATAGGAGGGAGCCGGTTTTTAGTTCTCTTTGAAAGCAACTGAATGATAAGGGATTTTCCACAAATTGTCTTTTATTGATGCTTAGTTCTTTTTTGATACCTAACAGAACTAAACTATTCAATGAAAAAAAAAAAAAAAGAAAGAAAGAAAGAAATATTAAAATCAAAGCATTTTACCACATCTTTTCATTGATTTTCATTAAATCTTAACTTTTTCGTAAAGCTCAGTTGATAAAAATTGACAAGCTGTTGAAAATCCCTTATCATTCAGCTGCTTTTACAGAGAACTAAAATTCGGCTTAATCCTATCGCCAATATCTTTCTAAATTGTCACGACACTTGACAATATTTTTTAATGAGTTACTCCATAAAATTGAGTATTAAATTATGGAAAAGAATCGTTGTTATGATTTGCGCATGCGCAGATAAAAATAATTTTATACGACTACTCATATTTATAAATTATTCAATGTATTCCAAAATATTGCTTCTACTACATTTTTCCAATTTTTCTGAAACTGGCGTTAAATTTGCTTGAAAACCCAGCGTGATATAAACTAAAAACATACCAGAATTTTTTGAACTTAAAAAAAATCGCTTTTTTCCATAAATATGCGTGCTATTCTTGCAAAAATCAGTGGACATATTGTACAGCATCCATATGTTTGTATTCTGTAGCGATAGATCATTTCGAACATTTTAATGTACAGGGTGATCCCAAATATTATTATTTTTCTTTGATTTTTTGCCGGTCGCCTAATTGCCCTTCTTATCACATAGACATTCATAAATATGGGGGTCAAACATAATCTTTATAATCCTTAAGTTCCAGAAGAAACCGATAAGTATATTTTTAAAAAATCATCAAAATGTCTAAAATTGAAAGTGTCCGGCACCTTATAGTATAAACGTGTCGTATATACAATGTTGCCAATCCGTTATATATATTTTTTAATTACTTTTATTCGGACTTCTTCATTGCCGCCGGTTTTTTTTAAACAAATTTTTAATAATCTCTATTTAATATAACAGATTAAGATAAAGCGAAAGGATAAGGAAGTTAAAGAGATAGATAAACAGAGAAGGAGATATAAATGATCATGCAAGTTTAAATACAAATTTTGGCAAGAATTTAAAATATAGTCTAGTTCACAGACTTGACAGCGTTGTTTTAAAGTGGAAAATGTCTAAAATTAGCTAAACTAGAAATTTTCTGTCAAAGCCTTTTACGCAAAGCAATTTTTTTAAACGTATTAACATAAAAAGAAATGTAGAAATTTAATAAAACATAAAATAAAGTTGCTACTACTAACATTTATGAAACTATAAAGTTGAAAAGGTTATTTTTTCATTTCATCAGAGTGGATAGGAGATGGGGGGGGGGGGGAATGAGACCTGGGTCCTTCGTTAACCCTTTCCGGATGGGTGGTGCTTAAGGGGGCTCAGGGGTTGAAAACTTTTCAAAAAATCGATTTTTTTATGATCTAGTTTGATTATTAAATTAATTTTTAACACAATGCAAAAAACCACATAAAAATATTTGCATTTTTAACGGAGTTATAAGCATTTATGTATCAACACTTTCATAGCCGCACCCATATAACTTCAACTTTAACCCGCGAGGACGCGCGCAGCAGGGCCTGAAAGACCCGGGGTGTGTATGATTTTTACAATTGCAACCACTAATTTTTAAAAAGTAATCTTCAACTTATTTTATCGCAAAAATTGTAAGAATTTCCATCGTATAAATAAAGCGACTGTTTTAATTTGATTTTATTGGTGACAAAGTTAAAACCATTCATACCCTGGGTAAGCGCGCGTTCTCCCGGGTTAAGTCGCATTTTCTCAAAACTTGATTTTCGACGACTACACCAAGATTAAAAAAAAACTATTCGATGGAATGGCTTAGTTTTTTTTTTTTTTTTTTTTTTTTTTTTTTTTTGCAAGCATATAACATCATTATCTATAGAATGAATTAATATAGTTTAGATAGTTTAATATTTTGAGTATTTTTAATGAAAAAAAAGTTGTATTTTTTAGGGTTTTTTTTTAAATTTTAAGTTTGAGAGTTTTTTTAATAATGTTTGTTCGAGTGATTGATCCTTAATTCATTCTCTAGAGTAAAGTTTCCTGATCATTTTAAAGCAAAAATTAGGTTCTTAAGTCAATTCAACGTTAAGATATCTTGGTGTTGGTGATATAACACATACCTTTTTTTTCAAAAATTGTGTTACACAAATTTTGCTATACTTTTTATTATATTACATTGAAGTACTTCATTTTATAATTTTATAAGACTACAAACATACCTTTAAAATATCAGAAAGTTTAAATTAATTACACTGAATACTTCTGTTTTTATATGGATTCGAAGGGAGAGCTCTGTTTACATATTTTTCCGTGTCGATCAACCCCTGAGCCAAGTGCATCGCCAAAAGGTGCATGTGGGATTTGTTGACGTCACTGTTAATAAATAAATGTAATATTTGTCTTTTTCAAGTAGAGCATTTTTTGATATTTAACCAGTAAAGAAAACTGTTTTAAAAGGTGGTGCCAAACAAATAAAATTTATGTAACGGATGTCAACTCGAAAGCGTTAAAGATCAATTTTAAATACATGAACATAAAAAGAAAAACACAATTTAAAATCGACTTTCACGTAGGGATTAGAGGACAGAAACTCCTGATGAAATTTTTTTTAGTTCCCTTTCTTCTTAGTTTTTAATTATTTAAACCAATTGGAAAGAATACATTTTATTATTTTTTCAAGATAATCTGAAAAAAAAATTAAATTTAAAAATCCAAGGAGGGCCAGTCCGTGAAAGATCAAAATAAATTTGGACTGATAGGGCTCCAGCCCCCTTACGAAATTTGTAGAAAATATCAAGTTTAATTACAAAAGTTTAGAAAAATGTAATGAAATCATTATTCACACTTTGAATGCATGATAAATTTAACTGAGTGATTCTGAATCTCAAATAAATAAAAAAAGCTTCTTATAAAAAATAATTTAAAGAATTCAGAAAATACAATCGAATTTAAAAGTTTAAGCCGATTTTCAACCCCTGTTTATGTGAAATTAAAAAACGCTATTCAATACTTAAGTATTGTAAATGTCATATATGTATGCTCCAAAATAAATCCTAGAATGCGTTGAAGGAGGAGGTGGGGTAAGAGAGGGAGTAAAATGAAAAAGCTTTCTTTTTTTTAAATATATATATTTGCTATCGGTTTTATTTACTATTTATTGAAATTCCTTTTAGTAGATAATTTCAATATTAAAATTTAAAAATGTTGTGTAACCGTGGATTTATACTAGTAAAGGAAGAATTCTGCTTAAAATGAAATTTTTTCTAGTCCCACACAGTTTCATCTTAGCAGGTTCGCTTGAGTAATAGATGCGTTACTTTCTATGATAAAAAACCTGTTTAATGCGGAATTTCTCCGTTTCTTATGATTTAATTTTAGAATTTTTTATTATATTTCAGGCAGTGGTGCCAACTTTCGAAAAATATTGGGTTGGCTCAAAAATATTGGATGGGCTCAAAAATATTTTGGTAAAATGGTACGATTAGTTTGTTTTCCTTTGAAGGATGGACAGATGGTGAAGTATGAGAATTTTGAAAGACGTTTGTCTTATTAATGGCGTGAGTTGTCATTATAACCTCAATACAATAGTTTTTCTTTATTTCTTATCATTAATCAGAATTAAATAGGAGAGTAAAAGGTACTCACCCGATAAATTCTTCTTCATTGAAGTATCCAAGAATTAAATCCACCATAGGAGAAGGGAACCGGGCGTATTCACATTTTGATCTATACACTGCACTAATTCATCTTGATATAGACGTATAATATTATTATATGGTAAGTGTAAAACACACACACAAATTATTGTATACACACTTCTTCATTTTCTACTTTAATTTTAACACGCGAGAAAAACAAACACAGCAAAAGGGTAGTGCTCTCAGCAAGCTACAAAACAGAGAACAGAATGAATTTTAAATCGATACATACATAAATCATAATATAGAAACAATTATTAATAAAAAAAGAGTCATTTAGAAAGTTTTGACAGTTTTTGTAAACCTGTAATTGTTCGCTCGTAATCACTGCTTCCAAGGTCACTCTAACGAGCACTTAACTTTATTTATGATGCCATGATAACTGTCACTTGTTGCACAACGGAGGAAATTATTTACGAATTGCGCAATGTTTCTATCAACTCCTCCTTAATTTCTGAAGTTGTGTTGTCACTCAGATGCAAGTTCTTCCTGTGAATTTCAAAAAGAGGTTTTGGCAGGGGTTTTGTGAATAAGTCAGCTATCATGATTTTGGTTGGGCAATATACGAGTTTTATTATGCCATCTTGTTTCAGTTGTTTTATGAGATGATATCTAAGTTCTATGTGCTTTGTTTTACTTGAATGTTTTTCAAGCTCTATCATTTTGATAGCCGACTGATTATCCTCGAAGAGTTCTATAGGATATGTTTGTGAGATATTGAGTTCTTCAAGTAAATTCACCAGCCATTTGACTTGATTAGCTGCATTAGCTGCTGAGATGTACTCAGCTTCGGCAGAAGATAAAGCTATGCAGGATTGTTTTTTAGTTGACCAAAGTATGGGATTTTTACCTAGCAAATATACATTACCACTTGTCGATTTTCTTGATTCTGTGTCTCCACCCCAATCAGCGTCCGCGTAGACTTCTAGCGTTGGTTTTGAATTTCCATCTATAACTAGATTAAAGGTTTTTGTTGTCTTGAGATACCTCATGACCCGCTTTACACTGTTCCAATCTTTCATTCTTGGCTTTTCGTTCCTTCTGCTTAAGATGTTGACAGCTGCACAAATGTCTGGTCTGCTCACTGTGGCAAGATATAAGAGTGCACCTATGGCTTGTCTGTACTGTGTGTTGTTTGGTAAAATATTGTCATCATCTTTAAAGTGAGTGTAATTTGTTTCCATGGGTGTACTACATGGTTTTGCTTCTTGTAAATTGAATTTATTAATTAACTCTTCAATTTTTGAAGTTTGGTTAATTAAGTAGCTTTTGTTTACCTTTCGAATGTTCATGGATAAATAATTGCTTACGTCCCCTAAATTCTTTAATTCATACTCTTTATTTAAGTTCGCGATTATTTCCTCAATGGTTTCGTCTTTCCCTGCAATTAAGAGGTCATCGACGTATGTTATTATATAGGTTGTTTCATTATTCCTTTTCTGTGTAAAAAGACATGTGTCAATTTTACTTTGAATGAAATTCATGTTTTTTAGTGTTTCTGTTATTTTATTATGCCACGCTCTCGCGGCTTGCTTAAGTCCGTAGATTGCCTTATTTAATTTACAAACTTTGGTTTCCTGGTTTGGTTCAACGAATCCTTCCGGCTGCGACATGTATATCTCCTCATCAAGTTCCCCATGTAAGAACGCGGTGTTAATATCTATATGCTTAACATTTAAGTTTTGGTGCAACGCCGCTATTAATAATGCTCTTATCGTAGTATACGATACGACCGGTGCGTAGGTTTCGTCATAATCCTCTCCGAATTTTTGCGTATATCCTTTAGCTACTAAACGTGCCTTATATTTTTGTATTTTTCCGGTATTGTCACGCTTTAATTTGTAAGTCCATTTGCAACCTATTATTCTCTTATTCGGTGGAGGATCTACAATTGACCATGTTTTATTTTTTCTTAAAGAATTCATTTCGCTCTCCATGGCTTCTATCCAATTCTGTTTTACCGGAGAGTTTTCCATTAATTTAACTTCCTTATAATCCTTTGGTTCATTAATTTTGTCGTCTTTGACAATATATATAAGCCTATCAGGAGGTACGCCTTTATTTATTCTATCTGAGCGCCTTAGTTCCACAATTTGTTGTTGAGACGCAGATGGTGTTGTTTTTCCGTTCGAAATTTCTATCTCCACGAGATTTTTACAATTGCGTTTTTCGTCTTCATTTTGTTTTTGTTCAATTTCAGGCTTATCATTTACGTATTTGAATTTATTTTCAAGAAATTTTACCGTTCTCGCGATTTTTATTTCATTTCCTCCTACATATATGCGGTATCCCTTAGATTCATTGTCGTATCCCACAAAAATACCTTCAACAGCTTTATTATCTAATTTTTGTCTTCTGGCTTTATCAATATAAGCGAAGGCTTTGCAGCCAAATACTTTAACGTGACTTAAGTTTGGCTGTCTTTCTGTCCATAATTCATATGGCGTTTTTGCATTAGCTTTTGTAGGCAGTCTATTTTGTAGGTGGTTTGCCGTACAGATTGCTTCCCCCCAGAACTTTAAAGGTAGATTTGATTCATTTAACATTGTCCTTGCCATCTCAACTAACGACCTATTTTTCCGTTCAGCCACCCCGTTTTGACTTGCACAATATGGGACTGTATGTTGATGTTTTATCCCATTTGATTTGAGATAATTCTCAATTTCATCTGATGTAAATTCTCCCCCATTATCCGTTCTGATTTCTTTCGGTTTTTCACCAAATTTGTTGCTTATCAGCGCAATGAACTCTTTGAGTTTTTCATAGACTTCACTTTTTCTTTTCAATAGATAGATTATTGTGAATCGCGAGTAGTCATCGATAAAAGTCAAGAAATATGATTTCCCCCCAATCGTGGGTGTCTGAAAAGATCCACAAACATCCGAGTGAATAAGTTGAAGCCTTTTACTTGCTCTATACTGAGCAACTTTCGGATAGGGTTCATCAGTTAATTTCGCCTTAATACACGGTTCGCAATCTATATTATGTTTACAATTGTTTATCTGGATACCTCTTACTAATTCCTTTTGTGTAATTTCTTTAATCGATGTTAGATTTCTGTGTCCTAACCTTCTATGCCATAGTTCTAGACAATTTTTATTGTTGCACGTTTGTGTAATGTTCGCGTGGTTTTCGTTAGCCAACTGGACTTCATAGAGGTTATTTACCTTTTGTGCTTCTAAGCAGATTTCTCCGTTAAGTTTGAAAGAGCATCGGTCATTTTTAAATACAATCTCACATCCGTTTTGGGTTGCTTTGCTGACTGATAGTAAATTCGTTTCGATTTCAGGTACTAGAAGTACATCTTTAAGTGTTATTTTATGAATTTTATTATCCGATGTCAGCGCATTTAAATTTACATCGCCTGAACCGTAAGCGATAAGTTTTTTTCCGTTTGCGATAGTCACGTTTGTTTTTTCCCTCGATTTTATCTCTGTAAACATTGATTCAGAGGATGCAATGTGACTTGAGCTACCGCTATCCACAATGAATGTTTTATTTTCTATCCCTTGTGTTATAAATGCATAATCTTTGTTTTCGCTGTTTCTCCATGTATTGTTTTTTCCTTCATAGCGATTAAACCTGTTATACGATTCCGATGCTTGTTCATTCTTAAAATTGTTTTCACCCCTTTGAAAAACGAGTGATGTAGAATAGTGTTTTTTGTAATTTTTGTTGTGTTGATTTTGTTGTGTTGTGTGTGTTTTGTTTTTATTGTGCCAACATTCTTGTGTGTTATGGCTTCTCATTTTACAAATCGAACAATATTTTGATTCCTTTTTAGCTGGAAACTTTTTCTGAGCTTTAAAAGCTTTCGCTGTATTATCAATACTTTCATAGTTTTCATTTCGACGATTAAACTCGTCAATCAGCTTGTTTTTAATATATGACGGAGTTAATTGTGCTTCTTCTTTACTTTCGAGAGCAGTAATTAAATTATCATAAGACTGGGGCAGAGAGCACAGGAGGAGCGCGGAAATGTGGTGATTATCAATTATTTCGCCTATAGCTGCCAAATGATCAACGAGCTCCATTATTTTTGTAATATGATTTATCATATTTCCATTTTCTGCTAATTTTATACTATATAATTTTCTAAGGAGAAACAATTTGCTTGTGAGATTTGATCTTTCATGTATTTCTTTTAATGCATCCCATGTTTGTCTAGCAGTTTGTAAATTCTTAACATGGGTTATCTGTGAATCATCGATAGTTAGATTTATCAATGCCCGGGCCTTCCTATCATTTTTGGACCATTGATCGGTCAAAGGGGTCGGTGGATTATCGGTTATTACATGGAACAGCTCTTCTTTAGTTAAGAGCATTTCAATTTTAAATTTCCATGTACTGTAATTCGTTGCTGTCAATTTTTCAATTGAATAATTATCTTTTAATGTAGCCATTCTAATCTTATATTTTTATTTGTTTTTTATTCAATATTTTTTATTTGTGTGTAATTAGTATATCACTATGTTATCAAATTGATATAACTTTTTAAATCGTTCTCATAATCATTGAAAGACGTTTGTCTTATTAATGGCGTGAGTTGTCATTATAACCTCAATACAATAGTTTTTCTTTATTTCTTATCATTAATCAGAATTAAATAGGAGAGTAAAAGGTACTCACCCGATAAATTCTTCTTCATTGAAGTATCCAAGAATTAAATCCACCATAGGAGAAGGGAACCGGGCGTATTCACATTTTGATCTCTATACACTGCACTAATTCATCTTGATATAGACGTATAATATTATTATATGGTAAGTGTAAAACACACACACAAATTATTGTATACACACTTCTTCATTTTCTACTTTAATTTTAACACGCGAGAAAAACAAACACAGCAAAAGGGTAGTGCTCTCAGCAAGCTACAAAACAGAGAACAGAATGAATTTTAAATCGATACATACATAAATCATAATATAGAAACAATTATTAATAAAAAAAGAGTCATTTAGAAAGTTTTGACAGTTTTTGTAAACCTGTAATTGTTCGCTCGTAATCACTGCTTCCAAGGTCACTCTAACGAGCACTTAACTTTATTTATGATGCCATGATAACTGTCACTTGTTGCACAACGGAGGAAATTATTTACGAATTGCGCAATGTTTCTATCAAATTTTAAGTCAAGCTATCATGTTTTAATAAAGTTGCAATTTTATTAAATAATATTCTTAAGCGTTTTTCTTTATAAAGACACGAAATATTTATTGCAATATCATCATATCACCAACATGATTACAAATTGAAATAGCAAAAAGATAAGCATGGAGCAAAACATTTCAGTTATTTGAGATTTATGGGTGTCAGTTGGAGAACTAAAACACATGGTCTTTGGCAAAATAACTTTTGTTCTAGGGGGAGAAATGAATAATTAAATAATAATGAAGTAAGTAACGAAATAGAACAATGAAATTTGGGTACACTACGATTCAAAATTATTGGGTGGGCTCGGGCCCATATAAGATGGCGCCACTGATCTCCAGTGGTGTAGTCGTAAAATAAACAGAAGGTATATTATCTGAGCAGACGGTATACGCTCAAGGCAAAACGTATGTCCCAGAATGTATATACTATAACTTTATTGAAAAACAGAGGATATACGATGTTCCTTTAAAAAAAATCCAGAAGGTATACGGCGTATACCCAGGGCCGTAACTAAGGGGGCGCTATGGGCGGCTCAGCCCCCCCCTAAAGTATTTTGAGCCCCCCCCCTGGAAAAGATTCCAAGGTCACTCAATGAATTTCCGTTCCGAAAATTCGAATGAAATTCTGTTCAAAAATCTAATTTAGTTTTGAGACACCCTTCCACAGTTTTGCTGAAATACTAAATTGTATCTAAAATAAGTTTTTGAATACTGCCTCATCCTATTTGCTCATATAAAGATATGATGATGTTTAATTTTGCACCAGTTATACACTGAAAATTTCGATTATGAAATACTTTTCTCAGCATAAAATGAAGTTGTTACAGCATTTTAATAATAAGCACAGTGCCTACAATGTGACAATGCTGTAATTTATCTTCCTGCTTCAGAGAGAGAGAAAAAAAAATATGAGTCCCCCCCCCCTAAATTCTCTTGAGCCCCCGCCCCTAATCTTCACTTCTAGCTACGGTACTGCGTATACCAACGTATACCCTCCACTACATCCCTGCTGATCTCAGCCCAATATTTACTATATCTTATTTCCGAAATGATAAGTCTAGATACGCCACTGGCTTCATTGAGAGAACAACCCCCCGATTTTTTAATACCATGCGCGTAGCCAGGGGGGGTGCCCTGGGTGCCCGGGCACCCCCCGGCTCGCGCAGATCCAAGATTGATTATTTTAAAAAATCAAAATTTATAAAAGAAAAAAGAAGAAAAATGTAAGCAAAGTTAGTTCAATTAGTTAATCAAAACTAACAGTCTTTGTTTTGAAATGTGATAAAAGAAGAGACCTTGATTCTTTCTTTTTTTCTTTTTAAGAAAATTATTTCATTCATCTTTTTTAAAACTAGAATATTTACTAGAATCTGTATTAATCACAGTAAATCAAAAAAGTTGGTTTGATAATCCCAATTTGATGTCGTTCCTTTATGAAATTTTTTTAACACCTTTCTATTGCATGCATATTTCCATAAAAAAATAGAGTAAATTCTCGACAAGGATAGAAACTACTATTTATATATTTGCTTTTGTTATCTAAAGTCTAGATAGGAGCAAAAAAAATTTGAAAGGAAATACAGATGTGAAACGATAATTCCACCATGTGATTAGCCTGGAGAACGGAGGGAGTGGAAGGTTGTACAAATTAGAGATGAGACAGGCTCAGCCCCAGCACGAAAGCCCGAGCCCAAACCCGGGTCCGAAGCGGGCACGGGCTCTATTTTCATTTTAGTTTTCGGGCCCGGAGGGGGGGGGGGGGGCTCGGGCTCATTCTTTCTGAGAATTAAAAAAACATTTATGTGTAGAATAGATTGAAAGAACTACTATTTTCCTTTTAAAATTATTTATTATTTTTCAAGTCATTTCAGTGTTATTTTGATCAAAACGAAAGAAAAAGAAAAATAATTTTTTTATATATTTCAATAGTTGATTGTTGATTTAAAAGAAAATTTGTGATGTATGGAGATTTATGTCTACTGCATTTCCGTCGACGATTAATTGATAAGACGCCTATCAAAATAATCATAAATAATAAATTAGCTTCTGGTTGGATTTTCGTTTGAGGCAGAGGATATTTTTTAATTCGATCGTTTATTTATTTATTTTGTTAGAAAATGATTTCTTCGTTTTTGATGCAGACTAGATGCATGAGATTTGCAAATTATTTCATTGTGCACGAATCAGAATCGTTCTTCATATGATAACAGCATTGTGATTTTTTTTTCTGCTTGTCATCATGAATTTTGCTTATGCTGAGGATTTCCCTTCGTAAGTAAACATATTTTACATGTTATTCCGATTGAAAACATTCGATTAATGTTACTTCTTTTCCCATAAAAACAACGGAACTTTAAGATAACTGTATCAATGTTTTAATTTGCGTTGATTTTAAGGTTCTCGTCAGTCATGGGGAATTGTTAAGAGAAATTAATTGATTATAGATAAATGTACAGGGATGTAGAGGAGGGTATACTGGGGTATACGCCGTATACCTTCTGGATTTTTTTTTTGAGGAACACCGTATAACCTTCTGTTTCTCATGAAACCCATAGGATGTACTCTCTAGAGTATACTCTGTGCCTTGAGCATATACCCTCTGCGTCTATCGTGTAACCTGTGGCTTTTTTACGACTACACCCCTGAAGATGTACTCTTTTTATAGGAAATTGAAAACGTTTTTTGAATCTTCAGCATACAAATAGTAATTTCTATAAACACTATCCATTTATTCATTACACTTCTTTAATATGTCCATCAAATTTTCTTCTTAAAGGACAAGAAATATGGGAATCATTTTTAGGTATGAAGGATATTTTTATATTTGATACCAAATTGCTCTTTTCATAAGCTTGAATTAAAATTTTTATTTAATAGTAAATTTTATAAGAATTTTTTTTAAATGGGATATCACATTTGAAACAATATTTAAATATCATTAAATCTTTTATTTATTTATTTATTTATTTTTGTATACTTTTTGTATCGGGCTCGGATGGGCTCGGGCTCCAATGTACTAAAAATCTTTCGGGCACGGGTTTCTAAAATCGAGCCCAAACTCATCTCTAGTACAAATCTGTGCTTCCTCTGAAAATAAGAAATGATGCTACGCAAAATTCAAATTAATATGGAGGTTGGTTTGTTGGTTTGCTAAATTTCGTTTTTTGGGATCATATTTTGACATTCATACGGGCTCATTTTTTTTAACGGGGAAATTTTATTTATTCATGAGTAGAAAATATAAGAGTTATTTTTCACTTTAAATTGCATACTACAAGTTATTTTAATACTATTTTGATCAAAATGACGGGGGAACTAAAGTCGTGCTTATTTATTTTAGTATTTCATTGCTGTTTGAAGTGAAAACTTGTGATAATTACAGATTTATGTTTACGGATATCTTTATTTTATATCTATCATGTTTTATCTATGTTTATATATCTTTTTCTTATCCATTAGCAGCGTCGTGCGAAAGGGGAGCGTAGGGGGCGCCAAATTTATACTACCAACGTCATTTTTGGCCTGTTACAAGAAAAAGTTGGGTGGAGGGGGCGCCAAATTGTAACTTTGCCCCGGGCGCAGCTTTCTCTTCGCACGCCCCTGTCCATTAGATTTAGTTTTAAACAACTTCTCATCCTTCTTCACGCAATGAAAAATTGCGTTTGGGTCTTTTTTTAAAAAAGTTCCACACAATTATACCTTCCGCAAAAAACCTGCCTAAAACGGAAATTTGATAGGTTTTATGGGGTTCCGTTTTATTAGGTTTTTTTACATAAGATGTTGTTTGTACCCAACATATTCAGGTTAAAAAATTTGGGCACCCCCCCGTTCAAAAGGCTGGCTACGCCTATGAATACGCTCTACGACAGACTTTGAAGAGCAGAGAGAGAGATGCTTGGCAAAAGCCTGTCGCTTCCGGTGTTGTTCCGGCAGCTGCCAGTTTTCGCAGAAAATTCATTTCAGAATAACGACTCACCTTCGCCAAGATGCAATGTTTGTTTATTTTCGAGCACGTTGGAAAAACTCGCCGGCTCGCGACTTTCAAAAAGCTATTTCTTTCCGAGAAAGTGTGTAGAGTAGAGGAAAGGCTGAAATGAGACTCAACAGAGAATTTACAACTTCCTATATTTTTAGAAAATGATAACTTTCTTGGAAAGACCCCCTTATTTTAAAATGACGGAAACAGGTTTTGTAGGTATCCAGGATTTCCGGTAGCATTTCTCAAAACTTAATACGTGATGGCAGTCATAAATAACATTCAGAGAGTCACTTATTAATAAAAAAGTAACAAGCAACAATTAAGATTATCACCATTTAATAAAATACTTAGGGCAAGAATTAATCCTCCTAAGAAATTACTAATACCATTATCACAAAATAAAAATTTTAATTATTTTAGAACATAAAAATTTAAAATACAAAATTCTAAGACAAACCCGATTATCAATTTGATGGTACAGGGAAAGGCTTTAATTAGGCAGTATCCGCCTGATATAAAAACTAATTTTCAGATCCGATTTAGGATCAAGGTAAGGGACTCCATTTTCGTATGTAGAATTTTTCTTAAGGAGGAGTTTATCCATTCATTATCTTTCTCCAATTTATCATTTATTTACAAAGACACGCACACACAAATGACTATAATGCTACTTATGAAGGATAATTAGCTGTGAATTTTCAGTTCTGGTACGTGTTTTTAAAATTAATTATATATATATATATATGCTTGAAGTATAATAATAAAGATATTACTCGAAGTTTACAATCCTATAGATCATATACAAGGCTACACAAAAGATCAAGGCCGACGCGACTATCAAGCAAACAGGGCTGCTGCCGAGGTCCTCAGTCTGGTAGGTCTTATGGGGCCCTTACTCTTGTTATGACCGTCTGGAGCGTAGCGCTTATCCGAATAATTGGAAATCAGTTGCCTCTTTGCAAAATAATTGTAATAATTTTGCTCGCATTTTGATTATATAAAGTTTAATTATACATTTTTTTTTTTTTTTTGCAATAGTTTGTTGCATATAGTATTTAGTCTGAAACATTGTTGTGCTTTTATAAAATACCAATGGCGAATCTAAGGAGGGGGATGGCGATGGGCTGATCACCTCCCCCCTCCCCTTGAACCCATTTAAGAGTCTGTAAAACGAAATCAGATGGAAAAGTGCTTGAACTTAAACTGGAGACCGGCCGCGCAAAACGGCCGCTCCCAGTCATTCATGTTTTCACACTTTTGGGTGCAGAAAGCACAACGCTAAACCCCCCGAGTCAACCGCTAAAATCGGGTTTTTAGATGTTTTCCACCAAGATATGACTTGGACGACCGATTGCGTTTTAATATACGAATCGAAATTCAACCAATCCTAGATTTTCATCCTTGAATTCGATCATGTGATTATCTGTGCTGCCGCTTTCCGATTTGTAAGACTTTTTTTTTTTTTTTTTTTTTTTAATTTAGAGATTTGAATTTTTTTTAACTCGTTCTCCATGGTGTATTTAATATTATTGTGCATCGATTTAACACTGTTTATAGTTTTTTTTTTTTTTTTTTTTTTTTTTTTTTAACTATTTAAAATGAGAGTTTGTTGAATTTCCTTCATTTTTTAATATATCCGAGCGGGAACAAAAAAGTATTAAATGTAAAATCCCATACATCTAAAAATCCATGCACAGTTTTAAATAGTATATTCTAATGAATGTGAAAAAAAAAAATAATAATAAAGAAGCAAAAATAGTCATATTTATAAAAGTAGGAGAGACTTATAAAAATTTATTTTTTAAATTAAATTTTAGTAAAATAGGCTGTTCTACAAGATTGTTTAAAATTTATTTAACTTTTAGTATTAAGTATTGCGTCACCACATGTTATTGCAATATTATTAAAAATTGAAGAGATGTTTCAAAGGCACTGTATCCCCTTAATGAAGTTTGACTCTATTATTATCATTACTGAATAATACATTTTTAAATTGAAAATTTAGAATGACGCCTGGTAAATAAGTTCTACTCAACTAAGTAAGAAATAAGCTTATAATTATGAATGGGAAATTCAAAACAAATATATATATATTTTCATATCTAAGACTGGGGCAGGGGCATATGCATATAATCTTTTTAAAATAGTATCTTTTCGAAATTGGAAAAGGCTGCAAAATATCAAATTAATTATTTTAAAAAATCTGCCCGAATTTAACAGCACCTCAGAAAAAAAAGATTGGAGGAAATATATTTATCTCATTCGAAATTAATATATATTTTTTTTAAATCTTATTTCAAACCTATTTCACTTCGTTAAAATATCATTATACACTTTTTATTTAAGTAACGAATGAACAGTTAGTTACATAGACTGAATTCTTTTCGAAGAAGAAAAAAAAATGCTCATACATCCTGAATATTTTAAAACCGTCCCAGATCCACGGGGGGAAAAAAGGACAGGGAAAGGAGATGAGAGGAAGACGCAAAAAGTTTTTCCCTACAAAATAAAATCAACAAAAATTGAATGCCAAGGCCAACAACAATGGCGGATGATACAGACACAATCTCTTAGCTACCGTTGCCATAACAACGAACGAAATGTTGACTACTGACGTCACATTTTGATTATTAATTCCTAGCCATGACGTCACATTTTGACGCAAACGTTTGGATTTAGCGCGCTTCCCAAAGAAATAAGGCACCCAAAATGCTAATCTCTGTCATCGATTCTGTGTTTTCTAACTATTAAAATAATTAGAATGGATAATTTTGTTCATAGTGTCCTTCATTTTTGTAGAATATTTTTCTAGAATTTCAGAGAAACGAACGCATTCAAACAAAATGTATGACGTAAATCCTGACACATTAGGGAAAACAGAGGACTATATTGGGGATTTCGCCAAAAACTTTTAAAACTTCTAGAAATTTTCCTGAATTTCATTTTGATAATGCTATTTTATAACATTGTTAACAGTTCTTAATTTGTAACAGAAAGTATCACGAAGTTCTAATATTCTGGAAAAGTAACAACTGTGGTGTATAACCCCCCCCCCCCCCCCCACACACACACACACACATCCATGTCCTCTCTCCATCCGCATATTTATATTTCTAATATCATTTGCAAAATATAAAGTAATTTTGTCCTCAGAAGAATTTTTTAAATATATTTATATGCTTTAGTATATAAAGTTATATTTAGTATAATAAGGTCTAACATATATAGAAAGATAAGAGGAAAGTTTACATCAAAAATGGTCAAAATATTGATTTTTTTTAATTTATGTATTTTAAGTGAAAGCTCGTTTATAATGAATATTTTGACACCTCATTTTTTACCCATACAGTAATTATATAGAGAGACAATGTACATTTTGTTAATAGAACCAACTCTAATTCCCCACACAAATGAAAACTTTAAACAGCTTTTTCTCCATGTTATTCAAATTTTTTTCACTTTCATGTTTTCAAAATGCTAAGGATTTTTTTTTTTTTTTTTTTTTTTTTTTTTTCAGATAGAGATTTAAAATTTTTTGTACATGTTCTTTACTAGATATATGTAATAAATTTGTGTTTGGAATTAGTCTTCATTTCTTTTTTTAAAATAAAAATATATGAAGACAACATAGGTAAAGAGGTCTCTAATAAATACTAGATCCTAGACCGTTTTTTGTCCTAATAGGCCGCTGATAAGAAGGGTGCATTTTGCACATTCTTAGAATTGTAAAATAACGGTTTAAGATTAACTACAATAAAAATTGGGCTCTTT
This sequence comes from Maratus speculifer, assembly GCA_964019185.1. Lineage (NCBI taxonomy): Eukaryota > Metazoa > Arthropoda > Arachnida > Araneae > Salticidae > Maratus > Maratus speculifer. The sequence continues at coordinate 29,947,863 of OZ025295.1, forward strand.
TAATTTAACTTTAGAGTGGAATATATTGTATATACTATATCACCATTAATGACCAGAAACTTTCAATTTTAAACATTTTGTCGAATATTCAAAAATGTACTTGTGGGATTCTTCTGGAACTTCAGGATTATGTATTATTCCATATTTATCAACGTCGGTTTGATAAGGAAGAATATTAGCGGGCCTAAAAATCAAAGAAAAATAATAATATCTGGGATTACCTTGTAAATTAAAATATTTGAAATGATCTAATGCTGCAGAATACAAATATGTGGCCAATATACAACATGTTTACTGATTTGTGTAAGAACAGTACGTATATTCATCAGCATTTTTTTTAAAGTTCAACAAATTCTTGTATGTTTTACGCATGTTTTACCCTGCAAATCATGCTGGATATTCAACCAAATTTAACGCCAATTTCAGGAAAATTAGCAAAATGTAGTAGAACAATCTAGTGCAATTTAATATAAATATATTAGGTATTGTATGAAATATGACAGTTCTGCAAAATAATTTTTAACTGCGCATTTGAAAAAAAGATTTAACAAAGATTTAAATAATTAACTCTATCATGTCCAACCAGATCTTATTAGGCTCCTTTATTTGAGATTAATGTATGAAGTCTCCCGCCAGAGGATTCTGATACCTTGCCCATGTTATTCTGACCAATCCTGCAAACCCTGAACCAAAACAATGACCATGTGCTCAGAACAGACATCAGCTTATACAATGCTAATTTGCGCAGGGTTCACGTGGTCCAATAAAATGGTTCAGGGTTTGAAGCTGAATCCATCTTCACTTTTTCGGCGGTTTTCAGCGAAATGCGCCGGCCGTTATATCTAGTTGGCAATGACTCTATGTAATAATTCATAAAATAAAATCGAGTCAAATACTGTAAAAATTAAGAAAGATATCGACGAAAGACTGAGTTAATTTTTAGTTCATCTGTAAAAGCAGCTGAATGATAAGGCATGCTTCACAAATACTTAGTTTTAATTTATTAATTGTTTTTATTTCCATTTTTATCTCTTTCCAACAAAATTGAAAAGTGCATAAGTTTTCGGTTTGCCTGTTCGTCTGTTCACGTTCTAACTTCCGTAAATAAACTCAAATTTCCAATTAATTGATAAAGCTTATTTAGGGTCACCAAAGCATGCTTGGGATTCTATGTGAAGTATGCACGATTAATGGTTCATTTATAGAATACTCAAAAGTATTCGATCACATTATGGTATATGGGGAAGAAGCGTTTGCAGAGTATTTTAATGACATTACGCTATTTCAAATGCATTGAAACTGATATAAATAACTGACTTTCACTACGATCATGTTAAAACAGAGCATTTATAGGATTTTTTATTCATTTACAGGGACACACAAATGAAACCAGTTACAGTATCGTCTTTGCATAAAAAATGCTGTAGAATACATTTTAAAATTAGGTATGTGCTTTTAAATTTAGTTAGTTTTTTACATATTACTCATTATATATAAATTATTAACCTCATATACAAGGCTGCACAAAAGTATTCGCGTACCATTTTTATTATTAGAGGAAATTGCTGAAGGGAAATTTTCAACTGAAGTATATGTATCGCTTAAACGAACTAAATTTTGGAATACATGTTGTTAATAGATACAAGTTTCTATATCATATACAGGGCTACTAAAAAATATTTGGACAATTTTCCGGTTTTAAAATGGATTATACATTTCCATATGTTGAAATGAGACGTACCATTTTAATTTTTTATAAGATGCAGTTTTGTTATTTTATTCTGAATGTGTTGGAAAGTGCTTCATAATCTATATGTGACGCATGATTTTTTTCTTTCTTGTTTATTCATGCTTTAAATATTCTTGGATAGTCATCAAAACGAGCCTATTCGATTATAAAAAGCAATATCAATATGAAGCATTTGTAACAATTCTACTCGCTGATGTTCATTAAATACTAATTATTTTTGATAGTTAGTTAATAAAAAAAAATGACAATTTGTGGGAAATCCTTTATTATTCTGCTGGCTTTCAAAGAGAACTAAAAACCAGCTCACTCCTATCGCCGATATCTTTCTGAATTTTCACAGTATTTGATTTTATATATATATTTTTTACGTTGGTCCATACAGTTGACCAGTGTTGAATTCAGACGCTTTTATCCGGGGGGGGGGGGGACTTCTGTAGTTCCGGGGGCGGAATTGCACTTTTTGACCATTGAAAACCCCGAATTTTCGGGGGGACATTTCATTGCTACGGGGGAATGTCTCCCCCCGGGTCACCTCCTGAATTCAACAGTGTAGTTGACTATGAAATTATGTAAAGAGATCATTGTTGTCGTTTGTGCATGCACAGATAAAAACTATTTGACACAACTACTCATATTTCATGAAATATTTAATGTATTCCAATTGAAATATACTTTTTTCTACTATACATTTTGCCAATATTTCTGAATTTGGCGTTAAATTTGGTTGAAAACCCTACTGGATATAAGTTACTTAGATAATTACTAAAAATGTGTCCACTTTAATGCCGATATCATATCGTCCTGAATTTTGACGATATTTTACTGGGTTTTTTTTTGTTATGAATTTCTTTAGAGAGATGAGTTTATTAAATTATCTAAAAAAAATCTGTGTTATCATTCGTGCATATGCAGATAAAAATATTTTATAAAATTGCTGATATTTTATCAAATGTTTAATACATTTATATTCCAATTGCAGTATATTGTTTCTACTAAATTTTGCTATTTTTTCTCAAACTGGCGTTAAATTTAATTAAAAACCCTGCATGGTATAAGCTAAAAACATGCAAGGATTTTTTGAATTTCTTTTTTAAAATGATATATTTGTAGGAATATACATTCTATTCTTACCCTAATCAGTAAGCATGTTGTAGAGTATCCAAAAATTTGTATTCTGCAACGATAGACCATTTCGTGCGTTTTAATTTACAGGGTGATCCCAAATATCATTATTTTTCTTTGATTTTTTGTTCCCCCTCTCTTATCTAATTGTCCTTTTTTATTAAATCGACGTTGATAAATATGAGGTCAAACATGTTTTTTATAAGCCTAAAGTTTCAAAAGAATCCGACATGTATATTTTTAACTATTCGAGAAAATGTCTAAAGTTGAAAATGTCGGGTTATTATTGGATATATAGTGTACATCGTTTTAAAAATACAGAGTATTCCGCCCAAACCGTGGAAAGTGAGCAGAGTGAACGCCGTCGCTTTAAATACATAAAAATTCACCAAAAGAATCATTGCATTATAATGATTAGCCTTCAATAATAATAATAATAATAATAATAATAATAAAAACCATGGCAACACATCTGTTGCACCGAAATTAAGCTTTATCGTATACTAGCTGATCCGCCCGGCGTTGCCCGGACCATAGATGTTTTCAAACAAATTGCGAATATATAAAATCTCCATTCATACTAAAATAGACAAAAAAAAAAAAAAAAAAAAAAATTGATTGCATCTGGGGAATATTTTAAATTTTAGAATATTTTAAATTTTACCTGAGTGAACACAGGTATGTGTTTCTGTTACGAAAACCATGCTTTGGAAGGATAAAGAAATAAAATCGTCTATTTTAGCTGTTTTGAATCATAAAAATAATGCAATAATTGAATTATTTTAAAATTTCTTTCTTCAATGAGACCTATTCCATGAAAAATTGTCTGAACACGCGCGCTACGTGCGCTGCACATCTGAACAAATCCTAAAAAAACGTAAAATCAATAATTACATAATTTAATATTTTTTCTGATGTTGTCATGGATGGATTTTGAAGATCGATTTTAAATCAATCAGGAAAAATAAAATAATCAAAACTGGAAAAATTAACAAATGCGTGTGCAATTTGTTGCTAGTATTCAGCAGGGAAATTCAATCATTAAATCTCATATTTATTGCCTGCTCTCATTGGCTTGCTGCTTCGTTGCCGCGGATTGGTGGCGAACTGCAAATAGCATCTAATCTGGCTGCTTCGTTGCCGTGGATTGGTGAAAAGCTGCAAATATCCTCTTGCCCAGTACGTTTTAATTAAAAAAAAAATGTAATTTTAAATTTGAAAATCCGGCTGCGAAGTGCATTTTCATGTTAGAGTCCATCACACATGACAAAAATTTCAAAGACTTGGATGTTATAACTTCGGCGTTATCCGTGGTCAGGCAGACAGTCATCTCTTATTTTATATATATAGATATGAAAATCAAAATTAATACGTGCTTAATAGCAAACGGTATTCACAAAAGAATACTGTATCCGAAATGACCAATCTATGTTTGAGTGTGCCGTAGAATGTTCAACTGATTATGGCATAATGCTCCTATTTCCACAAATTTCGATAGACAGATGCTTTATTCTTAAAATATATTTTATTAACAATGCAATAAGTGAAGTATGTTTTAATATTTGTTGAAGTTATTTTCAACTTTAACGCATGTTACTATGATATCACAAGGTTAGTACTGATGTCCATTATTCCAGTAAAGCTTATTATCGTTGCCCCACATATGACACCACACTTTTTCTTTTTTCTCGAAAATTGTGTGTTATAGAATTATGATACTCTTTTTTCGATTTTCATGTATATTCCGAACGAAAGATTCTTTACAGAATGGTATCTAGGCAGAGCTGCAACTCTGCAAGAGTCCTCATTAGATTCATAATTAGATTTTTAAATTTTCATCTTAGAAACCATTAACTTATTTAGCATTTTGATATTTACATTAAAATCTTCAAATTCAATCATGAAAAAGAGCTAAAGACTTTTTTACACAATACTAATTAATCCAACTTAAGACTTTGTCCTTGCAATCGAAGACACTCGTTGAGCTAATGCTAAACCCATGGGGCAATTATTTCGTAACATCTCGTGTACATTTCCACATTTTTAAATATTTCTTTTTTGCATTGGATAGTTGAGATCTATCTCTACATCGCTCTTTATTTATTTATTTATTTTTTTAATTTTGGTTGCAGATATTTTTTATTAAGTCACTCTTACTTACTGTCGGACGTTCCTCTCAGTCCACACAACTTTGAAGAAAGTCCGTGGTAGTTATAGCTGCCACCACCGATATTATTAGGTGATATCGGTCCCCACTGTGAGGATTGTGTAAATGAACACTGACGTTGTCAATTAACTTAATTAACAGTTTATTTAGAATATATGTACACAATAAACACGCTATTTACAACTATATACAATTACAACTCGGATATAGGTGATCCGGTTCAACATTAAATTAGATACAGGAAAGGTTGGCTGTGTACTGTTCAAATTACACCTTCTCCCTCACACACAATACACGTTAGATTAACTTTACCGGAGATCACTTTCGAATCTCCCAACACATGGATACTCGGCCTGCACTTCTCGGCCCAGAGCACTAAACACCAGGTCGTCTGTGTCCCTTGCTCTGCAGATACGCACTGCCTATGCTCTCCAACACAGAGCACACTCTATCAGGACCTCTGTCCTACACTACTCTCTAGGTACGAGCCCAGATACGAACTGAACTAATCTGAGACAAGACTTGCTCTTCTCCAATCACTGTGTTTCCCCAATGTCAATCCCTTTGGAGCTTATCCATTGACACATTCCACATTCCTTTCTTGATTAGTGACATGTTGCTTGTCAGCTCATCATCCACATACCTCACTGACAGATGAACCCGCCTCTCAGCAATCTCCTCTTTTTCACTCACCACCTGTAGAGGATTACCTGTCACTTCTCCCTTCAACAAAGAATGTCACCTTGGAAATTCTAGTACACAGCCAGGACAATACAAAATATTAAGATAGAGAAATAGCTGAAATTCCGATCTTTAGCAGAGGTGGTCTCAGAACCTGACACTTACGAAACTGATTCCGAAAATAAAATTTTTATTCTAACAAATATCTTGCGCTAAAATAAAAAATGTAAAAAAGAAGCGATGTAGGGATGGACCTCAACTATCCAATGTAAAAAAAATAAAATAAAATAAATAAATAAATAAATAAAATAAAAATAAATAAATAAATAAATAAAAATGACGAAATGAAAACGAGATATTAGACAATAACCTTCCCATAGGATTAGCATTAGCTCGCGAGTGTCTTCACCAGCAGGAACAGGAGCCTTAATGGGTGACGAGGCAGAAAAACAAAATATTTTCTGATCTAGAAATAGCAAATTATTTAACATACAATTTATTTATACATAAGATATGAATGGAAGCTATTTGTTAACCATTTTCCCAATGTCAGGCATCAATGAATTATCGATCTATTAATCTGACTTCATTTAATTACATTTTTATGTATTAAATTATTTCAAAACCACTAAAAGCGAACATTGCGGCTGTTTTGCGCATCATTACGCACGTTGAGTGGCGAGAACGAGTGCTCAAGTACTTTTTGGCTTCTGTGCTGAGTATTTTGCTCTGATACTAAAACATACTATTGCATCTACATCATTCGTTCATTCATTCAGTTCCTTTGGATTATTAGATTCAGTTATTTTGGGGTATTTTTGCCACTTTGATAACTAAAAAGCATCGATACAAGCCTGCAATGGTTATGTTTTTTAAAATTTGATAATTGATTTTTATGTACAGCTTTTTTACAGCTGAATCAGAAAATGACCTTCATTTTTTGATGCATTCGTAATTATGTAAAAACGTATCACCTATAGACATCGTTCAGTCCGTCTGTCTGGCCGCATATAACAACGCAAAACTACTCAAATGAATCGTTTGAAATTTGAAATATATAATTATTACATAATTTTGTCGAGTCATTTCAAATTTCATGAAAATCGGATGTGCACTTCAATTATAGGGACATTCAAAAGTATTTCGTTACATTATGGTCAATGGGAAAAAAGAAATTCAAGTGCATTTTAATGTTACAACACGCTTTCGAGCATAATACAATTCACATGAAATATATACTAAAATATACATTTTATACAATCGGTGGTGCAAAGAGTTTTTTTATTAACATACTGGGCCACACAAAAGTATTCTATTACATAATGGTATAGGGGTAAACATTGTTTGGGGTTGCGTTTTAATTGTATTAAACTATTTCACATTTTATGAAATTGATATACTTTGCTGTGACTTATTACAAGTTACTTCCTGTATAATAGATAGTACTTAGTATTTACAGGCACACACAAAAAAATTCGGATACTGTATTGTATCCGAAGTACTGTATATTTAAAAAATTTCATTATAGTACGAAATGGTACATACATTATAGTTATTTACTCCGTCTGACGTGCAATTGGCGATTTGTGTAATAAATCTCAAAGTCAAAAAATAATGAAAATCTAATACTAAAAAAAAAATGATGCTATGGTTGTTTCTCTTAACTTTTGATAATTGACTTTTATGTTTTCTTTAATCTTGAATTTGAAAATGACCTTCACTTTTAACCATCATGTCAGGATTTTTTGCAAATCGTAAATTTTAAAGTTAAACGATTAAAAAAAAAAAAAAATCTGATACTAAAAAAAAAAGATGTTATGGTTGTGTTTCATAACTTTTGATGGTTGACTTTTTTGTATTCTATAGTACTGAATCTGAAAATGACCTTCACTTTCAACCATAATTTTTTTTAGGTGCGTTCGTAATTATGTAAATACGTAGCACCTATAGTTGTCGTTCAGTCCGTCCGTTTATCCGTCTGTCCGCATATGGCAACTCAAAAACTACCCAACCGAATCGTTTGAAATCTAAAATACATAATTCTTACACAATTTTGTCGTGTCATTTCAAATTTTACGAAAATCGGATGCATAGATCAATTACAGGGACAATCAAAAGTAGTCCGTTTCGTTCCGGTTAATGGGGAAAAAAGTTTCAAATGCATTTTAATAGTGTCACACTCATTCGAACATAATAAAAAAAAAAACATGAACCTATGTAGTATGTAGTATATAATACTAAAATATACATTCTCTACAATCTGTGATGCAAAGAATATTTATTATTAAATTACAAAGCCACACAAAAGTATTCCACTATATAATGCTATACAGGGAAACATTGTTTGGGGCGTGTTTTAATTATATTAAACTACTTCAAATTTTATGAATATGATATACATTGCTGAGGTGTAATAAAAATTTCTCCCTCTATATTTACAGGAACACAAAGACTTAGACTTCGACCACTATACTGTATCCGAAGTACTGTCTACTATATCAGTAAGATCTGAATATTTTAAAAACTTTGTTATCGTACGAATGCACCTCATTTTTTCTTCACGTGCAATTTGCATTTTTTTTTTAATCTCATTTAAAACATCTTTGTAATTGGAACTACCAAGTCTGTGATTAACAGTTTAGAAAATAGCCGTTTTGGATATCGTGGAGAATGAACACTCTTTATAGAAAATAATATTGTAATATAGAACGCCGAAATGGCGATATCGAAATGAACCTGCTCGCTAGAGGACTGTTCAAATCGATTAAGAACTGAGGTATATGTATTTCATTCTATTTATCTACCTTTTATCATTGTCAGATTTTGTTAATTATTTCATCTTAAAAAAAAAACAAAAAAACAAAAAAAAAAAAAAAAAAAAAAAACCGAGGTGGAATTTGTCGAAATTTGACGAAAGAAAATATTTAAGAAAGAACTGTTTCATTGATTTATAATAAATCTACAAAATTAGTTACAATAAAAAATGCATCTTATATTGGTAAGTCTAACTCTCAAATATCATTGTAAGCTAAAATTAACAAAATATTATCAAACTTTTAATTGTTAAACGAAGTAAAAACGAAATTCATCGAGTTTTATAACAGACGATATTTTTGAAATAGTATACGCATTTTAATTTCTATTTATTTATTTATTTTCAATTTTAAGAAAAAATGGAGTGATTCTGTTGCCACTATTACAAAATTGGTACTAAAAATTATAAAAAAAAATTAATATCTCAAAAATAAATTGAGATACAGATTTGAAACAAATTGCATTTAAAAGTATTTTTTTCCCTTATACGACAGTGTAAAAATTTAAAATATGCGTTGTTTAGAAGTGTAAAATTTGCAGTAGCAAAAATTGCAAAACCGAAAATGTAAGGGAAAGTGTTGCCATTCGCAAAATGACGTATGCGTTACGCTCGGTACGTTTGGCCTTTATAATATAGATAGATAACGTCATGTAAAATTTCCAAAAATTTAAAAACAATATGAATGAGTGAGGAAATTTGCGTTGAGCACGCTAAATTCAAGTTCAATTCTCTCATAAAAATCCATTCGTCAAAAGTAAATTTATTTCTTTTTTCTTGTACACAGGATGTTACGGTGGTGTCCCATTAAGAGACATCTGCCAAAATAAGCGCATCCGTTATCCGAAAATATTTGTAACATTAGTAATGTGGTCCGGTCCGCTATAAAATTAACCCAATTTTTTTGTTTAACGCTGTTTCTGCAGTCTCCGGAAAAAGGAAGTTGAATTGGAGAGGGAGGGGGTGGGGAGGAGAATGTTTTTGAGAATTCGCGTGCGCTTTGTTACGACAGGATAGGGGAAACTTTTTCTCTGAAAGATGTTTTTAATGTCAGGGGTAGAGTCCTGCATCGAATCATGTAAATCTGATTGTACCTGAACACCAGTGCTATAGTGTACATGATAAATAATCATTAAAAGAAAGAAAAAATAGTTATAATTGGAGATTTACCGAAAATTCGGTTTCGTTTTCGTGCCAAAACTCGTCTTGAAAATGATACCAAAAATTCGGCAAGATTGAAATTCGACCGATATTCTGTCTTAGCATAATCAGCAAGTACCCCAGAAACTGACCCATTGCTATAACTCATTTAATATTGTACTAAATTGTACCAAATTTGGTATTATCCATATTTACATCGTTTGTGATGTATTTACCAAGCTCTAAATAAATAGGATATATAGGTAGCTAGGAGAGTTTTCTGTTAAATTTAGTGTAAAGATCAGAAAATTTCTAAGTTTTTATGACGTCAGAAACTTTGACAGGCGCGTGGGAGCGTGTAAGTATTACCTTCTACGCGACTTGCTCCAAATGTCTCAAATTGTATATAAAAATTAATTTAAAAGAAACTAATGAACTGAATTATAACAAACTTGATATGTACTATATATAGAGTATCCGCTTGCGGTATAAAAAGTTTGGATAGTGTAACTTATATGGGTGGGATGTGAGGGTCTATGTTAGCACAATCAGCAAGTGCCCAGAAAATGATCCTTTGCTATAACTCATTTAATATAGTAACGAATAGTACCAAACTAGGTATTATCCATATCTACATCGTTTGTGATGTATTTACCAAGTTTTAACTAAATAGGATCCATAGGTACCGAAGAGAGTACCTATCCGTATTAAAAAATCTCGTCTCTTCCTCCGAAAATGTTCAGTGTGACTCACTGATTGAACTGTATCGACTCCACTCTTTATTGTTATGAACATCATTATTTAAAATTATCAGCTATGACCGACCCAAGATGTGTATGCAAATTATAAAGCAAGCAAAGCATATAGGATTAATCACTGAAGGCTGCTTTCACGTGCTCTTAAAAAAAGCGAGTCTACTGTAACACAAACATGGTTTTTCCCTCTAGTAATCTTCTTACCACAAATAAATCGATACAAATTACATCGTCATTTCTAACAGTTACTTTATTAACCAATTTTGGGATTTCTGTCAATACAAATATCTGTGGCTTCCGGTAATAACCACGTAAGGCACATTTTTAATATTTTGAGTAATTAACGTTTAAAGTTTTCAAACATGTCTTTTTATCATTACTTTTATAAAATAGATTAGAACTTAATAATTTTCACTACATTCAATTAGGATATAAGAACCTCTTTTTTTGCCAAAATAGTTATATAAAAATGGTTTTTATTAATTGAGAACAATTATTACCGTTTTTTCAATTTTTAAAGGAAAATTTATAGTCGCCCTATGACGGAAAGTATTCGATTTTCATTTTTCTATACTATATTAGATGAAAGTACTCTTTTAAAGCTGCATTTTCCCAAATTATCTCAATTTTTTTCAAAAATCATTACCGGAAGGCCACAGATATTATCTTCACATACTCGCCACAGTATACGCGTAACCCATTTTGGGAACTGCTGGTATAGGCTTAAAATACTTGTGAGAATACTTAATTGTTCAAATTATTTATTAATGCCAATACCGCGAAATCAGCATATGAAAAAATTTAAATACAAAATTTGGGCATCAAATTCTATTATAAAAAAAGCAGATTTTTTTTTTTTTTTTTTTTTTTTTTTTTTTTTTCATGTTGGGTAAGAATTAGTTAAAAATATATAATTTTTGCTATTTAAAAAAAAAAAAAAAAAAAAAAAAAAAAATTAAGATACGGGAACAGGAAAGAAAAAATAAAACGTTATTTGAAAATGAAGCATTATTTTCTTATAAGAACTTATAATCGTAATTTAATTAGTATAAATCTGTCAGTAGATAAAAGCGTACAATGTTTATTTTTTAATTATATTTTCCCTTTTTTAGTGCTTAAGGTATCTCATTATTGGAATTTCATAGTCAGTTGACCTGTTTTGATGAGCATGGTATGGCGCAAAATCAAATCCATTGTTATTGCAAAATGTATAGAAATTTAATTATAAATAATATTATGCGATTTTTCCTGTGGTTGTCGAAAAACAAATCTTAAAATTTATTTATATATATATTATAATTAAATAAAAAAAAAAAGTATTAAAATATTTTATCGTAATAGGAAATACATCCCCGACAGAGCCTGAATTTGGCCTAGTATACCATAAGGAACCGCCCTCAAAATTTTTGGGGTTTCAAATCGACTTGACTTGTTTTAAAAAATGCACATTAGACTATGGTATAAATTTTATTTGATTTACTCAGATTTAATCAATATTAAAATTATTTGTAATCTATATTAATATTATAAGGAAGTAATATTTGCTTATGTGTTTGTACGGGGTGATGTCTGGAATTATTGAACTCATTACAAAAGTGAAGGTGACAAAATGCTGGTAACACAGTCCTTTGTTCTAACATGGGCTAAATATTTTATTTCGGTGCAAATGTACGAAGGGAGAATAAAACGGTACAAGGAAAAAAAAAAAAAAAAAAAAAAAAAAAAAAAAAAAAAAAATGCGATTTTTGTAATATTGAAGGATCTAGAAACTTTAAATTTGCATGGTAGTTGTTTATAAAATGTGTGTGCTATCATAGAACAGGTAAAAATAAATAAATAAATAATAATAAAAGGTGAAAATTCCTTTAAAAACGTTCTAAAGAGCTCAAAATTACGATCTCTATGAAATTGTTTAAGATAATAATTTGAAATTTGGCATGATGATTACTTTTAAAACGTAAATGCTTGCTAAAAACAGTTTCGAAAAAAAAAAAATCAAAATTAAAAAAAAAACTGAAATGGCCGTAAAAAATTCAAAATACTTTTTCTAAATTATCATTTATTCAGAATTAATTTTAGGACTTTTCATAAATTAAAATTTCCTTATCGCCTAATGTAATAATGAGGTCAAGTTGTTGCTAATTAGTACTCTTTTTTTTTTTTTTAACAATCTGTAGCAGTATAATTTTATCTACTAAAAACTGGCGCACAAAGACTACTTGGTATATTTCGACTATTCTGCGAGCAAAGCCGCGGATTTGGCAAATAGTTTGGTTTGGTTTATTTTATGACGGCCGATTATCAACACGTGGGAAATAGGCCCGAAAGGGGGAGCCCCCTCCCCCCCGCCGTGAGAGTCTGTTTAAGGGAACCAACGCGTATTTACGCAAGGAAATCCAAGGTTCGAAAAAAAAAACACGGAAACGGAAAACTCCGAACGGTTAGGACGACGGCCGCAATTGGGTTCAAATCCAGCATCTGCCGTCTACCAGTTTCGGGAGTAAAATTTCTCGACCACTGGCAAATAGTTTATAATCCTCTAGAAATCATGAACAAATATCAGTATGTACTGCACGAGCATCAGATAAATATTTGTGTTGCTCCTAAAATCTATGACAATTCTCGCAGGGCCGTAGCTAGAAGTGAACAGTAGCCGGGGGGGGGGGGGGATCAAGAGAATGTAGGGGGGGAGGAGTCATAATTTTTCACTCTTTCTCTCTTATACAGAAAGATAAATTAGTGCATATTCATATTGTAGGTACAATGTTTCTTATTAAACTGTAATAATAACTTCATTTTATGCTAAGAAAAGAATATGATGATGAAAAATTCGAGTGTTTAACTGTAGCAAAATGAAACATCATGTTGGTTTCATATGTGCAAATGAGATGAGGGAGTGTTGAAACGTTTATTTTAGTTACAAATTAGTAATTTTGCAAAACTATGAAAGGGCCTAAAAACTAAATTAGATTTTTGAACAGAATTTCATTTGAATTTTTTGAAAAGAAATTTATTAAGTGACCTTGGAATCTTTTCCAGGGGGGGGGGAGGGGTGCTCAAATTACTTTAGGAAGGACTGAGCCGCCCATCGCGCCTCCTTAGCTACGGCCCTGAATCCTCGAGTTCCAAATTCGGCAAGGCGCTCTTAGGTGGGAAGGCGTTGAGGCTAGTTGCTCTTCCTGAATGTTCTTATGTGATTAACTATCTATTATTTTTTATTTGCTGATTAAGGATATATAATAAAATTTATTCTTTTTAAAATATTTAAAATAATTAAACAATAACAGTAATAATAACAACAATAATAATAACTCTGAGGTTTTTAGGATTTCAGTAGTGCGGAATTTCGCTGATAGGGGGAAAAAATACCTGTTTCAACTTTGCATTTAAAAAAAGTCATTACAAGCTTAATTTCGGATTTTTATTATTCTTATGTGTAACATTTCTGTATTGTTGTTTCGGACGTATTGTTGTTTCCGGTTTCAAATATTGTACTAAAATTTGGGGTTATGATAAAAATTGTTAGTTTAATTGCACCATTAGTGGCCATGAGCTTCTGCTCTCAAAGTTGGGACACGGGAAAGGGTGGGTTCAAACCCCGTCGGCCTAGTCGTTCAGATATTTCCGTGGTTTTCTTCGGATCTTAAATAAAGTCCCAACAGAGGGCAAATCCTCCCCCTCTCGGGACCATATGCATCGAGTAGACGGTTGGTAATCATAAATAACACCATCTTAGTTTATTTAGAGTATTCTATGTTTATATTCGCCATTCAAAAATAAATTAAAAAATAAAATAAAATAAAGACTATAAGGCATATCTCTTTCAAAAATTTTGTTCTGCAGGAGCCAATCGAAATTCATTTTAATTTGTAAAATATTGCTGATTTGTTTTTAAAAATAATTTATTCTGTAGATGTTATTTATTTATTTTTTCTTATTCTTCAATCGTAGTCTAGTGCTGCCATCTATTTTTCACAATCTCTCGTAGTGCTGCCATCTATTGCTATTATGCAAAACAAATTTCATATTTAGAGCAAATACTGCGATTTCATTAAAACTAAAAACAATAATAAAAACCACTGTTTAAGAAAAAAGTCTAAATTTATATATGTATTGAAAATACAAGTTTTAAATGATCCATGATATCAAGTTGGTTGAGAAGCATTCGTTTGCAAATGAATATTTGTTCGCATAGTTCACATTTGGTGCTGCTATCTAGCGGTGGTATGTGTGACCCACACTTTTGCTACTCGCAGCCTACGATCATCAAGATTTTCATTTTTCAAGCGTTTGTATTCTACTGCACACTTGAACGCAGAGCCCGATCAAGCTGAAGTTGGACTCCCTACCTTCTTATTCCTGATGACGCTTTCAGAAGAAAAGTAGGTTTATTTGATGAACTGACAAAGTCGTTTGAATGAAAGTTTCAAGTTTACAGAAAAATTTAACTTACAAGAATAATCAAGAAAATGAATTACCGTCCATTATCTCAAATACGCATTTGTATAATTCACTACCACCTGTGATCCACAGTTTATGTTGCAGAATAAACGAGGACGGTTTTTTCAAAACTTGCCTTATCCAAAATCATAAATATTGTGTTGTCTCTTATAGTCTAGTAATCATTTTAAACTATAATTCTGACATTGTAAAATCTTCATTTCTGTTGAATCCAATAGACAGTGTGCAGTTTTTGGCATTTTCCCCAAATTTGATTTCTGGATGCGGCAAAATTTGAAAATTCAAGGTACACTCAAAATGAAAAACGACTTTTATAGAAAAGTACCTCGGTTAAAAGTATCTAAAACTTTTATTGAGTCATTCAGAAAATTTAAATTTTATGTTTCACATTTTATAAAACAATATTATTTGAAAAGTACTTGATTGAAGAAAAAAAAAATCACCCACATTTTTTGTGGGCCCTGGGCCAAGGTCTCAGGAGGCCCTGCATTAATCAGGCCCTGCTTGAACGCAAGATATTTTAAAAAATAAATCATGATTTATTTTTTAAAAATACATATAATTAAAAAAAATTAAATACAATTTTTATGATCCATGCTTCATTTTTTTTCTGGAAAATATCTTGCTCTTAAGGGTGTTCTTAAATCAAAAAGGGCAACTTTGTGTCACATGCTTTAATTTACTTTCGGAAATGCATGAAAATAGCAGGTGTTATTATTCAGAAACTGTCTAATTGCACTCAATCTTCTGTTTTTCTAAAAACACAATAAATTTTTCATAACAAGCCTTCAAAATTGACACTTTTGAGCACATTTCCCGACGAAAGCAGAAAAACCGGTCGAAAAGGAGGAGAAAAACAGGGGATCACGTGATAGAAATAGCTTAGAACTGGATAGGTAATTTAATTATCATAAAATGGAAAAATTCAGTTCGACTCGAAATCTGTTTCATAGTCAGGCATTCCAATTTTATATGTTTCTCTTAAAAAAATTAATTTGTAAATGTGTCAAAACGTTTTGCGCTTGTTGAGTGCAGCAGTTAAGAACACCCTTAACCGTTACCAGTGCGGAGTAAATCTGTTTGAAACAATTAACTTACATCAGAATTTATCAAAGAATTTATTAGAAAAAATGAGCTTGCTTATTTTCAGTGTGTTAGAAAAAGAAAAAAATTAATTAAATATTGTGGGTGCCACTAAAATAAAAATTAGGTGCCCTTTTTTTAAGGGCACCGCCCTTAATATTACGTGTATACTTAATACAATATCTATATGTTTAAAACTATATGTATTAATAAATAAAAAAATAAATGATGTAATTTAATAAATAAAATTAGTACAAATAAAGTTATATCGTAATGAAGACAAATTCTGCAACATGGTTATTTTTTTTGGTTGTCGGAAATAATTTGGTTACTCATAAATTATTCAGAACAGTGGCGCAGCTAAGAGGGTGGGTTTGGGGTTAAAACCCCTCCCAGAGCTAGGAATGATCTCTATAATTGCCGCTCATATGAATCAAACCAAACTTAATATTTAAACTTTTTCCGCCGCCTTATTGAATCAGATTTCCTTTAATAAAGTGATTCAATTAAATGGCGAAATTTCTACTTAAAACTGTGAGTGCATATTACATGGAATCGTTAAGTAAAAATTGGTTATTTGAACTAAATCACTTTTCTGAGACTCTATTATGTTAAGAGAATGATGATTTCTTGCCACACATATGCTCTTTCAATTTTAGTATTAAACAGTGAATATTCTAATTAGTACTGATACTATTAACCGGCGATTTAAATAACCGGCAAACACCTTTATCAGAAACTCAAAACTCCCCTGGAACCGAATTCTGGCTGCGCCACTGATTCAGAAATAAATTAAGATAATATTTTGATAAAAATTATTTACTGCAAAAAATTAGTTTAGAAAGCAGAAAATATCTTTTACTTCCAAAAACAAATTTTTGTTTCAATTGTACATGCATACATATTCATACTTGCACAGATAATACTTTTTTTTTTCTGTATATTTTCTTTTAATATGACTTAAGGGGCCGTCCATAAATGATGTCACGCATTTTTTCCATATTTTTGAATCCCCTCCCCTCCCTTGTCACAAAGTGTCACACATCATGCATCCCCCCCCCTCTTGTCACATGTCACGCTATGTTACGTAAACATATATTTGTAGTTGAGAAGCAAAGAACTACTTTTTAGATAAAATTAGAAATTTAATTTTTAAACTTTAACTATGTGTTTTAATGACATTTATGAGCTGAACAATAAAAATGATTCGTATTTTGATGAAATAAAGTTTACAACAAGAAAAAAGAATTAATATAGAATACTAATAAAGTATTAATATGAAACAGCTATTGAAAACAGTAGCATTTTGGATTTGAAATATAATTTAACATATTTGGCTTTAAAATAACTTCATAATTTAATCTGATGAATTTTAATGCTTTTATTTTAACCAAAATGTGTAATGTCACATTTCTTCTTACCCCCTTGTCACAAACTGTCACAATTTCATGTCCCCCCCTTCCAGTGTGACATCATTTATGGATGGTCCCTAAGTTACGAAATTTACTTTTCTGCCAGCTCGTATATAGCTATAATGAAAAAAATTTTGTATTTTAACCATCTTGCAATTTTTTGTTTTTCCTTTTGAGGCAAAAACTTATCCTTAAGGCCAGCGTTAGAATTCCTAAAAAAAAAATCACTGGTCCCAAGGACCAGTAAGCATGAGAATTTACTGGTCCGCAGACTTCATCACTGGTCCGCTACATAAAATTCTATTAAATAATTTTAACACTTAGAGTGGCCTCTCCTCCCCCCCCCCCTCCCTGGAAAATAAACCAATCTTACTTTGCATTTATCCAAAATTTTCAGCATAATAAAATGTAAAATTATAATTTGCTAAAAATTAAATAAAAAGTACGTAAAGAAAAACTATCAAATTATTAATTAGATATTTTATTTGCCATTGCTTATTTCAACTGACTAAGGTTTAATGCACATTTTTTTCGATTTTTCTCCAGATTTTAGCCAGAGTGGTGGAATTGTAGCTAGTGTCAGTGATGCAGCTGGACTTGAAAAATTCTGGGTCCCTTTTCTACAGAAGCGGGTCCCCACTAATAATAAGTCATATTTTTCGACGCAAAAATTGAACTTGTTCATTTCCACAAGAAAAATAAAATGCAATAATTGTTTTAATAATAATAAATACCGTATTTTCGGGTGTATAGCCCGCACCCTGTGTATAACCCGCACCCCTAAATCGAGCAGTGCAGTAAAAAAGTTCGTGTATAACCCGCGGAGATGCATCGGTGTATAGTCCGCGGGCTATACACCATTTACGAACGTATATTTCGAAGGGTTCGAAATTAGAAGCCCTTAGTCATAATTTTTAACACAAATTTACCAAATTTTTTCGTGATGCATAATATCTACAGTAATTGGGTTAAAAAATTAAGATTATCAGTACCGTAATTTTCAGAAGAAACGCCGCAGCGTTTACGTGTTTTGTGATAAAATTTCAAGCGATGCGGCGTTTACGCGCATTTTTTTTTCAAAGAAGCGTGATATTTTTTAAAAAAATTCCGAAAATTAAAAAAAATTGGTGATAAATTCAAAATTTCGGGCATAAAATGTATACGTATCTTAGGTCAAGTAGGAATAATATATAGTTCAAGTAGTATCGAATCCTCGGAATCGATCCAAAATGCACCAACTCCGAAAAGGAACAATTCCTCGGACTCTATCTGAAATGTAACGACTCCGGAAAAGTTCGATTCCTAGATCTCGTTCCGAAATGAAATGACTCTGTAAAGGAACGATTCCTCAGAATCGTTTCGAAAAAGACTGACTGCTCTGAATCGTTCCGAAATGACATAAATCACGCACTTTTTTTTATTCTTTGCAACAGGGTAAGGTACCAACTCCAAAAAGGAACGATTCCTCGGACTCTATCTGAAATGAAACGACTCCGGAAAAGTTCGATTCCTTGAACTTCTTCCGAAATGAAACGACTCTGTAAAGGAACGATTCCTCGGAATCGTTTCGAAAAAGAACGACTGCTCTGAATCGTTCTTATATGATATAAATCACGCACTTTTTTTGTTCTTTGTAACAGGGTCGGTAGATTATTTTTTTGAAAATTAAACTAAAAATGATATTAAATTCAGAATTGTCGAGATTGGAAGGGTTCCGGATTTTGGATTTTGTACTCTACAAACACAATGGCTATTATACATCTATCAGTGAAATACTTGGCGATAGTTGCGACAGTTCTTCCAAATCCAGAAATAACTGTATTTAAGCAGTAAAAAAAAGCCTTTACAAACATGGGAGAACTCTCTAAATTTCAAGGCATAGCGAAAAAAATTTACAAATTTCGATGTTTTTTTTTCAAATTTTTTAAGGTTTAAAAATTGTAGAAAAAATATCACGATTTCCAATTAAAAAAAAATCCTTATATAACCCGCACCGTGTATAAGCCGCAGCGGCTTTTTGGGAGGTTTTTTCTTGTATAAGCCGCGGACTATACACCCGAAAATACGGTAATTAAAACCAATATTAATTTAAGAGAAATTTTCTGTACTTTTTAAAGAATAAATGTTCAAGACACAAATTTAATTATAAAATAATGCTTATTTGAGTGTAGAATATAACAAGTATCACTATTGTCTGCCCCATTTTAAAATGGGACAAGACAGGTTTACTGAAAAAGACATTTTTGCTGAAAAAAGGGATTTTTTGTTGAGTAAATGGTACATACTCAAATGATGCTTAATGAAATGGTGCTTTCAGGAGTCGCATTCACTCAAAGATTTGGAGGGAAAAAAAAAAAAAAAAAAAACTTGGGAAGCAGGAAAATCAGTTTTTGGAGCAGCATCAACAATTTTGAAGCAGGAAAATTAGTTTTTAAAACAGAAAAATTCTCTCCCGGCTGCAGTTATTTATTTATTTTTTTTGCGTGTTTTTTTGTCGAAATTTCCGTTTTTCGCGTTATTTTCACGAAATCTTTTGTTTTTTTGGGATTTATTGACAAAATATACCGTTTTTCGCGATATTTTGAAGAAATCTGTCGTTTTTTCGGGTTTCAGGATGAAATTATCCATTTTTTCGCGAATTTTTTGACGATAATTGCCGAGAATCAGCCGTTATTTAGCGATTTTTTTAACAAAATTTGTCGCTTTTTGCTATTTTTTGACAAATTTTGCCGTTTTATCGCGATTTTCGGACAAAACTTTTCGTTTTTTCACGATTTTTTGAAGAAATGTCTTTTTTCGCAATTATTTGAAAAAATATGCCGTTTTTCATGATTTTTTTTGACAAAATTTGCTTTTTTATCGCTATTTTGGGCGAAATTTGCCGTTTTTTCGCGATCTGTAGAAGAAATCTGCCTTTTTTCGGGTTTTAGAATGAAATTAGCCATTTTATCGAGGTTTGACAAAATTTGCCGGAAATTAGTCGTTTTTTCGCGATTTTTTAACGAAATTTGCCGTTTTTTCGCGATCCTTTAACGAAATTACGCGTCTTGTGGGACGCGTAAGAGCTATTTTTTTGCGTCCTTATGGCCGAATTTTTGCATAATTTACGCGTTATAGCGCATCCGCGGCATCGCTGATTAATAATAATAAAAAAAAAATCTTATGTGCGATGGTTGCGGTTCTCTCAGGGCCTGAAGAAAGGCACTGGTCCTGCGGACCACTAAATTTTTTAAATTAGTGGTCCGATTGAATTATCGGTGGTCTCGGACCAGCGGACCAGCGGACCAGCAAGGATTTCGAACGCTGCTTAAGGCAGGTTTTATTATGTTTTGTTTTTAAAAGAAAAGTTAAAATTTGCATTTCTTTCAATTGATTTACTTTTAAAGAAAAGTTTGACAAAATCAAAATTTAGGGCTGGAAAGGGGGAGGGCGCTCAAACTCCTTTGTCCTTCCATGTGGGGTCTCGATCTTTGTTTATACAATTTGACACGTTTCTGAGTGAAGCTTAACCCCTTCGTGACAGAAGCTTTTAATGAAACTTTTAATGTTTAGTCACCGGTTTTTAAAAACAGAAATTTGTACCTTATTAAATAGAGAAAATGCGCTGATTAAATAAGGCAAAATTTTCAGTAAAACTTTACTAGTGGGGATAAACGAGGATTTTTTAAGCCTTTTTGCGGAGCATATACATGTCGCTCGTCCCCAAAGGATTAACGATAGTAAATTTTCTGCAATGCCAACGAATGGAGCATGGAGAAAAAGAAAAATTCACGAATTAGTAAAAACAAAGTCTCAAAATTCTTCAATAGGTTACGGGACAAAAATTGCAAAACCGTCATTCAGGCATTGGGGCAAAAAACTCAAAATGCACTACTCTAAAATCGGAGAAAAAACTCTTGAAATTCTTTAATTCGTCGCTTTATGCCTTCCCAGGGACAAGAAAATGTGTTTGCATAATGTTCCAGTTTCGAAAAATCATTTAAAATTAGAAAAATTCAATTTTACAGTATTTTTTTTAAAATCAAATTTATAGCAATAAAATTTCACTCAAAAATTCTAATACGAGTCTTGATTAAAATTAAGTGGTATAAAATATATCCCACAGCTCTTCAAGAGGTTAAAATATTGTGAAATTTGTCAATCTTGTCCAGAAAAATAGTATGTTATTTTCGACAGTCGATTACGATAAAACTAAATTTTTGTGAATTTTATGCAAGAAAAAGCTACAGAATTCATCAAATGGTGGAAGGGAAAACACTCAAAATTTGTTGATTGATCACGTGAAAAAATCTTATTTTTATG
Organism: Maratus speculifer; assembly: GCA_964019185.1. Taxonomy (NCBI): domain Eukaryota; kingdom Metazoa; phylum Arthropoda; class Arachnida; order Araneae; family Salticidae; genus Maratus; species Maratus speculifer. Next base: position 29,969,548 of record OZ025295.1, read on the forward strand.
ATTTCGAAATCTAATTTTTATGATTTAATGTGGCAAAAATTTCTATTAAATTTTAATGGTAAGATAAAACTGTAAAATTTGGCAACTATGTTATTACTTATCCATCATATGTAGTATAGGGTAAATCTTGCAATCGTTTTGAAAATCGAAAAAAATTTTTTTGGCGGATTTACACGATTCAGACATTGGAGATTCCGAAAAACATATTTTTAGAAAAAAAAAAAAAAAAAAATGCCGTCCGTCTGTCTGTTTGTCTATAATAATCTATTTGCCGAAAATATTGAGATAGAGACGGGAAATTTTGTATGTACTTAGTATGTAAGAATGGAACGAGGCCTATTTAATATCAGTAACCTCGATTATCCGAAACTATTTTTTTCGGACTCTTGAAAAATTCGTTCTGATGAAAGGTACATAAAAATTTTCAAATTTTTTTATTTTAAGGAGTGGACGTAAAAGGCAATAAAATGACACAAATTTTGCATAAAGAACGAAGTCGATCAGATTATTAGTTGCCGACATATATGTATTCCTGTTTTTCACACTCTTCGATTTTTCATGACCCTGTATTGCATTCAAACTTCAATTCAAAGATATATTTTAATTGGAAATAAGACGCTTAATCCGACGCAGTAAATTGTTAGTTAATATGATTAGTATTTTTGTAGTTATAAGGATGTTTCCTTATCAATCCGGTACTAATTATTGAGTATTTTGGCGTTTTATATAATTTGTAGAAATTGGGTCATCAGCAATTCATTAATAGAGCATTACTATGTATGCATATTAAAAGTACTTAAATATGCGTTTAAATTTTATTTTGGAATTGCGATGCATTTTATAAATAGTTTACACGCGTTTTATTTTCATATTTTATAATATGCATATCCATGATGGGTAAGTATTATGGTGGCCCCCCAACGACTAGTTTTATAAAAGAAATAGAAAGTTTTAAAATAAGTATGCTTATTTTATCCCGTTTAAAATAGTCAATAGACAATTTAATTTAATACCATTATCAGCAATAATTTACATTTTTATTGTTGAGATTGTCCTTCAATCATCAAGAGCACTGGTTCATTAGCATGTTCAATGTAATTTTTTTTGCAGATTAAAATGTAATTTTGGCAAATTAAGAATTTAAAAATGCTATTTTCATAACTATTTTACCCCTATCTGACCCTACTGATAATAAAATTCTTATATTAATTGCACAATCCAGCAACATTTTAATTCGACTGTCCGGTTACATCTGCATCTTAATAAGGTGCCTGGTGTCCCAAATTTCGATAAATCCTATGAAAATTTAAAACAAATTATTAATTCTACTAAATATTAGTTTAAATATATAACTTCAAAACTGTTTTGAACTTCCATTTGTAAAATAAATTTTTCAAACGTTTAATGCAATAGGGTGATATTTGCATAAAAGACAAAATATTTATTTATCTATCTTTTAAATCATTTATAATATACAATTTTACAAATGCATTTTAGGAAATTGAATTAATGAACGCAATTTTTACAAGTGCCTAGATTTATGTTTTAACGATTCCCAATTTTTATATTTCCTTTTTTAAGCAATTCAGTTAAACGTTCTTATTACTTTATATATATAGAGAGATATATATATGCATTATTTAACTTACAAAATAAATTGAAAAAGCAGTATTGTACGTTCGTACAGTTTTCAATTTTTTTAAAATTATTATCAATCAAGTTAAAATAATTTAAAATTCAATTAAGAGCTCTACTCTTTCATTGCATGCATTACTTTAATCACAAAATAAAAGTACACATGAATGTAAAAATATTAAGATCACACATTTAAAAAAAAATAATGAAAAGATATAATTTTGTTTGGAATGTGTAAATTTAAAAACATAATTTAAAAAATATATAAACTTTTTTATTTATATAAAATAATTTAAGAAAAAATTACAAAAAAAAAAAAAAAAAAAGTAATTTAAGAAATTACACCAACCATATGAAAAATGTTTCACTCGAACATTCATCTATCATTTTAAGCTAAATACCAGTTGTTTTATTGTGTATTATCCGTGCCACTGCTATAAATGACTTTATACATCCTGCAATTTGAAGGTACGGTTCGTTTAAGTTACATCACTCCATTGTCACCAAGCATAAGAGTTGGCGACGAAAAAAACATTTCAAACTATGTAACATTGTTGGTGCGAAAGTAATCATTATTAAAATACAGCTTTGGCATATACTGTTATACTTGTAAGACTTTGGCATATACTGTTTGATTTTAGAGAGCAGACTTTTGGTGATGGAGATTTTAAACCAAAGTCGATCGCAGCACGTGCATCTGTGAATGGGTCCATCAGACATTGAATCAAAAAAGTTTTTTTTTACTGCCAGTTTTTCCCAAGCCGATTGCTTTTTAGTTTTCTTTTTAGGTGGTGGAAAATCAAGAGTAATAGCTATAACATTTTCCGGCTTGTTAGAATCACTATTGGCACTCAAATTTTCCTGGTTAGAACCGACCGATTATAAAACGCCATGGCTAGTGGATTGGTCGCCCTCGAGACATGATGTTTTACAATTAATCGGCTCGGTATTAAATTGCTTCCTTTTTCGTGATCGCCTTTCAACACGTAATTGGTTTTCAGAGGCTCGATAATCTTTTGGTTTTCTCGTTTTATGCATTGAAAGACGTTTTTGCGCCAAACCAAATACAGTACTACTTTGTTATCCCGTCGACCAATTTCGCCAAATGATACGAATCGCCAAACTAGTAAGCAACTTATACATGTTGACTAAGTTTTTATTTTAAATAACAAAAGAAGAAATAAATTAGTAAAACATTAATAAAAAGTCGAAATAAAAATCACTCTATGATTGTTTAAGTACGCTTATTGTGTTTAATGTCATTGAATGCGACATTCACGGTCATTCATTTCTTTGGCTTCGGCTTTTTCAGTATCTGTTAATTTCCGTCTACCCATTTTTAAATTTGTTAGTTTTCTCCTTTATTACAATGATTTTAAACATTTTAATTTAAATTCAAATAAAAAATTTTCTAAAAGTAAAGAATTTAATTTAAATTCAAATAAAAATTCTTCTAAAAGTAAAGAATTTAATTTAAATTCAAAAGTGACCACGTCATTTTTTCAATCCTCCACCGAAAACAACAACCATTTTTCAATGGTTAAAAAGAAAAGTTTGATTGGGCCAAAATGATATCGATATTAAAAAACAACCCCCACCCCAAGAGATATTTAACAATATCTAGTACCACCTCCTGCCCCCTAAAGTGATAGGTATATGCACAGCCCCTATTAGATGTAGTTTTATTACTGAGGTTGCAAATCGTAAATATGTTTTATAACTCACTAAGCAGATGTCTTTGCTAGTCTTAAAAGAAGTAATCTTAATCTTCAATCAGTGGTATAATTCATCAATGCAAATTTTTAGTGATAAAATAAAAGATTTGACGCTTTGATTTACAGAACACGTTCGAACATTTTGCTTTGGCAGAACATTTTATGCAAGTTAATTAAACAATCATTCACATCATTTCAAATAATGTGTCATGCTAGAGAAAATATAAAAAAAAATGAAGATATTTTCATATTTCCTGAGAAGATAACAATCTGCTATCGGCATTTTATGTCACTAATACTACGTTATTCAGGCAAACTTTAATTAAAATGCTCAACAACGATTATTTTCTTCGGCTGTGACAAAATTTACGTGCAACAACTTGAAAATAACCAGGTATGAAAGAAATAATATATCTGCATACCAATTTATCCACTTGATAATCTTGATTTAATGTTCGCAAATTTATTATTATAATTATTGGCTGACCAAATGATTATTGGCCTAATAATATAGTGATGTTATGAACAGGAAAAAAATTTAATTTAACAAATTAAACGAATAAATTAGGAAAATGATATTTTCATAGACTAAAATTTTAGATTTATAAATAAATTCTATATTTAAAATAACAATAATAAACATCACTTTTACGATGATCAAAACATGGCTCACGTAATAACACAGTCCTATATTACGTATGCCATGGGTTAAACGTTAATATTCCGGGACCTATCAAAAAGAAATTTTAAATGAAATTTCAATTTTATAATTTTTGGAACTGCAAATTTTTAAACTTGTAAGCATTGCACATTTTTAATTTTTACACCTTCGTATAGAGGGAAAATGTACATTTAAATGCAATTTTTTTTAATGCTGTATCTTAATTTGTTTCTGAGTTATTAATTTTTTTGTAGTTTTATAATGCTTTTTTTGAAAACTCAATTTCTGCAATTACTATGAATAGTCAGGCAAATGTACAATCATTTTGTGCAGCCCCGTAGCGGATCTTTGGATATGTATGTAATACTATATAGCAAAGGTTCCCAAACTTTTAGACTGACGTACCACTAAATAAAAGTTCCTACTTCCGCTTACCACCAAAAGGAAATCTCAAACTTAATGCAGAACATCCAACATAAAGTGTATCATTTTTGGGAACAAATATATATGCAATAAATAGAGACATAAATGCACTTTGTTAAACATGAAAAAAAGTACACATTTAAAATCGCCTTGTTTGTCAATTTTTTGTTATATGTTTAATACTATGTTTATATCAATCCTTATGTATATTATAAATGTGAAAGTGTGTCCGAAAAATTGGAATGAACTTGGCTTCAAAACGGATGGATTAATGTCTTTGAATCTTTGCATATGGGTAGATTATAGGAGTGGAATGAACATAGGCTAATTTTTATTTATTTTATTCCAATATTTTCCTTAATAATTCAAAATTTAATTATTTTTCATACAAAATCAATAGGCATTTTTCAGATAAAATTTAACCATTTTCCTTTCCTGTTGCCAAGAAAATAAAAAATTGGAATAATAATTTTTCAGCGGCAATAAATTTTTAATAAAAAACTTCCACGCAAAAACTATATGCGTTTGTAATGACCGAAAGGTGGCGTTGTATAGACTTGATAATCGTTTGTTTACATAGTGCTGTTTGTTCCATGCTGTAGCATAGCGAAACCCGTTTAAAGAGCTATTTAAAGTGCAGTTTTTTATCTTTTTTATTTAATTATGGGAGATAAATTACAAATATCGACAATTTTAGAATTTCTAGATGCTGGAAAATCTAGTAATTGCTTTAGAGAAGCTGAAGCAATTATTGATTCAAAGAGATTAGTAATGTGCGGCATTAAATAATGCAAAGAAGAAGAAATAGAGATTGTAGGCTCGTGTTTACAAACAAGCCAAACAAAAGGAAATCCCCATATTATTTCAGGTTTGCTAGTAAAGGAAAACAAAAATTTGAAAATAAAAATTTTTTCTTGCTCTTGCAAAGCTGGAGCAAGCGAATCATGCAAGCATTGTGTTGCTGTCATGTTGTTTTGCCATGAGTAAGTCAAATGTACTTTTTTATATTATAGATCTAAACTTTGTGTATAAAATTTTGATTTTAGATAATTTTAATACAAAGAATCCAATGTTGCATGTGTTATAGAACTGTTTATTTATTTATTTATCGGCCTATTAAACACTGATTTCAGCGGAAGATGCTCACGGTATCAGTTCTATTTCGTTTCAGACTTTGTCCGCGAGAGGACGTCTATTTCATTTCAAACGCGAATAACAAAATAATTTAAAAGAAAATAAATATCACGTCAAGTTTGAAATAAAAATAAAAGGTATATTTTTTATAATATATTTAACAAGGATATTTGTTTAGTTAATGGGAATTTTTGTGTAAAATATGGCGACATAAATTAAAAGTAAAAAGAATGAAAAAGAATTGTATTTTTAATAAAATCGTTCACTTATGAAAATGTGACGTCATAGTTGAAATAAAACAGGTACTTTATAGCAGTCTTTGAAAATACAAGTGTATGAATATCAGTAGCTAATGGAGCGAGATAAATAATGACGTCATATTTAAAATGAATCAGAAATATTTTTTACTTATATTAATTAATAAGTTATAAGTTACATACAAATGAATATTTTTATTCAAAACTCATAATTATCAATGGAAGAAATTTTTTGTGGGGAAAAGGCGGAAAATAAAACTATTGATTAATATATTTTTGGCTCGATCTTTTAACACTTTCGAACAAAGTTGAAAAGTTATTATGCTTTCGGTTTGTCTGTCTGTCTGGTCGCTTTCTAACTTTAGTAAATATACTCCGATTTCCATGAAATTTTTGAACGTTCTTAACGTTTACCTAGCACGAATACCTATTGAAAATAAAGTTTCTACCATGATTAGTTAATTTACAGGGATTGTCAGAAAACTTCCTTACATTACGACATTATGGGGAAAATCGTTTTAATTAAATTTAACGATGTTACACCCTGTGAAACATATTCAAATTTATATGCATTTACAAAGTGCACTAAAATATGCATTTTGTAAAGTATGTAGTGAAAAGGACACTTATTATTCATTTACAGGGTTATACAGAAGAATTCCATTGCATAAGAATAAAGGGAGGAACAGGTTCTGACATATTTTAATTATGGTAAACGATTTCATGTATAATCAAATTGATATACGTTGCTGAGGCTTAATGTGAGTTATTTCATGCATAATACGAAGTGCATAGCATTTACAGGGACACACAAAAGATTTCAAATATTATATATTCTATTCAAAGTACTGTATATGATGGATGATGACTGTTGCATGGATGAAATGCATTTTGAATTATGATATGTGCTTTTAAGTTTCGCTAAATGTATCCATATTAAATAGAGAGTATAAATGGTAATAGTATAAATAGTTAAATTTAGATATACAGGGTTACATAAAAGATCTCAGAAAGGTTACTGAATATTAGCGTAATTTACTTAAAGGTGGTTTTTAAATAAAATGTGCATTTTTATTTTGAACTGCATTTAGTAAACTAAGAAATGTTTGTAGTATATATATAAAATGATATACAGGGTCCCGAAAAGAACTGGATACAAGGTTGTCTTAGGATGATAATTTCTGAAAATGTAATTTATTAATAAGACATATTTTTGTTTGAACTAAATTTTAGAAAGGTACTTTCGTGTATTAAAGGCACCTGGAAAACTACAGGGCTGAACAAAAGAATTCAAGAATGTTTCTATCGATTAGTATTAATCGCTGAAAGGAAAATTTTAACGAGCAAACAAATTAGCAAATAGGGATAATCAGAGGTTTTTTACCATAAATTCGCGATAAAAAGTTAATTACACATGCTTTTCATCATCGAAATTTTTTGCTTGATTGATCAATTATTTCTTCTTTAAATGTTATATGAACGAAGTCACGGGTAACTGCTAGTAAAAAATAAATAAGAAAATTTAATACTTGAGAAATTCCGTACAATCTGAAAATAATCTTCTTATTATTAATATTAATGCGAGATCGAAGATCTTGAAATAAATAATATACACACATACAATATAGAAATAGAAGAAAATGTTTTTTTCAGGGAGGATGGAAAGGTGAACTCAACATCTACCAAAGCATTAGTTTCATTTGTTTAAATATTCTAATCGAAGTTACATTAAAATAAGAGAAAACAGTAATAATGGAGAGCAGGCAACAATGAGCCTGTGAATTGAAAAATAAAGAAAGAGGAGCGGGGGGATTTAGCTGTTTTTGATTTCACAGGTTGTATTTTTTATTTCATTTCGCGTACCAGTAAACAGAACTTCACGTACCAGTACTGATACGCGTACCATAGTTTGAGAACCTTTGCTATATAGTATGCTAAAATTTAGTTGATTTAAAAGCATAGCACAACTGAAAATGTCCATTCAGATATTTCCACCAATAAACGGATGTTATTGAAAACTTATATGGAGATCTGTATATAATCTACAAAATTTATACGCATCAAGTGACATTTAAAAAATAATTAAATGTACAAAGGCATACAGCAAGTGGAAGAGCACTTTCAGCAATTTTTGTTTGCATGCTTTAGTAGTTCAATTATTACTCTTTTTCTTCTGTAGCCCAATTCTTTTGGTGTGTGATGAACGAAAAATCTATGCTCCAAGTCCAAAAAGTTGAGAAGTACGTATATTTTTTGTAGCGTGATGTCACATACACGTAATCTATTTTATTATTTTCGCTTTACTTTAAACAAAAATGTTGGTTTTTCAACATTCGGAAATTTTCCCATTGAATCTTGAAAAGTTTACAGACTCTGATTTTATGCCATCCTAGTTTTCTGACAAGCCAGTTCCTGCCGCGCCAAATTAAAAAAACCCCTTAGAATCCTGAAAATATTTCAAACCTGCCTCAATAATCGATTCTCCCCCCCCCCTCCCCAAAAAAACCCAAACAAACATTGAAAGCACTAGTGAAAAATGCTCCAAGGAGCAGTGCAAAAGCAGAATATGATTTTAATTGAGCATTAAAAAGTAATGGACAAGTGCTTCTGTTAATTACTGAGCATGAGGAAGGATAAGGGATCCCTTCTTGGCTACAACTCACTTCAATGCCAACTTTGAAAAAATCATATTTGCGCTTTTTCCATATAAAAGAAATTTGCGGTTCTTTAGTAGAATTTTCCACCGTGCTTTAGATGTTAACCAGGGGTGTAGTCATAAAAATAACATAAGATATATGCTCTAAGCAGAGGGATATTCTAGAATGTGTATACTATAAGCTTTCTTGAAAAACAGAGGGTATATGGTGTTCTATTAAAAAGTCCAGAAGGTGTGCGGCGTATAGCCTGTACTACATCTCTGATGTTAACTGCACTGTTCATTCTGCACTATACTACAAATCAATTTTCTGTGCAATTATACACTTAGAGTATGCTTGATGGCAGTGCATGAATGTGATACCTGCAGGAACTAGGTATCTGGCATTATGTCGCCTTCCTTTACATTTATGTCTAATTAAGCTGCATCTTTACTGGTTACGTCTTTACACTATACATTTTTATAGTAACTGCGACTGATTTGTTTTCACGGAAAAAGCGCAAATATGATTTTTTCAAAGTTGGCATTGAAGTGAGTTGTAGCCAAGAAGGGATCCCTTATCCTTCCTCATGCTCAGTAATTAACAGAAGCACTTGTCCATTACTTTTTAATGCTCAATTAAAATCATATTCTGCTTTTGCACTGCTCCTTGGAGCATTTTTCACTAGTCCTTCTATTTTTCCATATTCCATAGGGATACTGCACAACTTGTTTTGTATTTTATATATAGAAAACAAAATCTTATTTGTATTGAAATTAAAAAATGCTACATACTCTAATACTCTGGTGTTACAAATTAAAAAAAAAATTTAAACAGGTTTTTCTATACCAAAATTCTACGGTGGTTTTCAAAAAAAAAAAAAAAAAAAAAAAAAAAAAAAAATCAGTTTTACTAAAGTGAATAAAATAATAAATCCTTCAAAGAATAGATTTTTCATTCAAATATCCATTATTTTTGCCAAAAGCAGGAACTTTTTTTATGCAAGCGTAAAGTTTGATACAAAAACCATGCTTCTCTGTTTTCTTAATCCGTATTTATTACGGACTTATTAAAAACGTACTCCATCGCTTTTATAGGAAACGATTGCTTTACTGTGTTATGGAGCATTCTCATTGGCCATAAAGAGACATTCTATAAAAGCTGTGGAGTGACTCTGCAACAAATGGGTCAAATTTTTAACAGTGCACTGTTAAAAATCTGCTGCATTTTTCTGCAACGCCCTCCACCACTTGTATATAATATCTCTATTCCAACCAATGAGAAAGCGCCATTTCACGGCCAAGTAACCGTTTTCTATACAAGCAGGGGAGTGCGTTGCAGCAAAATGCAGCAGATTTTTAACAGTGTGCATATCCTTGGCGCTATAGTTTACAGGAGTGGTACATTGTTCAAAATTTGAAACTTTTGCTGCATCGCCACTCCATCGCTTTGATAGAATATCTCTATTTTGATCGATGAGAATCCTCGATAATGCATTTAAGTAATCGTTTTCTACTTATCTACTATATCGTTTCCGTATATTTATTTTTTCAATCAGCACCAAGGTGCGCACTTTATTAGAAGACGCGCTCTATTAGAGGGCGCATTCTATTAAAATAAATACGGTATATACTTATAGTAAATACACTTTGTTAAAGTACAGGGCCCCAATATTTGACAGGTATGCCAGGCATTTTTGCCATTGATGCCATTGTGCTAAAAACAAAATATAAATAAATGAAAAAAATGGATAAAATATAAATTTGGTATGGTGCAAAAAAATTGCCTAATTTAAAATTAAAAATCAAATTTAACAGCCACCAGGGCTAGACACCGTGCATAATTATTCAGTAAATGATTCATTAAAAAATGACAAAAATCAGCATGTCAAAAATTTCAAAAAAATTCATAATTCGTCAAAAAATTAAGTTAAAAATAAAAGAAAAAAAAGCATTCTGTATTTTTTTATGCTTAATCGAATGGTGTAACTGGTTTTTCTCTCCGATGATCACAAGTACCTTAGATTGATGACTGCCATTCTTTTATTTCATCTTGTAAAAAAACTGTTTAACGTAAAGCTATGAATTTTTGCAGGATTAATTAGCATCGCAAAATCTTTAAAATAAACTTTACCGCAACATTCTATCTGCAATAGAACGTTAGATATACCCATTTATGACCAAGTTTGGAAAATACGCAATTTCAGAAAAACCGCCCAGCGAAATAACGTTTTCTCGATGACTACCCCGGGATAAAAAGTTTGTCTTTTGTTTTAAAAAAAATTAAGTTTTTATCTTTAGTAGTTTTCGAGAAAAGTGCTGTGACACAAAATTTTTGTCCGATTTTCAGAATACTCTACAGTACACTTACAGTATGCCATAAAAAAATAATAATTTTTGTGCTATGTTGTGCTTCTTGGTCAGACGAACATTTAAAAAAAAAAATCATCAAAATTGGATAAGTATTTAGTTAGTTATTGCAAAAAGAAAAATTGAAAAATCCGTGTGCACCATCGCTCAATCATATTATTGTAGCGCGCTGCCGCGCGCACAATGATATAATTTTTCTACAGTACCAAACGAACTTTGCCTACACTAGGAAAAGTTAGGTCTTTGCGAAGGCAATACTGAGGAGACAATCACGGCTTGGAAAGAAAAATAGGAAGTCCATCTGTCTGTGGAGCAGCCAAAATTCGGCTCTAGGGAGGGTTATGAATTTCAGATAAAAATTCTCTCCGGTCATTTGAATCGCTGGTTAATAGAATCAGTCAGCAATTTTAAACATGTTTGTTTAACAATAGGAAACTTTTCGATTAATTTTTGAAAATAAAAGTATATACAGAGATGGCTATTCAAGTGATTTCTAATCAAAAATTTTTATCATTATAAATTAATTACTTATTGATTCATAAGCCACTGTTATCTCAGAATTTCTGACTTTGTCTTGGAATTATTATATGATTTTTTTTTTTAATATTTGCCTTCTATAACTGAATTCAGTTGGAAAGAAAAATGTTGCTTATCACTATGATTTCCCTTACCTAAATAAAAGACCTTATAAAGTTTAAACTTGATATTGTGCCAAGCGCGCTTCTAAAGGAGGTCGCAAAGTAGAAAAACTGATTTGATCCGATCCGCTGTTTTCTAGATGCGTTTTTAATTAATATCTCATTCAGTTACAGCCACTTTTTTCGAAAATCACTGCCAACAATCTTTGGATGTTCTACGTCGATAGTTACATTGAGAATCCTCCATTACCCCGCTGAGCGTCAGCAAAATAAGATACACACATGCTCTTATAATAATTCTATTTTTACTGTTTAAGGCAGTTTTTAAATCAAAAAGGGCATTTTTATGACAATTTTTAATTTATTTTTATTCGGAAAGTGATTTATTCAAAATAACCAATTTTCACTTAACTAATGCATGTAATATGCACTTTCACAGTTTTAAATAGAATTTACGGCGTGTAATTGAATCACTTTGTTGAATAAAATTTGATTTAACAAATCAAATTCCGAAATATATCAGAATGTTTAAATATTAACTTTGGTTTTGATTCATATGAGTGGCACTTATAGTAAATTTTCTTAGCTTTAGGAGGGGTTTTACCTCAAAATCCCTCCCTTGGCTGCGTCATTGCATCTATACTGACTGATTCTCCTGTTAAAAATCAACTAAAATGGAAAGAAATATTGATTTAAAAAAAGGGAAACTTCAAAGGGATTCAGATAAAAGAGGTGAGGAAGAACTTTGTTTAATCCGAGGGAAAGTTTTTGGACCTTCATCTTAAAGTGTAAAATGCATTAAAACTGTTCTTTTTTTGTGTTACTGTGCATTTAGTTTACAATAAAAAATGCTTGTTAACTAACAAGCACGATTTATCATCTATGTTTTACCATTTAAATTATAGTTGGAAAATTTGCTTCTGAGCATTTCTAGTAGACTGTAAAATTTGCTCCGCATACGGAACACATTTTCCAACGTGACATGGTTAGACTTAACCATTTTCTATTAAAAACTACATTTAGTTTTTTGAAAAATAATCATGCCGGTTTATAAAGGAAGGTCTAGGAAAGACAATGATAGCCTGTAGATCTCAAAATAAATAAAAATAAAAAATACAAAAATGAAATTGTAAAAAAATGGGAAAACTTGCCCCGGTCTTCCCTATAATGATATATTTGCTTCGTTTTACAGTTGGCTTATGTAGCGGAATGTTATTTTTTAGGGACGATATTTGAATTGCTACCCGAAAGGAACAGCATATCGGGGACTTAGGAAACAAGTTGGAAATTGCACGTCACACGGGGCAAATGAGGTGCGTTCTTACTATAATTAATTTTATAAATATTCAGAGCTTGATGCATTAGTTGTTAAACTCTTATGCAAAAATGCATGAATACAAAATTTGATAAGACTCTAAATCTTCAATTCAGTAATACGAAAATAATAGGACTTTATCTTGAATAGGACATAATCATCATGGTAAAGAAACATTACATAATATTAATTATGGAAATCTCAAACCAAAGATACAGAAAAGAGTCAAGGCTATCCAATAGGATTAAAATTGTTTTAATAAATGTGGAATCAACGCCTAAGAAATTAACTTTGAAAATCGTTTAAACAAATGACCTTCTGTATTCAGGGTGTGACGAGAAAGATGGTCACGACTTTTTGAGATGATAATTTAAGCTTTGAGAGAAATTTTTATACAAGAAATGAGGACTATAATTCATTTTACCAGGTCTCATAATTTATACGTGACGTGCCACGTTTCAAGGGCTCCGAGACCCGTTCCGCGAAACCATTGCGCAGGTCGGAAAAAGCCCCGATTTTTTTTCTGTTTTGCAAATTCTTTTAAGTACTTGCACTACTATTTTATGCTTTTTGGAACTTAATACAAAATATCATAACGAAAAAAAAAAATCTTAATTACACGCTTTGATATACAGGGTGTCCACTCTCAACGGTAGCCAATGGCTAATTTCTAAACCGTTAGTCATAGACATATAGTTCCAGTTGCAAAAATGCTTTAAAAAAAAAGTAAAGAATTGTTTTTCAAGTGATTAGGTCAAAAAAAAAAAATTATTAAAAAATTATGAAAATTAAATTTTTATACGATCGCCCGGTCCTATGAGTGATATTTAGTAAAATTTTACCACTACTCTAACAAGTAATACAAAAAAAAAAAAAAAAAAAAAAAAGTCTCATTCCTCTGCGATTATAACTAACCGAGTAATAGCTGTTTAAAGTTGAAGCATCTTTTTCGCTGCAAATTAGGGGTCAGTCACAAATTTACTAATAAAATAAAAATAAACGCAAGATATAAAATTTAACATTAAACAATGAGAGTAAAATAATTTTTACAAAATAATTTTTAAATTTATGTTGATGATTACATATTAAAGCAAAATTTGTACTAAAAATATAAGTAAAAAATAACAGAAAGTTTGTTAATTTAAATTATGAAAAGCAACAGTCACAATTCGTTACAAAATAACATATATTTAAAATTCTATTAGATTATTTTACCTAACAGAATTCGGTGTGGTCCTATAAAATAAATAAATGGTATGCACCTAAAATTGTATTAACATTACATTGTCATTGGATATAAATAAGTGTGCAAATTGAACCTCGATCGGATATTTGGAAGTGAGTTAAAATTTAAATAGAAATTTTGAACTAGGGAAACATACGTATGAACGTTTTAAACAAAATAAAAGATAAAAGCTTATCAAAATAACACACCTTTTTAAAATAAAATCGCTATTTCCCAAAATTTGATTTTCTCAATAAAGAGAATTTTAAAACTCACGTCTTCAACCATTTTAGCCAATCTAGAAGTTAATTAATAAAAACTAACAATACCGTAAAACTTATACGGTGGTAGCACCTTCAGTTAAATTGCTTTAAAAATATTTCTTTATCTCATTTAAAACATTTTTGTAATTGGAATTATACAGGGTGTCCACTCTCAACGGTGGCCAATAGCTAATTTCTAAACCGTTAGTCATAGGCATATAGTTCTAATTACAAAAGTGCTTTAAAAAAGATAAAGAATTGTTTTTTAAGTGATTTAGGTAAAAAACAATTTTTATCAAAAAGTTACGAAAATTAAATTTTTATACGGTCCCCCGGTCCTATAAGTGATATTTAGTAAAAATCTCCCAACACTCTAGCAAGCAATACAGAAAAGGCCCCATTCATCTTACATTAAAATTGACAGAGTTATGAAACTTTAAATTTCATGACTTAAACCACTTTTATATAGCTGAAAACGGATGACTTCGACTAAGCTTTAAGGGAACGTACACTAAGTGCTTAAAGTATTATAAAGGGCGTCCATTTCAACGCTATCCAAAGGCTAATTCCTAAACCATTTGTCACAGACATATGTTCCAATTACAAAAATGTTTTAAATGAGATAAATAAATATTTTTAAACCGATTTAACTGAAGGTGCTGTCACCGTATAAGTTTTACGGTAGTGTTAATTTTAATTAATTAACTTCTAGATTTGTTATTAAATAATTGAAGTCATGAATTTTAAAATTCTCTTTATCGAGAAAATCAAATTTGGGGAAATCTCTAAAAACCTTTAAATGCGTCCATTGGTTTTCATTATAAATTTGGAGATTGTAGTGTTACAATAGTGCAGAATTGTATAGACTGATAGAGTAAACAAAAGCTATAAAGGCGAGTTTTGAAATTCACATCCTCAATTTTATTTTCACATATGTTTTATTTTGTAAGCAAATGAAGCTGTTTCTTTTCGTGATGTTATTTTAAAAAGGTATGTTATTTTAAAAAACTTTTATTTTACTCGTAACGTTTGTATGTAAGTTTTTCTAGTTCAAAACTTTTATTCAAATTTTAACTCACTTCCAAATATCCGATCGAGGTTCAATTCGCATACTTATTTATATCGAATAACAATGTAATATTAATACGATTTTAGGTGCGTACCATTTATTTATTTTATAGGAATGCATCAAATTCTATTAGGTTAAGTAATCTAATAGAATTTTAAATATGTATCATTTTGTACCGAATTATGACTGTTACTTTTCATAATTTAATTTAACAACATTTCTGTTATTTTTTTTTTCTTATAATTTTAGCATTGTATATTTTGCTTTACTTTATAAACGTCAACATAAATTCAAATACAATACTGCAAAAATTATTTTACTCTCAATGTTTAAAGTTAAATTTTCTATCTGACGTTTATTTTTATTTCCAGTAAATTTGTGACTGACTCTTATTTTGCAGCAAAAAAAGATGCTTCAACTTTAAACAGCTATTACTCGGTCAGCTTTAATCGCATAGGAATGGGACTTTTTTTGTTCTTCTTGTTAGAGTAGTGGTAAAAATTTACTAAATATCACTTATAGGACCGGGGAACCGTATCAAAATTTAATTTTCGTAATTTTTTACATAAAATTTTTTTTGGCCGAAATCGCTTGAAAAAAAAATTCTTTCCTTTTTAAAGCATTTTTGCAATTGAAACTATATGTCTATGACTAACGGTTTAGAAATTAGCCATTGGCCACCGTTGAGTGTGGACACCCTGTATGTCTGTGGCAAATGGTTTAGGA
Source organism: Maratus speculifer (assembly GCA_964019185.1). Lineage (NCBI taxonomy): Eukaryota > Metazoa > Arthropoda > Arachnida > Araneae > Salticidae > Maratus > Maratus speculifer. The sequence continues at coordinate 29,985,614 of OZ025295.1, forward strand.
ATTAGCTACTGGACAGCGTTGGAAATGGACGCCTTTTATAATAATTTAAGCACTTACTAGGGAACTGCAAGAAGTGTAAGTTGCCGATTTTGACGAAAGTGGCATCGTTGGAAAGATCTTACCGTGAACAGTAAAAAAGTCAATGAAACTACCCGTCGCAAATGAGCCGTTTTCGAGATATCAATCAATTTATGTCACGTAGCTAGTGCACACTTAATGGGTGACAGCAAAAAATTTTAGTACCGATTTTAACGAAAGTGGTATCGTTGAAAAGATATCATCGTGAGGATTAAAAAACTCAAGAGAATCACTCATCTGAAATGAGACGTTTTCGAGATATCCGACAGCTTGTGTCACATTGCTAATGCACACTGCTGGAAAACTGCATTAAGTGACATAAATTGTCAGATGTCTCGAAAACGGCTCATTTCAGATAGTTAGTTCCATTAGTGTTTTGCTTCTCATAATGATATCTTTGCAACGACACCATTTCATCAACATCGAGAAAAGAATTTTTTGCTGTCCCCCATTAAGTGTGCACTAGAAAGTATGCACTAGCTACGTGATATTTTTTGCGGTCCCCCATTAAGTATGCATTAGTTACGTGAAATAAATTGTCAGATATTTCAAAAATGGATCATTTGCGAAGGGTAGTTCCATTGAGTTTTTTACTGCTCCCGATGAGATCTTTCCAACGATACCACTTTCGTCAAAATAGGTTACTTACTCTTCTTGCAGTTCCCTAGTTGGTATACGTTCCCTGAAAACGTAGTCCAACTCATTCGTTTTCAGCTACAGAAAAGTGGTTTAAGTCATGAAATTTAAAGTTTCATTACTCAGTCAATTTTAATGTTAGATGATTGGGACCTTTTTTGTATTGCTTAATAGGGTGATGGAAAAATTTTACTAAATATGACTAATAGGACCGGGGGACCGTATAAAAAGTTAATTTTGGTAGTTTTAAAATAATTTTTTTTGACCTAAATCGTTTGAAAAACAATTCTTTACCTTTTTAAAAGCATTTTTGCAATCGGAACTACACTCCTGGACAAAATTATAAACCCAGAAAATTTTTAATTTGTTTGAATCGTATTTTAAATAAACTTAGCTTTAAATTAATAAAATAAAGATGAATATGCATAATAATACATTTAAATTTAATATAACTCATAAATAAAATTGAGCAAATAATTTAAATAAGAAAATACATTACTTAAAATTAATAACACTATGTAAGACCTGGACAAAATTATAAACTCAAAGTTATGAATTTCTATATTCTGGCATATTTGATATAAATAAATGCATTTTGTGATGATAAACTAATAAATGGAGTCATTATGGATCAGTACATTTCAATACATCAATACCTATTTTAATTTTTTTCATAAAATAACATTATGTGAAACCTGGACAAAATTATAAACTCAAAGATGTAAATTTCTATACTCTGATATTGTTGATATAAATAAATGTATTTTAACATAAAAAAATAACCGATGGAGTTATTAGGGATGAACGTATTTCACTACATCAATGTATTTTTATAAAAAATTTTTTTTTAAAGATGAGTAATATAAATATAGTACATGTGTAAACTGAAAACATAAAATTATAGAATTTAAGAAGTGACTGTCGCTTTTGAATTCTCGTCCAATATATTAATGAATACATTCAAAAATGTGTTGAACCGCCATTACTTTGAATGACTACGAATACATGACTTGCCATAGATTGTACAAGTTTTTCCAACTGCTCCATAGACAACTGGTTCTAGTTTGAAAGTATTGCCATCTTTAAATCATTTGTGTTTTGATATTTACATCCATCGCGATAGACAATTCGAACCATTGCACCCCAACAGTTTTTAATGGGGTTTAGATCAAGGCTGCTGGCTGGTCAGTTCAAGACATTTACATGCCAGCGCTGCAGCCACTCTTTTGTATTTTTTGCAGACTTTATTGCTGCATTATCTTGCTGAAATATCCAGTTTTGAATCAACTGCCCTATGGCAAAAGATTATCTTCCAAGCATTAACTAATAGTCTTCTGCTTTTTGTTTTACATTAAGAAAAGTGAGAACAGTTTTACCATTCTGAGAAAAACCAGCCCACACCTTCCATCAAAGTTTGAACCAAAGATATGCCATTCTTCATATTTGATATTGTGCCAGTAGTATCATATGCCCATTTGGGCTGTCTAAATTAAACTTCTTTTGATCTGACCAGATGATTTTGCTCCCTTCTGTTGTTCGTGACATGTGCTGTTTTGCAAAATGAAGTCTAGCTTTCATGTGATGAGGCTTAAGTTTTGGCTTGGCTTTCTTTTTCTTTTGTTTCATATTCGGCGCTTGTTAAAGAATTCGTCTGACAGTTCGAGGGCTTACATTTAAAGCTTTGAAGTATTTACAATTCGTCTAGAAAAAGCTCCAGTATTAGATGCTGCTTGTAAGATAGGTCTTCGATTTCTTTCTGTTATCTTTGGACGTCGTTCACTCCATATTTTTTAATCCTTACACTGATGGATTTTTAAAAAATTTTTTACTGCTCCTTGTGAACATTTAATTAGCAAAGAATTTGGCGTTGTGTTTTTCCTGAATCTCTGAATGCCAAAATTTTACAACTTGTACCTCTGTGAAAATCGTTCCTCGAGGTATTAGAAAAATTGTTGATTTTCACTTTTCTAAGAATAACATGTAATGGCATACGATAAGCAAGATGCATTAAAAGAAAACAAAATTATTCTAACTGAATTTCAAAAGCAGATGATAAATGATTTTTAATAAAATCATTGAGAGAATTGAAAATATGAAAAAACATCGTTTGCATTAGTACCAATGTGAAAAATAATTTCACTGAATTAGTTTCTTATCACAAAACACATTTATTAGTTATATAATAATACCAGAGTATAGAAATTCATGAATATGAGTTTATAATTTTGTCCAGGTCTCACATAATGTTATTTTATGAGAAAAATTAAAACAGGTATTTATATATTGAAATGTATTGATCTATAATGACTCCATTTATTAGTTTATTATCATAAAATACATTTATTTATATCAAATGTGCCAAAATATAGAAATTCATAACTTTGAGTTTATAATTTTGTCCAGGTTTCACATAATGTTATTTTTTTTAAGTTATGTATTTTTTTATTTAAATTACTTACTCCATTTTATTTATGAGTTGTATTAAATTTAGAAGTCTTATTACATATATTCATCATTATTTTATTAATGTAAAGCTAAGCTTATTTATATTATGATGTAAACAAATAAGAAAATTTCTGAGTTTATAATTTTGTCCAGGAGTGTATATGTCTATGACTAACGGTTTAGAAATTAGCCATTGTTCACTGTTGAGAGTAGACACCCCGTATAGGCTACAGGCTTTGTTTCAATTTACGTGCAAAGACAAATTTTAATTTAACAAACTAGGGTTGATTAGATTTGAAAGGTTTCTCAATTTATGTGGGACGCAATTTTGTTTCAGGGGTTCCACGACTCGTACTGTCGAACCATTGTGCGGGACACCAAAAGTTCCGATTTTTTAACGGTGTTCTTAAATCAAAAAGGGCCACTTTGGGACACATGCTTTAATTTATTTTTGTTCGGAAATTCATAAAAATAGCGGGTGTTGTTATTCAGAAACTGTCTAATTGAACTAGAGGTCTGCACGGGCCCGGGCTTGGCCCGTGGCCCGTACCCGGCGGAATCGTTTCGAATTTTCTAACGGGCCGGGCCGGCAGAAAAATTGAACGGGCCAGACGGGCCGGGCCGATAAAAAAAAGTTTAGGGCCTGCCGGCCCGTTCTGAAGATCTGAGCGGAAACTATAAATTATGAGCTATTTTCAATGAAAATGGTTTTAAAGAGAATAAGTATAAATGTGCGTCATGAGCCATACTAGATTGACTGCATCAATATAAAAATGCACAGTGTAGAGATCAGCATCGGAGAGTTACATTGTGTATAACATAGTGATGGGCGATTTCGATTTTTTAAATCGATTTAATCGATACTACGGCCAACTCGATTTAATCGATACTTTAAAATTTTTAATCGATTTCTCTGAAGGTAATATAATTTTCATTTTCCTTCAAAAGTCGAAGATAAAATAGATGGATGTGCCAATTCCAAAATTTCAATGTATTAGTTTCTAAGATAGAAGAATTAAAGAAACCTCAGAACCCGCCCCCCCCCCCCCTTAGAAAATAGCGTTTTTTTAGTGATGTACACCAAAAATTGATCGGGATCAATTTTTATTAAGTACCAGGTGAATCTGAATTTTGATGAAAATCCATGAAAGCGCGAGATACAGCTATTGCGAAATCATAATAAAAAGAATATTGCCCAGTTAAACTGATGGCATTGAGCTCACAGGCTACGCATACTAATTGTACATTACAGCCTTGTATTTTCGTTAATTCCGTTCGAAAAAAAAAATTAAGAAGGGGAAACAGCTCTCCCCTTTCTCCTTTTTTATACTTAATCATTGAACTTCTAAACTATCAAGTACATGCTTTATCATATTAAAAAATCTATATCCAAAATTCAGAGCAAATCGGATAATTCTTAATAAAAACCCATTTAGCATTTATATAATTTAAGAGGAGTTATTCCTCTTTTTTATACTTAACCATTAAACTTCCAAAACTATTCAGAGATTTGAACGAAATCTGACAATTCTGATTGAAAAATCCATTTATGCAAGTTAAGGGGAGGGGCATTAGAACCCCCGTTCCCCCTGTTTATACTTATTCAATGAACACCTAATAACAGCCACGGACTCGCCTTATCAGAATGATCCTATATCTAAATTTTGAACGAAAACTGTTAATTCTGCATGAAAATCCCTTTTATATCAATTAAGGGGAGGGGCATGAGCCCCCCGTTCCCCCTGTTTATACTTATTCAATGAACACCTAATAACAGCCACGGTATCGCCTCATCCGAATGATCTTATATCTAAATTTTGAACGAAAACTGTTAATTCTGCATGAAAATCCCGTTTATATCAATTAAAGAAGGGGGCATGAGCCCCCCGTTCCCCCTGTTTATACTTATTCAATGAAAACATAATAATAATCACGGAATCGCCTCATCAGAATGATCCTATATCTAAATTTTGGACAAAATCTGTTAATTCTGCATGAAAAACCCATTTATATCCATTAAGGGGAGGGGCGTGAGCCCCCCGTTCCCCCTTATACATATCGAATGAACTCCAAAAACTAATCAGGGAAGCGCCTTATCAGGATACACCTATATACAAAATATCAAGTGGATCCGATATTTTTATCATGAGTTATCGCGTTACGCACGAACATACAGAACGGACGGGCACATAAGTTCTCAGGCTATGATAGCCTGTGAGCTAAAAAATGCAGCATATCAGCGTCACCTGCTGGGCAATTTACACCAAGAACTAAATAACACTAATCTATGTCAGAGATTTACTGAATCTGAATTTTGATGAAAATTCGTTCTTGAGATAGCGCTATTGCGTTAATCATGAATAATGCAGTATAGCAGCGCCATCTCTTAAGCGATTTCCACCAAAATGTAATTAGCATCAAATAATATCAAGGACTAATTGAATCTAAATTTTTATGAAAGTCCGTGCATTAGTTCTTGAGATAAAGCTAAAATGGAAACAGGGGCGTGCGAAAAGAGAACTGCGCCCGGTTCAAAGTTCCAATTTAGCCCTCCCCCTCCCCCCATTAACTTTTTCTTGTGATAGGCTAGAAGTGATGTTAGTAGTAAAAATTTGGCGCCCCCTAAATTTCCGTGCTCGGAACGACCGCTTCCTTTCGCCTCCCCCCCCCTTTCATATGGCGCTGAGTGGAAATTGTGAAAAATTCAGTATAGCAGCGCCATCTGAGAAGCTATATACATCAAAATGCAGAAAACATCAATTCATGTCAAGGACTAACTGGATCTAAAATGTGATGAAAATCCGTTCATTCGTTTATCAGATATAGCTGTTGCGCAAATCGCAAAAACTGCAGTATAGCAGCGCCACCTGTTAGGCTATATGCACCAAAAATTAATTAGATTCAGTTTATATCAAGGTCAAACTAAATCTAAAGTTTTGTGGAATTCCGTGCATTTGTTCTTCAGATAGAACGGTCAGAAATTTTTGTCGTATACAGACGCACAGAGTGACAGACACACACAGACAGATATTTCTTAAACATGAAATCGTGTTAAAAACCTTCTAAAATATATAAATCCATCAAAAACGGGAAGTCAAAATTTTTCACGAATCTAATACTCTCTTCTTGTAAAGTTACAAAAGAAAGTAAAACTGTAAAATCGATTCTGCCCGTAAGATCGGTCTTTAGATTCGATGTCGATCTTTAGATTCGATGTCGATCTTTAGATTCGATGTCGATCTTAGATTCGATGTCGATCTTTAGATTCGATTTCGATCTTTAGATTCGATTTCGATCTTTAGATTCGATTTCGATCTTTAGATTCGATTTCGATTTTTTTTTCTTTCTAGGCTAAATCAGTGTTGAATGCAAGTATTTTTCTGCGACTCCGGAGAAAGGCATCATGTTTTAGAGCTCTGTAAGAGAGGGGGAATCGCAATTTGTGCACGGGTGCCCAGAGAGGGGTTTGGTGACGCAAGATACGTCATACAATTTAGTTTTTTTTTTTGGGGGGGGGGGAATTTGAGAAAAAGTACTTTTTTTTTGGGGGGGGGAGATTTTTAATTTTTTAATATTTCAAAATTTAATTCCAGAAATGTTCCTATGTTTTCTTTCTTTAAATTCTAGATAAGGGCAATATTAGCTCATTCTGCTATTCTCATTTCGCTATCTCTTGAATGTGCAGTAGATTATAGGTAGAATATAATTTACAATTTGTATTATGTTTGGGGGGGGAAATGTTAAAGTATGAAGGGTTTTTTGCGGCGGGGGGGGATTTGCGTCATTAGGTTTGGAGGGGGATGGTCACCACTGGGGAATCGCAATTTGTGCATTAAAAAGCATAAAATCTCATAACTTCTGGGGGGGGGGATAATCCCCTGCGGGCCACCCCATTAATTCGACACTAGGTTAAATCGTTATATTTATTTTTAGATGTCCAGTTATTTGAAGTATTAGTTTATTATGTTTTATTTTTTACGTTTGTCTCTTCTAATCCCCCCTTTCACGTCAGTTTTAACTTACAGGGCCGTTCGAAATATGCATAGTTTTAAAAATGTCCAATTCTCGGTCTATTTTATTTTAGATCCACATTTTAAATCCTTGACAAAAGATAAATAAAAAGTCGCCCTTCCGCCCGTTTGGGGTTTATCTGCGCCCCGCCGGAGGGCATATTTTTTTGTTTCTTCAAAAGAAACAAAAAAAAATTTGAGGGGGGTGGGCTTGCACCCTCCCCCAATATACACCTTAAAATTTCGCTCATTTAATTTTCTACCATTTTTAACTTAAAAGTTTAAGCTACATGGCACCCCCAGAGCTGTGGATTCTCTCCCCCCCCCCCCTGTCGATCACTCACCTAATTTTGCTTATTTCTTCACTTCATTTCAATCTTTAAAAGGCTATAACTTTGCTTCTATAGGAATTACAGTGATGAGAAAAATTCTAGTATAGCTAACCATTTCTCGCCGTTCTTTTTGCTTTTCCATTTTCCCGGTTTTCCCTATAGGACCTTTTTTTTGGGGGGGGGGGGCAGAGGGGTTTTTTGTTGATACAATATGTCCATTGAAAGCTTATGCTTCATACATTACAAATCTAGCAAAAGAAATTTTCTCCCATCATTTCAGGTCGCATTACGGACCCATAATGTATTAAAATTTTAATTTTTCAAACTTCTTCTTCTTCAAAAAAAAAACATTGATACATATCAGCGAAACTGGGGTACGAACCCGCAATCGTTTGATTGCACACATAATTCCTAAGCTTTTTGGCCACCGAGTACTCAGCAGCGCTATTATTTCTTTAGATTGTCATCTTTAAATTCGTAATATCTTTTGAATGGAATGTCCGATTTGAATAATTCAAAAAGTAATCTGCAGATATTGTAACAGGCATTAAAACAAAATGATTTATTTGGATAAGGATTGAGGTATCGATAGTATGGTCTAAATTTGGTTGGTGTATTTATCGCGTTTTAAAATGTAGGAAAGTAGTTATAGTGAGTTAACTACAATAGCTGGACATATGGTATCGCGTTTTTTTTTTTTTTTTTTTTTTTTTTTTTTTTTTTTTTTTTAGACACTAATATATTTTTTAATATTATAGAACCTTTTTTTATTCATTTAAAAGTATTTCCTGGCGATTCAAAATTATACATCCTAACGATTCAAAAATGCACACGTAATTGTTCAAGGTTTCACTTCTATCGGCACTGTCAGAGTGCCACTATTTTTTTTTTCATGTTCGCCCGTTCTACTCCCCCCCCCCCCTTCCTCACCAATGTTAACTTACAGGTTCGTTCAAATTATAACTGCGATTTAAAAAAAAGTCTAATCCTCGTTCTATTTTGTTATAAATCCATATTTTGAAACCTCAACAAAAGATACATTTGGGCCGGGGTCGCCCTTCTGTCCGTTTGGGATTCACCTTGCCCCCCTGGGTGGGGGGCATATTTTTTGTTTCTTCCACACCATCTCATGTAACATATCTTTATAAAGCTTTTATCTCCTCGTTTTTTTCTGTTACTACCCCTCTCTCCACCTAGTTACATGCTCTTGGCACTTTTTATAGTTTCAAAGAGTGCATGTTCCCCGCGGGCCACCCCAAGAATTCAACACTAAGTTAAACACTATATTTTTGTTTAGAAGCTCAGTTATTTGGGTTATTAGTTAATTATTTTTTTTTCAAGTTCGTTCGTTCTAATCCCTCGCCCCCCTCCCCTTCCTCGCTAATCTTTACTAAATGGGCCGTTCAAAGTATGCATGCAATTTTTAAAATGTACAATTCTCGTTCTGTTTTATTGTAAATCCTAATTTTGAAAATTCGACAAAAGATACATTTGGGCTATGGTCGCCTTTCCGTCAAGAGTGGGGGTTACCTGACCCCTTGGGAATGGGGCATATTTTATGTTCTTCCAAACTATCTCGTGTAACATTTGGTTGGCATTAGAAAAAAAAAAAAGTTTTTTTTTTTTTTTGTCTATTCTCTTTGTTCCCCATCCTAGTTACACGCTCTTGGCACTCTTTATGCTCGGTTTAATGCCAAGTTACTCAGTGTTGTTATTAGTTGAGTTATGTCTCTTAAATTTGTCAAAGTTTTTGCGTAACTGAAAACCATAAGTGACAATCATTTTAAATTTTGGGCTAAAATTCTTTTAAAATTCTTATTATCCGACTCTAAAATCTGCAATAGCTTAATTCTATGCCTCCCTAAATGGGGATGGGGGGGTGGGAGGCGGTAATTACGGTCCTGCTGATTGTCTAAGTTTTGGAATTAGTAATTTGGATCTTCTCTGTGTGAACCTAAATATCGAAATATCGATTCTAGTATCGATTCTAGAACTGAGAAATCGATTCTTATTATGATCGATGTTGTTTTATACGATATCGATTTTAATCGATTCTCAAAATTTCCAGAATCGCCCATCACTAGTATAACACGTTGTAATATTTTTTTAGCTGACTCATGCCGGGCCAAGATCAAGTTTGAATTATTTTTCTACATATAGACTGGCCGGACCGGAATCAGACTTAATTGTTCTCAAGATCTGTAGGGCAGAAAACATGATTTGTAAAATTATTAACAGCGATAAAAAACTTATGTTAGCTTAATCTTTGGATATACACTTCTTGATGGTTTTTAATTAATTTCTCAATAATGCGAAAGCTTGACACATTTTCTGTTTAATTTTAAATTGTAAAAGTATAAATGTGATAAGCCTAACTATTGAAGGGATTTGGAATCGAATAGCGTTTTTCATTTTTGGTAAATAGAATACTCGTATAACCTTGTTGAGATATAATAGTTTCTCAAATGATTGCAGGCTTTTCTCCCTTCCCATGCTATCGCTTCCGGAAATTCTATTCAAAATGCTAATTATGACAGTATTTTATTTGCTTGCAGTATTCTTAAATTGCATGCATCAAAAAATGAATAACGCCATGCGATTATATAGTTTCTGAATAAAGATACGTGTTAATCTTATGCGTTTCTGAGAAAAAAAATGAATCAGAAAAATGTGAAATGAATGTATCAGAATGAAATGTATCAGAAAGGAGCTTCTTTTGAATTCAAGAATGAATTTGGATTTAAAATCTTTAATCAAATGAAATAGAAATATTTTTTAAATCTTTTTTTATTAAACAGCTTCAAAAGTAACAATGTTTGTAGCTTTCTTTCTTTTTTCTTTTATTCTAAGCCATATTAATTTTTTAATGAATCTTTATTCGAATGTTGAAAGCCTAAGAGTAATCATTAATGTTGTTCATGTGTGTTTCCTGTAAAATCATTCCATAGATATGTATGCAGTATTCTTTAAAAGAATCGTAATTATATGATAAAAATCTGAATATTTTAAAAATCGTAGAAATTGTAACGGGCCGAAACGGGCCAGGCCTGTTTTCACTGATTTCTGTACGGGATGGGCCGGGCCTAAAATAAAAAAAATTAAACGGGTCGGGCCGGGCCGGGCGCGGGCCTGAAAATTCTGGCCCGTGCAGACCTCTAAATTGCACTCAATTTTCTGTTTTTTAAAAAACACAATAGATGTTTCATAACAAGCCTTCAAAGTTGACGTTTTTGAGAACATATCCCGACGAAAGCAGAAAAACCGGTCGAAAAGCAGGAGAAAAACAGGTGATCACATGATCGAAATAGCTTAGAACTGGATAGGTAATTTAATTATCATAAAATGGAAAAATAAGGTTGATTCGAAATCTTTTCCATAGTCAGGCCTTCCAGTTTTATATGTTTCTGTTAAAAAATGAATTTGTGAATGTGTAAAAAATGAATTGCGAAATATTTTTCGCTTGTTGAGCGCAGCAGGTGAGAACACCCTTAACATTTTCCAACAAAGTTGAAAAGTGTTTATGCATTCAGTTGTTCGTCTGTCTATGCTCAATTCCCGCAAATAGTAGACTCGGATTTCCATGCAATTGATAAAGGTTATTTAGAGTCATCAAAACATGCCTGTTATTATATACTAGAAGATAGCCCGTCAAAATGACGTGTTTGCATTTTTAAAGGATGATAAAAAATTACAACTGTGGTCATTTACAGCTCCCACTGTAAATCTGACTATTGAGAACGCTCCATTACGACTATGGAACGGTTTCATTGGTCAGAAAATAGATTGCCTTTAAAATCGGAGGTAACTTTTCACAATGTTTTTTATAGATTTGAAATTCTCAAGAGTCATTCATACGGCTGTAAAGAAAAAAAATTAAAGCAACCCGAATATAAAAATTTTAAAAATATTGCATTTAAAACGCACCTTCGCTTTCCTTTAATAAAAAGTTTTAATTAAATATACACTGTAAAAAATTTGACTCATTTGCTACAGCGTCACTCCACCGCTTTTATAGAAAACGGTTACTTTACTGTGTTATGGAGCATTCTCATTGGTCATAAAAGAGATATTCTATAAAAGCTGTGGAGTGCCGCTGCAGCAAATGGGCCAAATTTTTAACAGTGTACTTTTTGAAATCGTGGAAAGATTTCAAAGCGAAGTAAAATGTAGTGACGTCATTTACAGCTCCCACTGTAAATCTGACCAATGAGAAGGCTTCATTACGACTATGAAACGTTTTCATTGGTGAATGAGTTTCTTTTTCTCGTGGATAGGTTGGCCCCGGAATTGTTATAGACGGATGGGTTTTATAATGAAATATGTAGAATTAATAGTTCATCTATAGGAACACTCAAAATAATTCCATTAGATTATGGTCTAAGGAGAACAATCGTTTGCAGAGTATTTTTAACACTAGAACGACCAAGACCGTCATTTTGACGGTTTTCTAATTTCATGCTTAAAAATTTGATATAATTTATGGCGAGTTCCAAAATTTTATGATACGACTTTTAATGAAACATAAGAATATTTAAATATTCCTATTCAATTTCCTCTCACCCATTTTAATTTCCGTAATCAGTATGACATATACCTATTTATACCAAGACCCGTCAAATTGACGGCTTTGGCAATTAACAAACTCATTCCGAAGTGGTGCGGACTTCCCCATTTTCCACATGGACTAGCCTTTTTCGCCCATGCGCAGTCTGCTCCAGGCTTTATATCAAATGTATCAATAACTGATAAATGTAATTAGGACGTGATCATTATCAATTGTACTTCTAATGTGATAACGTTCTTAGTGAAAAGTGCAGTCTGTGAATAGTGTAATCTGTGTAAAGTCCAATCTCGGAAAAAAGTATGAATATATTTTTATGAAAAAAATAACATTTATTTTTTGTAGATTCTAGTCAAAAATGAAATGATTTTGAGGAAGAAAAAAATATTCGGAGAATAAAAAGAACTCACTAGTATAAATGATCACTGTTCGGACACTAATTCAAGTAATAATAATGACTCTGGTTGGAAATTCTTTATAATAATTTTTTTATTTATTTATTATAATTCTTTATAATATAACTCTTTCTAAATATGTTTTTTACTGGCCAGACCCGTTTTCGAGCTAAATTAGATTAGCCTCGGCCAAACTATTTTATCCTTATGCCAATTGGATAAACTAGTTTTTTCTACACCAAACTTGTTTATCTAAATGCCCATAGGATAAACTAGTTTTTTCTATGTAAGAGATGTAATTTTTCCCTTCATACTTAAATATTAATCCCCAAAACTATTCAGGGAATCGCCTTATCAGAAAGAACCTATATACAAATGTGAAGCAAATCCGTAAATTCTGCATCAAAAATCATTTATCTAAATTATGGGAAGGGGTTAACTTACATTGCCATTTTTTTACACTTAAACAATAAACATCCACAACTAATCATGGAGGCGCCTTGTCAGAATGATCCTATATCTAAAATTTTAAATGAAAACTGATAATTCTCCATAAAAAATCCATTTCTCTAAATTAACGGTGGGGGACTAGCCTCTTGTTCGCTCCCCTTTATTCTTATCCAATGAATTCCCAAAATTAATCAGAAAAGTACCTTATATCAATGAACGTGCATCCAAAATTTGAAGCAAATCGGATATTTCTATCACGAGTTATCGCGTTACGTACATACGCACGTACATACATACGTACATACATACGTACATTCATACATACAGAACCTGCGAGCCCATTATTTCTCAGGCTTTGACGCCTGCGAGCTAAAAACTCGTAAAATTAAATTGGCCTAGGATAAACTAGATCAGCCTAAGACAAACTAGAATGTTGGCGCTGTGGCGGTCATTGAATTCAATAAAATCACGCCAAATTGAATTGGCCTAGGATAAACTAGATCGGCCTAGGAGAAACTAGTTCAGACCAATAAACAGCAGGCTAAACTAGTTTATCCTATAAGAGTTAGGCCAAACTAGTTTGGCCTAGGAAAAAGCAGATTGTCCTATGGGCCTTAGGATAGACTAGTTTGGCCTAGGAAAAACTAGTTTATCCGATGGGTCTTAGGATAGACCGGTTTGGCCTAGGAAAATCTAGTTTATCCGATGGGCGTTAGGATAGACCGGTTTGGCCTAGGAAAAACTAGTCTATCCGACGGGCGTTAGGATAAACTGGTTTGGCCTAGGCCAATCTAGTTTGGCCTAAAATCGGGTTTGGCCTGTAACATAGCTATTTCATATGCTCGAGGAGCCTATGAAGCGAGAAATTTGAAATTATCCTATTTGTGGTCAGAAGAATTGGGACCTTCTTCCTTTCGCGAAATTATGAGTAGAAATAGATTTTTAGAAATTATGAGATTCATTCGTTTTGACAAAAAAAGTGAGAGGAGTGTTCGCTTACGAACTGACAAATTTGGATTAGCTTCTGAAATTTGGAAGTCCTTTATTGATATCAGCCAAGCTTGTTACAAATCAGATCAAAATATAAGCGTAGATGAACAATTGTTTCCCCACAAAGGCAAGATGCAGATTTCTGCAATATATGTCCAAAAAACCAGACAAATTCGGAATTAAATTTTGGTTAGCTGTAGACGTGCGAAGTAAATATCTTATAAATGGCTTTCCCTATTTAGGCAAAGACAAACTTAGACCATCAGGAGTACCTTTGAATGAATTTGTAGTTTTGAACCTTGTAAAAAACTACGTAAATTGTGGGAGGAATATAACAACGGATATTTCTTTTTACAAGTGTGCAGCTCGCAAAGAAGCAACTAGCCAAGGAAACAAATCTTGTTGAAACTATACGAGCAAATAAAAGAGAATTGCCGAAAATAGCTAAAGTTAGAAAAGATAACATGGCTCTTTTTTCCACAAAACTCTACAAATCAAATGATATTGTTTTAACAGTTTACAAAAGTAAGCCTCGTAAAAAAGTACTACTTCCTAGCTCAAAACATAAATCTGTAAAAATTGCTTCTAATCAAAAACAAATTTCTGGAACTGTATCATTTTACAATGAGACTAAGTTTGGAGTAGAAGTAGTTGACCAAATGGCCCGCAAATATAGCTTAAAAGCAGGGTCACGTAGATGGCCTTTGCAGGTATTTTATAATATTTTGGACTTGGCAGCAATCAATGCGTAGATTTTATATAAAGAAACTTGTGATAAAAATATAACTAGAAAACAATTTTTATTTCAATTATCCGAAGAACTCTCCAGTGAATATAGGTGCTGCAGAAAAGAACCCCCCTCCCAAAAACAAGAACGGAAATCAATGGATTGTGTTCTTGAAAATTCACAACATATTCCTTAAGATCGCAAATCTTGCCAAATTCGATTATGCAACAAAAACAAATCGATTTATACTTGCAATGAATGCAACAAATATGTCTGTGGTAAGTGTTCATCTAAGATAACATGTACTTGTAAAACATGTTCCTCATAATTATCTCATTCGTGTATGCTATACTATAAATGCAAACAGAAACTGTTTTTTTATTAATAATTAATGAATTAATACATTAAATGTTATTTTTGTTAAATTATATTTATATATTTTATTTACATTAACTAAGTCAAATATCTTTGTGGAAAGTGTTCATTTAAGACAAGAGACACTTGTAAAATATCTGCCTTATAATTATTTCATGCATATCAAATGTGATATAATGTAAATACAAATAGAAACTGTTTTTGTTTAGTTTCTTTATATTTATCATTAATGAATTATTATATTAAATATTGTTTTTGTTAAATTATATTCTTTTATTTACATTAACTAAGATTAATATGTTCGTTGAAAGTGTTAATCTAAGATAACATGTAAAATATGTCCCTCATAGTTATTTCATGCATAGCAAATGTACTATAAATGCAGATAGAAGCTGTTTTTTATTGAATTTTTATTAATAATTAATGAATTATCATATTAAATGATGTTTTTGTTAAATTATATATTTTTATTTACATTAACTAAGTCAAAAGTTACAATGAAAGCCATGATCAAAAATCCGTTAATTTGACGGATGCGGTAAAACTAGGTATATATGAAACACCGGTAGTTCTAGTGTTAAGAAATTTCATTATTTTAAACGTTGTGGAAATAATATAAATCACTGAATTTTACAACGATACCATTAAAACAGGGCATTCATAGCATTTTTTATTCATTACTTACCCATCATATGTAGTATAGGGTAAGTCTTGCAATCGTTTTGGAAATTGAAAATTTTTTTTTGACGGATTTACACATTACAGGCACTGGAGATTCCGAAAACTATATTTTTAGAAGAAAAAAAATTGCCGTCCGCCTGTCTGTCTGCGTGACTTTAAGCTATCTATATCTCGAACAAATTGAGATAGATACTTGAAATTTTGCATGTATATAGTATGTAAGATTGGGACGAAGCCTGTTTAATAACAGTAACTTCGATTATCCGAAACTATTTTTTTCGGACTTTCGAAATATTCTTTCTGATGAATTGTATATAAAAATTTTCAAACTTGTTTGTTTTAAGGAGTGGACGTAAAAGTCAATAAAATAACACAAATTTTGCATAAAGAACGAAGTCGATCGGATTATTAGTTGCCGAGATATGTGTAATCCTGTTTTCCACATTCTTCGATTTTCATGACCCTGTATTTCATTCAAATTTCAATTCAAAGATTATATTTTAATTGGAAGTGAGAAGCTTAATCCGACGCATTAAATTGTTAGTTAATATGATTATTATTTTTGGAGTTATAAGGATGTTTATTTTACGCAAGCCGGTACTACTTGAGTAGTCTGTCGTTTTATATAATTTGTCGAAATTGGTTCATTAGCAATTTATTAATAGAGCATTACTATGTATATCAAAAATATTTAAATATACGTTTAGATTTTTTTTTTTGGAATTGCAATGCATTTTATAAATAGTTTACATATGTTTTATTTTTAAATGTTATATTATGCATATATATATAACTATTACGGTGGCCCCCAACGACTAGTTGACAGAGACACTGAAAAGAAATCTGCTACAGTGTTCTGTCTTTGAATAATAATTGTTAGTGAGTGCGTTTTAAAATTCGGTATGAGCTTTTAAATGTAACTCATTTTTTGCATGTACTTGCTATATATAAATTGTATACATCATATACATGGCTGCACAAAAGTATTCACGTACCATTCTCCTCATTGGAGGCAGCTGCTGAAGGGGAATTTTCAACTGAGATATAAGGTACCCTGGGGTAATAACGCCACGTTAAGGTTCTACCAATTTTCACGGCTTAGTTATAGATTGTATTTTTCAAACAAATATAGGATCTGATACAGCAACTCATTGACTATCTATATAAAATAAAATAATTTAACAGATATGTATTCATAAAATGTAATGGCGTTTTTTCTTGACCAATGCTATTTGGCGTTAATACCCACCTATATGAGTAATAACGCCATGCGAACTAAACTATAAAATAAGATGGAATAATGGCATGTAGATTGCCCAATTCTAAAAATACAAACTCTACAGCTCTAGAAATTGACAAATTGCAATCTAAGCTATTGAAAATGTACAATTTTTTGTGACTCTGAAAGAAAAAGAAAGCTGTGGTAGTGGCGGGGGGAGGAGGCAAAAGAATATCAGATTCTAAGCTACGTTTTGCTTAAAAATGACCATTTAAATAGAATTATTAGAAACAGTGCACGGATTATTTGAATCAGTATTTATATTCCCATGTATGGATTCAATGCGATAGAAAATATTGATTTTTTTGTGAAAGTGAAAGAAAAAGGAGTGAGGGGGAGCTTCAACAGAATATAACACCCTGTGTCTCTCTTTGCTTAAAAAGTCCCGCTTAAATATGTTTATAAGAAACATTGCATGGTTTTAACCATTCATAATGTAATATTTTAATCATGTGAAGTTTCATAATAACTAGAGTTATACGTAATAAATATTTTTGTTAAACCTTAACTGTTGTTACCGTCTCACATACCGCTGAGTTTTCAAGTTTCAGAGTTTAACTTGCAATTTTTAGTTTAACTATAGATACCAGGAACATTTTGTTTCATTTGGAGTCCTATTACTATCTCTAGAAACTTTTGAATAGCTGAATTTTATTTATAATAGTCCTGTATATAAGGTTCAATACAAAAATAATATTCTAAAAGTTAATTTAACATTTTATTCATCGTTAGATAAACCGGTCTGACAGGCCAGGCTACACAGTAAGTTATGCGACAATTTTTGTCATAGCAGTTAAGGGTTAATACTATTATAGTAATGTAGTAAATAGTTTTTAACCCATAACTCCACACTAATGCGGATTCTCCAAACCTACAGTTAAATTGTCGACGTTTTAAAGAGCATGCTTTAATAAATTTTTAATAAATTGAATAAAATTTTTGATTAAAAAATATTATCTCAAAGAGATCTCTTATTCAATTTTATACATAATTCATATGGTTATATATCATTATCTCTATATTAGCAACAAAATTAACCTTTAACTGCTGTTAGCAATCTGACTGAACACTGTACCCCCCCCCCCCCCCAAAAAAAAAAATAGCGTTTAACTTGTACTTTCCAGTTTAACTATTGTTACAACTGAAATTCTTTTTCGGAGTTCCCGTAATATTGTTAGCAATATTTGAATAGATTAAATTTAATTAGAATTAATTCTGTACAAAAAGTTTAGCGCAGGCACAGTATTCAATGATTTTTAATCATGGATCGCATTTTAACATTTGACTAATGTTACCGGTCTCGTAGACCACCATTTTTCTTTTATATTTTTAGTTTATCTTGTAACTTTCAGTTTAACTGCAAACACTACAGAAATTTGATTTCATTTGGAATGTTAGTACTATCACCAGAGACTAAATAGGTGAATATTAAGCATAATACTCTTGCATAAAAAGTTTAGTACAAAAACACAATCCTATGAGTTATTCCCGCCTTTTATTCATCTTTCAATTTTGTGGTCTCACAAACCGCATCACATTCATACTTTACAATTTCTGTCACATCAGTTAAAGGTTAAATTTATAAAGTTTTGAAAAACCGAACGCTGAGAAAGCTGACATTTAAAGTTTCGAACTCAATTGAACAATCCAGTGGAAATTTAATAGAAACCTGATTTTGAAGATGTTCGAATTTAAAATCTCGAAAACATTTTGATATAGTTTTATTTGCAAAAGTTAAAAACTATTTTTTACATTAGTAAAATAATAATAATAATATAATAAAAAATAAAATAGAGAGATTATTTTTAAGTATTGGGCACCCCCTCTTAATCTTACCATTTCAACAATGATGATAATGCTGTCCCATATTAATATATAAACCCCCTTCGGATATAGTTCGGCTACTGTTGGGAATCAACCGGGGTAATAACGCCAATCCCTGGCGTTATTACCCCGGGATCCTTATTGCGCAGTAAATCCTAAACTACAAATTATCTCGAGAAGATATCCAAAATCTTCTACAACAATTTGAAAGTACATGAAATACACTACAAATTTATGTAATAAACAAAGTATTTCTGGATAAAAAATATAGTCTTCAGATCAAAAACCTTATCTCGCAAATTTTAGATCAAGCGTTAATTTTAGTTGCTTGTAAAAACAATAAGACCTAAAAATGAAACAAATTAACTTGAAGCTGTTTTTTGCGATTTATATGACTCAAAACCCTTCTGCGCAGAGCACATGGGTGTCATTTACCTGATTATTTCATAATTATGCAAAATATAAGCACTTGGCGTTATTACCCCAGGGTACCTTATGTATTTCTTAAGTGAACTAAATTTTGGTATGGATATAGTTAGTAGATACAAATCTATACATCATATACAGGGTCTGAAAAAATTTTGATAATTTTCCGATAGTAGATGGAAACAGCTAAAATTGGGTTTTTAAATGTGTTATGCACGTTCATGTGGTTGAATTAGACATAAAGTTTTAACATATTAAGGTGTGTAGTTTTATTACATTATTCTGAATGTGTTCGAAAGTATTTCATAATCTATGTTTGATGTATGTTTTTTATATTTCTTGTTCCATAAATTTTGGTACTATCATGTTATTCTTTTCCTTTTATCTACTGTATTATGAATTCATGAAAATTCAAAGCATTTTACGTAACTTGTTTAAACTAAATTAAAAGATTTACATAATCATTTAATAAACTTTTGAAGGATTTTAGAAGATTTGAAGTATTTAGAAGGATTAATTAAATTTGTATTTACAGGGATTTTGTGCTATATTTAGAACCCCATTCAAATATTTTATTTTAAATTGTCTTCTTAGTATTTTGTAGAATTATAAAATGCACAAATATGATGTTGTAACAATATAAATATAGAAATATTTCTGAATTGAAAAATCCACACCCCCCTCCCTCAGCGTCAAGAAAGCTGAAAACATACAAAGCTAAAATAAATAATCCTTTTAAAAATATTTTTGTTTTGTGTAACCAATAATGCTTTTGGAACAAAATAAAGTAATGCATCGGCAACTCATTCTAGACAGTATTACAACTAACTGACGTATTAAAAGAATTTTCTAGTAAGTAATTTTTATGGTACTCATAAGTATCTCGGCAAATAAAGGATTAACGACAAATATTAATAGTCCGAATACAAAAAAAAAAAAAAAAAAAAAAAAAAAAAAAAAGTATGTTGATGGATTCTTATTTTAACTATTATTTTAATGAATGCAGATAAATAGAGAAAATAAGGATATTTTGCAATTATTTTAATTCAATTGTTTTTTTTTTAGCAGGAAGATAATAGATAATGTAAATGTTTCTTGGTATATAGAAAAAAGTTTTTATATTATGACTTTAGTAAAAAAACTCATATTTTTAAAGTGACTATCAAAAGAATATTTTATAATATTTATTAAAAAACAAATGAGTTAGTGTGAAAAATTGCATTGTACAAAATTTTACAAATTTTACATTTTTTTGAAAAATGATGAAAATGTCACTTTTTAATTTTTTTGTTAAAAAAAATTCAGAAATCCGCAATATAGTCTGACGAAGTTCCGTGAAAATAAGATTATTATAAAAACTTTAAAAAGTTTTTTTTTTCATTTCCTTAAAATTATTCAGATTAATAATTTTTACATTCATTTTTTCAGCGCCTATTTTAAAATATATCAGCACGATGAACTGCTGAAAAAACAACTTGCATTTTTCACTTAATTCGATTTTTTAATGGACAATTTATTTGGTCATTTCATAAAAATTAAAGATCGTATTTTCGTCAAATAAATTGTTGACAAGAAATAAGCACTGTAATTTGAAAATTGAATAATTTATTAATTGTAATACACTATATGGCCAAAGATGAATGGCCATTTACGATTTTAGACATTTTGTTAAGTATCTAGAAAAATACATGAGAGATTATCCTGAAAACTCTAAGTGTGTAAACATAATAGTACAGGCAGTACATTCCCACGAAGATTTTTCTCGAAACGCCATAGGGGACCACCAACAAATTGAAAAAGAAAGAATATCTATTGGATAACTTTTTCAAAACTAATGTAGCAAAAGTGCTTAAACTGCAGATTAGGATTAAGTGGTTTATTGTAATGAACTGTGTTAATTTTTATGCGGATAGCATGTATACTCGTACAGAAATTAAGTTTTTATAAAAACATTCCCAAAATTTTCCAAGTTTTTTGCTTAGAATTTGCAGAGTTCTTAATATAAAATATTGTTCTTTTACAAAACTATGACAAACAACATTGTACACAATACTCTGTAATCAGAATAAAAAAATAAAAATTTTTTATGAAAAATTAGCAGGTTTACTAAATAATTTTTCATTGCGCATGCGTGAACGCTATCATAGCTTCATTTGCATATTGTGTTAGCTAAATGTATAGAGCAACTTTCGGGGAAATCTCAAAAACAGCTTGAAAATTCTGAAAGTGATCGTCGATAGAATAAGCTCAAAATTCGTTATTCCCGAAGTGAAACAAAAAAGATGAGGCGCTGTATCCATTTGCCCATTGATTAGTGTCAATATAGACTACACAATATGGCACGTACTATATTTGAATACCACCCCTTATTTTTTTGTTCCATTTTATGAACAACGGATTTTGAGGTAATAATACAATAAGCCTCTTAATCGTAATATACAGTTTGAACATCAACATTAGTTTTAACATGGGTTAGCCAAAATATTAATTATTTTTCAATTTTTTGACGGTCCTTTATGGAGTTTCGGGAAAAAAAATCTCCACGGAAATGTATGACCAGTACTATTATGTTTACACACTTAGAGTTTCAGGATAATTCTTCATGTATTTTTCTAGATATTTAACAAAATGTCTAAAATTGCAAATGGCCGTTCATCTTTGGCCATATAGTGTAGATATGAAATAAGTGACGTTTGCATCTGATGTCTCATAAAGTTCATGTACTATGTAAAATTTCAAAAAATGGCTCAAACGTTTGTCAATATATGTCGCTGCATTGAGATTGCTCAAATAAATTAAAAACATTCCATTATCTTTTCGTGTTTCAATCGCCAAGTAAAATAAATAGTACTTATATATGGTATGGTTTATGCAGTTTTACATGCTAGTTTAAGCGTTAAGGGTGTTCTTAAATCATAAAGGGCAACTTTTGACATATGTTTTAATTTATTTTTGTTCTGAAATGCATGAAAGTAGCAGGGTTTGTTATTCAGAAACTGTCTAATTGCACTCAGTTTTTTTTTTTTTTTTTAATTTTTATTTTACAAACGCAATAGATCTTTTATAACAAGCCTTCAAAGTTGACGTTTTTGAACATATTTCCCGGCGAAAACAGAAAAACCGGTCAAAAAGCAGCAGAAAAGCGGGTGATCACGTGATCGAAATAGCTTAGAACCGGATAGATAATTTAATTATCATAAAAGGGAAAACTATGTCTGATTTGAAATCGCTTCCATAGGCAGGTCTTCCAGCTTGATACGTTTCCTTTAAAAAATTAATTAGTAAATGTGTCAAAACGCTTTGTGCTTGTTGAGCGGAGCAGTTGAGAACAAGCTTAATGTAATTTGAAGAAAGTTGTCAATTTCTAGGGCTGTAGAGTTTTCATTTTTAAAATCGGGCAATTTACATCATGCGATTATTCTGTATAGTTATGTTTGCATGGCGTTATTACCAATATATGCGAGTAATAATACTAAATAGCACTGGTGAAGAAATAACGCTATTACATTTTAAGAATAATTATCTGCTGAGATATTCTTTCTTGTATGCTTAATCAATAATTTGCTGCATCAAATCCTATGTTTGTTTAAAAAGTACTGTTTAAGTACTTAAAGTGTTTATTCTAAAAACAGTAATATTGATAAACATCAAATTACTTCATATTTCAGAAGTGACATTAATTACATTAACTGTTTACTTTAAAACCATAATATTTATAAACTATAAATTAATCCATTATTCAAAAGTGACATTAATGAAATATTTAATATCATTGTTTATTTAAACAATTCATAAGTGGATGATTGCACAGGATTGCGAAATCATTTGTGTTGATTACTTCAAGGACAACATTTTACTGTGAACGAACTCAGTTCAGTTGCTCTTATGTTTTTGTAAAGCACACACGGTGCTTATATTTCTCTTACTGTGTCGCATTCTTGGATATGTTAATCCCGCAACCGCAGCAGGAAACTGCATTCCTGTATCTTGTTTTTTTCAATTTACTAAATGTTTCTTTAAGTTGTTAATATAAAGCAAAAAAGATATATTAGTGTGGATTTATTAACACTTGATAACACCAAAGAACTGCTTTGTCAATCTCGGACACCAACATTATGGAGGCACCACCGGCGAGATAACCTGCACACATCGCTTTTTTTGGATTACAACGGTACAAAGTCACCATAAAGGAGTACCCTACAGCCCAGCTGTTTCAGATAAGTACATTTTGGTTTATTATCAGTTTGGCTTTGTTTTTTAACTTGGTTCCCTCATTATTTTAATAATGAGTCAAGAAGATTTAGAAAAGACAGCAATAAATTTACGTGGCAGAGCTAAATCTGCATTAACACGTATCACGAACTTCATTGACGCTGATCAAGTTTTTCAAAAGAATGATTTATTGAATAAATTAGAAAAATTAGAAACAGCTTATTTCGATTTTGATAAATATGATGCACAATTACCAGAAGAATCCTCGGAAATGGAGGAATTTGAAACAAAATATTATGAAACCAAAGCCAAACTGCAATCAGAACTTGAAAAATTTTCTATAAATAGTATGAATGCACATTCTCAAGTTGTTAATGAACAATTACCTATAGTTAATACAACTAATAATTTTAAATTACCCAGATTGAATATTGAGCAATTTGATGGTAATTTCAAAAACTGGATGTCATTTAAAGACTTATATTTATCGTTAGTGCATAATAATGCCAGTATAACAAACATTCAAAAATTTCAATACTTAAGAGGTTTGCTCGGTGAAGAGCCATCGTCAATTATAAAACATATTCCCATTTCTGAAACCAGTTATGCAGAAGCATGGGAAAAATTATTGTCAAGATACGACAAAAGAAAACAAATTGTCGCAGCTCTTATCAAAACATTTATGGATATACCTCCCATTATTCATGCTAATGCACTTAACTTACGCAATATATCAGATATCTCTGACGAGGTAATTCGTGCTCTCAAATCAATCGATGTTAAAGCATCAGAGAGAGACATTTGGTTAATTCATATTCTTCTTCAAAAGGTTGATAATAAAACACGTGAAGAATGGGCTCAATATTCATCGAAGGATGATTTTCCTTCTTTTGATCAATTTATTCAGTTCATTAATGACAGATGTTTATCTTTAGAATTGTATAATAATGATTATACAGGGTTACATAAAAAAGAGAAACAATTTAATTTTCACAAAGCTCCCGCCAATAACGTTATCAAATGTTTATTTTGTAAAGCTAATCACTTATTGTACAAATGTATTAAATTTAAGGAATTAAATGTAAGAGATAGAAAACAATTTGTGAGAAAAAACAAATTATGTAGCAACTGTTTATCTGACAGACACTACACATATCAATGTAATTCTACATTTAGCTGTCATCATTGCCAGCTTAAACACCATACGCTATTATGCGAGAATAAACTACAAAATTATGCGATGTCAACTTCACGTTCGAATGAAAAACAGAGTCGGAAAAGCAAATCTGATTCAGAGGACCTTTCGATTCCTGATGATAATAAAAAAGAAGTTTCTCCTTCAATAAATTCTGTTCAAACATCTTTCGCACTTTTGCCCACTGCTACAGTATATATTTATGATTGCATGGGTCAAAAGCATACGTTAAGAATTATGTGTGACAGTGGCTCAGAATCTACGTTCGTTTCAGAATCATGCATGAAAGTGTTAGGATTCAAAAGGAAAAATGCCCGATTTCCCGTGAAAGGTCTTTCTAATTCAAAAATCGCAGTAACAAAGGGTTACGTAATGATTGATCTTATATCAATTCATAATGCTGACAGTAAGTTGTCAGTGAAAGCTTTTATTTTAGACGAATTAACAGCTCCATTACCTTCTGAGAAAATAAGTGAAGAGCATTATTCACACTTAAAAAATGTAAACTTGGCAGATCCACATTTTGGGACTCCAAATAAAATCGATGTTATTTTAGGATCAGATTACTTTTTTTCTATTTTGCTTCCTGGTCAAATAACATGTGCTCAGAGCAGTTTAATTGCGCAAAATTCCATCTTTGGCTTTCTCATATCGGGAAAAATGCCGCATCTTAACACAACTCCTAATTCAATGCATAATTTACATATTTATGAACTTAATATTGATAATGAATTAAAACGATTTTGGGAAATGGAAGAAGTATTCAATAATAATGCTCAAATTCTGTCGCCAGAAGAACAATTTGTTGAATCACATTTTCAGAAAACTTATTCAATCAATTCCGAGGGTCGTTTTGTGGTAAAATTACCTTTTGTTAAACCTACGACAGAATTAGGTAATTCTAGACCTGCCGCAATTTCTCGCTTGTTGGCAATGGAAAGGAAATTTAAAGAAAACACAGAATTCGAAAAGCAATACAAGGATTTTATGCGCGAATATATACAGTTAGGCCATATGGAATTAATAACACAAAATGACATTAACGATTCTGAAAATGAACAATATTTTCTTCCTCATCATGCGGTTATTAAACCTTCTAGTACTACTACCAAGTTGAGAGTTGTGTTTGATGCATCATGTAATACTTCAAAAGGTAATTCCTTGAATTCAATTTTGGGAGTAGGTCCTAAATTACAAAGGGACATATTTGAAATTTTACTTAATTTTCGAGTTCCGAAAATTGTTTTTTGCGCTGACATAGAAAAGATGTACCGCCAGATTTTAGTTTCTGAAGAAGATCAAAATTATCAGAAAATAGTTTGGAGGTTTAACTCTAATGAGGAAATAAAAAATTTCAAATTAAAAACAGTTACTTATGGGCTAGCTCCAGCGTCTTATCTAGCCACTAAATGTCTCAAACAAATTGCTGATGATTATACAAAAAACGCTGTTATTTCTCAAACATTGGAGAAAGATTTCTATATGGATGATCTTCTTTCAGGCTCAAACACTGTTAGCGAGGCAATAGAAACTTGTAAAGAAATTAGCGATGTTTTGCACGCGCATGGTTTCCACTTAAGAAAATGGAATTCAAATTCAAAGGAATTTCTTAGAGAGTTTCAAGATGATTCCAATACCGAATCGAATTTTGAAATAATTCCTAGTGATAACGGAAGCTCTAAAGTTCTAGGATTAAGCTGGAACTCTTCTTCAGATACTTTTATTTTCAAGGTTTCACTAAATCTCACTCCACCTCTTACAAAGAGGCAAATTTTAGCAGAATCGGCTAGAATCTTTGACCCACTGGGTCTAATTTCACCATGCACTGTAACTTTAAAAATATTTTATCAAAAACTGTGGTTGACAAAAGGGGACTGGGACACTATTATTCCAGAACATCTAACTGAGGAATTATTCAAATTTCAAAATTCATTCAATGAAATCAATCAATTTTCGATACCAAGATGTGTTACGCTTTCATCCGAGAATGCCTTCGAATTACACGGATTCTCCGATGCGTCAACACTAGCTTATGCTGCCGCAATTTATTGCCGACAAACTTACAATGGAAAAACCAATGCTTTTCTTTTGGTTTCTAAAACAAAAGTTGCACCAATCAAGCAAATTTCTGTCCCTAAATTAGAACTTTGCGGTGCTCACTTATTATCTAAATTATTCCGCACAGTTATGGACACACTAAAGAATTACAAGTTCGATATTTTTGCATGGACTGATTCTAAAGTAGTCCTTTCATGGTTATCCGCACACCCCCGCAAGTGGAAAACATTTGTCGCGAACAGAACCTCTCAAATAACAGAAGTTTTACCTACTAAGCACTGGGGACACGTTCCCTCAAAAGATAATCCCGCAGATATTGCTTCTCGCGGTATTGACCCAAAGTGTTTGCCAGAATGCGAGCTATGGTGGAAAGGGCCAGGCTGGCTACTTCTAGACCCATCTAATTGGCCGAAAGATGACTTAAATGTTGATGAATTCGATGAGCAAATCAAATCCGAGCAAAGGTCGGATCCCATTTTTTCATTTCACACGCATGCTTCAAATGATGTACTAGATAATTTGTTTCAAAAGCACTCTTCACTTTCAAAAATTATCCGCATTCTGGCATATTGCATAAGATTCATTAAAAAATGCAAAAATGCTAATGAATATCAAATCCCTTCAACAGTACTTACATTTAACGAAACAAAATCTGCTGAAGAAATGATCGTTCTTTGGATTCAAAATTCTTACTTTAAAGAAGAGTTAAAATGCATCAAAGAACAAAAACCTCTAGCTAAGAAAAGCAAATTACACTCCCTATATCCGTTTATTGATGCTAAGGGTATCTTACGGGTGGGAGGACGCCTGCAAAATTCACAGTTAGCATTTAATCACAAGCATCCGGTAATACTTCCATCACAACATAAAATGAGTGAACTATTGATAATACAACAGCATATTGCCACTTTACATGCTGGACCTTCTCTACTGTCGCACATCATAAAACAATCTTTTTGGATAATTGGTGGAAAAAAGCTCATCAACAAATGCATTAATAGATGTTTAAAATGTTTCAGATACAAGAAAGCTATTACAACTCCTCCATTAATGGGGAATTTACCTAAACCTCGAGTAAATCTTGAACGCCCCTTTTTTGCCAGTGGAATTGATTACGCAGGCCCCATATCCATTAAATTTAGCAAGGGTAGGGGTGCAAAAACAACTAAGGGTTACATTGCCTTATTTATTTGTCTTGCTACGAAAGCGGTCCATATAGAAGCTGTAAGTGATCTAACAACTGAAGCATTTATAGCAGCTCTTCGACGTTTTAGTGCAAGAAGAGGTACCCCACGTCACCTTTATAGTGACAACGGGAAGAACTTTGTCGGGGCATCAAGAAAAATCGACCAAATACAGAGGGCATGGTTGTCATTTCCTAAAAATGAAATCATGTCTCGATATTTAACTGAAAAATCCATTGAATGGCATTTTATCCCTCCTTCTTCCCCTCACTTTGGCGGAATTTGGGAGGCTGCGATAAAATCCGCCAAACATCATCTAAAAAGAGTAATAGGAGAGACACTCCTGACTTTCGAAGAGCTCGCCACCCTACTTAGCCAAGTCGAAGCCTTGTTAAATTCGCGACCTCTCATACATTTAAATGACAATGATAGTGACTGCATAAATGTTCTCACACCCTCACATTTTCTTACAGGTGATGTAATCTTCTCAATACCGGAGGAGACCTCATCCATCACATGCAACCCTAGAAATCGCTGGGAGCTGCTGCAAAATTTAAAAAGAGGATTCTCACAGCGATTTAAGAAGGAGTATTTGATCTCGCTCCAAAAAAGAAGCAAGTGGAGAGTCGAGCAACGTAATCTTCAACCTGGACAAGTTGTGCTACTCCTTGATGATACCCAGCCACCAGACTCTTGGCCATTGGGCCGGGTAACAGAGGTGCACCCAGGAAAAGACGAACATGTCCGTGTTGTGACCATACAGTGTAGAGGATCGTTTTTGAGACGACCTGTACACAAATTAGCGCTCCTTCCTATATATCAGGACTAAGGCCTGATAGGGTGGGAGTGTGTTTAAGTACTTAAAGTGTTTATTCTAAAAACAGTAATATTGATAAACATCAAATTACTTCATATTTCAGAAGTGACATTAATTACATTAACTGTTTACTTTAAAACCATAATATTTATAAACTATAAATTAATCCATTATTCAAAAGTGACATTAATGAAATATTTAATATCATTGTTTATTTAAACAATTCATAAGTGGATGATTGCACAGGATTGCGAAATCATTTGTGTTGATTACTTCAAGGACAACATTTTACTGTGAACGAACTCAGTTCAGTTGCTCTTATGTTTTTGTAAAGCACACACGGTGCTTATATTTCTCTTACTGTGTCGCATTCTTGGATATGTTAATCCCGCAACCGCAGCAGGAAACTGCATTCCTGTATCTTGTTTTTTTTCAATTTACTAAATGTTTCTTTAAGTTGTTAATATAAAGCAAAAAAGATATATTAGTGTGGATTTATTAACACTTGATAACACCAAAGAACTGCTTTGTCAATCTCGGACACCAACAAGTACATTTAAAACTAAGCCGTGAAAATTGGTATAGGACCTTAACGTGGCGTTATTACAAAACAGGACACCTTATAACCACGAACGACAATATACAATTTCTTCCGAGTTTACCCCAGGATACCGAAAAGAATTTCTTATCCTTAGAATTTTCGGAAACATCCATTTTCAAGATTTAAGGAAACATTAATAAAAACAAAGTTTCCTTTGCAGTCACCGATTTTCTGGCAGGTTTACGATTCGTTTATATTGTGTATCAATCAGTTTTCGCAACCCGGAATATAGTTTTTTCAGATGATATAAATTATCAAATAGTTAGTTCCACATTCAACAAACGTGTTTATGCATAAATATGATAAATTAATATTTAGTTATTATTGTATGTATAAATTCAGTCACACATCTGAAAAGGCTTCTATTATATGCACTGATACACTGAGATATTTCATTTCCTGGGGAAAGATTTTATTATATGAGGAGGGGGCTCTACCTCTTTATAAAAAAAACCCCGTTTTCTCATAATTTGATGAAAGCAAATTTTTCCATTTTTTAGTAGGGGAGAGTGGGTGTACCTTGGACATATGTGTACCTGGGACCTATGCTAATTCTAGAGTTACTTGTTTAGATCATTAAACAAGAACATTTGTATATTAAATATTTGCCACCAGAGGTTTCATTTAAGTTCTTGGCATTTGTTGAGAAGCTCAACTAATTGTACAATTTCTAAAAAAGCAAATTCACCTTTCAAAAGTAAATTTTTTTTAGATATTTCTATGTTATTTTTATACTAAAACATATCTAATATTTTTAAAATGAGGATTATGCATAATAAAGCAATACTTTAGCTACTGCACCATGTGTTTTAAATATAATTAGGCCTAACCTAAACATCATGATTGATAGTTTTGTTTTTAAGTGTCAAGTGGTGTACTTTGAACCTAATAAATGTGGTGTGTCTAAGTGCACTAAATATTATCTAATGAATTAGAAAGGCAGCTTAAGAAGTTAACATTTGGAATTGACTTATCTAATTACAATATTGGCTAAAAATAAATATAATTATTATTATAAATAAGTTTAATGTCTTTTGTGATTATAGTAAGTGTAATTCTTCTGAAATTTTATGTCTATTTAGACTTTCTTATTTTTTAAACTTAATAAACAATGAAATAGATCAAAAATTTATATATGTAGCTTCTTGATTAATAAATGTTGATTTTATTCGCTAAAAATAAGTTTTTTTCCATACTTAGTAATGGGACCAAGGTACATCACTAGTGGTGTACCTATTTTCATTTTATTTTTAATTCAAAATTTTTCATGGAACTTATTTATATAAAAATTTAAAACAAATATATGTTGTGTATAACAACATAAAGTTTTATAAAATATTTTCTCTTTTAGTTTTGGCAATTATTTTAAAAATTAAAAATTAAAAAGTCAAAATAGGTCCGAGGTACACCACCATCCCCTATATTAAAATTTTTATATAAATAAATTTAAATGTAGGTTTTGTGATACTGGATTCAGTAATTAATCTGAATGATTAATAATTTTCATAGATAATTTATTAGTAACCGATAATCGTAATTCATTATCAGTTTATTTCAAAATGGATATTTGAGCCTTTTTCATAATTTTAATATAGCTGCCCTACTTCCTTAACTAGAAGTAAAAGAAAAAAATATATAAAAGATTAAAATAAAAAAAAAGTAAAAGAGAGAAAGAACGAAAAAATAAAAAATAAATAAAACTAAGCATTAAAATTAAATGAAAGAAAATACTCTTATAATAATTCAAACAAATCTGGCAACCTTTTTAAATATGCGCATAAAATCATAATTTTCCCCTGTAGGTACAAAGAACTTTTCATTCAGAAACAAATGTTTTACATTAATTAGATTAGAATTAATCAGTTTATTAAAAGGTCATCATCCTACTATTACAAAGAAAAAAGACAAAAGAAATGAAAGAAATCACCTTACATTCAATACTCGGAAAAAAAAAAATTACACAGGTCTAATTTTTTCATTTGTCAGTTCAATTTTGTTAATGAATTTTTCGAAGATGCATCTAAAAATGTATGACTTAGATGAATTAAATAAAACTTCGGCTTTTATTTAAACGAATAAAGATAGGGAACAAGAGATATTTTTTATGTTGTTAACAAGAAAAAATTTTCACGTTATGACTGACAATAAATGAATAGATAAGGTATTCTGCGATAATAACGCCACGTTAAGGTTCTACCAATTTTCACAGCTTAGTTTTAGATTATTTTTTAACACAGTATTCAATACATCAACATATTGAATATGTATACAAGAACGAATATTTTAGCAGATATGTATTCATAAAGTGTAATGGCGTGATTCCCACTTTTTTTCTTTCTAACCGATGACCAGGCCCCTACCTGTCGAGTTACTTCAGCTTAACGGGTTAGATACCTGGTATCAGGGCGGGTGACCACCTAATCGACGCGTAGCGGCTATAAACCTGTTATCTTTGCTTCACACGTCATCATATCTGGAGTACTTGCTTCTCATTTGAGCATACTTTGTTTTTTCGGTTGCTTTGCGTCACAACCAGTTGTTTGTATTGCAAATGGCTACTCAAGTTGGTCTCGTAATTTAGAACCTTGATCAGATAACGAGATCTTCATCAGGCTAGGCACCTCCAGAGGTAAATTCACAGGTAACTTGGAGGTATTTGCACCCACGATGGATTTTACATGCACTAGGTGCCATTAGCGTACATGACAGAATTTTAGCCGGCAGGTAGCCTGAGTCCTGCAACCAAAAGCTATGAGTATAATGTTCTGCCAACTTGGACACCGTTGCCCGACCTATTTGTGATAGTCTGGAGTTTTTGATGCCTAATAGTTGATGCATACTTGTCAAATAAAAATGGTAATTTAGTGGGGGGGGGGGGAACAAAAGAAAGGACTTATGTGGGTATTAATGCCATGCAAATAAAACTATAAAATAAGATGGAATAACATCATGTAAATTGTTCAATCCTAAAGATACAAAACTATAGCCCTAGAAATCGACCAATTTCTTTTATTTACCATTACTTGAGACATTAGCATGCAATAATAATTATTTGATATTTTATTCTTCTGAAACGAAAAAGAAAGAGCAGCACTAGAACATACAAATTTCTCTTTATTATTTTGCTTTTCAACGATGATTATAATACTATCTCGTACTTAAAAAATAAGTAAATAAATAAATAAATAAACTTCTTCGGAAGTAATTCCTGTACTGAAAAGAATGAACCGGAATAATAACGCCAGTGGGTGGCATTGTTATCCTAGTGTACTTATTGCGTAGCATATTTTAAATTACAAACTTCCTTACGAACATTTACAAAATCTTCCACAAAATTTCGAAATTACATGAAATACACTACAAATTTATTTAATAAACAGAATATTTCCTAATAAATATATAATCATTGGATCACAGAACTTATCTTACAAATTTTAGATCGGACGTTGAACCTTACGTGCTTTTTCCGGAGATAAGGTCTGTAAATGGAACAAATTAAGTTTTAGCAGTTGTTTGTGATTCACATGACTCAGAGCACAGAATTCGTAGGTGCTATCTTTCAGATTCCTTCTTAATTATGCGTAATAATCCCAAATCTTGGCATTATTATCCCAGAGCACCTTATATCTAAATCTAAGTTGGATGACAGAACGATATTATTTACTAAAGTACTGATGACTAGATGATGTACACTGTAAAAAAAATTCTGTAAGATTACTAAGAATTTTCTTGGAAACTGGGATGCCTAGAACTTTTTATGTAACCGCAACTAAAGAAAATCACGTAAAATTACTAAAGTTTCTTTAGTAACTGATACTAAATGTTATTTATTAAACGTACTAACGATTTGTTAGGGAGGTTTCCAAAGAAACTTCTGTTAAGTTTTCTAAATATTGTTTAGTAAACATACTAGCGATCGTTTAGGGCGTTTAGTAAATAACGTTTAGTAAATTTACCAATGATTATGTTGTAAACGTAGTAAAGAACTTTTAGGGAGCTTTCCTAAAAACTCTTTGTAAACTTCCTACGGATTGTTTAGTAGATTTACTTAGTATTTTTAAAGGAGTTTCTCAAATTAGTTTTTGTAAAGGTACTAAATATTGTTTAGTATATTTATTAGTGATTTTTTAGAGAGTTTACTAAATACTTTTTTGTAAATTTACTAAGGATTATTTAGTAAACGTGCTAACTATTTTGAAGGGTGTTTTCTAAAAAATATTTTGTAGGTTTTCTAATGATTTTTAGTACACTTACAAGGGATTTTTTTTGCACAGTTGTTAAAAAATTTTGCGAGTTTATGAAGGACTTTAAAGTACATTTACTATTTTTATTTAGTAATGCACCCTAAGTGTTTTATGTACTTTATCAAGTATCCTTAGTAAAATTTGCATTTTTTGGATAAAATAGATAAAATACTTAGTATGCATTCAAAATAATAATAATAATAATAATAATAATAATAATAATAAGAAGAAGAAGAATAAATGCATTATAAAATCCTTTACAAATCCACAAAAAATTCTAAGCAAATATACTAAAAAATAAAGCCCTTGTAACTGTACTAAAAATCATTAGAAATATAACTTTATTAAGGTACAGAGAAAAAAATTACAAAAAATTATTATGTATTGTATCTAAAACATTTTTTGTATTATCGTCAAAAAGTTCTTTACAACAGTACAAGAATTAATGCAGTAAATTTGCTAATAATTTCTTAGCATTGTTTCCAAAATATTTACACTTTCCAAAAAGTATTTGTAACTATAAAATTTTTGCAGTAGTATTACAAATAGTTTTTCAGCAGTATTCCAAAAAGATTTTAAATAATTGTTTTTTGTACTCTTACTTATATTAATTGGAGTTGTTGTAGTATTTTTTCAATATAAAGTGAAATTTTTATAGTTTTAAATAACCACAGTGGAATTTTTATAGTTTTAAATACCCACAGAGGAATTTTTCTCATGTATCAAAATATATTTTTAAAAAATAAGCAATGTGGTTTGACATGTGCTTCAGTAATATCACAGCAATTGCCGTAAGTATTTGTATGTTAGGCATGAGAAAACTCACTGAAGTTTCACTGTAGATATTTAAATAAATACAAATTCTTTTTTTATATTAAATGAGCATTGTAATAACATTAAATGAGAAGATAATCTGAAGGAGGTCTTACGATTTTCAGTTAAACTAAAAAAAGTCAATAAAAACAATATAAATAAAATATAAGTAGTAAGTTTATAAAATATGCCTAAATTAAAAAAATATATATACTGATGTAGTTGAGCCAAATAAAATTTACAATATTTAAAGACAATATACTATTTGTATAAGTAAGCACTGTGCATCATTTAATCCAATTCATGATTTGAAAACCTGTATATTATGAGAAACAGCAACGGTTTTTTTTTTTATGTAGATGTGCTTTTAAACTAGAAATGGAAATACAGTAGTCTTGTTCAATTTTGTTCAATTATTTTTTTCAATTCCAAGGTCATGAGAATTTCATTAATGAGTGTCTTATGGTACATATATT
Organism: Maratus speculifer; assembly: GCA_964019185.1. Classification (NCBI taxonomy): domain Eukaryota; kingdom Metazoa; phylum Arthropoda; class Arachnida; order Araneae; family Salticidae; genus Maratus; species Maratus speculifer. Next base: position 30,020,423 of record OZ025295.1, read on the forward strand.
TGAAACACTATAAAATAACTGGTTCAATAGCTAAAAAATGTAAAATCTGTTAAAAAATGTCTTTACCTGAATGCCATATTTAAGAAAATATCTTTTTTTAACCTATTATTCTATTTTTTGCTGAATATTCCGTATAGTTGTCACTAATCACTAGGAACTTTCTTCCTTTTATTTATTTTATTGTCTTTTTCCTCGATTTTCTCCTTACAAATTTCTTGCACTATCTACACTTAATACACTAGACATTTTCTAATAATTTTTTTTCTTGAGAGTTATGTTTCATATTGAAATAGTGAAAAGGAAAATTTAATTATTCATAGGACCACAATTTTAAAACTCTTAAGTGGCTTAAAGATCCGGAAGAATGGATCTAAATGCATGATTTTAGTAGGATTCAACTGTGGTTAATTCAGCTCTGGAATTAGAATTTCTAACTCAAAAAATTGCATATAGCAGAGATGATGTACACACATTAACATATGTGCGCAAAAATCCATATTAAGCATATCAACAGTCATTATGGGCAGGTTTCACATTTTTTTTAGTTCTTATCAGTATGCTATAAGCACTAGAGATGGCTAAGAAGACTTTCTAAAAGCAGAAAATGTATGGAAATAAGAATTAAAATAAATATAAATGTATATAATGCTTTGGAAAATATTATGAATAGTCATTTTTATTATATATGTGATATGCATACATGTACATCCAATAAATGCGATGTGATTAAATGACATAATACAATGAAATATGAATAAATTTCATTTCTAAATAACGATTTATTACATTCTACACAATAAAAATGATTTACATATACATTTTTAATATGACTCATATTTTACAAATATTACATAACTAGAGTTTATACAAATACCTATGAAAATCATACTTATTGATAGTATTTTTGGAAACATGTTTTCTTCAAATATCAATAATCAAACTTACATGCTTGTTAAGATAGTGTTAGAAAATGATTGATAAACTGATATTATTTTTAAATATTTGAAAATTTCAGGACTGGAGAACATATTAGAAGGTCCGAGTGAGGTGTGGGGAGAAATTTTTCTCATAGACAATGGTTCCTTTTCCTCATCTGACTTTATCAATTTTTCAGCGTCAGGGAAGCTCGCACTGTGTTTAAATTGAACTTCAGTTTTCTCATTCATCTATAGAAGAAAATTATATGTTAACATGAAAAGTAAAGAAACATTTAATGAAATTTATAATGAATTTGATATTATAAAAAAATCTACATTCACCTTCGTATTGAATAAATGAATTTTACAAATACTTCAAAATTATAAAAAAGGTACATGCAAATAATATACTGACACACAAACATTAAATACAATAAACCCAATTAGAGTGAAAAATTAGTCAGAGCCAGGAATCGAACCCGATACCAAGCATTCCAGGTTGTTGCTCTATCCACTAAGCTACTTCAGCCGATGGCCGAGTCTGCAGTTTCTCACTAATAAACAAAGTTGGATAAAGTTATCTTTCATAATTTAGACAGCCTATGATGACGGGACAACTTGCATCGGCCGAAAAGTGGATAGAGCAACAGCTTGAATGTTGTGGTCCTGGGTTCGATTCCCGGCTCTGGTTAATTTTTCACTTCAGTTGGGTTTATTGTATTTAATGTTTGTATGTCAGCATATTATTTGCATGTACCTTTATCTATTATTGTACATCCTCCAAAATCAATTGGCGGCACTAGCTGTATAAAATAATATTTTTCATTAGATTTAATTTTCACAAAACAGAATTTAACATAAAATAATTGTTGTAATTTACAATAAACCCTAGAAACGTCAATATCACACTGTATCTGCCATTTTTTTCTACCACATTATTGAAAATTAAATATGAATTTTCATTATAAAAACATTTCCCATTCCTCCCTTACGTGAGGGAGGGATGGGTCTTTCTTATTAATTTATTTATTAGTCAAAAATTTTATTTAGAATCAAAAAATTTATAGTTTTAAACTGTGTTAAAATGTTTAAAAATGTTATTCTGAAATTTTCCACTTTATATTTGCGAAACATAATCGGTAAAAAATATTTTTGTAAAAATTGTCCCATCTTTCCTATCCCCCCCCCTTCTGCACTTAATTTTATACATTATAGTTTTGAAATTTTAATATTATATGCTAACTTTTTTAGCCAACAATTTAGTATTTGTTTGGTTCAGGTATAAGCGGATTTAAGGGTGAAAAACTTCTATATCGAAAAGCAAAATAACTAACTAAAGATTTTGATGTAAAAACAAATCTATATTATCAAAGACAAACATCTGTGCATAACACTGACATCCACTTGCGAATGGTAACAATTTGAAATGAAATACTGGATTTGCAATTTTTTCTACTGCTAGTTTTTAAACGTCTAAACATGCACACCTTCAATTTTTAGAACGTCATATGGAAACAATTCATTTTAAAACTATATTTGTTTATAAACTATTTTCAGTGGCCGGTATATCATGCTTTTTAAAATAATTTTCAAGTACGACTCTTCGTAATTTTTCTTATCACGTGCCGGCTTCAGTATATAAACATTTTGTACATAAAACAACAAAATTTCTTCAATATCTATTTCTGACTAATTTCCCATAACGAAACTAATATTTCCTGTATGAATAATTCAATTAATAATATTAAAAACACACAAATTTAACACATTTGTAATCGAACAATTTAATTTTTTTAGGCAGCGAAATAGCAAAAAAATCACTCAAATGGAATTTGTTTGAAAAGTTCATTAGAATTTACTGATTATACATGGTTTTAAAAACAAACTTGAAAAGATAAATTGAAAAAATATATTCCATGCTATCTCTTGCTCTTAAAACTAAGGTTTCATCATCATTTTCTTGCGGCTAATATTCCCTAAAGAGAGATAAAACTTCCTCTAAAATTAATTAAAAAATATAACAAAATCAAAATTTAACAGACATATAATTGAGCTACGCGTTTAAATCTATGAAATTATCAGAATATAAAAGATGTACCAAGCACTGTTGAATTCGGACACTTTTTTCCGAGAGGAACTTCTGTGGCTCTGGGGGGGGGGGGGGGACATTATAGAGTTCCAGGGGGGGAATTGCACATTTTGATCAATGAAAACCTAAAATCTCAAATGTTCCGGAGGGGATATTTCATTGCTCTGGGGGGAATGTCTCCCCCGGGCCAGCCCCTGAATTCAACACTGGTACCAAGTATAAAAATCTTGGGTTGAGGGAAGATTTCAAGTGATTAACTGCTGTTATAATAAAGTATTAATTAAAGGAGTAAAAAGATGAAGACATTTAAAAAAATTAAATTTTACGATTACAAATAGGAGACAAAGATAACCATATTTTATTTACTATTGAAAGGAAGGGGAGGGGGTTACCAAACGACTGATAATCACAATATTAAAGATTAACAAATAGTGCACAAAAATTAAAAGTAAACAAGTTAAGAGTTCTTCATCGATTATTTTTTGTTACAATAAAGTAACAGATAAATCAAGAAAAGATTTTTAAAAAGCAATAGATTATTAAGATTTTAAACTTTATATTTTAAAAAACCAAAAAAATAAGTTTTTTTTTTTTTTTTTTTTTTTTTTTTTTTTAAGAAAAGGGGAGATTTATTAGATAACTTATTTACATTACTAAAAAATTACAAATATGCGTAAAATATAATAGCTCAGTGGTTAGTTGGTAGAATTCGTTATTAACAGGTTCGCTGCCGCTTACATGAAGATGTGATGAGAGTTAATGCCGCGCTGTAGAAGTGGGTTTTTCCCAGAAGCCGATTTCCTTTTTACAACAAAGAATCAGTGAAAGATTTTCCCGCGCAAGTGCGTGACTGGCTATTGGACAACAACCCACATCACGCGCAGGCGCGTGAGTGGCTCCTTAACGTCCTCCTTAACTCTTATCACACGCTTTCGCGTGTTATCATTTAATCATTTCATTTTATGTCTACAATGGATATTTTAGTTTTTTTTTCTCTTACTAGGCGAACGTTAGAAAACACATATAGATTTAAAATAAAAAATAATTTAAATAAAACTCTTATCCTTCTATAGTAAAAAAAAACTAGCCTTAAAAGGAATGACTACTGGAATGATGCTGATGTGGAAGATTTCCGGAACTAACGAATCCGGGTTGTCCACTCCTTCCATGAATCGAATAGACCAATCAGGAAAGGGCTCCGTCTATGCATCGCTATATGGGTTACCATAAGGAGAGGAAAGGTTACCATCGCCAACAATCGCCAAGTTTGTTGCCAACTTGGCGATATATCGCCAAATTTGGTGACCAAAATTAGTTGTCTAAAGTGATGCCAACTTGGCGATAACTGTAATATTTCGCCAAATTTTTAATTTCTTTACAACATCAGTCGTTTGATACATCATTTGAGAGGTTTGCAACTGCTTATTCATTTAAAGGATGTCTTGTGTGTTATCCCCCATTCTGCTCCCCAGGGGGGACACATTTTTAATTTCTTTACAACACCAGTCGTGTTACACAAGACTTGAAAGGTCTGCAACAGCTTATTCATATTATGGATGTCTTGTGTGTCACCCCTACACTCTGCTCTCCCCAGGGGGGTAACATTTTTAATTTCTTTACAACACCAGTTGTGTGACACATCATTTGAAAGGTCTGCAACTGCTTATTCATATTATGGATGTGTTGTGTGTCATCCCCCAATCTGCCCCCCAGGGGGGCACATTTTTAATTTCTTTACAACACCAATTGTGTGACACATCATTTGAGAGGTCTGCAACTGCTTATTCATATTATGGATATCTTGTGTGTAACCCCCCCCCCCACCTCTGCCCTCAGAGGGGGCGCATTTTGTAATTTCTTTACAACACCAATTGTGTGACACATCATTTGAAAGGTCTGCAACTGTTTATTCATTTTATGGATGTGTTGTGTGTCATCCCCCAATCTGCCCCCCAGGGGGGCACATTTTTAATTTATTTACAACACCAGTCGTGTGACATCATTTGAGAGGTCTGCAGCTGCTTATTCATATTATGGATGTCTTTTGTGTTGCCTCCCCCTCTGCCCCCCAGGGGGGCACATTTTTAATTTCTTTACAACACCAGTCGTGTGACACATCATTTGAAAGGTCTGCAACTGCTTATTCATACCATGGGATATTGGCGAGCGCAGCAAGCAGGGGTAGCCAATAATTTGGAATCGCGAAGCGATTACGCGGGGGGTTGGCGAGCATAGCGAGCAGGGGGGCGGGGCCCCCCTAGTTTAAAATAAAAAAGTAAAATAAAACTCCTTTAATACCATAATAATACCTCAAAAACAACTAACTATCAAAAACATTAAAACAAATGTTGTAAAGCTTTTTCCTTAACTTCTATTAGCGGTCTCACAGACCGCTGAGTTTTTCAAGTTTCAGAGTTTAATTCGTAATTTTCAGCGTAACTATACATACTGATCAAATTTTGTTTTGTTTGGAATCCTATTACTATGCTAGGCAATTTTAAATAGCTGAATTTTATTTACACTATCTACCAAAAAGTATTTGTACACTTTCAGTTTTTGACATTTTGTCAAATATTTAAAAATATACTGGTCGGATTCTTCTGGAACTTCAGAAATATAAAGATTATGTTTCACTTTATATTTATTTACATTCATTTGTTAAGCGGGTAATTAGGGGGCCGGCAAAAAAACAAAGAATAATAGAAATATTTGGGATCGCTCTATACATGAAAATGCACGAAACGACTTATCGCTGTAGAATACAAATATATGAATACAGTAGAATATGTACACTAATTTTTGTGAGAATAGCATGTATATTTATGGCGATAGAGCGATTTTTTTGAAAAATTCAAAAAATTCTGGTATGTTTTTTGTTTATATCATGCTGGGTTTTTGACCAAATTTAACGCAAATTTCAGAAAAATTGGCAAAATGCAATAGAAAAAATGTAGCGCAATTGGAATATAAATATATTAAATATTTTATGAAATATGAGTAGTTGTATAAAATAATTTTTATCTGCGCATGCGCGAACTAGAAAAACATTTTTTTACATCATTTAATAGTCAATTCTATGGAGTGACTTATAAAAAAAATCCAATCAAATATCATGAAAATTCAAAAAGATATCATTATTTTAGTGAGATGTTTTTACTCTGCTCTCTAAAAACGGCTGAATCTTAAGGGATTCTCCACAAATTGACATTTTTTAATAACTGACTTTTAAAAAAAAAACTAGTATTGAATTAATACAATATCTAATACAATATTGCTGCTAATAAGTACTTGACAATTGTGATAGAAAAGAAAAAGAGCTTTATTCACATTCAGGGCCAAAACTAAGAGAGGGTTGGGGGAAAAGGGCATGTGCCCCGGGCGCTAGGATGAAAGAGTCCCAAATGTACATTTTGTTTGGCGATTTTTTCCATGTCTATGTTTAGCATGATATTGTCAAAATCGTCCCATTCAAAGCATTTCTCCTATACCAAAGCATAGAAGAATCTAATGATGATGGCATAAAGATCCCGCATAAAGCAGATTTTTTTTTTTCGTTTTGATTCGGTTTCACGATTTTAAGGTATCATTTTTTTTTAAACAAAGCAGACTACTTTAATCAATATTACATATTTTAAGTTTTAAAATAAGTCGGCTATTAATAAATTAGAAAATTTTTCTTTGCAAATACTTTTGCAGATGCTTTGCAAAGAAGAAAAGGGAGGGGGGGGGGAGTTCACCAAAATTCATTGAAATATATATATATTAAATATTTTCTAAAATGTTCTATGTCATGCAATATTTTCAACCAAATATAAAGCCACATTCAGAAAAATTCGCAAAATGTAGTAGAAAGAATAAGGTGCTATTGAAATATAAATATATTAAAAGTTTTCTAAAATATGAGTATTTGTATGAAATATTTTTTAATCAGCGTATGCGCTAACGATAAAATTTATCATTTTACATAATTTAATATTCAACTCTATGGAGCTACCCATAAAAAAATCCGATCGAATTTCGCGGAAATTCAAAAAGTTATTGTGGATCGGAGTGAACTGATTTTCAATTGGTCTCTGAAAGCAGTTGAATGACGTCAGATTTTACGCAAATTGTCAAATCTCTATTTACGTTTTTTACTGGTGATTTACTTCTTTTCTTAGATAATTACCAGAACGAACCTATTTCAGGATAAAAATAATTATAAAAAATCGAAGCATTTGTGTCAAATCTACCCATTGATACATAATTGATAATGGCTCTTATGCAAATGCCGATATCTGCGATCCTGAAATACGTCAAGTTCTCCACTGTTAAATGTGGTGTCGAAAACAACACTGACATCATTCGCATGCATGATGCCAAGAAGAACAGAGCTGTCTGATTTTGAGAAAGGTGTGATCATCGGGTACCACCGAAATGGCCGATCTTTAATCGACATATCTAGCGAGCTTAATTACACCAAAACGACTGTGGCTTATGTGATTAGAAAATGGAAGCTGAATGGTGATTGTCAGAATGCGGCCAGAGTAGGCAGACCGACGAAACTGGGAGATAGAGACCGACGGGTTCTGTCTAGAGAAATTCGGAAGAACCGCAACCAACCAATGTTACACATACGCCAAGAATTTCAACAAGCTTCAGGATGTGTTGTTTCCATGAATACCATCCGTAAGGAAGCTCATCTGCTTAATTTTTATGGCGGTGCTGCCGCCCATAAGCCTTTAATCACCAAGTCCAACCGCGCAGCTCGGTTAAGTTGGTGCAAAACACGCCAGCAATGGACTGTACAGCAATGGAAACAGGTTCTCTGGAGTGATGAATCAAGGTTCACCCTCTACCGTTCTGATGGTAGGGTCTGGGTCTGGCGTCTGCCTGGAGAACGCCTCCTACCAGAATGTATTGTGCCCACAGTTAAATTTGGCGGAGGGGGAATTATGTTCTGGGGTTGTTTTTCCTGGTTCGGACTAGGACCCTTGGTCCCAATTCATGGTAAGCTCAATGCCGATGCCTACTGTAATATACTGGACAACAGTGTACTTCCTACGTTGTGGCAATACTATGGATTGGACCCATGTTATTTACAGGATGACAACGCAAGCTGCCATGTAGCGAGGTCCAGTATGGATTGGTATGCTGATAATGGAGTGCATCGACTCGAGTGGCCTGCCCAGAGCCCAGACCTGAACCCAATAGAGAACCTCTGGGACGAGTTGGATCGTCGAATTAAGGCGGGTGACACACGCCCAAAATCAGTAAAAGAGCTTACCTGCCTTGTGCAAACAGAGTGGAATAAAATACCATTAAATGTAATACAAGGACTAGTTGAGAGCATGCCCAGGAGAGTCGCAGCTGTAATTGCCTCTCGAGGAGGATCTACAAATTATTAAATGTGAACAGGGCCAAAACCAGTCTTTTTTTCCCGAGGCAAACGTGGATTTTGAAGGTACCCCTTTCCCCCTCCTTCGCAAAGCATATTTACAAAGAAAATTTCTCCAATTTATTAATAGCCGACTTATTTTAAAACTTAAAATATGTAATATAAAATAACGTATTCTGCTTTATTAAAATACTCCAATTTGATACTTTAAACCGAATCAAAAAAATTCTACTTTCAACAGGATCTTTAAGGCCCTTGTCCCTGCCCGCGAAGACACTGCTGAGCTAATGCTATTCCTGTGGGGAGGCATTTTTCTAATAACTCTTTCGCATTTTGAAATTTTCAATTTTTTTTTTTTTTGCATGTGATAGCGGAAGTCCCTCTCAAAATCGCTCCTTGACTACTTTTTCGATTTGAGTCATAAATATTTTTTATAAAGTTAGTTTCACTTTCAGAACCGCTTTTGGAAGTGAAAGAAACATTATAAAAATATCTACGCCAAAATTGAAAAAGTAATCACGGAGCGATCTTGAAAAGGACTTCCGCTATCCAATGCAAAACATATTATTTAAAAATGTCCAAATGCAAAAGAGTTAGAAAAATGCATCCCCATAGGAATAGCATTAGCTCGTGAGCATCTTCGCGGGTAGGGGCAGGGACCTTAAGCCATCATCATTAGATTTTTTTATGCTTTAGCATAGCCCAGATATAATAATTTTAACAATATTATGCTAAACATAGCCATGAAAAAAATCGCCAAACGAAAGATACATTTGGAACACTTTCATCCTAGCGCCCGGAACACATGCCTTCTCCCCCCCCCCCCCCTCTCTTAGTTTTGGCCCTGAATGCGAATAAAGCTCTTTTTCTTTTCTATCACAATTGTCAAGTACTTATTAGCAGCAATATTGTATTAGATATTGTATTAATTCAATACTAGTTTTTTTTTTTTTAAGTCAGTTATTAAAAAATGTCAGTTTGTGGAGAATCCCTTAAGATTCAGCCGTTTTTAGAGAGCAGAGTAAAAACATCTCACTAAAATAATGATATCTTTTTGAATTTTCACGATATTTGATTGGATTTTTTTTATAAGTCACTTACTAGAATTGACTATTAAATGATGTAAAAAAAATGTTTTTCTAGTTCGCGCATGCGCAGATAAAAATTATTTTATACAACTACTCATATTTCATAAAATATTTAATATATTTATATTCCAATTGCGCTACATTTTTTCTACTGCATTTTGCCAATTTTTCTGAAATTTGCGTTAAATTTGGTCAAAAACCCAGCATGATATAAACAAAAAACATACCAGAATTTTTTGAATTTTTCAAAAAAATCGCTCTATCGCCATAAATATACATGCTATTCTCACAAAAATTAGTGTACATATTCTACTGTATTCATATATTTGTATTCTAAAGCGATAAGTCGTTTCGTGCATTTTCATGTACAGGGCGATCCCAAATATTTCTATTATTCTTTGTTTTTTTGCCGGCCCCCTAATTACCCGCTTAACAAATGAATGTAAATAAATATAAAGTGAAACATAATTTTTATATTTCTGAAGTTCCAGAAGAATCCGACCAGTATATTTTTAAATATTTGACAAAATGTCAAAAACTGAAAGTGTACAAATACTTTTTGGTAGATAGTGTATAATAGTCCTGTATATAAAGTTTTACAAAAGAACAAAACAAAATATAGTATTCTGAGAGTTACTTTAATATTTTGATATAATAGATTAATCTGCTTGACAGACTACTTACAGTAATTTTGTCACAACAATTAAGGGTTAAAGTTCTGAATAAAATGAGCGCCTACAATTAAAAAAATTTTTGGACATTAAATCTCACTGTTCTGTTTAAAACTTTTAGCTTAGTAGTCAAAGGTAAAACTCAAAATTAATTAGGAGAAAACTAAGTTGTTTTAATCCCTTCAGTTTAAGTCTAGAATTACCCCCTCCTCCTTCGAAATCAACGTTATAGAAAATAGGTACCATTTATAGCCGAGAAACCACTTAAAAATATCTTAGGAATATCCCAAAAGAACTGATTCTATCAAAAACAAACATTGTCAAGACAGATATCTTAGAATTTGAAATTAAAAATAAAACGAGTACCCATATTCATATTTTTGCCGAATTCTATGTCAAAATGTTGCCTTAATTGTTAACAAAATAGTGATGCAAGGAAAGACCAAATTATCAATCCGCCCAGCCTCTATTTGTTTTACATATTTTAAGTTGTTAAAGCCTTTACGATGTTGTAATTATGATAGGGCTTTATTTTGTATATTTTGAGGATTATAATTTAGTAATTAGTCGATAAAGAAATGCATGAATGATAGCTGTTTTACATGTACAACTGATATCACCAATCTTAAACCATCGTTTTAATTTTACGTCAATACTACAATACTTTATTTCAATAATCCGAAGATTTTATAATTTCATAAATTTAACCTGACAGAAATTGTCATAACTACTTTGAAGCGGTCTCCATCGAAAGATGACAAAAAGGCACGATAAACTTATAGGATGGAATTTTTGTACTAAACATCTTGTGCTCTTATAATAAAAATTCACCTAGTCTAAAGTATCTGATAATAGTATAAAAGTTTCAAATGAAAGAAAACGTCGGTAGTGTTTGTAGTTAGACTGTGAAAATTAGGGGAGGGGTGGGGTCATCGGTGTGTGAGATAAGTAACGTCAATTAAAGGTTAACTTAAAATGTGGTCGTATACTAATTGAAAATCTTTTTTTTTTTTTTTAAACCATCTTGGTCCTTTAAGGAAAATATCGAAGGTTAGAATCCTGCTACTAATTGACTTTGAATTTCCTCTTGCGAAAAAGTTTTTGTACACTCATGTTTGCCCCCCCCCCCCCCCCCCCAAAAAAAAAAAAAAATCTCGCACATTATTTTTAATTTCCTTACTTATAATAGATATGCACTGTTATTCACTCTGTATACACATATTTCAAATATCGGATATAATAAACAATATTTAATATATAAAATGTTTACCCTCACTTACGAATCATTTTTGAAATATTTTAAAAATAATGAAAAATGCAAATTATAATATATTGATAAGTTCGTAGAAGCAAAAGCTCTTCTGGCCGTAGGAGGAAACTTACTTCATTGCAAATTTATCTCGAATAGATTAAAGATCTCGATAATAGATCTCGAATAGATTCTAGCTTTTTCATAATTAGTTGCGATATTGAATTTTTTTTTCATAGCCCACTATTGGGCTATAACCAGTAATCATGAGGTTAACACATAAAAAATTCTTAATACATCCACCCTAAATAATACCTCAATATCTTTAAAAAATACTTGTACATAAAAATCAGAAGCACTTTGAACTGATAACCTCGTCTGTTGGGGTTTAACGCTCTTGCTTAGTAATTTAGCTAAAACTTTGAAGTAGAATTGTAAAAATTCAACAAAAATATTGACTATCGGTACTCATTTTATTCAGAATTTTAATCTCTATAACATTTGAATTGAGAATGCTTTTGATAAAAATAGTTTTTTTTTAAGATTCTTTTATGATAATTAATAAAGGCGTTTTTTTTTTTTTTCGATTATAAATATATTCATTCTAGACCTACAGGGATATAAACAATTTTCAACTTTCCCCTAATTGATTCAAATTTCGACCTTCCACCCCTCCACCACTGGGCTCCAACTAGTTTTATACACTTTAAAATTCTATGCGTTTTTTATGAGGAGCACTTAGAATTTATAGCATAGAGTGCAATATGAAGGGGTGATGGAGGAATGGGGAAATGGAAATTTCGAGTGGTGAGAAAAATCTTATTTGGCAATTTATTGTGAAAATAAAATAGCACATAGAGCAGATTGTATTTATTTTAAATTAAAAAGTTTTACAGAATTTTTAAACTTTAAGTTCTGTTACCGTATGGGATGGGGAAAATTCAAAAACAAAATTTTGAGGGTGAAATTCAGATGAAATTTTTAATGAAATGAAAGTGATGTAATCAATTGCTAATGAAATTTAGGATTGATTATTCACTATAAAGTAACAAATACGGTAGAAAATAAATTTTAAACACTTTAATCTCTTGTATTTTGTAGAAGAAGGCAAAAAGGATAAGGGAAGTTTGATTTGTTACATTAAACATTAGAAATTTCGCCCTTGTAATAAACGCCCACGTATAAAATAGTTATCTGACAATGATATATATGTAATTAACAGAAAATAATAGAAAGATTTACTTCTAGGTCATGCTAAATTATAACAAAAAATCAACAATCTTATCCGAGTTTTCTATTTTTAGTTATTATGAATCAAGTAGAAGGGAAATATCCTCCTCAGCCCTGAGACTAATATTACGAAGGACCACAAAAATCATTTTAAATTTTTTATAAAAATCTTCAAAGATCTATCAGTCAATATATCGATGCTTATAATGTGCACGCATTCATTAAAAGAAGTCTAAAAGTAATCTCAACAATTCTAGAAGCATTTTAATTAATTTAAAAAGTGTTCATTAGTGACTCCTGGAGGCGAAATCAGGACTGAAGAGGTTAAAACAAAATTTAACACATTAAGAATAAATATTTACTTACTTCCTAACTAGAAATCCTTCTCAATAAGGGATTCAAGATGGAAGTCTTTTACGCTCCTTTGGTCCCGTAAACAATGATCACGTCACTACTGAAGCCCATTCTGATTGGCTGACAGGTGAAACTAGGATATTTCATGTATTTGTACTATGCGCTGGTAAATAAAATACCCCGGTTACAGATAAAATTTTATTAAACTTGCTGATTTCTGAAGCTTTACAAAAACTAGTTTTGTAGGTTTACAGATTTTTTTTTACAGTGTACTAGATATTATATTATTTACTAAAGTACTGATGAGTTTGTTCAAAAAATTGCATCGTACAAAATTAAAGAGAGAAAAATACAGTCGAGTCTCTATATAACGAAATCCACCGTTCCAGTAAAAAAATCGTTGTATAGAGAAATTCGATGTATAGAGAATGATGTTAAAAATCGTATTTAATGTGTGAAATTTGAACAAATATTATTTTTGATCTTTTGAATTAAGAATTTGAAATGTTTAAAATTAAATATTAAACTAACATTTTATTTCTTACTTATTTAAGCTGTTTCAAAAAAGAGAACATACATTTATTTGAAAGCTTAATGAAAATCAAATAAGGAAGACTTGCATTAATTTCAGACGAACAAATCTGTGATTTTTTTGTTGTTTTGATTTTAAAATTGTTATGCTCTCAAAAAAAAAAAAAAAAAAAAAAAAAAAAAAAAAAAAAAAAAAAAAGGCTTAAATTTTAGCAAGGAAGGAAAAATTGTGGTTAACATTTTCCTCCATTTGAAGGCCTCTCTTATGTGCCTCTCATTGATTCCTCTCTTACATGTGTATGAATCCAATTGACTGTGTTTTGAGAAAGATGTGGAAAGGTGTGTGGGAGGTGGGATGAATTCATTGAATTTAAAGAACAAGGAGAGAAGTAATTAAAAAAAAAAAAAAAAAAAAAAAAAAAAACACCTCAGCACTGACGATAAATCAAAAATAAGTGATGTAAAATTGATTCCATATGATTTCGAACAATTTATGAAAAAATTCGTTACATGGAGATAGATATTTCACTATATAGAGATTGTTTTTAATGTAATCATGCGAAAAGGGGACCGTTCCTACTAAAAATTCTTATATAGAGGAATTCGATACATGGATTTTCGTTATAGAGAGACTAGACTGTATTTTATCGAATTTGTTCTTAAAATATTTCACTTGATTTTCTAAGTAAAGTATAAAACTTTAAAACACAAGTAGATAGATTCTAGAGCTAAGATGGACTTGAGATCCGAGCTAGAGCCCGGATTTAAAATTGGCTCAAAGCAGAAATTTTATTTATTTAAAGATTGGGGGAAAAAACTTGCTTTTTTAGAAAGCAACTATGTTTTTAAACTAAAGTGATTTAAAATCTTTTAAAATTTTTTTTGAAAAGGAACTGAACTATTACTGATAAGATATAAGAAGAAACTTTCCATCTCAAGGGTTCTTAAATTATGGTACGCGTATCAATACTGGTAAGTGAAGTTCTGTTCAATGGTACGCAAAAATCCTTGAAAAAAAAAAAAAAAAAAAAAAAAAAAAAAACAGCTTAACTTCTTCGCTCAACAAGCGCAAAACGTTTTGACACATTTACAAATTCATTTTTTAACAGAATGATATAAAATTGGAAGGCCCGACTATGGAAGAGATTTTGATTAGAACTTAGTTTTCCATTTTATGATAATTAAACTATCTATCCAGTTCTAAGCTATTTCGATCACATGATCACCCGTTTTTCTCCTGCTTTTCGACCGGTTTTTCTGCTTTCGTCGGGAAATGTGCTCAAAAATGTCAACTTTGAAGGCTTGTTATGAAAAGGCTTGTTTTTTAAAAAACAGAAAATTGAGTGCAATTAGACAGTTTCTGAATAACAACATCTGCTATTTTCATGCATTTCCGAACAAAAATAAATTAAAGCATGTGTCACAAAGTTGCTCTTTTTGATTTAAGAACACCCTTAATCTTCCACTCTATTTTCTTGATTTGCCAGTTTACGAGCTCAGTGTTGCCTGCTCTCTGTTATTACTACTTCGTCAGCGTTTGCTTTCACTTATTTTAATGTAATTTCGATTAGACTTTTTAGACAACTGGAACTAATGCTTCTGTAAGTTGTTGAGTTGATCTTTCATCCTCTCTGAAAAAAAGAAAAGGTTTTCTTCTATTTCTGTATTGTAAGTGCATATATTATTTACTTCAAGACCTTCGCTCATTAATAAACAATTTATTTTCAGAATTTATGATATAAACATAAGCACTCGTACAATGTCGTAAAATTTGGCGAACAAAGCGATTTCAAATCCATATTTTCCCCCCATGTTTAACAAAGAGTATTTATGTTCTACATTTAATCCTTTGGGGTCTGGTGTATTATTAATAGTGCATGTCTTTTAATGAAGTATTATTTTGTTTTAAGAAATATTTTTGCTACTGTTTACATGTAGTAATATTAGTATGCGACTATGCATTCACTATATGACTTCATTTATGTTTATGCATTTTGTAATAATAAATAATAATTATTATTTGCTTAATTCTTTTTGTGCCGTTTGCGATTCTTTTATTTTAAACATATATTTCACTCTTTAAATTTAAAATAAAAATTACTTTCCTGAAAGAATGATGCGTAATAAAGATAAAAAAGTATTAGAAAGTTGTAATATAAGTGAAATTTTATTATAATACAATATTTTCCAAACATCTCCAAAAATTCTTCCTTAGCCTATTGTCATATGAATATTAATTGAATAGTACGCAAAACAACAACATTCGTTATCTTTCAGACAATGAAATATTCGTTAAATACCAATCAATGTATTTGGATAGTTAGTATTAATGTTATTAACGTAAAAAATTTTTTTTTCTAAAAAAAAAAAAAAAAAAAAAAAAAAAAAAAGATCAAAAAACGGTTAAGTGCATCAATATTTGTCACCCAAAAATGATACACTTTGAGATTTTCCGCTGGTAGTACGCGGCAGAATGAACTTCTATTTATTGACACGTAGGACTAAAAGTTTGGGAATCCCTGTTCTATCTAATTCTGAAGCCTTTGAATGATCAGTTTTTGGTAACATGAGAGGCTGTGGTATATCTCTTGTCTATTGTCGTTTTCTTATTTGAATTCTTTCCCAGAATTATTAGAAAACATAATCCAAGTAATCTGCCGTAGTTGTATAATGGTATTTTAAAAGACTCACTCGTGATTTTTGCAGATTTCTGCCAGTGATTAGGTATAAAAAAAATAAATTTATTATTTTTTAAAAATAGATTTTCAGTAATCTTAAAACCTTGTTATGAGAGAATATTTATGATTAATATTTATTTCTTTTTACTTAAAAAAAAAAAATTACGCGAGAAAATTAATTTTGAAGCATTTTTAAGGAGTTATTATAAATTCCGTATCCCGCATTCTGATATCGGATTTGTGTTGACACAAAATGTTTGACACAAAAAAACGAGCCCAGAGTCATCTCTGATAGATACTCTCCCTTTCTCCAGGGCCGTAGCTAAGGGGGCGCTATGGGCGGCTCAGCCCCCCCCCCCCCTAAAATATTTTGAGCCCCCCCCCTGGAAAAAGTTCCAAGGTCACTAAATGTTCCGAAAAAACAAATGAAATTATGTTCAAAAATCTAATTTAGTTTTGAGACCCTTTCACAGTTTTGCCGAGTTACTAAATTGTACCTAAAATACGTGTTTCAACACTCCCTCATCCTATTGGTACATAGGAAGCTAACAGGATGTTTAATTTTACACCAGTTATACATTCAAAATTTTCATCATCATATACTTTTCTTAGCATAAAATGAAGTTATTACAACAGTTTAATGAGAAACATAGTACCTACAATGTGAATATGCACTAATTTATCTTTCTGCATTAGAGAGAGAACAAAAAAATATGAGCCCCCCTATATTCCCCTGAGCCCCCCCTATCGTACACTTTTAGCTACGGCCCTGCCTTTCTCTCATACACATACAGAGAGAAAGAGAGAGAGAGAGACGGGGAGAGGCAGAGATAGATACGTAGATTAGAGGTCTGCACGGGCCGGAATTTCCAGGCCCGGCCCGGCCCGTAGTAAAGTTATTTCGGCCCGGCCCGTTGTAAAACTCAAAAGTTCGGCCCGGGCCCGGCCCGGCTCGTTTAAATTTTTGTATTTTAGGCCCGGCCCGTCTTGGCCCGTTACAATTTCTGCGATTTCTAAAAAATTCAGATTTTTATCATATAACTAAGATTCTTTTAAAGAATACTGCATACATATCTATGGAATGATTTTACAGTATATTTTACAGCAAATACACATTAACAACATTAATGATTACTTAGATTCTTAGGCTTTCAACATTCGAATAAAGATTCATTAAAAAATTAATATGGCTTAGAATAAAAAAAAAAAAGAAAGAAAGCTAAAAACATGGTTAATTTTGAAGCTGTTTAATAAAAGAAGATTTATAAATATATTTCTATATCATTTTATTATAGATTTCAAATCTAAATTCATTCTTAAATTCAAAGAAGCTCCTTTCTGATACATTTCTAAATTCATTTTTTTTCTCAGAAACGCATAAGATTAGCAGATATCTTCATTCAGAAACTATATAATCGAATGGCGTTATCCATTTTTTGATACAAGCAATTTAAGAATACTGCAAACAAATAAAATATTGTGATAATTAGCGTTTTGAATAGAATTTTCGGAAGCAATAGTAAGGGAAGGGAGAAAAACCTGCAATCATATGAGAAACTATTATAACTCAACAAGGTTATACAAGTATTTTATTTACCAAAAATGAAAAACGCTATTCGATTCCAAATCCCTTCAATAGTTAGGCTTATCACTTTTATATTTTTACAATTTTAAATTAATCAGAAAATGTGTCAAACTTTCGCATTATTGAGAAATTAATTTAAAAATCATCAAGAAGTATATATCCGAAGACTAAGCTAACATAAGTTCTTTATCGCTGTTAATAATTTTACAAATAATGTTTTCTGCCAATAATTAAGTCTAGTACCGGTCCGGCCAGTCTATATGTGGAAAAATAGTGCAAGCGTGATCTCGGATCGGCATGAGTCAGCTAAAAAAATATTAAAACGGGTTACACATAATGTAATTTTCCGATGCCGATACACTGTGCATTTTTATACTGAATCTGTCAAACTAGTGGCTGGCCACATTTATACTTATTCTCGTTAAAACCATTTTCGTTGAAAATACCTCATATTTTATTGTTTCTGCATAAATCTTCAGAACGGGCCGGCAGGTCCGAAATTTTTTTTTATCAGCCCGGCCCGTCTGGCCCGTTCAATTTTTTTGCCGGCCCGGCCCGCGGGCCGGGCCGGATATGGGCCACGGGCCAGGCCCGGGCCCGTGCAGACCTCTAACGTAGATAGAGAAAGTGTGACAGAGAGGAGCGAAAGAAATAATGAAATACACCTATAAAATTAAGCCTTAAAAAGAAAAAGAAAAAATACCATAGTGACGGTTCAAAGTGTATTCTAAACATAACTTGCAACCATTTGAATGTGGTCCAAAATCGTTCATACTTCCTACAAATACTAAAAAAAAAAAAAAAAAAAAAAAAAAAAAAAATAATAATAATAATAATAAAAAAGAGTAAAAAACTTTTTTTGTTATTTACTGGGAAACTGATATTTCGCATTAATTAGATTTAATGAATCTATTAAAAGTTACCCTACTTTTACCAAATAATTAAAAAAAAAAAAATCTTAATTTTGCATCCAACAAAGCGGAAAAAAACTACATACCTAATTTTTCCAGTTGTCGATTCAGTTTTGTTAATGAGCTTTTCAAACTACACTTAAGCATATGCATGACAGAATGCATTATGATAATACTTTATCTTTTTCTTCAAAAGAAACGAACAGGAAGCAATCTTAATTTGTACTGTAACAACTTATTTGGTTTGTTAACCGTTTAGACGCCGAATTAGTATCTCAATGTAATTATAATTTTGTTTTTCTTATATTACAGCTTCAAATGTTTTAATTTATGCATACAAATTTAAAAAATACCAAGAAAATATATTTCTGAAGTTTTTATTTTGGCTGTTTTCATTTCAGTGTTCACATTTTGGAACGTGATTATTGATTGAAAACCTATGCAAATATAACAAATTATTTTCCGCTATATGCTATTGTATATTGTTCTTGAGTATTTTCTCGAATTCCAAAAACAGTTAGATTTCTAGCAGTCGAATGTAATTAATATAGAGAAACCGATAAAAGCAAATGTTATACTTTTTATGCAAATTAATGAATTTACATATTCCTTAATAACTGATTAATTTAAGAAATAAATATCACAGTCCAAAATACTTTTTAAAAAAGAAGTCTTTAAAAACGATGAAAAGCTGATATAAGTATTTTTGATAAGAGTTCCTCGTATAAGATGATTTTTAACCATATCGACACAAAAATTTATATTTTCTTAAAATTTAGTCGGCCCGGGCTAATCGATTGTTTATAAGAGCGGGGCTTGACCAAATTTTTAACTTATATAATCACGCTGGGCTTATTACGAGATTTTACTTTTATACCAGTATGTGTTATGGGCTGGATGCTTAACTTTTATACCTCGCCGGCCCAATATTGTTTGTTTTGTATCGAAATGGACCGGACTAAAAAGATCTTTGTACGGGTACGGTGATCTTTGTACGGGGAGACCCAACAATTTCGGCCCGTGTCTCTTATTAGTGTTTGCAAAATGCAAGTGATAATAGCTTTTTAGCTCGGCACTTTATTAGGCCAGCTAAAAGATCTTTCTATGGCTTGGAGCGGATTTATAATTTTGGTCCATATAAATATCTTATAAGTCTTATTAGTGCAACTGTAAGACATTTGTGTTACACTGATTATATTCTTTGAAATTATAAATTATCAAAGTAAAAAAGAAAAAAAAGAAAGAAAGAAAGGAAGAAAGAAAGAAAGAAATAAAGAAAAAGAAAAAAAGAAATAAAGAAAAAAAAATCAAACTATGGGAGAATATGCTTTATAAACGAATAATACTTACAGATAAAATGATCAAATGAAAATAAAATACTTAAATTTTTCTTGGATATAATTCAGTTTCCTTTTACGCAAAAAGTAAAATGTTATCAAAATAATTCACAACTCAAATCTATGTTTAGAAATTGCGATTGACCTTCAAGGGGGGGGGGGGAATCTCAATTTAGGAATCGCTCAATAAATTTCTTTTTGGAAAATTTTTAATTAAGGATCAATCGAAACAGGTTTTTAATTCCGAATTTCGGTGATCAGTACTAACAATTAACAGTAATAAATAACAAAACATGAAGATTGATGACATTCAGTGCATTCATTTTTCCTAAAATCCTGAAAAATGCAGCATACCAGCGTCACATGTTGAGCGATTTACACCAACACTTAACAACTTAATATAACAGTCTAACTAAATCTGAAATTCGATGAAAGTTCGAACATTAGTACTTGAGATAGAACTAATGCAGAAATCGCAGAAAATGTAGCATAGCAGCGCTACCCGCAGGCGCGATTTACATCAAAAGTTAATCAGCAGCAACTTATGTTAACGTGTTTTACTGAATTTGAGGTTTGATGAAAACCCATACATTAGTTCTTAAAATACATTTCTTTATTATTTTATTTTATTTTTTATTTATTTATTTATTTATTTTTATTTTATTTATTTATTTATTTTTTATTTATTTATTTATTTTTTATTTCATTTCATTTATTTTATTTTATTTTATTTTATTTTTTGAAATCGTAAAAAATACAGCATAGCAATTCCATCTCTTGGAAGATTCACAACAATAGTAACTAATCTACAACTTATGTCTACGTCTAACTGAATCTAAAGTATTATTAAATTCAGTACATTACTTCGTGAAACAAAGAGCCTCAAATTTTTTGTCACATACAAACTCACAGACATTTCTTAAATGCAATTAAACAGTGTTTAGGGGCTTGAAAAATATAAATCAATCAAAACCCTGAGGTCGAATGTTTTCACAAATCTAATGCTTTCTTCTGATAAACATAGAAGACTATGGAAAGAGACGAAAGATTGAAAATGGAAGCATCAGTTTAACAGTTATCCTAGGACGTATACATAAAACTTATATATAAAAGAGTTTATAACCTCGTTCGTTGGAATTGGTTAAAAAAAAATAAATACATAAATTGTTAATGTCTCAATCACTACAACGCAAGTATAAGTATGCTTTATATGAATGCTAAATAAGAAATAATTTAATAAAAAGAATATTGCTCAGTTAAACTGACGGCATTGAGCTCACAGGCTATATGATCTAATTGTATATTACAGCCTTCTATTTTCAAGATATAATGCCCTTCGAACAACAAATTAAGGGGAGAAATAGCCCCCTCCATTTCCCCTCTTTATACTTCATCATTGAATATCAAAAACTAATCAGAGATACGCCCTATCATACAATAAACCTACATCCAAAATTCGAAGCAATTTCGGTGTACATTCGGATAATTTTGATAAAAATCCATTTATATAATTTAAGAGTATTTCCCATTCCATCCTTTATATTTAATCATTAAGCCTCCAAAACTATACAGAGATTCATTTCATTAGAAAAAACCTACATCCAAAATTTATAGCAAATCGGATAATTCTGCATAAAAACCCATTTATCAAATTTAAGGGGGTAATCGCTCGTGTCCCTCTTTATACTTAAAAAAGAACCCCACAACTAATGAGGGAAGCGTCTTATCACTATGAAACTGTATCTAAAATTTGAAGCAAATCGGTTAATTCTGCATAACAAACCATTTTCCTAAATTAAGAGGGACAGTCCCCCTGATTCCCATTTTATATATATGCAATGAATTCCCAAAACAAATCAGAGAAGCACCTTCTCAGAATGAACTTATATCGAAAATTTGAAGCAAATTACGTGAAAAACTCATTAACCTAAATTAAGGAGCTCCATTCCCCCCTCTTTATACTTATCCAATGAACACACAATACTAAGCACGGCAGCGCCTCATCAGAATGATATAAAATATCTAAAATTTTAATGAAATCTGATAATTCTACATGAAATCCCATTTATCTAAATTAAGGGGCAGGGATTAGCTTCATTCTCAAACGTACCCTATAAGTCAAAACAAAACAATCATACTTGTATTGTGCTTTTGTGAATCTTACATCTGCAGTTTTAACGAAGCAGCTGGAAATCTACAGAAATGCAATTTCAAATACAAAATACTTGAGAAAATCATTTCAAAACACATTACCAAAATACTTTCGTTTAGTCGGGTTAAAATACAAAATACAAATGTATTTCTAATACATGTATATTCGATATTGCCCATCTCTGACAGTAGTTAACCTTCCCATAGATTTTTCGAAACGAACCGCTAATGATTAAAACCTACATTTGTATTAAAATGCTGAAAAAGAATAACGAATCTTCCAAAATGAACCTCTGCCATGGGTTCTGACTGTCTTCGGCAGTGTAGACCGGACCTCTTCGCGAGCATCTTTCACCGTTAAAAATCTACATTCAAATTTATCTTTCTCTAAATCTAAAGGAATGTCCGATACGACTCCAAGCTTTCTGCATCCGCGTATAGCAGACGTACTCTGCCGGAAAGTCTGAAGAGAATCGTAATTTGATTTGAAAGAAAAAAATTCTGCAGTAAAAGAAAAAAAAACCAGGCCCATGAAACTTCAAATAAAAATCCCCCCCCCCCCCGGGTCGGCTGTGGTTAAAAAAAAAAAAAAAAAACTAAAAACGGTAAAACAATCGAAAAACAAGTTAAATGAGCAAAACCTAATGGAAATTGGATCGATAAAGTCCGTGGGGGGGGGGGGGGGCGCCCGAAAGTGTATATAAAAACTTCTATAAAATCGTAAGCAAAATTGAAAAAATCAGGCCCATAGAATCCGAGAAAAGGATGTGCCGTTAGTGTTCGATAATTGTGGTAAAAGATGTTTATCTTTTGGAAAGCATCCTTTTAAATGTAAATGTAAAGTATTTGTAGACGAGCTCTAAACTCATATTGCGGGACTACTGCCAGCATAGAATACATTAGTAATCTCATATTAAACTAATAAAATGCTTTTAAATTTTATTTTTGGAGTTTGACAACTCTTAATAATTAAGACAATCGTCTACATGTCATATTATCTCCGATCCACCGATTTTCAGTAATTAAATGGAGGGGGTGGTCGGAAAAAAGATCTATTTTTTGTTTGTTTTTAATGAATGTTCATCTCTGTAAATTTCAACAGTACCTTTTGCACTGTCGCCATCATTAAAGTAGTTGGATGTGCTATCCCAAAACTTTCTTCTATCACTTACATACATTTTAACATTTCGAAATTCAGTTACGCATGTAAATGCGTTAATATTATTAATTAAATACTATACCAACTATGATTTTGATCTTAAATTATTTCTACTTCAGTCAATCGGAGTAAAAACGAGTTTCCGTCTCTGCATAATCCGATGAACAATAAAACGATAGGCAGAATTTTTTTTTTCAAATTCAGGAGGGATCTACTCGCCATACTAAAAAACAACCATGCACATAAAATTTGGTTCATTTCTATGCATAACTTTCTACACTTTTTGATGGTAAAATAATGAAAATAGCACAGGTATCGTGATCATAGCACCTCCTTCCGGCGATTTTTTGCAAATTCAGGGAGGGACTGCTGACCATAGCCAAACACGTATAGAAAATATTTCATTCAATTCTATGCATAACTCCATACACTTTTTTGTGGCAAAATATTGAAAATAGTCCAAAAATCGCTATTGCAGCGCCTCCTTCCGGCGGATTTTTTTCTAATTCAGAGTGGACCAACTAGTCACACAAAAAATTTGGTTCATTTCTATACATAACCAGTGTTCTCGCTGTCGCTCGCCAATGCGCCAAATTGCAACTAAATTCTTCATTTGGCGAGTAAACAGGCGATTAGATTCGCCAAATTGCTAGTGCTCAATTTTTTTTAGCCTCCGATGCTATTTCTTTCAGACAAGCTAAAAAATGTCATGT
Source organism: Maratus speculifer (assembly GCA_964019185.1). NCBI lineage: Eukaryota > Metazoa > Arthropoda > Arachnida > Araneae > Salticidae > Maratus > Maratus speculifer. Next base: position 30,044,463 of record OZ025295.1, read on the forward strand.
CGTTAGCCCTGAATTTTCTACACAACCGATTTTGATAATTATTTTTTTAAATGAAAACTATTTATTTGTAGTTGTGCCCATTTTAGCTATTTTTTAATTTATTTCCAGTTTTATATTTTATTTTTAATTTTAAATGCTTTTTACGATATTTCTTAAATATGATGGCAACTCAGTTTAGCTTTTCTCTGGATAATAAAAATTTATTTTCCATTATCACTTTTCACTAGTCAGAAGCTTTATTTCATCAGTGAACATGTCCTCGCATTTAAAAGAAAAAAGTCAATTGTTTTCGTAAAATTTAACCACAATAAAATGATTGCGTATAATTATGCACTAATTGAGGTAATATATATATATATATATATATATATATATATATATATATATATATATATTGACTGAGAAATAATAATAATAATGTAAATAAAATAAGATAAAATAATTTATGATAAAAATTAATGTCTAAAGAAAAATTTCAAATGAGGAAAATGATGTCATTCAGCAACCAGATAAATGGGAATTACAATATTATTACGGATGCCTTTTTCATATTATTAATAACAGTAACTGTAAAATAATGCACACACTACACAAATTATTCCATAGGCACTGATTATATTAAAAAACACTTTATTAAAAGAATAACACTCACTCGCAGCTCACTACTGCATTATCGTCTGCACATTTCTCAAACACAACTTTGGAATAATAATATAAAAAACACTTTACTTCTTTTCACTTTCTGGACACTGAGATTTTAATTATAGGTAGCACGGTATAGTCTGCCTACATGGAACATACCGGCCCCCATTGACATGTTTCACATTCAATAACTCTTTTTTTTACCAAGTACACTAATTACACAAATAAATACAAAAGGTCACTTATGTTTACTGAAATATAAAATTGAAAGAAAAAACGATATAACACTCACAGATACATATATATATTTATCTTTTATCTTTTTTTTAAGTACTGTGGTTTTCAGGCATAGGAAAATACATAATTTACTAATCGATCTTTTAAAAATTCCATTCCGAGTTTTTACCTGAACTACGCGAAATTTCTCATCATTACTGTAATATAGTTCAATAATTCTGCCTAATGGCCACTTATTGTTTGGTGTATTTTCCTCTACTAACAACACTTGATCTCCTATTTTTACATTATCCTTTTCAATTCTTCACTTACCAAATCTTACAATTAATTTCAATTATTGATTAAATTAAATAGAACTTTAACTTTAAATTTAATTTTTTAACAATTGATAAATAAACTTTTTAGCCGTTGCTTTAATATCATTTAAACTTTAGTGCTAAACAGAAATATTAGAAAGGAGATAAAAGTGATAAAAACTGCTAGTATCCTACTGAATTTAAATCCTATCAAAACCCCTCTCTTAACACTTTTATCTAAAAAGGAGAGGCGACTACAAGAATATTAAAATACACCACTATAGTTTTAATCCTCTTAAGGATAGCCTAACACACTAGTGCATCCTGACCATGTCCATATTTAGAACAAAAAAGGATAACATCTTAAAAAGGACCATTATCTCAACAGCACTTAATCACCTGCACACTAACTCCAAATATATTAATAAATCTTTAAAGAAGACACAATAACCGGGAATAAACAATAAAATTAGCCAAAGTTCCAGCTCAGCCTAACACCCAAAATATTCAAATATATTTATACACAAAATAAAAACTTTTATATAGTATTTACACACATCAAAAAACAACTTTTAGCAGGTAGGTAGTCACTTAAAATTACTCTCATACCAACAAGATCCACTCGATCTGGCTCCTAGGTTTTAAAACATATTCAAGAATATTGATATACTGCTTTTATATACCTTATACACACTTGAAAAAACCCTACATATATTTCAACAAGAACACAGCATGTCAATACCTTACACTTATTAAACTTTTTCAATATTGTAATATTCATTAAACAATCTTCAAAGTCCATAATAGGAAGAAATTTCAATTATCATATACATTAATAATATATCTTACACAATTAACTGTTTTAAACAATATAAAAATATTATTTTCACATATTGAATAAATAGATCAAAAATCTTTAATATTCAATTATAAAATTTAAGAATGGTGGAACCCCATGATTATATTAAAAGGTAACCAAATCTCATTTTTACAATATACAAACTTCCCGGTCTGGCATCAACACATGACTCCATTCTCAAAAATAATCCTATCCTTCACAGCAGCCAATTTCCAATAAAAACAAAGTTTCAGCTACAACATCTCCTAAGAATCCGGAGGACACATATTATTAAATTGGTACATAACATTCATACAACTTTCAGCGCCGTGTACACCCGGCTACCCTTTCACACTCTCCCAATTTGCCTGGGGCCCTAGGTCTTCATACCTCACTCTCTCGAAAAACACAAAATCACATAGGCAAGAGTTGTAGCACGGATACAGATTACTTTAATTCAGACAATCACAAATAAACCTCAAATAATAAACTATTGTTTTCATACTTAACATATTAGGACAGATCAACCAATGTTGACACCAAGACCATAGAAACTCCTTATTGCCGAGAAATAGTCCTCCAGTACAAAAACACTTTCACAAAAATTAGACTCTCCTCACAAGCCCTAAAACTTACACAGCTGACTGAATATACTATCACATGATTGTTTCTGTCACTCAGCGAGGAGCAAAGTTAACATCTGAAAATCAATCCCCCTCCACTAAAAACAGAAACATTTAGCAAATTTAACATCAGTTTTCAAAACAAATATTTTCATTCCGAAAAATCTCCATTAAATATTCAAAAATTCAGCCCAAGAATTGACAACAAGCAATTCCATGAGAGTCCATCACATACTAAACACCTCCAACTAAACCAAGTTTAGCCCATAGGGTTCATTCGCTCTTACACTACAACATGGTTCCAACAAACTATTGCTCTTATATTCACTGGAGATTGAATTTTATCTGACCAAGTCTAACACACTTAGAAAACTTGACAAGCCAGCTGAAAGATGTTCCTTCCACATTCAGGAGACAATTCTAACAACTTCAAAAAAAAAAAAAAAAAAAAAAAAATGCAATCCTCCAGTTGAATCTAACACAAAATATTTAAATCTGTTCTATTACATTAATATAACAGAAAGTTTATTAATTTATTTCCATATCTGTTTCAACATTTCACAATTGCTTAAACTCAATACCAAATAAAAAAAGATCCGCAAAAAGATCCATCAACTCAATCAAAAAATGGATCAGATCTTCAAAAACTCCTTCATCAAAAGAGTTGAATTCTTAGCCTTACACGTGATCAACTTTCAACTTCCAATTAACAAAAGTCAACTCTAAAAATTATTTCTCAAATTAGCACTGAGCAGGCATGACACTAAACAACTGCAAAAAATCCTTTAACCAAAACTCCATAGCAAAAGTTTCCAAATTCTGATTACACCAAACTTGCTTAAACCATACTCCACTCTGACAACTACCTCTCAACCAACAGAAAAGCTTCAGCGGATCTTCAAGCTTTCGTGGGGTGGTCATACACTATTCACTTAAGATATCCAACGCAGAAGATTCTACATTTCTGTTCACCAGAGAGGGTAAGTAAACAATTTAAATCTTTAAATATACTGATCCCTAGAATATGCTATTCTCAAAAGACATGACAATTGTACTGCCCACAACGGAAAACCTATAACAACAACAGCAAGCTATCCACAGAGAACTTAATGTATATATTCAATACTTATTCTAATTTAATCTTTCCAATTTGGGTATCTGTGTAGCTCCAAGTTTCGGGATCATGCCTTTCACATTTCCCAAAATAGAAAGTATCTATTGCTATTTTTGTGATTTATATTAAAAAATATTGCACAATTACAGGAAAACTACATACTAAATCAACTACACTTAAAACAGAAATAAACAAACATTAATTATTCATTTTATCTGTAAAAATAAATTATATTTAATACATATTTCATTGAACATTTGCATACACATTTAACAGGACAAAAATAAATGTACCAGGCCAAACTCGAAAATCCTAACACTTAAAATGGTGGATCTCTTCCATGGCTCTAAAACTCTAAATCAACTCTAAAACTCTTAAACTCTAAATCAACTCTAAAACTCTAAATCAACTCTTAAACTCTAAATCAACTCTAAAACTCTAAATCAACTCTTAAACTCTAAATCAACTCTAAAACTCTAAATCAACTCTTAAACTCTAAATCAACTCTAAAACTCTAAATCAACTCTAAAACTCTAAATAAACTCTAAAACTCTAAAAAAAATCTGTAAAACATATTGCAAAAATTAATATTTTTATGAGATCTCAGAAAAAGAAAAGAAATATTTATCTCCGATTAAAGATTATATGCACTAAATCAATGACTGGTGTAAAGTAAATAATAAAATTCATCCAGTAAATAAAAATTCAAATTTATTTAGAATATTTTGTACTTAATATGCCAAAATTTTCGTGAGATCATGTTTCCCTAAATCTAACACTAATAATCAAGAAACCTCCCATACTGAAAAAAAATATACTTGATTTTTTAAAACATAATACGCTAAACTTTAAGATTATATATAAAAAAAAATACCAAACTTTTAAACTAAAAAGAATAGGACATAAACTCCAGGAAATCAGCAAGATCAAGTAAACCTCTGGAGCCATGTCACAAAACAAAATTTAAAATATTAAATTACTCAAAAATATCTATAAACTTTCATTAATAATTCATAAATCTCCGCCCGTAGACAGCACCAAAAACTGATTTCCTACCATTTAAGCACCTTATAAGTTTTTTAAAATCTTTAAATTTATTAAAAATTTTAAATATATAAAAGAGTCTATTAAAACATTACACACTTTATTCAAAGTTCAAATATACTCTCAAATCTTATATTTTTCAAAAATCCTCAAATGCAGGCCTGTTAATTAAAAAAAATATAGATAGATAGATGTAACAATTTTTAACTTCATTATACTTAAACTTCAAAATTAAATTTAACAGTTTAAATTTAAAAATATAGCAAAACTATTAAGGTTTTAACACTTCATTTTTAATAAATATCTCTATGTAATATTTTTCACATAAACTACTTAAAAATTTATTCATTTAATTATTTTTAGAAAATCATTTCATTTTCAATAAAAAGAATTTTAAAAATTTCACTTTTACTGCAGAAGTCCTCCATCACACAAAGTACCAGAACCGGTAGTTCTGTCGAGAAAATATGCAAAAACGTCATGGCCAAGTAGATTCCCAGTTTATCAGAGCTCTTGAAGGTATGCAGGATACAGTCTGTCACAACTAAATCCATGATTCCAGGATGAAGTCCTTTCAGGCACCATAAAGCATCACAGCAAAAAGTCCAACTGGGCAAAGTCGTCATAGGCTATGTAGAGCACAGTTCAAGAAAAACAAAGCTGAAAGGTTCTTGTGAGCATTCAGGGCAATCAAACTTTCATACTGTCCACACACTTCACTTGCTGCACATGACATTCACGACAAAAATGCATAAACTCCAATCTTTGGGACGCAGACCATACTCAGGTCTTGTCGTCGTTCTTCACACTAATAAAATAAAACCAGCACTGTCTCTCTGGAGGCGATAAACTTTTAAAAAAATCAGCACAGTTCCTCTTATAATATCCTAAGAAAACAGACTGAAAACTTTATTCTCTCAATATGCAAAAAGTCCACTGATTATACAAAAAGCCAACTTATTTGTCCATATCTTAATCACACAATAATTTAAACAGTTCATCTTCAGATTTAAGCAACATATGGCTTCTTTAATTTTAATTGGCAAAGTCGTTTCAAAGAAAATTTTCACGAAATATGAAGAGCAGCATCTAAACTTCTGACTGGTTCCAAAAAGCATAGTTCCAAAAAAATTTCGAGCGATCGGTATCAAAAAATATTTGTCAAAATATTCATTAACTCTTAAAACAATATCTTCTTAGACACACTTCATTATTAGAGCACAACATTATTCGAAGACTCTCATGTTGAACGTTGGACAGACCTTTAATAGAACTCTTAACATAACATCAGCACATATTTCAAATTCGATGATTATTCACTCATATAAATAATTATTTTCACCTCCCGGAACGTCGGACCATGTAAAATAATGCACACACTACACAAATTATTCCATAGGCACTGATTATATTAAAAAACACTTTATTAAAAGAATAACACTCACTCGCAGCTCACTACTGCATTATCGTCTGCACATTTCTCAAACACAACTTTGGAATAATAATATAAAAAACACTTCACTTCTTTTCACTTTCTGGACACTGAGATTTTAATTATAGGTAGCACGGTATCGTCTGCCTACATGGAACAGTAACTTTTAAAAAACATTTGAAGAGAAACTAACGTCACTATTTAAATCATCGCATTTTTACTCATAACGATATTACATTTCAATATTTCTTTTCATTATGGACACTGAGATTGAAATTTTACTTTCAGATGATTTCAGTTAGTGAAAATAATGTCACAGTAAAAATAAATTCAGTTTTTTTTTTTTTTTTTTTTTTTTTTTTTTTTTTTTTTTAAATAAAACTGTTTTTCTGTAAGTGCATATAAAATAAAATTTCTGGATTTCGCCGGCACTCAGATTACAATTTTAACTGAAGATGTGCGAATATTTGCATGCAAAATTGTACCTGGCAAACTTGACGATAAGTTTGAAAATATATTTATTGTATATTGATTCAATAATGTAATTACTTTAGCTTTTTTTTAAAAAACCAAATCGATCGGGTCCTTTAAATAGTTCATTCGTCGAATTCGATGGCATTCCACTCGTTTCATTGTTAAAATGCATTTCCTTTTTCTCAGCGTCTATAAAAAAAGCATTTAAACTAAAGAAAAAGTCCGTTTTTGATGAATCTTGTCAATGAAGAAGTAGCACGTCAAATTGTCTTTTTTTATTAATCCGCAATTCCAATGACTCAGAGAGAAATTGCTAATCAATTGGGTATTTCACGCAGTTCTGTTTGCTATTTTATTGATAAACACAAGAAAAATGAAGTTAGTTCATTGCATTCTAAACGGGGTCGCCCTTCTAAAAGACCCTATCATTTTTTTTTTTTTTTTTTTTTTTTTTTTTTTTAAATCGGAGGCGAAATTGGATTCTGCAATGGCAGAATCTACATTCAACTTGTCTTTTTCTTTTTTTCTTTTTCGTTTTTCATACATATGCACATATATATATATATATATATATATATATATATATATACAACCCTTGGCAAAAAGTTTCCGATCATTACATCAACACTACCATCTTTTGTAAGAAAAGATTATTTATTCTCACTGCTTAAAAATGAAACGACTATTAGCGATAATACATTTGTGCTACATATAATGAACAACAATATGCAATAAAGAAAAATTACCATACATCAATTTATAAACAGAAAAATTGTGATTGAAATTTAGGCACCAGAGAAAAAATTATCCGATCATGCTTTGATTTGGAAAAAAATAACCGATCACTGTAATTATATATTTCGTAAATCCACTTTATTTCGGATGACAGTCGAAATTGTTAGTGGACTGGACTCATTAAGAGTTTTACACTCATTGGGAGCAAATTCACACCAGCATTCCCTTATAACTTTACGTAAGTTCTATGGCATTTGTAATTCATCGAAAATCGATTTTTCTTTTTAATATATTTCACGTATTTTCGATGGGGTTAAGATCCGGACTATTGGGCGGTCACGTCATGGTTTGAATTGGTATATTCCTACATTTTGTAGAAATTTCTTCATTGATTTGGTGCGTTGGGGAGCTAATTGTCATCTTGAAATAAGAAGCCATTTTGATTTCCGAACTATTGATCGATGCTGGGAATCAAAAAATCCACTAAAATGTCAATGTAAACTTCAAAGCTTACTGTACGTAACACAATATACAACTTGCCGACGCCTTGTGATGTAATACAACTCCAAACTGCAAATGCAGGTGAAAATTCAGTCTTCGTATTGATACACTTATCATTGAACTTTTCACCAACTCTCCTCCAAACAAATGTTCCACAGTCATCACTTTTACCGATAGATATGCGAAATTCATTGCTAAAAATAACTTTATTTCATGTATCAAATGGCTAGTGCACATGTTTTTATACCTTTGCAGGCGCTCTTTTCTATGCTTCTTTATCATGTAAGATTTTGTTTTAATTTTACAAGATTTAAATCTTGCTACATTTAGATGATTACGTATTGCGTCACATGCCTTTACGTTATACTTAGATCATTCGGAATCAAGTTGTTTTGAGGTTGCTCGCCGCTTTCTTTTCGATATTTTCACAAGTTTTCTTTTCCTTCCTAGGTATTGACATTCGTGGTCGTCCACTTCGAGGTAAATTTTCCACGCTATTAGTCAACTGATATTTTTTTCCAAATGTCGCATACTGTACTTTGAGCACAATTTCATAAATAAGCCACTTTCCATTGTGAATTTACTTCTTCTAATAATTAAATCATGCGGGTTTTTAAATCACGAGATAGGTTTTTCACACGAGTCATTTTCCAGCACTTTAGAGCTGCTTTTGATCTCGCAACTGGAAGATTTCTTCTTTTAAATAGGATTCATATATCATACGCATGCGCAGGCACTCTAATCTATCTTCAATATGCAAGTTTCAAACTTTTTTCCTCAGTGATCGATTACTATTTTCCAACTTCGATCTTGATCGGATATTTTTTTCTCACGAGGAAACATTTTTGCCTGCATTATAATTATAAATTATATGATTGCAATATTGAATTCCCTTTTTATTTATATTTTAACATTCTTTCTTTTATTTGGCATATTGCAAAACGTTCCTATGCTCTTGAAACGCGAAGTATACGCTTCGAAAGACAAAACTCATAAACTTGATAACAGTGATCAGAAACTTTTTACCAAGGGTTGTATATATATATTTAATATATACATATTTTTTTTTTATATTTGTAGCGCATAGTTGAAATTAGATTAATAACAATCGCTGTCACAGTTATAAAAAACTTAGATTATTTTAGAACATATTGAAAAAAAGGGGGTACATTAAAGGATTAAAGATATTTTTTTTGTGCTACACGGCGAATCTATTTTGCTAATACTTTTTTCGTTTGGCGAATGTATTTTATTTTTAATTCGCCAAATTACTAATGATGGTCAAATGTCAGCGAGAACACTTACATAACATCATACACTTTTAGTCGGTACAATATTAAAAATAGCACAAAAATTGCTATTGCAGCGCCTTCTTGCGGCGGATTTTTTCAAATTCAGGGAGGACCAACTAGCCATAGACTTACACAAAATATTTGGTTCAACGCGATGCATAACTTCATACTCTTTTAGTCGGTATACAATATTGAAAATGGCACAAAATCGCTATTGCAGAGTCACCTTCCGGCTGAATATTTCAAGATTGAAAGAGGATCTGCTTGCCAGAAGAAAATTTCACAAAAATTTGGTTCAGTTTCCTGCATATCTTCATACACTTTTTGGTGGTAGAATGCGACATACAGACACACGGACAGACAGACAATTTGTAAAAACATGTTTTTTGGAATCTCTGACCCCTGAAACGTATAAATCCGCGGAAAATCGGAAGTCGAAAAAAGTTTCCATACAATACTTTCTTCTATTGAAGATAGAAGAAAGTAAAAGTAAAATAAATAAAAACTAGTTGGATGTGCCAATCCCAAAACTTTCTTCTATACCATACGTACATTTTAATATTTTTAAAAAATAGTTACTCATTTTAATGCTTTACTAATTTTAATTCAATATCGTACCAACTTTGATTTTCATCTTAAATTTCTGCTTCAGTCAGTTAATAGGAGTAAAAACGAATTTCTGTCTCAGCACGAGCCGATGGACAATAGAATGATAGGCAGATTTTTTTTTTCAAATTCAGGGAGATCCTACTTGCCTTACCAAAACATAATTATATACAAAAAATTTAGTTCAGTTCTAGAACTAACTTCATACACTTTTAGGTGGTGCAAAATTGAAAATAGCATAAAATTCGCTATTGCAGTGCCCCCTTCCAGCGGATTTTTTTCAAATTCAGGGAGTACCAAATAGCCATAACCATACACTTACACAGACACACTGACAGACAGACATTTTGTAAAAACATGTTTTTTGGAATCTCCGACCCCTAAAACGTGTAAATCCATTGAAAACCGGAAGTCGAAAAAAATTGTGATTACAATAACTTCTTCTATTGAAGATAGAAGAAAGTAAAAATTACGCACCCAAAAATTTCATAAACGAGTGTAAAACATTTTTCTGCATGCGCTCTGAAAATTTCAAATCCATATCTTAAATAGTTTTCTTAATTTTCGTATATTAGTGAAAATTCTTAATTTCTTTTGTTTCGGTTGTAAAATCAGTTTTGCCATTTTGTGAAGAAATCTATTTTTGATTAGTTTTGAATTATAATGTTATCGGCTAATTATCAAAAAATTAGAAATCTAAGGTTCGTGTGCATTAGGATCTACCTTGGATTACCTTCATCCAAATTTTCAGACTTGCACCTGTGGTAGATAATTCTGGCTTCGGCTCCCTCATGCGCAAAGATTAGTTTCCCCTCTGATTTTTGTGTTCATAGCATTTCATATGATTATTTTCGTGTAATTGGGAGGCGTTTGTGAACCAGTACAAAATGGATTTAGCTGGAAGAACAAAAAGTAAAGATATTATTTCTTCTTTACAGGGTAAATAAATATGTACCTATATTTCCGACAAATTTGTTTTGAGAAAAGCCATTGCCAGTACAAAATGCAGTTTTCGTCATTTCAAAAGATAAATATATTTTATGCTTTCTTAAATTCGGCTCATATGCATTAGAGAAAGCTGTATCTATATTTGCTTATGTAAGAAATAACTTGGAGATTAATGCAAGAAAAGGATTTGACTCAGAAATCTCTTTATAAACCTAACACATTTTTAGGTGCGTTCGTAATTATGTAAATACGTAGCACCTATAGTTGTCGTTCAGTCCGTCCGCATATAACAACGCAAAAACTACCCAACCGAATCTTTTGAAATTTAAAATATATAATTGTTACATAATTTTGTCAAGTCATTTCAAATTTTATGAGAATCAGAGGGATAGATCAATTACAGGGACGATCAAAAGTATTCCGTTACATTACGGTCAATGGGGAAAAAAGTTTCAAATGCATTTTAATCGTTTGAAATTTAAATTACATACTTATTACATAATTTTGTCAAGTCATTTCAATTTTTTTGAAAATAGGATGCATAGATCAAATACAGGGACAATCAAAAGTACTCCGTTACATTACAGTCAATGAAAAAAAAAGTTTAAAATGCATTTAAATAATATTACACTCATTCGAACATAATAATATTGATATGTATCATGAAGTACATATTATAATATAGATTCTGCATAATCTGTTGTGCAAAGAACATTTGTTATTGATTTACAAGGCCACACAAAAGTATTCTATTACATAATGAATATAGAGAGAACATTGTTTGGTGCGCATTTTAATTGTAATTAACTATTTACGATTGATATTGATATATGAGAGTGATTTTTTTAAAACTTCATTATCGTACGAACGCACCTCATTTGCTACGCTTCAACTTGTACTGGCTTTCTTTCCAACTTGTTTATTTCATCTCTGCATCTTGCAATCATCTTCGCAAGTTCGATCGGATGTACATCGAGCCATTTACATCAATTTCGGGACCTAAATAGTCTTAGCCAATGTTGACTTCAGACACTTCTGGAAGGGACCATTATAGTGTTCTGGGGGGGGGGGGATTGAATTTTTGATTATTGAAAACGCAAAAATTTCAAAATTTTCGGGGGGCCTGCTTTACTTTTCGGATGGGTGATTTCCTCCCCCTCCACTCACCCCCTAAATTCAAGACTGGTCGTAGCTTGTGCAGGTACCTCGAATGCAGAGCCGTTCTTATGGAGGACGGCTTAAAGCGAGACCCGGTGCAAAGATTTTGTGAGGCCCTTTCCTTTCAGACTTAATTAACTTAATAATAAATTTTACCTACTGTAGTATCAATGCAAAAGAATGGTTTTCAGCCATATACTGTGACCAAGGGAGCCGGGCATTTATCCCTTAACTATTATAGAGGAGTAGCTTTTGTTTGTGTGTTTGTAGGGGTAATTTCTGGAACTACTGAATCAATTTCAAAAGTAATGTTGGCAAATTGATGATTAAAGTCCCTCTTCCAACATAGGCTATATTTTATGTCAAGACCACTGTCATTTTTTAAATAAAATCATAAATTTAAATTAAAGATTTTCTATTATACCATTTTCTTTTTATTAAAGAAAATATATTTTGTGTCCAGCTGCGAGGTCTCTCTAGGAGCGAGGCCCTGTGTGGCCGTACCTGTCGCACACTCCTAAGGGCGATTCTGCACGAATGAACAAAATCTTAATTATTTTCGTGCGTATTCTTGTTAATATGTTGGGAATTGTAATATTTTCCAGGAGGAAACAAAGGCAACAATTTAGAGGAACAATTATTTTAATTGGTTAATTAATCCTTCATTGACCAGTGGCTTTAAGAACCTCGCAATTTCCGAGACCTGTACAAGTACGTACAAGGCTTTAACCACAAACGAAGAAGTGCCCAAACGTCACAGAGCAAGATCCCAGGGCCCCCAGATGTAACTTATTTTCTCACAAGTAAAATGTATAGGATAAAGTAGTGTTAGTACGTGCTATGAGCGTAGTGATACCTTCTAGCTTGGACAGACGACCAATTTACAGGTACCAGGTACCAAAGGTAGGTAAAAACACTACAAACTTTTCTTATTTTCTCAGTCTTGATTTTTATACATGATACTCAGGGAACTATTTCAATACTTTATGTAGGCAGCCAGACCAACTGCATGGACCAAACATCCAGCCAGATATACATAAAGTGTCGCTATGAGTATGAGCGCCAACGTGATAATTAGATAGTTTTATGACATAGCTTCATAAAACGTATGTTATTAATGGTCTAATAGAAGTCTTCAGTAATAATTAAGTAATATTTTAACCCTTAATTTTAAATATAATAATTATAGCATACCAAAATGTGAATACATTTGAAATCGTCATCGAAATTATGAACAAATCGTTATTAATTTATGAAGAGTGTTTTTTTTTTTTTTTTTTTTTGAAATATTGAGGAAATTGATGATTTTCAACAGCAATCAGTTTATTAAAATAATAGTTTATTAAAGTCTTATGATAGGCAAGAAACAATAAAATTTGTAAATAGAAAATTTCAAAATAATTCATTTAAATATTACTCATTACTTTATTAATGAGAAAGTACAAGAAGTAAAGAAAGTAAAGAAAAAGAAAAGTTATGAGTATGAGTAAGTAATCAATTTTATTATTTTTTTACTTTCTTCTATCTTCAATAGAAGGAAGTATTGTAATCGAAATTTTTTCGACTTCCGGTTTTCGACGTATTTACACGTTTTAGGGGTCAGGAATTCCAAAAAAACATGTTTTTACAAAATACCTGTGTGCGCGTCCGTATGTAGCCATTCTACCATCAAAGAGTGTATGAAGTTATGCATAGAATTGAACCAAATTTTTTGTAAATGTTTTTGGCTGTGGTAAGCAGGTCCTCCTTCAGTTTTGAAAAAAATCTGCCGGAAGGGGGCACTGCAATCGCGATGTTTGTGCCATTTTCAATATTGTACCGACCAAAAGTATATGAAGTTATGAATCGAATTGAACCAAATTTTTTGTGTAAGTGTATGGCTATGGCTAGTTGGTCCTCCCTGAATTTGAAAAAAATCCGCCGGAAGGGGGCGCTGCAATAGCGAATTTTATGCCATTTTCATTATTGTCCCACCTAAAAGTGTATGAAATTAGTTCTAGAACTGAATTAAATTTTTTGTATATGATTATTTTTTTTGTTAGGCATGTAGGTCCTCCCTAAATTTGGAAAAAAAAGAATCTGCCTATCATTCTATTGTCCATCGGCTCCTGCAGAGGCGGAAATTCTTTTTTTACTCCGTTTAATTGACTGAAGTAGAAATTTAACATGAAAATGAAAGTTGGTATGGTATTTAATTAAAATTATTAAAGCATTAAAATGAGTAACAATTTTTACTTTCTTCTATCTTCAATAGAAGAAAGTATTGTAATCGAAATTTTTTTCGACTTCCGTTTTTCGACGGATTTACACGTTTCAGGGGTCAGAGATTCCAAAAAACCTGTTTTTACAAAATGTCTGTCTGTCCTTGTGTCTGTGTGTATGTCGCCATTCTACCACCAAAAAGTGTATGAAGTTATGCATAGAAATGAACCAAATTTTTTGTGAATGTTTCTGGCTGTGGGAAGCAGGTCCTCCTTCAGTTTTTAAATATTTCGCCGGAAGGGGGCGCTGCCATCGCGATTTTTGTGCCATTTTTAATATTGTACCGGCCAAAAGTTTATGAAGTTATACATCGAATTGAACCAAATTTTTTGTGTAAGTGTATGACTATGGCTAGTTGGTCCTCCCTGAATTTGAAAAAAATCCGCCAGAAGGGGGCGCTGCAATCGCGATTCTTGTGCCATTTTCTATATTGTACCGGCCAAAATATATGAAGTTATGCATTGAATTGAACCAAATTTTCTGTGTAAGTGTATGACTATGGCTAATTGGTCCTCCCTGAATTTGAAAAAAATCCGCCGGATGGGGGCGCTGCAATCGCGATTTTTGTGCCATTTTCAATATTGTACCGACGAAAAGTATATGAATTTATACAACGAATTGAACCAAATTTTTTGTGTAAGTGTATGGCTATGGCTAGTTGGTCCTCCCTGAATTTGAAAAAATCCGCCGGAAGGGAGCGCTGCAATAGCCAATTTTATACCATTTTGAATATTGCACCACCTAAAAGTGCATGAAGTTAGTCCTAGAACTGAACTAAATTTTTTTTTATATAATTATTTTTTGGTAAGGCAAGTAGGTCCTCTATGAATAAAAAAAAAAAAATCTGCCTATCATTCTATTGTTCATCGGCTGGTGTAGAGACGGAAATTGTTTTTACTCTGATTAATTGATTGAAGCAGAAATTTAAGATGAAACCCAAAGCTCGTATGGCATTGAATTAAAATTATTAAAACATTAAAATGAGTAACTATTTTTTAAAAATATTAAAATGTACGTATGAGATAGAAGAAAGTTTTGGGATTGGCACATCCAACTGGTTTAATCTTCATAATCGTCATCGTTGAAGTTTCATAATTCGTCATCAATCCAATGTTAGTAATGAATATAATCATCATCATTAGTTTCATTTTCTGTAAAAAATATATCTGTAATTAAGAATAAATTAATTACAAGTTTATATAAATATTTAAATTTGTAGAATACATGATTATTCTTGAAGCGATTCACTTACAAAAAAGCCTGGTAGTTGGTCCGCATCAAACCAGTTGAAATGATATTCATTATCTTCCAATGTGCACTCATTGTTTTCAGGACTAAAAATATCTTGTTTTTTTATTATGAACATTATTCAACACTTACGTGGTTTCCGATGTTTTTGAAGAGTTCAATCGCAGAAATTTGAAAAATAAAAAAAATAAAATAAAAAATAAAAAAACACTCTTCATAAATTAATAACGATTTGTTCATAATTTCGATTACGATTTCAAATGTATTTCATTTTGGTATGCTATAATTATTTTTAAAATTAAGGGTTAAAATATTACTTAATTATTACTGAAGACTTCCATTAGATCATTAATAACACAAGTTTTATGAAGCAATGTTATAAAACTACCTGATTATCACGCTGGCGCTCATACTCATAGCGACACTTTATGTCTGGCTGGATGTTTGGCCCATGCAATTGGTCTGGCTGCTTACATAAAGTATTAAAATAGTTCCCTGAGCATCATAATATAAAAATCAAGACTGAGAAAATAAGAGAAGTTCGTAGTGTTTTTACCTACCTTTGGTACCTGGTACCTGTAAATTGGCCGTCGGTCCAAGCTAGCAGGTATCACTACGCTCATAGCACGTACTAACACTACTTTATCCTATACATTTTACTTGTGAGAAAATAAGTAACGTCTGGGGGCTCTGGGATCTTGGACTATCAGCATTTCCTATCTTATGTTACTCTCCGAATTTAATGGTGAATGTAATAAATGTTGTGCTGGAAAACAAAGTTACCAGAGGTAAAACGGATTTTAGATTAGAAGATTTAAAGTAAGGAAAAAGAATTAAGGATTTTAAGTTTTTGAAATTTAATTTTATTTTTGAATTTTAAAAACATTTTAATTCTTATCCTTTTCATATATATAGAAGCGTGAAGTATTTATCTCTTGCTACAGATATCTGATCATTTTCATGCGACCGTATTAATTTACAAATCGAGTTGGATGTGATTGTGCAAGTGCATATGTTGAAGGTTTATTGAGATCTCGATCGAATTCATAGAACATCTTTATCCGTCATCCTTTTGCAAAATGTTGGCCCTTTACAGATTTAAAAAGTATATATACAAATTTACTTCTTGCATAATCGCTAGACCTTGATAGATTGACTGAAAAATATTTTTTGGTTTCCCCCCTCTAAAAATGAGTGAGCACACGAATTTGAAATTTTTCTATGGCGGATGCCGTTTTGAAGTAGAAGATAATTTTTACGCGATAATTGGGCTTAATTTATAAGTTTTAGTAGCTTTTTTAAAATTTATTTACATTGTTGTTACTCTCATACGTTTAAAACAGTAATATCTGAGAATACTCCGCTGAATTTTTGAAATTCTCATTCAAATTTAGTACTGACAAAAATTAAAAATCTTCTGTAATCGGGTTCTACGCATTTTAATTTCGTGTGTTTGTATAAAATTAGCTGAATACTAAAAATCGAGGAAGAGTGAAGTTGCCTTTTCCTCTTGGTGCCAAAAATTTTTTTTTCCATCTCGAAGAAAAATAATGTAGTTATTTTATTTTTTATTTTTTTTGAGGGGGGGGGGGGCGCAAAACTTCATCCTGCCCCGGGCGCCAAAAAATAAATTATTAATGGTCATCCCGCTCTTACCAAACATAAATAAAAAACATGGCATCCCTTGCATTGAGTATGTGTAAAACAATTTGGAAGTCTGATTTTTACAGTTGTCGATTCCACTTTTGTGATGAACGTTTCGAAACTGCTTATAAATATGCATGAATGAATTTGTATTAAGTACAACGCTTCTTTTCTTTAAATGAACAAAGACATTAAACAAGAGCTATCTGATACATTGTAACATTGCTTTTTTAAGATATGTCTTTGGTGAGTTGCCATTAAAAAAGAAAGAGTTTCATATGATTTTTCTTGAGATGAATCGATGCGTCCGTACTTAGAATATTAAAAGAATGTTTTTCAACATTGACTGTAGTATTGTAGTTATGTTAATTCTCAGCATCGCATTTATAAACTTAACAAGAAATTGTAAGTTCTATGACCACATTTATTATTCACCAATATTTAATTTATTACTCTCCAATAAATTATTAAAGGTCATCCCACTCTTACCAAACACAAATAAAACAAGTTGGAAATTGCACGTGAACGTAGCAAATGAGGTGCGTTCGTACGATAACGAAGTTTTAAAAATATTCAGATCTTGCTGATATAGTAGAGCGTACTACGGATACAGTATAGTAGTCGAAATCTTTGTGTTTCTGTAAGTACGCAGAAAGTAATTTTTATTACACTTCAGCAACGTATATCTTATTCATAAAATGTGAAATAGTTGAATATAATTAAAAGACGCCCCAAACAATGTTTCCCCGTGTAGCATTATGTAGTGGAATACTTTTGTGTGACCCTGTAATTTAATAATAAAAATTCTTTGCATCACAGATTGTACAGAATGCATATTTTAGTATATATTTCATAGATTCATGCCAATTCTATTATGTTCGAATGAGTGTAACACCATAAAAATGCATTTGAAACTTTTTTCCCATTGACCGTAATGTAATGAAATACCTTTGATTGTCCCTGTAAATGATCTATGCATCCTACTTTGATAACATTTGAAATGACCCGATAAAATTACGTAATAATTATATGTTTTAAATTTCAAACGATTGAAATGCATTTGAAATTTTTTCCCCCATTGACCGTAATGTAACGGAACCCTTTTGATTGTCCCTGTAATTGATCTATGCATCCGATTTTCATAACATTTGAAATGACTCGACAAAATTACGCAATAATTATATGTTTTAAATTTCAAACGATTAAAATGGATTTGAAACTTTTTTCCCCATTGACCGTAATGTAACGGAATCCTTTTGATTGTCCCTGTAATTGATCTATCCATCCGATTTTCATAAAATTTGAATTGACTTCACAAAATTATGGTATAATTATGAATTTTAAATTTCAACGATTCGGTTGGGTAGTTTTTGCGTTGTTATATGCGGACAGACAGACAGATAGACGGACGGACGGACAGACAGACGGACGGACTGAGCGACAACAATAGGTGCTACGTATTTACATAATTACGAACGCACCTAAAAAACCATGGAGAGAAACAGCTTTTCCCATGCATTACGTATGTGTAAAACAATTTAGAAGTCTGATTTTTACAGTTATCAATTCCACTTTTGTGATGAACGTTTCGAAACTGCTTCTAAATATGCATGAATGAATTTGCATTAAGTACATTTCTTCTATTCTTTAAATGAATAAAGACAGGAAACAAGAGCTATCTGATACATTGTAACATTACTTTTCAAAGTTGTGTCTTTGGTGAGTTGCCATAAAAAAGAGTTTCATATGATTTTTCTTGAGATGAATCGCTGTGTCTGACTTAGAACATTAAAAGAATGCGTTTCGATATTGGCGGCAGTATCGTAGTTTTGTTCGTTCTCAGCTTCTGACTAATAAATTGAACTAGAAATTGCACGTTATACATCCTCTTCGTTTCTGAGGATAAAATAAATACTACAAATTTTCATTTAGGGACTGTACATGTGTAACGCTATCATTTTAAGGTTATCGGAGGGGGGGGGGTGGCATATGATATCATAAGATATTTTTATGGCGAGGGGGAAGGTTGTCTTTTGATATCGATATTATTTTCGATTCAATATATTTTTTCTTTTTATTTGAAATATGGTCTTTGGTTCAATATAGTATATCAATATATATGCTACCCTTTTTTTTTTAAATTCTGTTATCTATTTTTATGAAAATACAAAGTTATTGTTAAAATCACTAAATTATTATAAAATTATTGAATTCTGAAATATGGATTACCTCAACGTTTGACATTCTTTTCCTTCATATGTGTATGAAATATGTATCCACAGTTAAAGAAATCATATGTTAAGCATGTTTGAAATGAAGCTTGTACTAATAAATAAAAGAGAAAGAGAAAGAATGTATCCATTTGTTGATAATAATTTCTGTCTGCTTCCTATCCTACCTCCGTTCCGAGCAAATGCAAAAAGTCTTTATTACTGTTGAATGTATTATGTAACAAAAAGCTATTTTGAAATACTTTTAAGTAGTAACTATTTCTTTTAAGTGTTATTTGATATAAAGTGGTATTTTATTGACTTTACTTCATTTGAATCATAAATGTATGCGAAAAATAAATGTAACTAGTTTTATATACTTCTCCATACAAAATAAATAAATTATAAATAATAATAATAATAATAATAAAAATAACTAGTTGGATGTGTCAATCCCAAAACTTTCTTCTATATCATAAGTACATTTTAATATTAAAAAAAAAAAAAAAAAAAAATGTGGTGATCCCAAAGTTACCCACTATCGAATTTCCTCGAACATTTGACCTAGCCTAATGAGATTCTGGTATCCGAAAAGCCTAAAACGCAAAATTTAATTAATATTCTGAGAAAATGAGCTTAGTAGTGCCTCATGTTGGTAATTTATACAAAAACCTAATAAGCATCTATTTATGTCAAGACCTAACAGAATCTGAAATTTGATAGAATTTCGTCCATTAGTTCTTGAGATATAGTTATAACAAAAAATTTACAAAACGTAGCACAGCATCACCATATCTTGGAAAATTTATGCCAAAACGTAAAAAAGCGTCTAATTATGTTATGGTGTAAAATAATCTGAAGTTTGATGAAATTCTGCGCATTAGTTTTTGAGAAATAGTTAGTTTAAAAAAAAACGTGTAAAATATAGCACAGCAGCACCATCAGTTGAAGGATTTATAACAAAACTTAATCGTTGTGTAATTATGTTATATGTCATTTTGTAACGAACTCTGAAGTTTGATGAAATTCTGTGCGTTGGTTGTTGAGATATAGGTATCGGAAAAATCGTGCAAAATGCAGCATAGCTGCACCACCTGTTGCAAGGTTAATACCAAAATGTAATCAGCGTCTAATTATGTTATATATTCTAGTGTAACAGAATCTAAAATTTGATAAATTTCTCTGCATTAGTTCTTGAGATATAACTATCGCAAAAATCGTGCAAAATGTAGCATAGCAGCGCCACCTATAGGGCAGTTCACACCAAAACCTTATCAGCGGCTATGTATCTCAAGGTATCGCGGAATCTGAAGTTTGGTGAAATTCTGTGCGATAGTTGTTGAGATATAGCTATCATGAAAATCATGAAAAACGTGGCATAGCAGCGCCACCTGCTGGCCAATTTACACCAAAACTTAATCAGAGTCTATGTATTTCAAGGGGTCCAGAATCTGAAGTTTGGTGAAATTCTGTGCATTAGTTCTTGAGATATAGCAATCTTGAAAATCATGAAAAACGTAGTATAGCAGCGCCACCTGCAGGCCAATTTTCACCAAAAACCAATAGGCACTAATTCATATCAAGGTCTAACTGAATATAAAATTTTATTAAATTTCGAGCATTAGTTCTTGAGATAGAGCGCCCACAAATTTTTTGTCACATACAGACAGACACACAGACAGACAGACAGACGGACAGACAGACAGACAGACAGACGGACAGACTCACAGACAGACATTTTCTAAAAATAGTCAAAACGTGTTCAGGACCTTCTAAAACGTATAAATCCGTCGAAAACCGGATGTCGAAAATTTTCATGAATCCAATGCTTTCTTCTTGTAAAGATAGAAGAAAGTAAAAATAATAATAAATAAAATTGACGCTTATTCGGGAGGGTGGGGGTGGGGGGGTCAAGGGATGATATAGGAAGAAGGGAGGAAGGAGTGGGTTCAAAATTACAATAAACTTGATAGCATTATATTTGCACAACCCCTTATTGGTTTCAAACGAACAAAATTACACTATAAATTATGACAGAATAAGTAAGAAAAATCCTGCGTTAAGCATAGATTATGAAACACTTTCCAACACTTCCTGAAATCTTTAACAAAATTTTGTTATGCAGGGAAATAAGAATAAGGTAATACTGTGCATAGCCAAATATGTATTCCAATATTTTTGAACAGCCCTGTATTTGATTTGTTGGTTGATATATAGATTATATAATAGCAAAAATTTAGTTTAGCAAGAAAATGCCTAACTAGTTGAAATTTTCCTTTTTGTAATTTATACTAATAGCTGGAATCATACTGGAATACTATTGTTCAGCCCTGTAGTTTACCTAGTACCTTTAATACACGAAAGTATTTTGAAAAAATTTTTTTCAAACAAAAATACTCGTTAAACAACTTAAATCACATTTCCAGAAATTATCATCCAAAGACGACCATATATCCTGTTTTTTTTTTTTTGTTTGATCCTATATATCATTTTATCTATATTCTACAATTTTGCAGTTCAACGTAATGCACGTAATGCAGTTCAACGTAAAAGCACATAACTTATTTAAAAACCACTTTTAAGTAAATTATGCACATATTCAATAACCTTTCCGACATTTTTTATGTAACCCTGTATATTTAAATAGTGTAACTACACTATATGGCCAAAGATGACTGTCCGCTTGCGATTTTAGACATCTTGTTAAATATCTAGAAAAATACACGATGAATTATTTTAAAACTTTAAGTGTATAAGTATAATAGTGCAAGTCATACATTTCCGTGAAGATTTTTTCCCGAAATTCCATAGGGAACCGTCAACAAATTAAAAAAGAATGTATATCTTTTGGATAACCCTGTCAAAACTATTCTAGCAAAAACGCTCAAACTGTAGATTATGATTAAGTGGCTTTTTGTAATAAACTGTTTCATTTTTATGTCGATAGCATGTATACTCGTAGAAAAATTAAGATTTTTATAAGAACAGACTCAAATTTTTCCAAGATTTTTGCTTATAATTTAGATAGTTCTTAAAATAAAATAATATTCTTTCCTGAAAATATGACAAACAACATTGCACACAACACCCTGTGATCAGAATTAAAAAATGATAAAAACAGTATGAAAAATGAGTAGATTTACTAAATATTTTATCACTGTGCATACGTTAGTAATATCATAATTTTATTTATATATTATGTTAGCTAAACCTATAGAGCAACTTTTGTGAAAATCTGAAAATCATAGCTTGAAAATTCTGAAAGTGATCGTTTATAGAATAAGCACAAAATCCGTTGTTCCCAAAATAAAGCCCCCCCCCCCCCCCCCCGAAAAAAAATGAGGGGTTTTACCCAAATGTAGTAGAACGTCCCATATTGTGTTTTCTATATTGACACTAATCAATGAATATATGGATACAAACCCTCTTGTTTTTTCTTCATTTTGGGAATAACGGATTTTCAACTTATTCTATTGACGATTATTTTCAGAATTTTGAAGCTACGATTTTGAGACTTTCACAAAAGTTGCTCTATATATTTAGCTAACATAATATGCAAATGAAATTTTGATAACGTGGACGGATGCGCAGGGAAAAATTATTTAGTAAACCTATTCATTTTTCATACTATTTTTATTATTTTTTAATTCTGATTACAGGGTATTGTGCGCAATGTTGTTTGTCTATTTTCAGGAAAGAATATTATTTTATATTAAGAACTCTGGAAATTATAAGCAAAAATCTTGGAAAAAATTAAAACTGTTTTTAAAAATTTTAATTTTTCTACGAGTATTCATGCTATATACATAAAAATGAACACAGTTTATTACAATAAGCCACTTAATCATAATCTACAGTTTGAGCACTTTTTCTAAATTAGTTTTGGCAGGGTTATCCAAACGATATTCATTCTTTTTTAATTTATTGACGGCCCCTATGGAGTTTTTGGATAAAAATCTTCACAGAAATGTATGACTTGTACTATTATATTTATCCATTTAGAATTTCAAAATAATTCCTTATGTATTTTTCTAGATATTTAACAAAATGTCTAAAATCGCAAGTGGACGGTGATCGTTGGCTATATAGTGTATTAGCATTTATGCATACCATATAATGTACATACATTTAGTGAAATCTAAAAGCGCATATCTTAAGCGCATTAAGACTCTTATGCCTAATATTCCAAAGTAAGAAACAGTAAAATTTATTCCACTATGACTCATTCATAGAACTTTCCCCCTCGTAAAATTTATCAACATCATTTTCACCATCTCGCACCTCTCGTATCCGTATTCCCCTTTTTAAAGAATTGGTATTTAAATTTTATCATTTTAAATTAAAACTTGAAGTCTCGACTGTTATTAGCTGGAAACAAATACTAAAATATTTATATTCTTTTAAATGTAAATGAAAATTTTTGATATAATCTTTGACATAACTTTTGATATAATATGATAGATGGCATTTTTATGACGTCATATTAGGTGATCACCCTCATCACATCGTCATCAGCCTCTACTGAAGACAGAGAAATATTTAAAAATATTAATTATTACTGATTTATAGGTGGTTAGAACGTAACGTAACGTACTTTTTATAACCTATCATATTTGTTAATGTATATTTAAATTCAAAATTTTTCACCTTTCATGAGAAAATGACAACAAAAAGATGCAGAAATCTGAACTTTGCCCCTTTACTTTTAATAGAAATGGAATACTTCTATTGCCACGATCACAAAAATGGTATTGAAAACTACAAAAAAATTAATATCCCAAAAATAAATTAAGGTTACAGTTTTCAAACAAATTGCATTTAAAAGTACATTTTTCTCGTATACGTCGATGTAAAAATTAAAAATATGCGATGTTTGGAGGTTTACAAATTTGCAGTACCAAAAATTGCGAATTCGAAATTTCATTTCAAATTTCAAAGTGTTGCCATACGCAAAATGACGTATGCGTTACGCACAGACACGTTTGACCTTTATAATATCGTTGCCCAGATAGATAAGAACAGAGGTCCGCATACATGGACCCTGTTAGCGTAGAGGATAATGCATGGCAATATTTTCGTTGTTGTACTGATACAGTAACAAAATATAAAATTTTCGATTGCAACAAGAATTTAACACGGTATTTAGATTTTGGGCTATATCATTGTTCCAGGTGACAAATTTGAAATTGTCCAGTGAAGAAGTTTAGAAATAAACTATACAAAAATATAAAAGAAGCGTTCATTTAGAAATTTCAGAAACTATTCGTGACTTCGTTTTAACCGTCCGACAAAATCTGCCGTAATTTTGTAATGATTGGCTGTTTCTACTTGTGGATTCGATTCAGAATTAAAAATAAATAAATAAATAAATAAAAGAAGTACCCCACTTTACCCATTTTTAAAAAATTGGGTTTTTCCCTGAATTAAAATGAATAACTTTTTCCTCCCAAAATAACTATGTCCTTTGGAAATTAACCGGATCTTCATTTGTAGTGCCCAAAATGAAGTGACCAGATGAATAGCCTGATTAAGGTTCGAAGGTATTGAGATGTTTTAAATAAAATTAACTATTAACACCTCCATTTTAATCGCCTTTTAATTAAAAATGAGATTTTAAAGTTCATATTATATATTTTGTCTTTAAAACAAGGTGAAAATTGCATTCCGTCAAATGTTTTTATATTACACTTATGTAGCAATTTTCTCTTGATGATTGATTGTATAACAAATAAAATAATACATAAAACTTTATTCCAAGTTCAATATTTAAATAAGGGGTCTGTCCTCCCTAGTCTTCCCTACATTGGAGAGCTGCACTACAAGATAATGGCTACATATGGCGTGAATAGCATTTATCATTGCTTTTCAAGGGCACACTATTGAATTTGTGTAGAAGTTTGTTTATAGGCGAAATTGCTAGATATGCAGTTTCGGTTGTAGCACGGCATGCCTTTATGAGTCATACTAATGCTTCGCATTTTATGTCATGTGTATAAATTCAGAAAATCGTATGAAGGGCTGCTCAAAATAATTCATAAGTATTATTGTCTATGAATGCGTGAAATGCTTAAAGATGGTTTATAATAGTATATATATAAAATAAATAAATGATTTTCTGAAATATAAACAATATTAAATCTTCATTCAATTAATATAATCAAGAGACTTACACACCAAGATGCAATCGGGTTTTTCGATGATGATAACTTTTTCACCTTACGCAATGTAAGTTGCATCGAATTATCTAATACTAACAGAACGTCATGGACTGAAAAACGTTTTTAGACAGTCTCGCTTAAGCTCTAAAGCAAAAACAGTAGAATGTTTTTCTACAATTTAATATGTTTATAACCTTTAATAACACGAGGTGGAACCCGTCGAAATTCTACGAAAGAAAATGTTTAAGAAGGAATTGTTCAATTGATTTATAATAAATCTACGAAATTAGTTGGAGTAAAAAATGCATTTTATATTGATCAGTCTAACTCTCAAACAAATATTATAAAAAATACTTCTTATATTGATCAATTTAACCCTCAAACAAATATTATTTTAATCCAAGATTAACAAAATACTATAAAACTCAGTTGTCCAAATTTTTAATATTAAACTTTAATTGCATATGCAATACGTAAAATATAATAAAGATCAGTTATTATGATGAAGTTATCAATTCAGGTCCTTATGTTTGGTGTATGCGAAAGAAAAAAAACAAAATTTAATCCAAATTGACATGATCATAGAATTTCAAGCGAAATTAAAACCCGTCATAATTTTTGTCGTCTCAAAATGTACACATGCACTTCTCATATTCATATTCACTATGTTAAAAAAAAAAAAGATTGTTTTAAAATCACTTTAACTCCCCCCCCCCCAATTAATTGATGAATAAAAACGAAATAAAACCGAAATCATCGAATTTTATAACAGGATATTTTTGACAAATTTAACTCATTTTAAATTTCTATTTATTTATTTATTTATTTATTTTTCAATTTTAAAAGAAAATGGATTGATTTTGTTCTGATGCCACAATTACAAAACTATAAAACAATTAATAACTGAAAAACAAATTGAGATACAGCTTTCAAACAAATTGCATTTAAAAGTGCATTTTTTTTCTCTATACGACGGTGTAAAAATTTAAAATGTGTTATGTTTAGAAGTACGAAATTTGCAATAGTGACAATTACAAAACAGAAATTGCGTGCGAATGTGTTGCCATTCTCAAAATGACGTATGCGTTACGCACAGATAGTTTGGCCTGGCCTTTATAATATAGATATATATTTCATCTTAATTTTTCTTCTCATTAAAATATAGTTTAATTAAATTAGTGATAATTTCCTTCTCACAGATTACATGTTTTTTCTTCTGATGATATAACATCACGGATAATTCATTGTGATGGACCAATCAAAATAAGATAATTTATCTTAGCTAATTAGTACTTTTTATTACTTAAAGAAGAGAAGCTTAAATAATTTTTTAGTTCAAGTTTTACAAAACGTTGTACACTTCACTTAGCAGCTGAAATATATTTGGTATACTAAGGTTTGTTTGTAGAATATAAATAAATTCATTTGCAGAAATAAGAAAAAGTCTGGATATATACCGCACTGAATCGTAATATTTTTTTTTTTTTTTTTTTTTTTTTTTTTGTCTAAATTAAACTTTAGATAGTATGAGACACATAGAAATCTGTACACAAGGCTGTACGAAATAATTCAAGTGCTTTCCATATTAGGGGAAGTTGCCGAATGTAAACTTTCAACTTTGTTATAAAATTTATAAACAAACTAAATTTCAGCATACAGTTATAGTATGTATATAAATCTATACAGGGTGTCCACTCTCAACGGTGGCCAATGGCTAATTTTTAAACTGTTAGTCATAGACATATAGTTCCAATTGCAAAAATGTTTTAAAAAAGGTAAAGAATTGTTTTTTAAGCGATTTAGGTCAATTTTTTTATTACGAAAATTAAATTTTTATACAGTCCCCAGATCTTATAAGTGATATTTAGTAAATTTTTACCACTACTTTAGCAAGTAAGACAGAAAAAGTCCCATTCCTCTGCGATTAAAACTGACCGAGTAATAGATGTTTAAAGTTGAAGCATCTTTTTTGCTGCAAAATAGGGGCCAGCCACAAATTTACTGGAAATAAAAATAAACCTCAGATGTAAAATTTAACATTAAACATTGAGAGTAACATAATTTTTAAATATTATTTTTAAATTTCTGTTGATGTTTACATATTAAAGCAAAATATAGAACTTGTACTAAAAATATAAGTAAAAAAAGAACATATATTTCGTTAAATTATGAAAAGCAACAGTCACAATTTATTACAAAATTATACATATTTAAAATTCTATTGGTTTACTTAACCTAATAGAATTTGGTGTAGTCCTATAAAAAACTCGCCTTATCGCTGTTTCTCTATCAGTCTGTAAAATCTGCACTTATATAACATAACAATCTCCAAATTCATAATGAAAACCAATGGACGCATGTAAAGGTTTTTTGCGATTTCCCAAAATTTGATCTTCTCAATAAAGAGAATTTTGAAACTTACGTCTTCAATTATTTTAGCCAATCTAGAACTTTATTGATAAAAATTAACAGTACCGTAAAACTTATACGGTGGCAGATCCTTCCTTTAAATTGCTTTTAAAATATTTCTTTACTTCATTTAAAACATTTTTGTAATTGGAACTATATGTCTGTGACAAATGGTTTAAGAATTAGCCATTGAACAGCGTTGGAAATGAAGCCCTTTATAATACTTTAAGCACTTAATGTACGTTCCCTTAAAGCTTAATCCAACTCATTCGTTTTTAGTTACAGAAAAGTGGTTTAAGTCATGAAGTTTAAAGTTTCATAACTCGGTCAATTTTAATGTTAGATGAATGGGACCTTTTTTATATTACTTGTTAGAGTGATGGAAAATTTTTATTAAATATAACTTATAGGACCGGGAAACCGTATAAAAATTTAATTTTCGTAATTTTTTACTAAAAAATTTTTTTTGGCCGAAATCGCTTGAAAAAAATTCTTTACCTTTTTAAAAGCATTTTTGCAATTGGAACTATATGTCTATGACTAACGGTTTAAAAATTAGCCATTGGTCACCGTTGAGAGTGGACACCCTGTAGATCATTTGCATGAATGCGTAAAAGAAATTCACAACCATTCCGATTATAGATTTCAATTGCGTTCTCAAGTGGGTTATGTGTTTTATACTTTTTGTATTCACATAATCTCGTTCATCTTATGAACAGGTGAAACTTCTTTATAGTTTGGAACAGCTGGAATGTTTTTTATATTTCATGCATGATTTTTTCTTTCTTGTTGTATTTGACCTTGTTTTTCTTTTTTTGCGCTATACTCCTGTTTTTGTTTTAAAATTATTACATTTGATATTTTATGACAGAAAGGAATTTCGAGGTTAGCTCAACCTTTTTGCATATATATATAAGCTTTTTTTTTTATTACGAATTTATATTTTCATTTGAACATGTATGTTATATTAATAGCGAATTCATATTTATCATATTTCATCTTTTTATAGTAGTTTCTGCGATTCCTCTATGCGTATTTCACCTGTGATCGCATTAGAATGAATCCAATTGATGTAAAATAGAAATGTTTTATGTTATGCATTTTGACACATGTCACGCAACTTTTAATTGGGTGCCCATTACTAAGCAATCATAAGGGATTATTATTGTATTTTTTTCCTAACAAGAAGTAATTAATGCTTTGGAAATTAAGTGACAGAATACTTGGGAGATCTGACTGATAAATCAGAGAAGACCAGTTTGTTCAGCTGCTTGTGAGTAAAAACGAATAACTATTTCTTCAAGGTTATCTATAGATCTGTCTTTATCAGTCATATTCTGTTAACTTCGGAATGATAATCTTAATTATTGTAGCAGAATTTTTACGGTTGTCACATTCTTTATTCACATCGTTATTTATACAAGGTTCTGTGTAGGCTTTTCTCTGTTTTTGTGAAATTATAACAGCATAATCTTTATATTTGTTAAAAAATTAGTTTTAACATTGTGAATCTGAGATTGTCATTATCCGCGTTGAATTCTGACAATTTTTTCAATTGTATATCTATTGTTTTACAATTATATATTAGCTTTTTATAAAATCACACAAATATTACGACTGAATTAACTTTTATTAAATTTTAGATTGTTCAAAATAATTGCATTTTAACAAATGTTTTATTTTGAATGGATTTGAGAATGTTTCTTTTCATGATTTCTTTTAGCAAAAATTAAGTTATTTTTATAAGTTTTTATTTAACTTCAACGATCGTATGCATGTTTCTTCAGTTCAAAATTTGTACTTGATCTTTAACTCACTTTCAGATATCCGAACGAGATTAAATTTTACATACTGACATAAATCCGATGACAATCTAATATTATTATGATTTTTGGTCGTTACCATTCATGCTTATTTTATAGGACAACACAAAAGATTTCGAATAGATTACCGCTAAAAAGTTTAAGAAAAAGTTTCAGATTAGATAACACAAGACGTCGATGTTTGTGCTTTTTAAATTTTATGATTTTTTTTTTATCGCTGAAACCGAAAATTACCTTAAATTTTAATCGTCATATCAGGATTTTCCGTAAATCATAAATTGTCAAAATTAACAAAAATAGGATGCTATAAAATAGAAGAGATGGCTATCTTCTTTAACTTTTGCTATTTCATTTTTGTTTACTTTTTAGCACTGAATCTGAAAATGACTTTAATTTGTAACCATCACGTTAGATATCTTTTTTTTTTTTTTTTTTTTTTTTGGTAAATCGAAAATGTCAGTGTTAAAATATAGAAAAAATTTAATACTATAAAAAGATATCAAACATTTTTTAAATTAAATTAAAATTTTATTTAATTCAAAAAATTATTCTTTTTATGTACTTGGATTTTTTTTTTTTTTTTTTTTTTGTCCTTGATAGAGAAATGGGAAATCTGAAGTTTATCTGAATGTTTTCATTTGTTGAATTCCGTAACTTTATCTAAATCATTTTATTCGTTTTCTGATTGGTCCATGTTTAATGTCCAAAAATGGAATACTTCCGTTTTTTATTTAATTCGCTTTCTGATTAATCCATGCTTAATGTCTAGAAATGAAATACTTCTGTTGCCACGATGACAAAAAAAAAAAAAAAAAAAAAAAAAAAAAAAAGTATTAAAAACTAAAAAAAAGAAAAAAAAAAATTAATAACCCAATAACAAATTTAGATACAGATTTCAAACATGTTACATTTAAAGGTAATTTTTTTTTTCTGTATACGACAGTGTAAAAACTGTAAATGTGCGACGTTTAGAATGTCATTTGTTGAATTCTGCAACTTTATCTAACTCATTTTATTCGTTTTCTGATTGGTCCATGTTTAATGTCCAAAAATGGAATACTTCTGTTTTTTATTTAATTCGTTTTCTTATTGGTCCATGCTTAATGTCTGGAAATGAAATACTTCTGTTGCCACGATGACAAAAAAGTATTATAAACTAATAATAATAATAATAATAATAATAATAATAACTCAATAAAAATTTTAGATACAGGTTTCAAACAAGTTGCATTTAAAAGTAATTTTTTTTCTGTATACGACAGTGTAAAAATTGAAAATATGCGATGTTTAGAAATTAAAAAATTTACAGTACCAAAAATTGTTAAACTGAAATTTCATTTAATATTTGTTTATAACTGGCCCAGGAATATTAACGTGGCTCTAAATGTCCAGGTATATTAATATGACTCTCTTATTACGTAAGCTACGTTTTAATCATCATAAAAGTGATGTTATTATTATTATAATTATTATTATTATTATTATTTTAAATATAAAAAGCATTAGTAAGTCTAAAATTATAGTCATTGAAAATATTATTTTACAAACATGTAATTTGTTAAATTACATTTTTTTTTTCTTATCTTGGACTTAGATTGGGATTCTTACGGTTAAACTGCTCAGGGACCCGATGAAGGGGGAAGGGGGGTGCAGGTTTAAATTTTAACTTTGAAATCGTCAATTTACGATAAATTCTGACGCGATGTTTAAAAATGAAAATCATTTTCGGTTTCAACGGTAAAAAAATACGCAAAATTTAATTATCAAAAGTTAAAAACGCATATTATTTTTATTTCTTTATTTGCAAAAATCTTTACGTAATGGTAAAAAAAAGGTCAATTTTGGATTCAGCGGTATGGAATACATAATATTCAAGGGGCTGTGAAAACATAACGTTACCATTTTAGGGAGGAGGAGGGATCTGACACATGATATCGCTGGGAGAAAGGGGGTTGTCTTTTGATACCGATATCATTTTTGATCCAATCAAACTTTTTTTCTTTTTATTTGTAACATGGTCTGTGTTTTAAAATAGAATGTTACTTTTTATTAGTCGGATATCTATTTTTATGAAAATACAAAATTATTATTAAAATCACTAAATTATTATAAAATTATTTAATTCTAAAATATGGAATACTCCAACATTCGGAATTCTTCTTTTTCTTCACATGTGTATGCATATATAATCACGGTTCGAGAAATCGTATGTGAAATATATTTGAAATGATGCTTGTGTTCACTAATACATAAAAGAGAAAGAGTGTTGTCCACTTGTTTTGTTGATAAGAATTTGTATCTGTCCCCCACCACACTTCCGTTCGATGCAAGAGCAATAATACTTTATTACTGCTGAATAAATTATGTAACAAAAAACTATAATAAAACCCCTTGAAATAGTAACCATTTTTTAAAGTGTTAATTGATTCAAAGCGGTATTTTATGGACTTCTCTTCATTTGAATCAATAAAGTATGCGAAAAATAAATCTAATCAGTTTTGTATAGCATTTCAAACAAAAAATTTAAAAAAAAAAAAAAATAAAAATAAAATAAATAAATAAATTACAGTTTAATAACGATATTATTACCGGGGGGGGAGGTTCGAGAAATGATATCGTATGATATCGAACGGGGGGGGGGGTGTCCAAAATTATCAAAAAGTTGATAATGTTATATTTGCACAGCCCCCAATTACGAAAAGCTAAAAACACATGACGTAACCCAATTTTTGCAATCTAGTGTAATATAATAACATTTTAAAAAGTGTATATTTTCGTAGGCAGTTCATCATTCTATGTAACAAAATATTGTTTTTTTTTTTCCCCTTATATGTTTCTTACAAATTTTGCATTTTGCATTTATATGTCAGAATGATTAAAGATTTCAAATTTGCATTGCAATGTTAATTTTAGTCTCAAACGTTTTTTTATATCTGACGAAATTATATTTCTGCACAATTTGTGAATGACCCCTACTTTGCAGAAAAAAATATGCTCCAACTTTAAACAACTATTACTTGGCCAATTTTAATCGTAGAATAACTTGAATATATATATTTTTAATCTTACTTGTTAGGTTAACAGGAAAATTATACAAAACAAAATTTATAAGACCAGGGGACAGCATAAAAATTTAAATTTCGTGATTTTTTAAGCAATGTTTTTATTGATTCAAATCGTTTTTAAAATATTTCTTTACCTTATGTAAAACATCTTTGTAGCTAGAACTGTAGGTCTATGTCTAAAGGTTTAGGAATTAGCTATTGGCCACAGTTAGAGTGTATTCTGCATCATAATGTCATAAGAGTGACAACTTTTATAATGTCATGTGAGTTTGAAAAAATGTATTGAAACATGATGAAAAACCAACTATGAAATTTTTAAAAGATAGAAAACCAACGATTATAAATGCACAAATAAAGTAAGAAAAGGGGAGCAAACAGCTGTTTTGAATCTACTAACGAGATTCTTCTTCAGCGCAAAAACTCAGCGAGCTAGAGAAAGCAAAACTGAGCAGAGAGACAGAGAGACGCAGGCTTATATACCCGCTACGGGAACGATCCCGCCTAAAGGAAAGCAAACAATGAGAAGAAAGCAGCCGGAACAACTGGGTGGACAAGTAGCGACATCTACCGAAGAACAAACAAAACAAAAACTAAAAAGCGAGGGAAAAAAGAGAGAGAGAGAGAGAATTAAATTGAAGATTTCCAAATGCTAAGAAAATAAGGAGTACTTGATAAGTCATTAACTAAGGAGTGAGAATTTTTAATGACGTGGTAAGCTTCCCAAAAATCAAATTCGAAAATGGAAGGACACTTATGGATGATGGTGGCTGAAGAAAAGTTAAATTTATTTTGTGAAGACCAACAATGTTGAGCAATAGAAGAGCGTTTAAGCTCTTGATTTTTGACATATCTTTTATGTTCAGTTAAGGGTCATTCCATGTCAATTCAACCAATATTTCCCCCATTTGTAACCCGACCGACAGGGATTTGGATGAAACTTTGTGTGCACACTAATTCTATCATGAAATGATACCATCAGAAATTTTTCCTTCCCAGACCTCATACTTTGTGAGATATGGGGGGTCCAATTCTTGGGTTTTTCGCAAATCGCACATTTCTGTGTTTGTATTCTGAAATTGCAGTTCCATCTTCAAAAAATTTTTTCTCTGGATCTAAAACATGAATCATCCTAAAAATATTACTGTAATAAGAAAAAAAGATGTAGATTTTAATAAAAAATATTTAAAAATATTACTTGTAATATTTGGAATAAAAAAAGTCAGCCAAAGTTGAGAGTTATGGTTATTTTTCCAAATTTTTGTGACTTCACGAAAAAGGCTGTACACAAAAAGGCAAATTAAATTTCCAATTTCTTTTTGTTTTAAATAAAAGTTTACACTTTGGGCTTTCTATCTATGAAATAAAAATGATGTGTTTCGCATGGCTTATGCAAAAATTTTGGGTACTTTCCAATTAGCTGGGTAAGTGCTTTATTTTTACATATTATATATGCACACAAAAAAGCAAATGAAATTTCCCATTTCTTTCTGTTTTAAATAAAAGTTTACACTTCGGGCTTTCTATCTATGAAATAAAAATGATGTGTTTCGCATGGCTTATGCAAAAATTTTGGGTACTTTCCAATTAGTCGGATAAGTGCTTTATTTTTACATATTACATATGTACACAAAAAAACAAATGAAATTTCCAATTTCTTTTTGTTTTAAATAAAAGTTTACACTTTGGGCTTTCTATCTGTGAAATAAAAATGATGTCTTTCACATGGCTTATACAAAAATTTTGGGTATTTTCCAATTAGCCGGATGCGTGTTTTATTTTTACATATATACATATATATAGATCTATATAAATACAGATGTATTATACATGTACATACGTATGTATATATATAGTATATTGATATATATATGTATAACACTGGTGCCCGTCTAATCGAAAAATACCAAATTT
The DNA here is from genome assembly GCA_964019185.1 of Maratus speculifer. Classification (NCBI taxonomy): domain Eukaryota; kingdom Metazoa; phylum Arthropoda; class Arachnida; order Araneae; family Salticidae; genus Maratus; species Maratus speculifer. The sequence continues at coordinate 30,079,133 of OZ025295.1, forward strand.
GAAAATCTGCACCAATAAACGGGAAAAAAAAATCTGACCAAGTTTAGCTGTGGTACTTAAATAATTACTGGAGTTTCTATGAGTTACTGAATTTAATGTTATTTGATACAAAAACAAATTGGAAATTTCATTTGCCTTTTTGTGTAGAGACTTTTTTCATAAAGTCACAAAATTTCGGAAAAATAATCATAACTTTCAACTTTGGTTTACTTTTTCGGTCGTATATAAATCTCTATTAACTGCCCTAATTGCTTTTTTCACTTGCTTTTTATGCCACTTAAATGGATTATATAATTCATATTTCATTAAGAGCGAAATTCTGTGATGCTCACATATATTAATCAAACGGTTTTTACTTAATTTTTGTTTTATAAATGCAATAGTCCTAAGTAATAAAGGTTCTTTTTCTGAATCACAGAGATTATCAATGTAGTCTATTTCTCTGTTATTTGTATAGCTAGTTTTGTGACATTCTAAACCAGTTAATATTACAATATTGCAAGCCTGAAGACTAGTAGAAGGTTTAATATCAGGCTCCATATTAAAACAATAAAGCAAAAAAATATTTATACATATCACAAACTATGAAATAAGTAACAATCAGAATATATTTTTTTAGTAGCACAGTAAAAGTTAGATCATTCTTCTATGATAAGAAACAATAGAATGACAATAATTTGATTAAATTGATTTCAAAACATCTGCCTTCATACTAACGAACATTACCCTGCCTTTATCAGAAGGTTTTTATACAAGGCAGGTGCAATTAAATCTTTCAGACTATAGAAACAAATTTAAGTTCTGTTAAACATTTGTGTATTTAAACTTGTCAATATAAATATTTAAACTGATTAAAATTCACCAAGAAAAGGAAATACAAAGTTTTGAACATTTTTTAAACACAAATAATTAATATATAAGCATTCGAAAGAAAGAATGGAAATGTGAGGCGAAAAAATTATCTATTTTATACTGTACAAACAAAAATCTGTTTTGAGTTTAATTATTAAAAATAAAAGTAAAAGATTCTTTAGATTAGCAAAAAATGCCCATTATTCAATAAATAAATGGAATATATGGACCATTGACTAAATTTAATGGGGAAACACATTACAGTCAGATTTTTTTTAATCAGAAAAAACAAAGCCTAAACTTTACTTTGCAAATAAAAAAAAAACATGCATCAAATAACATTAAATTCAATAACTCATAGAAATTCCGGTAATTATTAAGTACCACAGCTGAACTTAGATTTTTTTCCTCTTAATTGGTGCAGATTCTCAAAACAAGGCAAAATTTAATACTTTTCGGTTAGACGGGCACCAGTGTTATACATATATATATCAATATATTGTGTATATATATACATATGTACATGTATAACACATCTGAATTTATATAGATCTATACATATGTACATATGTAAAAATAAAACACGCATCCGGCTAATTGGAAAGTACCCAAAATTTTTGCATAAGCCATGCTAAAGACATCATTTTTATATCACAGATAGAAAGCCCAAAATGTAAACTTTTATTTAAAACAAAAATAAATTGGAAATTTCATTTGCCTTTTTGTGTGCATATGTAATATGTAAAAATAAAACATGCATCCGGCTAATTGGAAAGTACCCAAAATTTTGCATAAGCCATGCAAAACACATCATTTTTATTTCATAGATAGAAAGCCCAAAGTGTAAACTTTTATTTAAAACAAAAACAAAAAGAAATTGGAAATTTAATTTGCCTTTTTGTGTACAACCTTTTTCCTGAAGTCACAAAAATTTGGAAAAAAAACCATAACTCTCAACTTTGGCTAATTTTTTTTATCCTAAATATTACAAATAATTTTTTTAAATATTTTTTTATTAAAATCTGCATCTTTTTATATTCTTACAGTGATATTTTAAAGATGATTCATGTTTTAGATCCAGAGAAACAATTTTTTAAAGATGGAACTGCAATCTCAAAATACAGACTCAGAAATGTGCGATTCGAGAAAACCCCAAGAATTGGACCCCCCATATCTCACAAACTATGAGGTCTTGGAAGGAAAAATTTCTGATGGAATCATTTCATGATAGAATTAGTGTGTACACAAAGTTTCATCAAAATCCCTGAGGGTCGGGTTGCAAGGTCTGGTTGAATTGACATGGAATGACCCTTAAACGAAATCTTAGAATAGGTTTAGTCTGGCCGATATAAGAAAGACCACATTGGCAAGAAATTTGGTAAATACCCCAGTTATCTAAGCGATCAATGGGGTGCTTAAGATTTGAAAAAGCAATTTTATTAACAGGAGAAAAAATAACATTGAAATCGAACCTTTTTAAAATTTTAGCAACTTGCTGACTGATTTTGGGGATAAAGGGCAAAACAACCAAAGTATTGGAGTTCGAATTAAAGTTTTTTTCTTTCAAATTGTATAGATTTCTGGGTGTATTTCTGATGGATTTCTTTCAGATTGGGTGGATTGGGTGGTCTCTCTGTCTCTTTGCTCAGTTTTGCTTTCTCTAGCTCGCTGAGTTTTTGCGCTGAAGAAGAATCTCGTTAGTAGATTCGAAACAGCTGTTTGCTCTTTTCTTACTTTATTTGTGCATCTATAATCGTTGGTTTTCTATCTTTTATAATTTTTGCACAAAGGCAGTATTTGCTATTTTAATATGAAATTATTGGCATATTTTAACATTTTGATGTTCTCTAAATTTGTTTTCGCCATTTTTAAATCAATTCCACACATATATAAAAGTCTATGTATGCCTGCATATTAGAATTTTCACAAATGTTTAGGTAACTAGATTTTATTCTTATTGAAGAATTGAAATAAAGAGTGCTTTACTGCTGTTTAGGTGCGTTCGTAATTATGTAAATAGGTAGCATCTATGGTTGTCGTTCAGTCCGTCCGTCCGCATATAACAACGCAAAAACTATCCAACCGAATCGTTTGGAATTTAAAATATATAATCATTACATAATTTTGTACAGTCATTTTATGAAAATCGGATGCATAGATCAATTACAGGGACAATCAAAAGTATTCCGTTACATTACTTTCAATGAGGAAAAAAGTTTCAAATGCATTTTAATCGTTTGAAATTTAAAATACATAATTATTACATAATTTTGTCGAGTTATTTCAAATTTTATCAAAATTGGATGCATAGTTCAATTACAGGGACAATAAAAAATATTCCGTTATATTACGGTCAATGGGGAAATATGTTTCAAATGCATTTTAATGGTGTTACACTCATTCGAACATAATAAAAATTGATATGCATCTATAAAGTACTTATTATATTATACATTTTGTATAATCTGTGATGGAAAGAACATTTGTTATTGATTTAAAAGGTCACACAAAAGTATTCCATTACATAATGGTATGGGGAAAACATTGTTTGATGCGCATTTTAATTGTAATTAACTATTTACAATTTTATGAAGTTGATATATGAGAGTGATAATTTTCAAAACTTCGTTATCGTACGAACGCACCGCATTTGCTATGCTTCACGTGCAATTTCCAATTTGTTTTAATTTATACAACATGTTTAATTTTGAAATTGATTTTTTAAAACAAACATTCTTAAAATTCCAGGCAACTTCGTGCACTTTAGCTAATGTTTAATGCATTTAACTGGTGTACTCGGTCTCATAGATCGCTGCTTCAATTTTCAATGTTTAACCTGTAATTTTTATAATTCAAGAGCCGACAGCACAAAAATCTACGGTATCAAACAAAAGAAATAAACCTTTATTTAATGGAAGAGTGGAAATAGGAGAATCTAATGATCCATGTTTGCCGGAAGCGAAGTGGTGTATAAACCAAAAATTAAAACCACTAGTGGTTGATTCGTAGGTTTAGCATTGTGTTTTCCTGCTCCCAATCCTCCATGTTTTCATACCTTAGATTGTAGGACAAACACAATGATAAATCTGCCAGTCGATCATTAGTGATTTTAATTCTTGGCTTATGCATCACTCCACTTAATGCAGACATGGATCGTCAGATTCCTGTTTTCAACTCTTCCTTAAAATAAAGGGTTTTTTTTTCCTTGTTCCCCATACTTTAGGTTTTTGTGATGACGGCTCTTGGACTATTATTTCAAGTACATCTAATAGTGATAATTTGTTTGATTTGAGGCCTTTGAACTATGACTACATACTTTTGAATAAGTAAGTTTGAAGGGTGAGTTCTAATTCAAAGTTAAAATAATTGTTCAATAAATATATATAAATTGAGGCCTACCTTGCGGGGCATCTTCTTTGAAGGATATTATTTTTCTTCTTTACTAGGACCAAGTTGAATGTTGCTGCAATAATAATAGGTTAATATTTAATTAAATGTGTTCTGTAGAGCAAGTAATGTGTTGACTTCTGGTTTCGGTTGACAACCTTTTAATTCACATAAATTCGAAAAAAAATACAGTAGATGTACACGTTCACACACAAAAAGAAGGAAGAGTATCATAAATTTTAAATTTAAAGTTTTTTAAATAATGAAAGTCACGTAGCTTATAGTTTTTGCTTTCGGAAAAACAGCTTGAGAAAATGTCAACATCTCCCGCGCAGAATCATTTCTGAAGGTAATAACAAGTCTGCAGTAAATGTGACGTCAGATGGAAGTTTTTAAGGGAAATCATTTTCTTTTCTGGAGAACACTTTTGTAGTGCTGCCATCTCGTGCGACACTTTGGAAACAAACTAATTCTTATGAAGAAAGTCTTTTTCCAATACCCCCACTTTTGTTTTAAAAGTGCTGGCCTCAGTTGCAGCTGAGATCTCAAAGTTTCAAACTGAGGTTTCGCAAGGGGCTTGGTCATGATATCTGCAACTATTTGCTTTGAAGGACAATAGTGTAGACACATAGTTCCATTTTCTATCATAATCTTTACATTATAATACTTGACACTTACATGTTTGCTTCTGGATAGATGTTCTCATATTTTGAGATTTTTATGCATGGAAAAATATCTTCATAGATTACGATTGGTAAGGTTTGTGGTAGGTCTAAATCTGTCAACAATGCGAGTAACCACTCAATTTCTTGACAGGTGTTTGAGACAGAAATGTTTTCTGCCTCTGTAGAGGACAATGCGACACTGGTCTGTTTTCTACTTGACCAGGTCAGTAAGTTGTTGCCAAGTTTAAAGATATTCCCGGTAGTTGACTTCCGGTCATTTTTATCTGATGCCCATTTGCCCAATCAGCATCACAATATGCTGTTAAGACGGGCTCTTTATTTTTGTCGATTATTAGTTTAAGATCTTTAGTTGTTTTTAAGTAGCGAATTACCTTTTCAACTGCTAACCAATCTACTTCTCTTGGTTTTTCATTTCTTCTACCTAATATGTTCACACAGGCTGATATATCCGGTCTAGTAGTGGTGGAAATATATAAGAGTGCTCCGACTGCTTGTCGATAAAGGGTATTATTACTCATTAGTTTACTATCAGGGTCCAAATTAAAATAATCCGTATTCAAGGGAGTATAAGTTGGTTTAGAATTTACTAAGGTAAATTTCCTAACAATTTCGTTAATTTTATTGTGGTGTGTGCCACGACAGGGGCAAAAGTTGCATCATAATCACACCCGAATTTTTGCGAACAACCCTTCGCAACGAGTCTCGCCTTGTAGCGTTCTATTTCTCCGCGTGCATTGCGTTTTGTTTTAAAAGTCCATTTACAATCTATAATATGTTTTCCCGGAGGTGGGTCGACTAATTCCCAAGTTTTATTTTCCATAAGTGAATTGATTTCCTCATCTGTTGCTGCTAGCTAATTATGTTTAATTTTTGGGTCTTTCATATTTTCTATATCTTCCCAAGTTTTGGGTTCCTCAACTTGATACACACTGTAAAAAAAAATTCAAGAGGTTACTAAAAATTTTTTAGTAAATTTGTATTCCACAGAATTTTTTAGTAACAATTACAAGCATTTTTTTGCAAGTGAAACAAACATTTCTTTTCTAAACTGAACAAAAGAATTTTTTGTATAACTAACTTAAAACTTTTTAGTATGAGCCACCAAGCAAATTTTAGTAATAGCTCCAAAATTATTTTTAGTTAATTAAAAATTATATTTAGACTTCTGAAGCGGAAGATTTTCGGCAAAACCACAATAGATGGTAGCATCAAACATTGCTACCTGCTCTATTTTGACATGTTTCTAAAGGTGAGGGAAAGTCCAGAGATCATTGCCCATGGTAATTGCTAAGACAGGATTTTCTAATCCCTTTATTTAGCAAGTACTTACATTGCATTAGCTATTAAAAATGTAAAACTATTAACTTAATTCGTTGCTAGCTTTTTTTCTAGTAATTCTTACAGATTCCTTGTAACCGAGTAAGATTACTAAAAATTTTTTAGTAATTACAATGATCACTAAAATTTTTTTAGTAGATCAACCCTTTTTTTTATAGTGCATGTTTGCGCTAATTCCATAGCTATCGGGAGGTACTCCCCTGTTTTCTGTTCCCGATCTTCTAAGCTGTATTTGACTCTGATGTGGAATTCCGTTCGCGTCATGTTTATCACCATCTAATTCAATTTGAACAACTTCGGTAGGGGTCGAAATGTTATTTTGGTCTTGTTTAGTGTCATTTTTCACGTTTTCTAAAAATTTTACTGATCTTGATATTATTACTCTATTATCCCCGATGTATATTCTATATCCTTTGCTCCTGTGGTCACATCCCAAGAAAATGCCTTCAATGGCTTTCTAATCGAATTAAGCCCTTTTAGATTTTTCTACATAGGCGTATGCCTTGCAGCCAAATGTTTTTATGTGTGACAAATTTGGTTTACGATTATTCCAAAGTTCAAATGGGGTTATATTGTTGTTTGCTTTAGTTGGCTGCCTATTTGTTAAATAAGTGGCAGTTAGAATTGCGTCACCCCAAAATTGTCTTAGTAGATTTGCGTCTGACAGCATTGTGCGCGCCATTTCTACAAGGGTGCGGTTTTTTTCTCTCAGCAACACCATTTTGAGGTGAGCAAAATGGTACACTTAATTGGCGTTCAATACCGTTAAGGGTTAAATAATCTTCAAAATTTTCCTCAAGATATTCCGTTGCATTATCCGATCTAAAGGCTTTTTTTTGTTTGCCAAATTTATTTTTTACTAGTGCAGAGAAATCTTTAAATTTTTCTAGGGCTTCCAATTTGTGTGAAAGTAAATAAACCATAGTAAACCTGCTATAATAATCAATGAACGTAATAAAGTACCTTTTGCCTGTGAATGTCCCCGTCTTCATGGGACCGCAAATGTCGCTGTGGATTAGTGAAAGGACTTCCTTAGTTCTATTTGATGCTACCTTAGGATAAGGAAATTGTGACATTTTCCCTTCAATACATTTAGTACATATGTTATCATGTTTACAGTCACTTAAGGTTATACCGTCCGCTAACTTATGGTTCACAAGATAGCTGATCGATTCAATATTTTTGTGTCCCAGCCGTTTATGCCAAGTTGTAATACAATTTAGATTATCACAAAACATTTGTGTTTTGACAGCGTATCCGTACTCATCTTTAGGACAAATTTAATATGGATTATTATTTAACTCCGCTGTCCTATGTTATTGTCTTTAACAAAGTTACAAGAATCCATTTCAAAAATGACTTTAAAGTCGTTTTCTGTTGCTCTCTTTACCGATAATAAATTACTTTGTAATTCAGGACAGTAAAGAACATCTTTAAGTATAATTTGATGTGGTGAATTTGTACAAAGTTTAATATCACCCATACCATGTGAATCTAGTTTCTTTCCATCCGCTATCATTATGCTACCAAAATTTCCAGTTTTGAAGTTTATGAAATTTTCTTTTGCGAATGCTACATGTCTTGTGCAGCCGGAATCGATAACGAATTTATTTACATTAAGTTCTTGTGCGCTATTAGCAGGCATTAAATCGCACGCGGGATAATTTTGTTCGGAGAACTTATAAATGATTTCTTCCGAATTCGTTAAGGTAGAAAAATTATTCGAACCTATTTCTGCGTCGACATTACCTTTAAAACAGAAGTTGGAAGCATCCCTAACATTGCCTTGATTACCTTTGTAATTTCCTGAATTATTTTTGAAAGAGTTTGAATTATTATAAAACATATTTAGATTCTGATTATTTCTCTGATTATTATTTTGCATTTTATTCTTTAAATGATAACATTCATCGAGTAAATGGTTGTCCCGTTTGCAAAACGTACAAAATTTCTTCGTTCTAGCATTTTTATTTACTACCTTATATGCTCAGTCGCGTGAGCTCGAAATAACTTCACAATTCTCAGATCTATTTATTGCTTTGTAAACCGAATCTCGCGAATTTGAGCTCGCTTCTCTGTTTTCGCATCTATGTTTGTATTCATCAATCAATTTATTTTTCACGTAATTTAAAGTTAGATCCGTCTCGCTGGCTTCTAACGCGGTAACCATTGGGTCAAAAGATCCGGGGAGAGAACAAAGCAATAGGGCACATATACGCGATTCAGGGATTTCATCGCCAATAGCAAATAGTTTAATTGATAAAATGTTGTTTATGTGGAAGATCATGTCTCCCCCGTCACTTAATTTTTGAGAATACAGTTTTCTAAGAAGAAAAAGTTTAGAAGAAAGACTACTTCTCAAGTGTGCATTTTTCAAAGCTTCCCAGATATCTTTAGCATTTACTAGATGTTTCACATGAATAATTTGAGAATCTTCGATGCATAGATTAATGATCATTTTCGCTTTAATATTATTTTTGTTCCATTCAGGAATGACAGGATCCAGTGGCGGATTTATAATTACTGAAAATACATTTTCTTTTTGCAGCAGATTTTCTAATTTAAAAGCCCAATTACTGTAATTCTGGTCATTTAATTTTTCAATAAAGGCTATATCTCTAGTAGCCATTATTTATTTAAATTACAATTGTAATTATATATATTTTCAAAAAATGTTTATAGTTTATTTCCTTCAAATAAATTTATGGGCAGACATTTTTACTTAGATAAAAAAAGAACTTTTTCAGCCCTCATAATCTGAAGGGTGAGTTCTAATTCAAAGTTAAAATAATTGTTCAATAAATATATATAAATTGAGGCCTACCTTGCGTGGCATCTTCTTTGAAGGGTATTATTTTTCTTCTTTACTAGGACCACGTTGAATGTTGCTGCAATAATAATAGGTTAATATTTAATTAAATGTGTCCTGTAGAACAAGTAATGTGTTGACTTCTGTTTTCGGTTGACAACCTTTTAATGCACATAAATTCGGAAAAAATACAGTAGATGTACACGTTCACACACAAAAAGAAGGAAGAGTATCATAAATTTTTATATTTAAAGTTTTTTATATAATGAAAGTCACGGAGCTTATAGTTTTTGCTTCCGGAAAAACAGCTTGAGAAAATGTCAACATCTCCCGCGCAGAATCATTTCTGAAGGTAATAACAAGTCTGCAGTAAATGTGACGTCAGATGGAAGTTTTTAAGGGAAATCCATTTTCTTCTCTGGAGAACACTTTTGTAGTGCTGCCATCTCGTGCGACACTTTGGAAACAAACAAATTCTTATGAAGAAAGTCTTTTTCCAATAAAGTTTGTATTCGAAAGGGCAGTACAAAAAGTTTAGCATAGAAACAATGTGCCATGAATTAATCAACTTTTTTATTCATATTTCGATACAGCGGATTCGAAGACCGTACACAGAGTAATTATGCGACCCTTTCTGTCACAAAAGTTAAGGTTTAAATCAATTCCAAGGTAAAACAAAGTGAAGAATTACTGTAAACACTCATCCACATTCATTGCAGAAAACTAGATTCAGTCAGTAGAGCTCAAACACTTCATCAAAAGTCAAAAGCGCCCACCTTCCTAAAAATGTTAATAAGTTCTTCTTTGCTAATACAACATATATAATACGTAACTTTAATTAAATTTCGATTCAGCTTACAAATTATCAGCATTCAACACCATTTATGTATTGAATGACCTTGCATTCTACTAATATTCAAGGCAGAAAAATGTTATTATAGTAAAATCCAGTTTCAATATTTAATTGCTCTTCTTTGAAGGGTATTATTTTTCTTCTTTACTAGGACCACGTTGAATGTTGCTGCAATAATAATAGGTTAATATTTAATTAAATGTGTCCTGTAGGACAAGTAATGTGTTGACTTCTGTTTTCGGTTGACAACCTTTTGATGCACATAAATTCGGAAAAAATACAGTAGGTGTACTCGTTCACACACAAAAAGAAGGAAGAGTATCATAGATTTTTATATTTAAAGTTTTTTAAATAATGAAAGTCACGGAGCTTATAGTTTTTGCTTCCGGAAAAACAGCTTGAGAAAATGTCAACATCTCCCGCGCAGAATCATTTCTGAAGGTAATAACAAGTCTGCATTAAATGTGACGTCAGATGGAAGTTTTTAAGGGAAATCCATTTTCTTCTCTGGAGAACACTTTTGTAGTGCTGCCATCTCGTGCGACATTTTGGAAACAAACAAATTCTTATGAAGAAAGTCTTTTTCCAATAAAGTTTGTATTCGAAAGGGCAGTACAAAAAGTTTAGCATAGAAACAATGTGCCATGAATTAATCAACTTTTTTATTCATATTTCGATACAGCGGATTCGAAGACCGTACACAGAGTAATTATGCGACCCTTTCTGTCACAAAAGTTAAGGTTTAAATCAATTCCAAGGTAAAACAAAGTGAAGAATTACTGTAAACACTCATCCACATTCATTGCAGAAAACTAGATTCAGTCAGTAGAGCTCAAACACTTCATCAAAAGTCAAAAGCGCCCACCTTCCTAAAAATGTTAATAAGTTATTCTTTGCTAATACAACATATATAATACGTAACTTTAATTAAATTTCGATTCAGCTTACAAATTATCAGCATTCAACACCATTTATGTATTGAATGACCTTGCATTCTACTAATATTCAAGGCAGAAAAATGTTATTATAGTAAAATCCAGTTTCAATACTTAATTGCTCTTTATGAGGAACTTCCTTTAAAATGAAAATATTTAAAAATTGAAGAAGTGTACGAATGCAGAAAAAAGTTTCTTTAACTACGACCCTTTGTAGTAAAAAATGTTTGCCACTTTTAGATGACGTTCAAGAAATCGGTATCTATTTTTATAATTCATACTTAACTATTTATTTGTCTATTAATCGATTAATTAATTAATTATTTTGTCTTTTGAATGACATAGCATGAGAAGTCCACTGGAAACTTTTAGTGCTCCGCTGAGCATATGATGGGAGCCACAATTGTAAAAGAATTGTAGAACTTTCCTTTAAGGATTTTCAGTTCTATTATGTTAATGGTGTTTTTAAGAGCCTACACTAACCAGGAGTAGAAATACTCAATTTAATGGTAATCCTATGGGTGTATTCTGTTTAAGTTCCTCGCAGGGTTGTTTGGTTTAAACCAAGTCGGTTTAAACCGTGGTTTAAACCATGGTTTAAACCAATGGTTTTCAAAAAAATCATACTGATTTTTTTATGTTTTATTTTACACATTGTTTTACACATTTATTTTACACATTGAAAATTGCAAAATCCAAGTTCTGCAGAAGCTACAAGCAAAGTTGTTAAAAAAATGATGAATTAATAAATTTCTAAAATGGCAAATATTTTTAATCAACCAAACTTTTCATATAAGCTATAAATCTGCATGACAGAATAACCTATTTTTTAAAAATTAGTCGTTAGAAAAAAATTAGTTTTATTTCTTCCTTTTTTTTAAAGGCTCGAATACACACACATATATATATATATATATGTATATTATGTTAATGGATGGACTGTATATATATATATATATATATACAGTCGAGTATCTATATAACGAAATCCACCGTTCCAGTAAAAAATTCGTTATATAGAGAAATTCAATGTATAGAGAATGATGTTAAAAATCGTATTTAATGTGTGAAATTTGAAAAAATATTATTTTTGATCTTTTGAATTAAGAATTTGAAGTGTTTAAAAGTAAATATTAACCTAACATTTTATTTCTTAATTATTTAAGCTGTTTCAAAAAAGAGAATAGACATTTATTTGAAAGCTTAATGAATATCAAATAAGGAAGGCTTGCATTAATTTTAGACAAAGAAATCTGTAATTTTTTTTTAATTGTTACGTTCGCCAAAAAAAAAAAAAAAAAAAAAAAAAAAAAAAAATTGCTCAAATTTTACCATGGAATGAAAAATTGTAGTTAACATTTTCCTCCATTTGAGGGCCTCTCTTTTGTGCCTCTCATTGATTCCTCTCTTACAGGTGTATCAATACAATTGACATTGTTTTGAGAAAGATGTGGAAAGGTGTGTGGGAAGTGGGATGAATTCGTTGGAATTAAAGAGCAAGGAGAGAAGTAATAACAATAATAATAATAATAATAATAAAAAGAAAACTCAACACTGACGATAAATCAAAAATAAGTGATGGAAAATTGATTCCATATGATTTCGAAGCGTTTTAAAACTGTGATGATTTATGATTTTTATGACCAATTTATGAAAAAATTCGTTAAATGGAGATAGATATTTCGCTATATAGAGACTTTTTTAATGTAATCATGAGAAAAGGGGACCGTTCCTACTAAAAATTCGTTATATAGAGAAATTCGATGTCTGGAGTTTCGTTATAGAGAGACTCGACTGTATATACATATATATGGGTGTAGCTTAGTGAACCATTCCTCCATGAAAAATCTGCAACTAATCTTTGCTGCCATTTTTTAAAATTGATGAATCTACGAAAGATGAAGTGTGATCTAGGGGCGTGCGAAGAGAAAACTGCGTCCGGGGCAAAGTCGCAATTTGGCATCCTCCACCCCCAACTTGTGACAGGCCAAAAAATGACGTTTGCGGTATAAATTTCGCGCCTTCTTAATTTCCGTGTCCGGAGTGACCGCTCCCTTCGCTCCCCCCTTTCGCACGGCGCTGGTGTGATCCATGTCAAAAGCATGATGGATTAATGTGTAATCTGACTTGCCATTTTCAATTCGTTGATTTTTCTATTTTCATTACACTTCTTCTTATGTACAGATAATTTCAGTTTCAGAACCGATTCTTACTGAACTGTTAAAAATTGTTTTGCGAAATTATTGAAAATTTACGGGTTATCCATTATCTTGAATCTTATGTAAAATTACAGAGATTCTGTTCAATAAAACAGAAGTTATTCGGTAAATTCAGAATATAATCTGTAAATTAACATTGTTAAAAATATATAAGACTCTGTGAATTTACATTTAATGTTAATAATTTTGTTGTTAAAACTAGTAAATCGCTCAATCTTTAGCGATTTCATAGAATTTTAATTTTTCGAGTAAATTTGCATTGGCATATCTTTTTTTCCCCACTAATTATACCTAGCCGTCCTGGGATTTGAACCCGAGACCTCTTGACAGCGTGAGGAAACCTTACTGACTGAACTATAGTAGCTGTTTGCTATTGAGAACACAGTATGTCTCTTGTCATAATTATGCGATTGTCTATAAAAAAATCCCCACTGACTCCGAGGAGAGGCTTTTTTTTCTTTAATTACTCTCTGTTAACAAAAATAAACAAAATTTTCTTCTTTAATATGCCTAATATAATTGAAAAAGAATTTTAAAAGTTTGTATTTTGAAGTACAAGTTTTAGCATATATAAAAATAGCTTTAAATAAAGATATGGAAATCCCTCCAAGGAAATAGATATAAGTTAAAAGAAATGCTGTAAAATGATGACCGAAAAACTCGAAAAAATACATTTCTTCATTCGGCGAGTAAACAAGCGATTAGATTCGACAAATTGCTAGAGACTGATTTTTGCTTTTTTTTTTTTTTTCGTTTTTTATGCATATGCAAACATATATACTTTTAATATATTTGTAGCGGTTAGTTGAAATTAGATTAATAACAATCGTTGTCGCAGTTATAAAAACGTAGGTTACTTTAGACATATTGAAAAAAAATGGGGTACGTTAAAAAATTAAAGTTTTTTTTTTTTTTTTTTTTTTTTTCTGTGCTACACGGCGAATTTATTTTGCTAATACTTTTTTCATTTGGCGAATGCTTTTTATTTTTAATTAGCCAAATTACTAACGCTGGTCAAATGTCAACGAGAACACTGATCATATCATGCATATTTGTGACATTAGAGATTACAGAAGGTAGTCAGTTATATTAAATATATGTCTGCTACAAATATGTTTGCTATTCTTGTTACATGCTTTGTGAGTTTATATCTAATGCCAAAGAAAAAGAAAATCTCAGCCGACATTTTCTTTTATGATACGCTGATGGAATCGTTAATTCTGAGACTTGAGATCTGCACCTGCCTGTTACGTACATTATCTCAAGTTATTCGAGTAACAAAGTACAGGATGATTATAAATAAATATCCCAACTTTACAGAACTTTTTTTATTTAAGGAGTGCAATCTTGTTGTTCATCGGAAATCAAAAATAACAGTTGAAAGTTTAAGTTCAACATAGTTCTAAGTGTTAGACAGTTTCAGCTTCATGTAGGCCAGAAGGCCTACCAAATGGCTTAAGCACAACAAGCCCCACCTATAAGTGCTTGACAATCACCTTACCGAGTTCACGAGTGAAAACCTAGGATTAGTTAAATCTCGATTCGCATATTGAAACGCAATCAGATTTAAGGCATGCCAAGACTTATCTTTGGCATGCCTTACCTATATGCCTAAAAACCCGATTTTAGTTGTTGTTTCGTAGGTGTACCATTGTGCTTTCCTGTACCCAAAAGTTTGAAAACATGGAGGATTGGGAGCAAGAAAGCATAATGATAAATTTATGAGTAAACCTTTTTTAGGTGTTTTCCACTAAGGCATGACTTGGTAGACCAATTGCGTTTTAATATGCGAATCGAGATTTAACTAATTCTAAATTTTCATCCGTGAACTCGATGAGGTGATTACCTGTGCTACAGCCTCACGATTTATATATCATTGCAAATTTTTATCAGCAGGATTTTTTTTTTCTTTTGCTGGGCCTTATCAAAAATCATATGTTTGTTTGAACACTACTAACTTTGTGACATATGTTTTAATTAATTTTTGTTCGGCAATGCATGAAAATAGCAGGTGTTATTATTCAGAAACCATCTAACTGCACTCAATTTCTTTTCTTCTTCTTCTTCTTCTTCTTCTTCTTCTTTTTTTTTTTTTTTTTTTTTTTACAATAGATTTTTTATAACAAGCTTTCAAAGTTGACGTTTTTGAGTACATTTCCCGACGAAAGCAGAAAAACCGGTCAAAAAGCAGGAAAAAAAGGGTGAAATCGAAATAGCTTAGAACTGGATAGGTAATATAACTACCATAAAATGAAAAATTAAGTTCGATTCGAAATTCCTTTCCGGCATTCCAATTTTATATCTTTCCTTTAAAAAATGAATTTGTAAATGTGTCAAAACGTTTTGCGCTTGTTAAGCGGAGCAGTTAAGAACACCCTTAATTGTTATTTTTCATTTTCCAATTAACAACAAGGTTTTACATTTTTCTTTTTCTTTTTTTTCTGTTAACAGTCCTGTAAAGCTGGAGATGTTTACTTATAATCATTTTGTAAAATAGAATTGAAAAAAAAAAAAAAAAAAAAAAAGAATGGGTTTGTTTTTTGGTTTGTTTTGGTTGATCCTTAATAAAAACCCAGCATAACAACGACACCTCTTGAGCGATGCACCCCAAATTTTATCAACATTAATTTATCTAAAGACCTAAAATGATATGAAATTGTATTAAATTTTGACCATTAGTTTTAGGTAGATTTCGTAAGAAATACTACCTATTGCAATCGCACCAGTTTATCTATCTATCTATCTATCTATCTATCTATCTATATATCTCAATTTTTATGGACACGATAACTTCTATAATTCTTCACCAATCTCCACCAAACTGGTACATAAAATCAAAGGGGATAAAATCTTGGCTAAGTTCGTTAATGGGCTAAATCGGACCAAGGGGGTCGGAATAGGGGGCGTTTTTGTGAAAACCGAAAAAACGCCATAACTTCTTAATTAAAGTAGATATCGAATCGGTTTAAAGTTTATATTACTTCTTAAAAATGGGCCAAAAGTATATGCATGACAGATTTCTGATAAATTTAAAAGTGGGCTCAAGGGGCGAAAAAAACAGGGATTTTGAGAGAAAAAAATTCATAACTTCGTCAATTTTCAAGATATCAAGTCCAACTAAATTTTTTGTGAATGTTCTTAAAATTATCTAAAACTTTTGTATTTACAAGTTTTTGATAGGACCAACTTTTACTGACGAAAAAAATTAAAAACGAATAGAAAAAGGGCGCTGAAAAAAGAGAAAAATCCATAACTCCGTCAATTTTTAAGATATCAAATCTGATTAAATTTATTTTACATCTTCTCAAAAATATCTACAACTTTTATATTGACAAGTTTTTCATAGGAACGAAAGCAATTCGTATAGCAAAAAGAAATTAAATAAAAATGGGAGTTGGAGAAAAAACCTCAAATCCAAACTGCTTATATTCTGACTCATTTTTAAATTCATTTTTAATGTTAAACGCATCCAAATGGTAGATCCTCTTATTTAGAAACTGTATAAAGTGACGCATTGGTCAATTTTCTGATAAAGACAGAATATATTTCAAAAAAGGCTACCAAAAAGGATATTTTGAACAGAATTTCCGAAAGTCATCGGGACTGAAATTGAAGGAAGTATTCAAATGAGAAATTGCGTTTTTTTTCTGACTCATTTTTAAATCCATTTTTGTTCTCAAACGCATCCAATTTACAGATCCTCTTATTTAGGAACTATATAATGTGATGCATTGGTCAGTTTTTTGATAAAGACGGAATATATTTAAAAAAAGGCTACCAAAAAGGGTATTTTGAACAGAATTTTCTGAAATCATCGTGACAAAAAATTTAAAGAAGTGTTCAAATAAGAAATTTCGTTTTTTTCTGACTCGTTTTTAAATCCATTTTTGCTCTCAAATGCATCCAATTTACAAATCCTTTTATTTAGGAACTATACAATGTGATGCATTGATCGGTTTTTTGATAAAGACAGAATATATTTTGAAAAAGGCTACCAAAAAAGGTATTTTGAACAGAATTTCCCGAAGTCTTCGTGATTTGAAAATTTAAGGAAGTTTTCACATAGCAAATTGCGTTTTTTATGACTCGTTTTAAAATCCATTTTCACTCTCAAAAGCATCCAATTTACAGATAATCTTATTTAGGAACTATATACTGTGACGCATTGGCAAGTTTTTTGATAAAGATAGAATATATTTTTAAAAATGCTGTCAAAGTGAGTATTTCGCACAAAATTTTCCGAAGCAATTATGATTAAAGAATTAAGGATGTATTCAAACAACAAACCGGTTATTTTATGACTCATTTTTAAATTCAATTTTTTTCTCAAATGCATTCAGCTGACAGTTTTTTGTTATTTAGGAACTGTATAATGTACTGTTTTGGTCGATTTTTTAATAAATTCAGAATCTATTTCAAAATATGTTGTTAAAATGGGCATTTGAGCTGAATTTTTCTTAAGATGATTCTAATAAAACCAGTTTTTGCGGAAAAATGAAATTAAAAAATTTTCATAAACGGCCAAATGAAGTTATTAATCTGGGTTTATCTCAAATCTTGTCTATATATATATATATATATATTTTTTGTTGAAATGAGCACTCTTTGAAATCTACCTCCGCCTATAGGCCCAGCCGACAGGGACTTTTTTCGATTCAGTTATCGCGGACAATCATGAAAAACTTAGCAGATCACCGCCATCTGATGAGTGATGTGCACTAAAAGCTGATTAGCAAGTATTTTTGTTCAAGTCTTTATGCAGTCTGATAAAATTCTGCATATTGGTTTAGTTCTTACAATATAGCTATCATGGAATAAAATAATCAAGAATAGTAATGTCATTTCTTGGGTGATATAAACCTAAAGCTAGATTATATCTAGGTTTATCTCAATCCGAAGTTTGATGATTATTGAAGTCCAAGCATAAGTTCTTGAGATAGAGTGGCCACAAAAATTGCGTCATATACAGACTAACACACAGACACGCATTCGAAACAAGTACTGTCCCAAAAATTATGAACCTAAATTTTGCGCAACATCTAACAGTTACCACCAACAGTAAAATCCATAATGTCCGACAAAACAGTTTAATTGATTTTCGATAATAGTTTTACAGAGAAATGTTGTAATTAAAGTTACCTGACAGTGCTCATTTGAATTCTTTTTGTCGGTTTTTAATAGCTTTCTAATTAAAAAAAAAAAAAAAAAAGAAAGTACTGTGTGGATTTTTAGGAAACAGTCTTTAAGGGTGTTCTTAAATCAAAAAGGGCAACTTTGTGACAGATGCTTTAATTTATTTTTGCTCGGAAATGCATGAAAATAGCAGGTGTTGTTATTCAGAAACTGTTTAATTGCACTCAATTTTCTATTTTTTTTTTTTTTTTAAACGCAATAGAACTTTCATAACAAGCCTTAAAATTTGACGTTTTTGAGCACATTTCCCGACGAAAGCAGAAAAACGGGTCTAAAAGCAGGAGAAAAACGGGTGACCATGTGATCGAAATAGCTTAGAACTGGAAAGGTAATTTAATTATCATAAAATAGAAAACTAAGTTCGATTCAAAATCGCTTCCATAGTCAGGCATTCCAATTTTATAACTTTCTGTTAAAAAATGAATTTGTAAATGTGTCAAAATGTTTTGTGTTTGTTGAGCGGAAGTAGAGGAAAAGTGGGCGTCCGGCCTCAGGAGGAGATGTGAGGTGCAAGGTGCAAGTGCAAAGTGCAGCACCTCCTCCCATGCACCTCCTCTAATGCACCTGCTCTAATGCACCTCCTCTGGTACACATCCTCTTAAGATCGTCTTATAAGATGTGTTGATAAGGATTTTTTTCAAATTTTAAGCGGGAATTTCAGGGAGATAGAATTTTTTTTAATGTAATTTAGTACGAAGGGTTTTTAATTTTAATGTAGGGACTTAAAAATTTTCGGTGTGTTATAGTGCGAAGGGTATGTTCTTCGGTTGAGTTATGCTGTTGTTAATTTAAAAAGGTAATTAAAAAGTAATTAAAAATAAGGAATGAAGCGACTTTAATTTTTTTCACCGTGTTCTAACATGAGGGGTTTAATTTTAAGCGGCAATTTCAGGGAGATAGAATTTTTTTACTGTACTATAGTACGAGGGGTTTTTCAATTTTAATGTGAGGACTTAAAAATTTTCGGTGTACTCTAGTTTTATTGTTAATTTTTTGTTTAAAGCGAAAATTTTGAGAAGTTTTTTTTTTTTTTTTTTTTTTTTCACGTTGCTCTTACATGAGAAGTTAAGCGGGTATTTTGGGGAAATTATTTTAGTGTTCTCATACATGAAGAGTATTTCTTTATTTTTAGTACTATTATTATTTTTTTTCGGGGGTTAATTTTTTAATGAAGAAATAATTAAGGAGAGAACTTTCATGGTGAATTAATGAGTTATTTTTAAGGGAGTATTTTATAGAGATTGAATTACTTTTTCATGTATTAGAGTTTTAAGCGGAGATAAATTTTTAATAGGAGAATTTTAACTTTTTTGCAATGAGATTGATGTGCTCTCGTCGACCTAACCGTTCGGAATATTTTTGTCGAATTTTACGTTAAAAAAGAGACACAGGCGTCTCTGAATTTTTCGAGCGTTATTTTTAGTCAGCTATATTATGCACTACAATTTTTAGAATAATTAAAAAAAACTTTAAAATTAATGAATGAGAAAATATGTTTCAAAATTGGATTTTGCGTACTATCATTTAATAGCGCTCGTCGCCCTAACTGTTTAGAATCTGTGGTTTTCCTTGAATCATGTGTGAATAACTATTAGATTTCCTTAGAAAGACCTGAATAACCTTTATCCATTTCAACCGTTATAAATGACGCATATCTGTAACGAGAATTTGGGAATAACAATTTTGAATATTTATTTAATGAAGGAACTTTAAAATTATTTCGAGCGTTATTTTTTAGTCAACCATAGTATGAAGTTGAAATTTTTGAATAATTAAAAAATAACTTTAAATTTTGAATGAGAAAAAATGTTTCAAAATTGAATTTTACGTACTGACATTTAATCGCGCTCATCGGTCTTACTGTTTGGAGTCTCTCATTTTCCTTTAACTTTCGGAAGCCTTGCGTCAATCTGGGTTAGGATATTTCAGAAAGACCTCCACTTAGGGTATTCTTTTAAACTGATTTTTGTAATGAGATGTGTTCGTGCGCGTCGGCCTAAGTGTTAATATAAATAACCCATGTAAAGAAAAAACAAGTAAAAACTTTTTCAAAGTACTGATTCACCATTTGCTTGATTGCCTAGAGCATATTATCTGTGATATAAACATCATGTTATACAAAAAATATAAGTAAATATTATTAGTTTTAAAATCATTTATATTCCAATGGGTAGTTCGATAAATTAGTAACATTAGAATTTTATGGATTTAAAAAAAAAAAAAAAAAAAAAAAAAAAAACGATTGAGAAACTAACCATTTCAAAATATTTTTCTTGGCATAAATTAATTTAAAAGTTTTAAAACCCTTTCCAAAATATTTTTATAAAACCAACTTTCATGCAATTCAAAAAGTTTTAGTATGAAAATTGAATATTTTTTCTTCAAGAGAAATATTTTATGTCAGTGAAAAAGTGAGAGTTAGTTAATTTATGAATCATTTTAAAATATTGCCTCGCAATAAATTGCTTTGAAACAATGTTCTTAAACATATTAATAGTTAAAATTTGTTAAATGCAGTATAAAATGACTAAACTTTAAAATTTTTCAAAACTATTTTCATCACATAAATAACTTTACACATTCAATTTTTAACATTTTAGCATTGACTACATTTTCAGTTTTCGATTTCGATCATAAATTAAAATAAAATGCTTTTACAATTCTTATATATTAGCACAAGAAAAATTTCAATTTTATACACTTTATATACAAATTATACTTACCAATATATGAGACCGTCTGCATTCCTCACTTTCTTGAAGAATAATGCGTGATAAACTCTTATCTGAACACCGCATGCTGCTTTGAATTACTATCAAGTTAAGATACGATATGACTAATCGCTAGGTTTTTCCCAAACAGGTGAAGTCATTCTTAACACACCCTATTTTGAACGAAAAATATTTCAATTGCAATTAACATCAGATATTGTCATTTTAAAATTATTTTTTAAATTTGACAATTGTTGAATCTTAAAAGGAATCTTCGTAGTCTGCAGAATTGTAATGTTGAATTTATTAAAACTGAATCTAAATCTAATCATAAATTTGATCCTAAATCTCAACATTTTCCAAAAAGATCGGTATCGAATACTGGTGTAACAGATATTGTAAATAAATCACAAAAAATTATTTGTCCAAAATGTAATGAACCCCACCAACTTCATAGGTGCCCATGCCCATCAGTGAAGAATTTATCTATTGAGCAACGCTGGCATTTAGTAAAATCTAAAAAATTATGTACGAACTGTTTGCGTTCTAACCATTTTGTTGCTAATTGTTTGATAAATACCACATGTAAACATTGCAATTCAAAACATCATACACTCCTTCATCGTGATCAATCTGTCCCTGCACAACAACAAATTGTTAGACAACAAGATCATGTAACAACCCCAAATGCTGTAGGGAATTTAAATGAATCTAATTGTTTTACTAATCAATCGTTTAGTGGAAATTCTCAAACATTGTTGGCTACTGCCATTATGCATGTAAAATCCAAATCAGGCAAATTCATTCCTTGCAGGGCGATGATCGACAGTGGTTCTCAAAAGAGCCTACTTTCTAAAACTTGTTGTAAAAAATTAGGTCTTCCTTCAAGGCCTACAAATCATAAAATCTCAGGTATAAATAATTTAATTGCAGAAACATCTCTTCAGGAAGTTTCTTTGACATACTCTCCCCATTTCAATGATGAAGTCTTTCAGTTAGACGCGTTAGTTGTTAATCAGGTAACAACAAATTTATCAAATTTTCTGATTACGACTAAGTTTTGGCCACATATTGAAGGCTTGAATCTTGCGGATCCAAATTTCCATGTGTCCAGTCCTATTGATCTTCTTATAGGTGCAGATTTGTTTGCTAATATCATAATAGGAGACTCTATTTTAGGACCTAAAGGATCACCGAGTACTATTAATTCTAAACTGGGTTGGATATTATCGGGAATTATTTATTCGAATGAATCAAACCAAAATTCATCTGTTAGTTGTCATGTTACTACGCAGATTACTTCTCAGCTGCAAAAGTTCTGGGAACATGAGTCGGTTCCCAGTTCTGATCCAATTTCTCTTGTTGAAGATAATTATTCTAAAATCGTTTCACGCGCAGAATCGGGAAGATATGTTGTAAACTTGCCGTTTAAATCTAAACCAATCCTCGGTGATTCAAAATCTCAAGCTCTAAAGCGATTTTATTTATTGGAGAAGAAACTCCAGCAAAACTCTTTGCTTAGAGAGCAATATTTAGCATTCATGCAAGAATATATCGATTTGGGGCACATGGAACTTATACCAAATTCAGAAATTTCAAATCCGGATCATTTTTATCTTCCACATCACGAGGTATTAAAAGAAGATAGTTCAACTACACGACTTAGAGTAGTATTTGACGCATCTGCAGTTGGTTCATCAGGCTGCTCTTTAAACGATTATCTAGAGATAGGTCCAAAATTGCAGCCGGAAACATTTCCTTTATTATTAAAGTTCAGAATAAATCCAATTGCTTTCAGTGCTGATATCGAAAAGATGTTTAGGCAAATCCTCGTTAATCAGAAGCACATTGATTATCAACGCATTATTTGGAGATTTAATCTAGAAGACACTATCAAATCATACAGGCTGTTGACCGTTACATACGGTTTTTCCTGTGCACCCTTTTTGGCCATTAGGACATTACACCAGTTGGCCATTGATAACGAACAATATTAACAAAAAGCCTGCCAAATTATTCAAGATGAAATTTATGTTGATGATCTTCTTTCTGGATCCGATTCACGAGAAAACGCTCAGATTTTAGTGACAGAGCTAATAAGTATTATGAAAAGTGGAGGTTTTAATCTACGAAAGTGGACCTGTAACGATCCTGATGTAATAGCTCACTTACCTGATGAAATGAAGGCTTCCTCAAAAAAGGTCATTCAGGAAGATGATACTGTTAAAGTGCTTGGCTTACTTTGGGACTCTTCCAAAGATATTTTAAAAATTAGGTTCGCTGATTTAAAGGATGTACAAACAAAATGAGATTTGTTATCTGTAGTGGCTACAATCTTTGACCCCCCTGGGTTTCCTAGCTCCTACAACAATAAAGTTAAAAATTATGATGCAAGATCTTTGGAAGGATAAGATGTCTTGGGATGAGGAAATCCCACATGCCATATAACAGGTTTGGAATGAATTTTCATCTGAAATGCATTTATTGAAATCGTTAGAAATTCCCAGATACATGAATTTATTTAATGAAGCAGTTGTTCAAATTCAACTGCATGGATTTTGCGATGGTTCGAATAAAGCTTATGCTGCTGTTACTTATTTACGTGTTGTTACACCTGAAAAAGTATTTGTTAATTTGATTGCAGCAAAAACTAAGGTGAACCCTATAAAACCTCAAACATTGCCAAGAATCGAGCTTTGTTCAACTCTTTTACTAGCTAAGTTATGTTCTGTCATTATCGACACATTAACAATAAACTTTGACAATATTTATTTGTGGTCAGATTCGCAGATTGTTCTCGGTTGGCTAAAAGCACACCTTTAAAGGGAAATCAATTCGTACTCAACAGAGTATGCCAAATACAGGCATTAATGCCTTCCCATGAATGGAATCATATTCCAGGTGCTTTAAATCCTGCAGATGTAGCTTCCAGGGGAATTCCTCCACGAAAGCTTCTTAATCATTCTCTGTGGTGGCATGGGCCTCCATGGCTGCTGTCAAATGAGCAAATCCCAATACCAAAGTTCACTGCTCCGATTTCAAATTTAAATCAAGTAATTGACTCTGTCAGTAATGTAACACAAGTAAGTGCACCTCCAGACTTTCTTCTTAAGTTTTTGAAATTCTCTAAGCTGTCAAGAGTCACAGCCTATTGTCTTAGATTTATTCATAATGCTAGACATAGTACTTCGAAAAAATTTGCAAATCTAAGTTCAGAAGAAATCTTAAATTCAATTCAACGAATTGTAAAATTAATTCAAAGTTCTGAATTCAACATAGAGCTTAAGTTGTTAAAAGAAAGAAAACCCTTACCAAGCAATAGTAAACTGTTATCACTAAATGTATTTTTAGATTCAAGTGATATCATTCGAGTAGGTGGTCGTTTGTCACAACATCAGTCTTTAACCTTTGATAGAAAACATCCGATGCTACTCCCAAAAAATAACTTTGTCACTAAACTGTTAATAAAACATGTACATGAGAAACATATGCACTCAGGTACACAGCTAGTACTTTCTATTATACGTTAACAGTTTTGGTTTGTTAATGGTCGTTCTACTGTACGACAAGAACTCAACAAATGTGTACTTTGCAAACGCCTAAAAACACAAGCTTGTCAACAAATGATGGGAGATCTTCCCGTCGACAGAAACACCCTAATCCGCCCATTTTCCAAGGTTGGCATAGATTTTGCCGGCCCCTGCATAACCAAGCCAAATTTGCCTAGAAGTAAGATAAAATTAAAAACTTACATAGCGGTATTCGTCTGCATGTGCACTAAGGCAGTGCATCTGGGAGTGGTATCAGACTTGTCTGTGCAAGCCTTGCTAGCAGCCCTAAAGAGATTTATTGCACGTAGAGGCCTGCCGTCTGATATTTATTCAGACAATGGGAAGAATTTTGTAGGTCTAGCAAATCAACTGAAGCAGTTATTCCAATATTTGAGGGACAGAGAAATTCAAGATTTTCTTTCGAGCCAAAAAATCAATTGGCATTTCATTCCTCCATATGCGCCGCACTTTGGCGGGCTATGGGAGGCAGCTGTAAAGCTTACAAAAAATCATCTGTTAAAGGCATGTAAATCCAGTATTTTAAATTTTGAAGAATTATCCACTTTACTGTGTCAAATAGAAAGTTGCATAAATTCAAGACCTCTAATGCCAATGTCACCAGATCCATCAGATCCGCGCGCATTAACGCTAGGTCATTTTCTATTCGGAGCACCGCTCCTTGATATTCCCGAGGCTTCTAATTCACGAGTTCTATCATTAAATGCTCGTTGGCGCCTTATTGAAAGGGCTAAGAGCCAATTTTGGTATAGATGGTCAAGAGAATATCTACAACATCTACAACAGCGTCCTAAATATACTACTCCAAGTGTTAATCTCCGAGAAGGAGACATGGTGGTAATTCATGATCGATCCCTGCCCATGAGATGGAAAATGGGCCGCATTCTACAAACTTTCCCAGGACAGGACAATCGAGTTCGTGTCGTCTTGATTAAAACAGCGGACGGTGACATCAAGCGCCCTATTACGAAAGTATCCCCTCTACTGCAGGGGGCGGAGGATGTTGAATCTTAAAAGGAATCTTCAGTAAAAGACACTAATTATTTCTGAAACATGACTGTAGATGGCAGCACTAAATTTTGCTCTGGATAGATCGTGACTGTTTAATAACTTTAATTAATTAATTTTTCGCATTAATTGCAATTCATTTGTGTTTGTAAATTCATAATATGTTTTTTCATATATATATTTTGTATTTATTCATTTGTAATTCATCTTTTTAGATTATTCTTTATTCCGCAGATTGACTGCGTGACAGTTCAGAATATGTTCTGATTCAAAGTATGTTTACGAATTCGGAAGTCTATTAAGTCTCTTTAAAATCCCTTTAAATCACAATTTTTTTTTGTTTGTGAAGAATCAGACGTAAAAGGTATAATATTGCCAGTGGGCAAAATTTCTAAATAGCTATTTTCAAGACATAAGAAACCATAAAATCGAAGACTGTTATTCAAGTTAAGAAACCGATACCTGTGACCTGCAAGATGCCGTCTACGACGACGAATTCACAGGTAATATCTCTTCACATTAAGAAATCAATTCTCTATGTTAATTCACTTTAAATCTCAACAACAATTTTAATTAATGTTTTAGTGAATTTACTTTTATTTATAAGATTTTGATTTTTTTTTAAATTGCTTATACCATTTCAAACATGTACATTCCTATTCGTAAATACAAAATCGTTAAAAAACATCTTTGGATGATTTTATTATTATTATTGTTAGACATTGTATTGGAAAAGCATTTAAACCTTTAGCTTATTATTATTATTATTATTATTATTATTATTTAGATATTAAGAAGCGGCGAAGATCTGTTGAATTATTCTCATCTTAAAATTGATTAATATTCGAAGAAAAATTTATTCTGTTATCTTTTAATTTAGTAAACATGTATCTTAATATTCATTAACACACTTCTAATTTAATGAATAATATATTTGATAAATAATATATTCGAGATTTTGATCTTTTTTAAAAAAATTGGGTTATGCTATTTCAAACACGTACGTTCTTATTCGAAAATACAAAACCATAAAAAAGATCGTTGGATGATATTTTTTAATTAGACATTGTATTGGAAAAGCATTAAAACCTTTCATTTTTATCCCATTTAGACATAAAAAAAAATGACGAAGATCTGACTACTTTGCAAAGATTTAAAACTAGTGATTTGATGAATCATACTTTCTGTGGGTTGTTTACAATTTTAGAATTATCTTAATTAATTACCAAACTTCTCATTTTTTAAGCACCACACTAATCATTGCTCCCATTACTTAATCACATAAATATAATTTATATCTTTTATGATTATCAGTTTTATACTAACATTTGACACCTATACGTATGTGTTGTATTAATTCTGTTAGTTTAATTCATACTAATTTCAACTAAAGAACCCTATGATAGCTTTCATATATTATTATCACATCACGTGATAGAATTTCTTGCGATGTTTTAGAAATAATAGATATTTAATTTTTTCATTAGTTAATTACATGAAAATTTTTTTAATTTGTTTTTAACACGTATCTTTTAAGAAAAACATATTTTATTCTGAAATATCAAATTTAAAAACTAACTCTTAAGAACATGACTCGATGCAATTTACTTATTTTAAACAAGTTAACTTTACTACTTGACGGAAATATATTCAAATGCAAAGCGATTTAACTTTCACATTTTTAAAGTTATGTATATAGTATACTAACATTTAACTATAATACGTGTAATTTTATTAAAAATACTGAATAAAAATAAATTTATTCTAAAAAAATTTCAAACACCATTTAAAAATATTAAACAACAACAACAAACTTGTAATTAAGAGATGAAAAAATTTTAATATATGAATCACATAATAAAAATAAAAAGTATTTCTCCCTAACAAAACCATGTGTGTTAATAAAAATATTTTTATAAAGTTTTCAAAAATTATAAACATTTCCAAATTAACAAATAAAATTAACTATTGAATATCAAATAATGAACATACACCTTTGGCACTCACATCTTACAATATACTTAGTAACCAAATTTAATGATTTTTAAACATGTCTTCTTAAAGTTTTTACAATGAAAGACTATCACAATTGAATATTTAGCTTTCTCTTCATAACTTTATCGAGAAATATATAATGCATACCACTCGACTTCATTAAATTAATCATTCACAATACAATTGAAACTTCTCATCTTCAATGTTTTATATACTAATGTTTAACAAATGATTGTACATTTTAAACAATCATTACTATCTTCAAAATATTGAAAATTATACAACAAAATATTGAAATTCTAACATTGAACAGGAGAAGATTTTCCAATATGAAACCTTTAAAAGAAAAATCATTTACGGTTCCATTCAACATGCACTAAGATATTTACTTTCTGAATATTTTATAAAAATATTAATTTTGATCTGCTTACAAGAAAAGGGAGTTAGCCCTTATGACTACTTAACCTGCTTGGAAAAATTTAATGAAAAAGATCTTCCCCCACCTTCTGCGTTTTTTAAAGATTTCACAGACGAGGACATCACTGAAGAAGATTATGAGCATGCGCAGAAGGTTTGGAAATCCTTTTATATACAATCTCTGGGAGAATATCACGATCTGTATGTCAAGACGGATTTTGTACTACTTGTTGACGTTTTCGAAAGCTTTGGGGTTTTGTGCAAGCAATTTTATGATATTGATTGCGCACATTTGTTGACAGCTCCTGGGCTAGCATGGCAAGCTTGTTAAAAATGTCTGAAACACCCTTAGTGTTAGTCGCAGGTTTCGAACCCACAAACAACTGATCAAACTTCTCATTTTAACTCCTCACGCTAACCATTGGGCCACGGAGGGCCTGTAATTTAGTAACTAAAAAGTAAGAAAGATCATTGAAAGTGGTTACTTCACTCACTGAGTAACATATAATATATTCAATTAAATCGTCTGTACTTGGAATTTAAATCTGCTTGTAAAAATTATTTTTATTGTGACTTAACAGTTAAAAATCACTAAGAAAAGGAAAATAATTATTCATGTGTGTTTAGTATTACTTTGAGATTTTATGAGTCACCCCATTAGTTAAACAGAAATATCCTCCTCTTATGAATCACTACTTATGCTTAAATTTTCAAACACCTGCTTATATGGAATGTATTATATTTTAGTTTAACAGTGATAGTGTGATTACGTGTTAATGGTTTTAGTGTCATTAAAAAAATTAAAAAAAAAAAACTTTAATAATTAATTTAAAAAAATACAAGTCAGTATTAAAGGTTTGAAAAAATTGTTAAAATAATTTTACAAAACATTACAAATTATTTAAAAGTGTTTCACTAATATTTAGTGATCGACGAATTTTAGTAGCCATAATCATTTATGTGAGTTAGGTTTTCTGTTTTAACTGTTAAGTTGTTACATCCCCCCCCCCTTCAATTACATCTCCTATTGATAAGTTTTAAACAACCAACCAACTAACCAACTGTTTTCGTAATCAACTATTTATTTTTCCTAGCAATCAGCTATATGTGTTATACGTCTGTGAGATCATAAAAAAATGCAAAAGGTGGGGAAGCTCCTCTTCATTAAATTTTTCAAAGCAGGTTAAGTAGTCATAAATGTAAACCCCCCTTTTCTTGTAAGCAGATCAAAATTGGTATTTTTAAAAAATATCCAGAAAGTAAATATCTTAGTGCACGCTGAATGGAATCGTAAATGATTTTTTTTAAAGGTTTCATACTGGAATATCTTCTCCTGTTCAATGTTAAAATTTAATTTTTTGTTGTACAATTTTCAATATTTTGAAGATAGTAACGAATATTTAAAATGTACAATTATTTGATAAACACTAGTATACAAAACATTGAAGATGAGAAGTTTCAATTGTATTGTGAATGATTAATTTAATGAAGTCGAGTGGTATGCATTATATATTTCTCGATAAAGTTATGAAGAGAAAGCTAAATATTCAATTGTGATAGTCTTTCATTGTAAAAACTTTAATTGTCAAATTAAAAAAATAATTATTAAATAACAAAATCTGAAGTTAATTGCAATTGAAATATTTCTCATTCAGAATAGGGTTTGATAAGAATGACTTCACCTGTTTGGGGAAAACCTAGCGATTAGTCATATCGTATCTTATTTTGATAGTAATTCAAAGCAACATGCGGTGTTCAGATAAGAATTTATCACGCATTATTCTTCAAGAAAGTGAGGAATGCAGACGGTCTCCTATATTGGTAAGTATAATTTGTATATAAAGTGTATAAAATTGAAATTTTTCTTGTGCTAATATATAAGAATTGTAAAAGCATTTTATTTCAATTTATGATCGCAATCGGAAACTGAAAATGTAGTCAATGCTAAAATGGTAAAAATTGAAAGTGTAAAGTTATTTATGTGATGAAAATATGTTTTGAAAAATTTAAAAGTTTAGTCATTTTATACTGCATCTAAAAAATTTTAAATATTAATATGTTTAAGAACGTTGTTTCAAAGCAATTTATTGCGAGGCAATATTTTAAAATGATTCATAAATTAACTAACTCTCATATTTTCACTGACATAAAACATTTCTCTTGAGGAAAACATATTCAATTTTCATACTAAAACTTTTTGAATTGCATGAAAGTTGATTTTATAAAAATATTTTGGAAAGGGTTTTAAAACTTTTAAATTAATTTATGCCAAGAAAAATATTTTGAAATGGTTAGCTTCTCAATCGTTATTTTTTTTAATCCATAAAATTCCAATGTTATTAATTTATCGAACTACCCATTGGAATATAAATGATTTTAAAACTAATAATATTTACTTATATATTTTGCATAACATGATGTTTATATCACAGATAATATACTCTAGGCAATCAAGTAAATGGTGAATCAGTACTTTGAAAAAGTTTTTACTTTGATTTTTCTTTACATGCGTTATTTATTAGAACAGTTAGGCCAACGAGCGCGAACACATCTCATTACAAAAATTAGTTTAAAAGAATACTCTAAGTGGAGGTCTTTCTGAAATATCCTAACCCAGATTGACGCAAGGCTTCCCAAGGTTAAAGGAAAATGACAGACTCCAAACAGTAAGACCGACGAGCACGATTAAATGTCAGTACGTAAAATTCAATTTTGAAACATATTTTCTCATTCAAATTTTAAAGTTATTTTTTAATTATTCTAAAATTTCAACTGCATACTATGGTTGACTAAAAAATAACGCTCGAAATAATTTTAAAGTTCCTTCATTAAATAAATATTCAAAATTGTTATTCCCAAATTCTCGTTACAGACATGCGTCATTTATAACGGTTGATATGGATAAAGGTTATTCAGGTCTTTCTAAGGAAATCTAACAGTTATTCACACATGATTCAAGTAAAACCACAGATTCTAAAGAGTTAGGGCGACGAGCGCTATTAAATTTTTTGTACGTAAAATCCAATTTTGAAACATATTTAATCAGTCATTAATTTTAAAGTTATTTTTTAATTATTCTAAAAATTCTAGCGCATAATATAGTTGACTAAAAATAACGCTCGAAAAATTCAGAGTCGCTTCTGTCTCTTTTTTAACGTAAAATTCGAAGAAAATACTCCGAACAGTTAGGTCGACAAGCGCGCATCAATCTCATTGCAAAAAAATAAAAGTTCTCCTATTAAAAATGTATCGCCGCTTAAAACTCTAATACATGAAAAAATAATTCAATCACTATAAATTACTCCATAAAAAATAACTCATTAATTCATCACGAAAGTTCTCTCCTTAATTATTTCTTCTTTAAAAACATAACCTCCGAAAAAAAAATAATAAAAATAAAGAAATACACTTCATGTATGAGTACACTAAAATAATTTCTCCAAAATACCCGCTTAACCGCTCATGTAAAAGCACGGTGAAAAAAAAAAGAAAAAAAAATTAAACTTTTCAAAATTTCTGTTTAAAACAAAAAATTAACCCTAAAACTAGAGTACACCGAAAATTTTTAAGTCCCCACATTAAAATTAAAAAACCCCTCGTACTCTAGTACAGTAAAAAAATTCTATCTCCCTGAAATTCCCGCTTAAAATTAAACCCCTCATGTTAGAACACGGTGAAAAAAAAATGAAAGCCGCTTCATTCCTTATTTTTAATTACTTTTTAATTACCTTTTTAAATTAACAACAGCATAACTCAACCGAAAAACATACTCTTCGCACTGTAACACACCGAAAATTTTTAAGTCCCCACATTAAAATTAAAAAACCCCTCGTACGAAAGTACAGTAAAAAAAATTCTATCTCCCTGAAATTCCCGCTTATAATTTGAAAAAAAAAATCCTTATCAACACCCTTGTCTTATAAGACGATCTTAAGAGGAGGTGCATTAGAGCAGGTGCATTAAAGGAGGTGATTGGGAGGAGGTGCATGGGAGGAGGTGCTGAACTTTGCACCTGAACCTTGCACCTCACACCTCCTCCTGAGGCCGGACGCCCACTTTCGCTCTACTAGCGGAGCAGTTGTAACACCCTTAATGCATTTTAACTATCTTCCTTTCTGCTTTTCATATTTCTAGCAACCATGACACAAAATATGACTTTTACACATAAACTGTCAGTGTTTGTTGCACTTCTGAGAATATTTGTATTATCAGGGGCGTAAATCCCGGGGGGGGGGGGGGTTGGGGGGTGCACCCCCTCAGAAGAAATCAGTCGGAAAATTACCAGATCGCTCGGAAAAAGTATCTTTAGTCGGAAAAAATAGTATTAACCTATAAAACTTATAAACTGGAAAAACGGAAATATCATTCGGAAAATTTACCGTTTAATCGGAAAGTCGGAAAAAATAGTATTATGTATTACCCTATAAAAACGTATAAATTAGAAAAATGGAAAAATCAGTCGGAAAAGCTCTTGTTCGATTGGAAAAAATGGCATTAACTTATAAAAACTTATAAATTGGAAAAACTAATATATCTTTCGGAAAATTTTTCGTTTCCATCGGAAAAAAAGCATGTTTAGTCGGAAAAAACAGTATTATGTATTAACCTATAAAAATTTATAAATTGGAAAAACGGAAAAGTCAATAGGAAAAACTGGTGTTAACCTAAACTTCTAAATTGGAAAAACGAAAATATCATTCGGAAAATGTCCCGTTCCATCGGAAAAGGCATGTTTATTCAGAAAAAACAGTATTACGTATTAACCTCTAAAAGCTTATAAATTGGAAAAGCGGAAAAATCAGTCGGAAAATTTCTTGTCCGATCGGAAAAAAATGGTATTATCCTATAAAAACTTATAAATTGAAAAAACAAAAATATCATTCGGAAATTTTTCCGTTCCATCAGAAAAGGCATGTTTAGTCGGAAAAAATAATATTACGTATTAACCCATAAAAATTTATAAATTGAAAAACGGAAAAGTCAGACGGAAAAATTTTTGTTCGATCGGAAAAAAAGTATGTTTAGTCGAAAAAAAAAAAAAAGGTATTAATCTATAAATATTTTTGAATTGGAGAAATATTTTTGTAGTTTTTAATTAAATAAGAAAAACAAGTTAGATCGAAGAAAACCTATAAAATTTTCTTCTTAGTCGGATTTATTTCCCCTTGTAGTTTCTAATAAGAAAAAACAATTTATAACGAAGAAAACATAAACTTATTCTTAACCGGATTTAATTAATTTAACTAATTGGTAATTTATTAATTAGTTTAATTTACTAATTAATATAACTTATCAATATATAGAATTTTTTTTTTCATAAAACTATTCAGGAAAATTTTGATTTGTCAAATATTGTGTACTCGGAAACCTCGATATGACGAAAAAAATATTTATGTACATATTGTAGCAATGTTAATGTTACTTGTAACTGTGGTATTTTGAGTAAAACCTTAATATTCCGATTTTTTTTTCTGTGCCTTTTGACTTCGAAATATCGAAATCTACCTGTATTTATTTACTATAGGAAAGTTTTTAGTTTAGTCTCGAATTTTTAAGCTATACTGATTGAAGTGAGGAAACTCCTATTTTTTTTTATCTAAACTTTAAATTTAGTTAGAAATATGTATCACGGAATTTAAATGGTATCCGATGAAAATTCAAAACTGAAATACAAATATTTAATATTTTTCCATTTCGAAATCTGGATGTTTTCCACTCTATACAAATTTTATCTTTAATTAATAAATAATTATGGTTTTATTTTTTCCTATTAACTAATACACTATATGGCCATTGATTATTGGACACTTGCGATTTTAGATATTTTACTAAATATCTAGAAAAATACACGAGGAATCATCTCGAAACTCTTAGTGTATAAATATAATAGTATACGTCATACATCTCCGTAAAGATTTTTTTACCGAAACTCCATAGGGGACCGTCAACAAATTAAAAAAGAATGAATATCTTTTGAATAACCCTGTCAAAACTAATGTAGCAAAAGCGCTCAAACTCTAGATTATGATTGAATGCCTTATTGTAATACACTGTGTTCATTTTTATGCAAATAGCATGCATACTCGCAGAGTAATAAAGGTTTTTTATAAAAATGGTCCCAAATTTTTCCAAGTTTTTTCCTTATAATTTTCAGAGTTCTTAATATAAAATAATATTTTTTTCAGAAAATATGACAAACAACATTGCACACAGTACTCTGTAATCAGAATTAAAAAATAATGAAAATTGTATACAAAATGAGTTGGTTTACTAAATAATTTTTTACTGCGCATGCGTCAACGATATCAAAATTTCATTTGCATATTATGTTAGCTAAATGTATAAAGCAACTTTTGTGAAAGTCACAAAATCATAACTTGAAAATTCTGAAAATAACCGTCAATTGAATTAATTGAAAATCCGTTATTCTCAAAATGAAGCAAAAACAAGAGGGGTTGTATCCATATATTCATTGATTAGTGTCAATATAGAATACACAATACGGGATGTACTACTACATTTGGATAAAATCCCTCATTTTTTTGCTTCATTTCGGAAACAACGGATTTTTCCCTTTTTCTATAGACGATTACTTTCAGAATTTTCAAGCTATGATTTTGAGACTTTTTTCTGTTTACATAAGGTAAACAGAACTTAAAAAAAATTACTGGCATTCAAAGCATTTGGGCACCCACCCTGGTTACGCCACTGATTTCAGAATCAGTTAATATGAAATGAACTTAGTCAACAGAGTATAGGCTCCGACATTTTTTAACAATGCTTTAAAGTGATGGTTTTGAGTAAATGGTTTTAATTCAAACTTAGTTTTTGTATAACATTTTAAATTTGACGTCATTTTCACTAAATTTTTTTCTTTTTATAATATTCACGCGGAAGTATTTTGTTCGTTAGAGAGGAAATATTATTATTTGCAAGGTCAGATTTTGTTTTTTGAATCTAACGTAATATTTCTCCATATACGACTTTTAACGTATATTAATGAATTTATTATTCTACAATTTTCTTTATCTTTAAAAATTCACATGTAAATACAGTTTTTATGCCAGAGTTTTCAATATTTTCTTGCTTTTAATTCATTCATTAAATTTGAATTTGAAAGTTTTTCGATTTATGAAAGTCACATGTCAACAAATTTTTAATTTGAAGGAACTTTTATTTTTTGTACTGTTTTAATAGTTGGCAACAATTTAAAATAATTTTCTTTTCTAAAATATGTAAAAAATCTCTCTCAAAATCCTGAAAATTTGAATTTAAAATGGAAATAAATTTTCATGAAATGAGTCAAATTAAAAAAAAAAAAAAAAAAAAAAAAATGCAATCTGCACATCGGGAACTTTTAATGTATAAAATGAAATGAGTCAAATAAAAAAAAAAAATAAATAAATAAATGCAGTCTGCACATCGGGAACTTTTAATGTAATAAATGATCTAAAAATGATTAAGTTCATATGATTTTACTCCCATAAAACTTTTTTAATGGAACGATTTTTAGTCCAGGCATTAAGTGCTCAAAAAGGACAAATAAATGCAAGTTTTGGTGTAGTTTTGATTTTTGGTTCCCTTTATGTTTTTTGGGTCGCTGAACACGAATCTGGCATTATTCAACAAAATTTTTCCACGGAAACACTTTTTTTGGCAAAAAACGTGGCTTTTTTTCGTTTTTTCTACATAACTTCAAAATTATGCATTTTACATAAAAGTCACCAGTACATAAATTAAAGAGCACAAAATTTCCTACATTTTATGTATTTAAGGTTTTTTTCTCTGATCAATGGTTTAGCCTTGAGAGAGCCGCAAAATGGGTGTGAAAAGCAAAAAATTCTGAAAAAAGTGAATTACAGAACCGTACGTCGATGAAACATGAAAAACAACCAGGAACTAACAGGATGTTTAATTTTTCGCCAGTTATGCACCCAAAATTTTCATCATCCTACACTTTTCTTATAGTCCAGTAACTTTAGCCGAAAAAAGGGTCTTTCTTCGGAAAATTTTTTAATAAAGGTTTTTTTTTTTTTTTTTTTTTTTTTTTACAGAAAGTTTTGTTATGCCATTTTAAACGATATCTCAAAAGTCCCCGACATTCTGCTGTACGCTTCCTCCCATTTGGGGGGGATTTGGGAGTAAAAGGGGGCAAAATATATATTTAGTTGTATGAGCAAGTGATATATTTTTTTCCGATGTATTTTTTAACGCTGGATCGAATGAAACTAGAACCAAGTTGATACGACCAATAGTTTCTGAGTTATAACAGTTTTTATATTTTGAAAAATTCAAATATTTTATGTATACATTAAGTTTATAAGAACAACCTTTTTTTTTTAGTTAGAATCTCATAAGCCAAATATCACGGTCGATATGACTAGTAGTTCCAGTTGCATGGGCGTCATACGTATGGGAAAGGGGGAAGGGCGTGCCCCCCCCCCCCCGGCTCGCCTTTGTATACATTTTTATTTTTAAACAAATATTTATAACGTTTTAGCAGAAAACATGATTGTTGAACTATTTTTTTTTTCTTTCAAGAGCTCAACGTATTCTCCATTCCTAAGTAAAAGGCTTTTGTAAGTGTAAAGTTGTTTTTGCAGTTGTATCCTCCATACAATTAATTTCATATCTGTATGATGCTTATAGGGGTTACCGAAAAAGAAAGGAATGGGACGGTCGACTGTTCTCACTTCATCGGTTGCGTTTTATTGAAAGCAAGAGCCCACATGTATAGACACATTTAAATTTATGACAATGTCAGTATCCTGTCCATAAACAGATAAAGGGAAATTCTATTAAGGTGCAACTATAATAACAAAAAAGGTCGGTGGCAATTTTCACGAGATGAAAAATTCACGTG
The DNA here is from genome assembly GCA_964019185.1 of Maratus speculifer. Lineage (NCBI taxonomy): Eukaryota > Metazoa > Arthropoda > Arachnida > Araneae > Salticidae > Maratus > Maratus speculifer. The sequence continues at coordinate 30,115,968 of OZ025295.1, forward strand.
CCGAACGAGTCTTTCTCTTCAAAGAGTGCATAGTCACATAACAGTCAACCGTACCTGTAGATCCATTGCTGCTGTTTCAAAGAATTTGTATCATGAAGAGATCCTACGACGAGCTCCATGAATGTTTGAAGATTGAACTGGCTCCTTACCCAGTAGTCCTTTTCGATGAAATTGGAAAGACAAAAACAAAAAAGTCATCCTTGTTCAACAGCTTCAGTCCCATAGATGTCCATCCTGATTTTGAAAGAGCGAACTACATTGTTCATGGAGGATATCTGCTTCATCGAGTAGTCTGGCATCCAAAGTGATTTTTTCGGGGTTATTTGTGATAAATATGTGAAGTATGTTGAAAAACACTACGGTCGAAACACTATCCTCGTATTTGATGGTTATAGTAACACTCAGAAAAGTATCAAAGTGAGCAGTATGAGCAATTTCGTCGTTTCTCGAAAGTGGCATCAATAAAGATTCTTTTTAATGAAAACATGACTGCGACAGTTAGCCAAGAAAAATTCCTCTCTCACGCAAAAAACAAAAGTAGGTTGATTTATTTGCTCTCTGAAAAATTTAAATCCATCAGTGTATGTGCCAAGCATACAAAGATGATGCAGATGTACTCATTGTTGAAACAACACTCAAGACCGCAAAAACTAGCAAAAATGTCACTGTTATTATTGGAAAAGATATTGATTTATTAGTAATCATGAGCTGCTCGAACTCCACCAAACTTGGAATTTTTCTTTCCTCAAGCAAGGTAAAGGCCAGGTGGAGGAAAAAATTTACTCTTCAAGAAGTTTGGAAGAAAGATACAGGGAATACATTTTATTTCTTCTTGCTTTTTCTGGCTGCGATTTAACATCTGCTATTTTTCAGAAAGGAGAATCAGCAGTGATGAAATTAAAATAAAAACGATTAGATTTACAAGATGCAATAAAAATTTTCGATCAAAATAACGTTTCTCGTGCACTAATTGCTGAGAATGTCATCTAAATTTTTCTGGGCATTTATGGTGACTCTTCTAAGGAAAAATCTCTAGATGATTACCGGTCTGTACACTTCACCAAATCAGCCACAAAGAATAAAGCGGTTAATTTAAATACCCTACCTCCTACTTCAAGTGCAGCAAAACAACATTTATTTCGAGTATATTACCACGTACAGACATGGCCTGGTAATGAACTGGATCCTCATGAATGGGGTTGGGTTAAAAAGGATCATTTTCTAGTTTTCATACAAACAACCCCCCCCCCCCCAGATTCGCTTTTGAACATGATTTTCTGTTCCTGTTCCAAAGGTTGCGGCAGTGCGTGCGGATGCCGAAAATTGGGTCTACACTATTCTATAGCATGCGGAAATTGTCATGGAAAGTCTTGTTTAAGAGCCTACATCACTCAAACCGGAACTCAAAATCCTCTCACGAATCTATGTGAGTTGCCACCGCAAGGCGTATCCCAAACACAAAGATTGACACTTTAAAAGACCAATGATATTTCCGAGGCTTATAATTGACAAGAAAAATGGTCATCTCATGTCACCCTTTCCCTCTAGGCGAAAAATAAAGGGGATTTGATACCCCATCTGGAAAAAAGTCATTAGCAAATACAACATTCTCGCACCTTTTCAGTCCTGATGGCCCGAGGCTATTTACATTTGGATAGGTTCTTCTGGCAAAAAGGGCCTTAGGATAGGCTCTTCACCAAAACAGTCGGATCCGTTTTAAAACAAGTCGATTCCGATCTAATATATTAGACAGTTTGAAATGAAATTAAACCATTTACATATAATTTTAAATCCATAAAATTATTATTATTATTATTATTGGATTCTATCCTGCTATGCAAGTTGAAGATTTCCCATATACTGCCCGGCGTACCGTTCGATGAAAGCCGTTTTTAATGAAAAACTCATGTAGAACCCGAATTATTTCCGGGCTACTAAAATTTTCACTTTTTAATCATTTATTTTCTTTCCATGGAAACTTTTTTGCTCTAGAGGATATGAATTAACAACAAATTGTAAAAATTTCCACTTTTCAAATCCACCGAAGATACAAAATCGTAAAATTTCTATTTTATTTTATTCTTTAGCTTTCGATAGCTGAATTTTTTGGTTTTGTGGGACGCGAATTTGAAAAATAGTAAAACGGAATTTAAGTATAATTTTTTCAAAGTCCTAAGAACTGAATTAATACCGAAAAGGTGAAAATTTCGCCTTACCTTTTCATGCGTTCCTTATAATTTTAATCAAAAGCAACACTAGTATATTAATTAGCCATTTCAGAGTCGGAGGTAAAATTTCTAAAGTAGAAGTCGGCTTTTTTTTTTTTTTTTTTTTTTTTTTTTTTTTACTGACTCCGCAGCCTGGTTTTCTGTGCCCCCCCCCCCCCCTTCCAAAAAAGAAAAAAAAAACCTAGAAAATTTTTGTACTTTTTAATTATTATTCTTAAATATCTCGAGACATGTAGCCATAGCTTGCTATTTGTCAAATAGAATATTAAAGAGAATAAAATTCTATATAAAGGCCGTTTTTTACTTTTCCATTTTTTTACCTATTCGATTTTGATTGCAGAATATTTTTATGGAAATTAATTTTTAAAACCGTATCGAAAAATGAAGGTCTCCAATCCAATGAGGAAAAAAAGATATATATTGAAATGCAACTGCGATATCTTTACAAATTTCGTCCATAAAATTAGCATTAAAAATGGGTTCTTTCACTTGACTGAAGCAGCCACTTCTCAGTTACATTTCAAAATTTTTAAATGATTGTTTTCATTGAATAGCTGAAATCGATCTGTTAGCAATTTATTGCTCATTTGACATTCATTTACAGATATTTTTATTCGAGCCATTTTCTTTTTCGGTTCCCGTTTCGAAAGTAAAAACATCCCCATAAAAAAATTCTTAAATGAATATCGGAACAGTAGAAAATGGCTTTTGTATAGATCTAACTCAGCTATCATACGAAAAAAAAAAAAAAAAAAAAAAAAAAAAAAAAAAAAAAGAAGAAAAAAAGAAAGCAATGGAGCCGACGTATCTGTATAAATTTCTCCCATGGGATTAGCATTAGCGAATGGGCTTTTTCAGTTTACTGAAGTAGCCTCTTCTCGATTGCATTTCAATTTTTTTATTTACTTATTTGTTTGTTTGTTTATTTATTTTGCATTGGATGTTTGAGATCGATCAGCACAAAGGCTGTTTTCTACAATTTTGATTTTTTGTTTAGATATTGGCTTATTTAGTCAAGCAAAACCAGGGCCGAAACTAGAGGGGGCAGAGGGGGCACGTGCCCCGGGTGCCACCAGAACAGAAGCTGAAGGGGGCGCCAAATTAAGATTTTGTTTGGTGTGTTTGATATAAAGAATGCATATATGTCGAGGTTGGGGGTGGGGGGTCACCAAAATCCATATTTGCCCCGGGCGCAAAAAAGGCTAGTTTCGGCGCTGAGCAAAACAGCCTACTTGCAAGTGGTAGTCTTACAATAGAAATTTATAAACGTATATAGTCGACATTCTAATATTTTTAAATAAATAAATATATATTAACTTACACATATATATACACACTTATGAATATGTATATATAGTTGCATTGGATAGATGAAATCGATCTGTATAAAGGCAATTTTCTATTTATTATTATTATTTTATTTATTTATTTATTTATTTTTTTACAGGTATTTTAAACAGGCTATACTTCATTTAAGCGAAACAATACATTTGATAATCTTAATCGTATGAAAGAAATTTATAAAGATATCTCGTCTGCATTTTAATATTTTTAAATGTTATTTCAGCAGTGGGTAGATGCGGTCTTTTGCTAGTGATAGTCTTATGACAAAAATTTACATACATATATCGTCAACATTTTATTATTATTATTATTATTATTATTATTATTATTATTATTATTATCATTATTTTACATTAGATAGTCAAGGTCGATTCGCACAAAGGCCATTTTTTTCATTTTCGATTTATTTTACGGATATTTTAAAAAGGATACTTCAATCAAGCGAAACAATTCACTAGCTTATGATAATCCTAAGGTTTTTCTAGAAGTTTATAAATATATCTGGTCTGCGTTTTAATTTTTTTTTTTTTTTTTTTTTTTTTTTTTACGCCGTTTTTCACTTTTTTTTTAAACTTATATTTTTAAGAGGCTGATTCATTCAACTGAAGCAACCCAATCGTTCATAATCTTATGATTTAAATTTATAAAGATATCTCATCTGCATTTCAATGTTTTTAATCATTTTTTTGCATTGGCTATCTGATGTTGATCTGCACAGATATTTTTAACTTATATTTTAAAGAGGCTAATTCATTAAACTGAAGCAACCCAATCGTTCATAATCTTATGATTTAAATTTATAAAGATATCTCATCTGCATTTCAATGCTTTTAAATTATTTTTTTGCATTGGCTATCTGACGTTGATCTGTACAGATACCGTTTTCTGCTTTTAGGTAGATTTCGTAAGAAATACTACCTATTGCAATCGCACCAGTTTATATATCTATCTATCTATATATATATATATCTCACTTTTTTATGGACACGATAACTTCTATAATTCTTCACCAATCTCCACTAAACTTGTACATAAAATCAATGGGAATAAAATCTTGGATGAGTTCGTTAATGGGCAAAATCGGACCAAGGGGGTCAGAATAGGGGGCGTTTTTGTGAAAACCGAAAAAACGCCATAACTTCTTAATTAAAGTAGATATCGAATCGGTTTAAAGTTTATATTACTTCTTAAAAATGGGCCAAAAGTATATGCATGACAGATTTTTGATAAATTTAGAAGTGGGCTCAAGGGGCGAAAAAAACAGGGATTTTGAGAGAAAAAAATTCATAACTTCGTCAATTTTCAAGATATCAAGTCCAACTAAATTTTTTGTAAGTGTTCTTAAAATTATCTAAAACTTTTGTATTTACAAGTTTTTGATAGGACCAACTTTTACCGATGAAAAAAATTAAAAAAGAAAAGAAAAAGGGCGCTGAAAAAAGAGAAAAATCCAAAACTCCGTCAATTTTTAAGATATCAAATCTAATTAAATTTATTTTACATCTTCCCAAAAATATCTACAACTTTTACATTGACAAGCTTTTCATAGGACCAATTCGTATAGCAAAAAGAAATTAAACAAAAATAGGAGTTGGAGAAAAAACCTCAAATCCAAACTGCTTATATTCTGACTTATTTTTAAATTCATTTTTGATTTTAAATGCATCCAAATGGTAGATCCTCTTATTTAGAAACTGTATAAAGTGACGCATTGGTCAATTTTCTGATAAAGACAGAATATATTTCAAAAAAGGCTACCAAAAAGGGTATTTTGAACAGAATTTCGGACAACTAAAAATTTAAGGAAGTGTTCAAATAAGAAATTGCGTTTTTTTTCTGACTCGTTTTTAAATCCATTTTTGCTCTCAAATGCATCCAATTTACAGATCCTCTTATTTAGGAACTATATACTGTGACGCATTGGCCAGTTTTTTGATAAAGACAGAATATATTTTTAAAAATGCTGTCAAAGTGAGTATTTCGCACAAAATTTTCCGAAGCAATCATGATTAAAGAATTAAGGATGTATTCAAACAACAAATCGGTTATTTTATGACTCATTTTTAAATTCAATTTTTTTCTCAAATGCATTCAACTGACAGTTTTTTCTTATTTAGGAACTGTATAATGTACTGTTTTGGTCGATTTTTTAATAAATTCAGAATCTATTTCAAAATATGTTGTTAAAATGGGCATTTGAGCTGGATTTTTCTTAAGATGATTCTGATAAAACCAGTTTTTGAAGAAAAATGAAATTAAAAAAATTTCATAAACGGCCAAATGAAGTTATTAAACTGGGTTTATCTCTAATCATATATATATATATATATATATATATATATATATATATTTGTTGAAATGATCACTCTTCGAAATCTACCTCCGCCTATAGGCACAGCCGACAGGGATTTTTAAATTTTGTTCATTTTAAAAAGGTTACTGCATTCAAACCAAACAACACCTTCTCTATAATTTTAGTGTTAAGAAAGATATAATTTAAATGTTTTTCGTCTGCGTTTTTTTTTTTTTTTTTTTTTTTTTTTTTTTTTTTTTTTTTACTTATATTTTAAAGAGGTTAATTCATTCAACTGAAGCAACCCAATCCTTCATAACCTTATGATTTAAATTTATAAAGATGTCTCATCTGCATTTCAATGTTTTTAAATCATTTTTTTTGCATTGGCTATCTGACGTTGATCTGTACAGATACCGTTTTCTGCTTTTTCAATTTTGTTCATTTTAAAGAGGTTACTGCATTCAAACCAAACAACACCTTCTCTATAATTTTAGTGCTAAGAAAGATCTAATTTAAACGTTTTTCGTCTGCGTTTTTTTTTTTTTTTTTTTTTTTTTTTTTTTTTTTTTTTTAACTTATATTTTAAAGAGGCTAATTCATTCAACTGAAGCAACCCAATCGTTCATAACCTTATGATTTAAATTTATAAAGATATCTCATCTGCATTTCAATGTTTTTAAATTATTTTTTAGCATTGGCTATCTGACGTTGATCTGTACAGATAGCGTTTTCTGCTTTTTCAATTTTGTTTATTTTAAAGAGATTACTATATTCAAACCAAACAATGATTACTTGGCATTGGATATCTCAGATCTTTCGGCCCAAAGACCGTTTTGTAGATTTTAGATTTTGTTCAGGGGAATTTAAAAAAAGCATCTTCAGTCATGTTAAATCCAATGGTAGAAATTTATAAAAATATCTCTTCTACGTTTTAATATTTTTAAATGATTTTTTTATCATTGGATAGCTGATATCTTTCGATACAAAGATCGTTTTGTACTTTTTCGACTTTCTTTAGGGAAATTTTAAAAAAGCTACTTCAGTCTAGTGAAATCCAATGATAGAAATTTATAAAAAATATCTCTTCTACATTTTAATATTTTTAAATGATTTTGTTATCATTGGATAGCTGATATCTTTCGGTACAAAGATCGTTTTGTACTTTTTCGACTTTGTTTAGGGAAATTTAAAAAAAGCTACTTCAGTCAAGTGAAATCCAATGGTAGAAATTTATAAAAATATCTCTTCTACATTTTAAAATATTTAATTGATTTTTTTGTCATGGAATAGCTGAAATCTTTCGATACAAAGATCGTTTTGTACTTTTCGGACTTTCTTTATTGAAATTTTAAAAAACCTACTTCAGCCCAGTGAAATCCAATGATAGAAATTTATAAAAATATCTCTTCTACATTTTAATATTTTTAAATGATTTTTTTTATCATTGGATAGCTGATATCTTTCGGTACAAAGATCGTTTTGTACTTTTTCGACTTTCTTTAGGGAAATTTTAAAAAAGCTACTTCAGTCAAGTGAAATTCAATGATAGAAATTTATAAAAATATCTCTTCTACATTTTTTTACATTTAAATGATTTTTTTTATCAATGGATAGATGATATCTTTCGGTACAAAGATCGTTTTGTACTTTTTCGACTTTATTTAGGGAAATTTTAAAAAAGCTACTTAAGTCAAGTAAAATCCAATGGTAGAAATTTATAAAAATATCTCTTCTACATTTTAATATTTTTAAATGATTTTTTTAATCATTGGATAGATGATATCTTTCGGTACAAAGATCGTTTTGTACTTTTTCGACTTTATTTAGGGAAATTTTAAAAAAGCTACTTCAGTCATGTGAAATCCAATGATAGAAATTTATAAAAATATCTCTTCTACATTTTAATATTTTTAAATGATTTTTTTGTCATGGAATAGCTGAGATCTTTCGATACAAAGATTGTTTTGTACTTTTTCGACTTTCTTTAGGGAAATTTTAAAAAAGCTACTTCAGTCCAGTGAAATCCAATGATAGAAATTTATAAAAATATCTCTCCTACATTTTAATACTTTTAAATGATTTTTTTGTCATGGAATAGCTGAGATCTTTCGATACAAAGATCGTTTTGAACTTTTTCGACTTTCTTTAGGGAAATTTAAAAAAAGCTACTTCAGTTAAGTGAAATCCAATGGTAGAAATTTATACAAATATCTCTTCTACATTTTAATATTTTAAATTATTTTTTGGCATTGGATAGCTGAAATTTTTCGGTACAAAGACCGTTTTGTAGTTTTTTGATTTTGTTTACAGGTGTTTTAATGAAGTTAGTTCAGTCAAGTGAATTCCAATGGTAGAAATTTATAAAAATATCTCTTCTAGATTTCAATATTTTTAAATGATTTTTTTTGTCATTGGATAGCTGAGATCTTTCGGTGTGAAGACCGTTTTGTACTTTTTTGGCTTTGTTTACAGGTGTTTAAAGAGGCTACTTCAGTCAAGCGAAATCCTATAGTAGAAATTTATAAATATATCTTTTCTACATTTAAATATTTTTAAATGATTTTTTGGCATTGGATATCTGAGATCTTTCGGTACAAAGACCGTTTTATATTTTTTCGATTTTGTTATGGGTGTTTTAAAGGGGCTTACTTCAATCAAGCGAAATCCCATGAAGTTTTGAAGTTCATATAAATATATTTTTTTCTCTTCTACATTTTAATATTTTTAAATGATTTTTTTAGCATTGAATGTTAGAAATTTATAAAGAAATCTCGTCTACAAGTAAATATAAACTGATGATTACCTCAATCAAGCAAAATCCCATGGTAGAAATTTATAAAGATATCTAGTCTACATTTTAATACTTGTAATTTTTTTTTCATTATATAACTAGATCTTTCTGTACAAAGAATGTTTTATATCTTTTCGATTTTGTTACGGGTATTTTAAAGTGACTTACTTCAATAAAGCTAAAACACATTTTAGAAATTTTTAAAGATATCTCGTTTGTATTTTCATTGTCTTTAAACTTTTTTCGGGGGGGGGGGGGGGGATTAGATATCGGAGATTTCTCTGTACAAAGACCGTTTTACATTTTTTCGATTTTTTACGGGTATTTTAAAGTGGTTTACTTGAATAGAGAGAAGTCCCATTATAGAAATTTATAAAGATATCTCGTCAACATTTTAATTTTTTTAAATGATTTTTTTAGCATTGAATTGCTGAGATATTTCTGTACAAAGACCGTTTTATATTTTTTTCGATTTTTTACGGGTATTTTAAAGGGGCTTACTTCAATGAAGCGAAATTCTATGACAGAAATTTATAGAAATATCTCGTCTATATTTTAATAATCTTTTTTATATTGAACAGCTGAGATCTTTCTGTACAAAGGCCGTATTACAATTTTTGATTTCGATGCAGGTATTTTAAAGTGACTTACTTCAGTCAAGCGAAATCCCATTGTAGAAATTTATAAAGATATCTCGCCTACATTTAAAAAAATTTTATTTTTATCTTTATTTTTTTTTTCTCTCTTACATTGAATAGCTTTTACGATTTCATTTATTTTAAAGAGGCTGCTGCGGTTAAACGAAACAATGCCTTCGCTTTAAAGCTAATGCTATGAAAGAAATTTGTAAAAGTTTATCGTTTGTGTTTTAATAGTTTTAAGTAATTTTTTTTTTTTTTTTTTTTTTTCATTGCCTAGTTGATATCGATTTGCACATAGGCCATTTTCTATTTTTTCGATTTATTTTATGGGTATTAAAAAAAAAAAAAAAAAAAAAAAAAAAAAACTTTAATCAAGTGAAACAATTTACTAGCTTATGATAATTCTTTCGACGATTATCCAACGGTCGAAATTTATAAATAAATCTCGTCTGCGTTTTAATATTTTTTTCCCCTTTAATAGCTCAGAGCGATCTCTTCAAAGGCCTTTTTCTACTTTTTTTAATTTTCTTTACAGGACAGTTTCATTTTCGGAACCGTTTTCAAAAGCGATATTATCCTCATATTTAAAATCTACAATCAGTATCGAAAAAAGTAAAAAGCGGCCTTATACAAACCATCGTCAACTATACTATGCCGAAAAAAATAATTAAAAATTGGAATGAAAGTATGTTATCTTTATTAAAATCTTTCGTAGATTTAGTATAATTGAGTTTGTCTTTTCGCGTGACTAAAAAAACCGTTATTCTAAAATTTAGATCAGTTAGACTATGACAGGCTTTGGAATATATGCGTATTATTTAGTTAAAATAGTATAAGAACTTTAAATATCATTCGTTTATCTTTCTGAAAGGGAAAAAGAAAAGAAAAACAATTTATATACAATAAAGCAAGCAACATTTTACGAATAGCCAGAGGCAAGAAATTTCACCCTGGACTTCCTGCAGAGTAAAGACCTATCGTCTTACACCCTAATTGCTTTTAAGGCGTATCCCTTTTGAAGGCGGGAATAAACCTCAGTTTCGACGATTTTAAATCAAAGTGTTTCAACTTTTTATACAAATAGCATAGATTAAATTTTTTTAAAAATCAAAATAAAAAACATTTTCTGAAAGCTAAATAATTAAACTCTGCATGCTGTTTTACTAAATTTTAAAATGTCAAACAGATTTTTCATAATAAGACACTAAAGGTGAATTTTAAAGACTATAAAATAACGTACTTGTATTGCCTTAAAATTAAAAAAAGAAATAAAATTTCAAAATGACGTGCAAAGTTTAAATCTACAGGTTTTCAAAACAACAAAAATTATTAAATTTGAGTAAAATGCAAAGGAAGGAAAGCAATAAATTGTTTCCATTGAAATAACATTAGCCGTTCTATCTCGGAGCGTTACTGATGTAGGGCCTTAAGAGCCTGCATCAGTCAAACCGAAACTCAAAATCCTATCACAAACCTATGCGTGTTGCCACCAGGAAGGCGTATCCCGAACCCAAAGATTGACACTTTAAAAGACCAATGATATTTTCCAAGCTTGTAATTAATAAGAAAATGGTCATCTCACGCCACCCTTTACCTCCAGGCGATAAAAAGGGGATAACATACCACATGAAGAAAAAAGTCATTAGCAAATGCTAAAAACTCTCGCACCTTTTCAATACTGATAGCCCGAGGGATATGTGCATTTGGATAGTTTCTTCGAGATAATTTCTGACCAAAACACTCGGATCCGTTTTAAAACAAGTCGACATTGACCTTTTTTGTTAGATAGTTTCAAGTGAAATTGAATCATTTATATGTAATTTTAAAAGACAACATACAGATCGTGATTATTATGTCAGAGATTGCACATTAAATATTTTCCAAAGAATCTCCTCTATATTTTAATATTTTAAAATGATTTTTTTAGCATTGAATAGCTGAGATCATTGAACTGTACAAAGACCGTTTTATATTTTTTCGATTTTGTTACGAGTATTTTATAGTGGCTTACATCAATAGAGCGAAATTCCAAGATAGAAATTTTTAAGATATCTCTTTTGTATTTTAATATTTTTAAATGATTTTTTTAGCATTGAACAGCTGAGATTTTTCGGTATAAAGACCGTTTTGTACTTTTTTTGATTTTGTTTACAGGTGTTTTAAAGAGGCTACTTCAGTCAAGTGAAATCCAATGGAAGAAATTTATAAAAATATCTCTTCTACATTTTTATGCTTTTAAATTATTTTTTGGCATTCGATATATCAGATATTTCGGTAAAAAGACCGTTTTGTACTTTTTCGACCTTCTTTAGGGGAATTTTTAAAAAGCTACTTCAGTCAAATGAAATCCAATGGAAGAAATTTATAAAAATATCTCTTCTACATTTTAATATTTTTAAATGAATTTTTGTCATTGGATAGCTGAGATCTTTCGGTACAAAGATTGTTTTGTACTTTTTCTACTTTGTTTAGGGAAATTTTAAAAAATCTACTTCAGTCAAGAGAAATCCAGTGGTAGAAATTTATAAAAATATCTCTTCTGCATTTTAATATTTTTAAATTATTTTTTGGCATTCGATATCTCAGATCTATCGGTACAAAGACCGTTTTGTACTTTTTCGACTTTGTTTAGGGGAATTTTAAAAAATCTACTTCAGTCAAGTGAAATCCATTGGTAGGAATTTAGAAAAATATCTCTTCTACATTTTAATATTTTTAAATTATTTTTTGGCATTCGATATCTCAGATCTTTCGGTACAAAGACCGTTTTGTACTTTTTCGACTTTGTTTAGGGGAATTTTAAAAAAGCTATTTCAGTCAAGTGAAATCCAGTGGTAGAAATTTATAAAAATATCTCTTCTACATTTTAATATTTTTAAATGATTTTTTTGTAATTGGATAGCTTAGATCTTTTCTACAAAGACCGTTTTGTACTTTTTCGACTTTGTTTAGGGGAATTTTAAAAAAGCTACTTCAGTCAAGTGAAATCCAATGGTAGGAATTTATAAAAATATGTCTTCTATATTTTAATATTTTTAAATGATTTTTATGTCATGGGATGGCTGAGATCTTTCTGTACAAAGACCGTTTTTTATATTTTCGACTTTCTCTAGGGGAATTTTAACAAAGCTATTTCAGTCAAGTGCAATCCAATGCTAGAAATTTCTAAAAATATCTCTTCTACATTTTAACATTTTAAAATGATTTTTTTGTCATGGGATAGCTCAGATCTTTCGGTACAAAGACCGTTTTGTACTTCTTCGACTCTGTTTAGGGGAATTTTAAAAAAGCTACTTCAGTGAAGTGAAATCCAATGGTAGAAATTTATAAAAAAATCTCTTCTACATTTTACTATTTGTAAACCATTATTTGGCATTCGATATCTCAGATCTTTTGGTACAAAGACCGTTTTGTACTTTTTTGATTTTGTTTACAGTTGTTTTAAAGAGGTTACTTCAGTCAAATGAAATCCAATGGTAGAAATTTATAAAAACATCTCTTCTACATTTTAATATTTTTAAATGATTTTTTTTTTATTGAATAGCTGAGATTTTTCGGTACAAAGACCTTTTTTTGCTTACAGCTGTTTTAAAGAGGCTACTTCAGTCAAGCGAAATCCTATAGTAAAATTTTATAAATAGGTCTTTTGACATTTAAAGATTTTTAAATGATTTTTTTGTCATGGGATAGCTGAGATCTTTAGGTACAAATACCGTTTGGTATTTTTTTTATTTTGTTTACAGGTATTTTAAAGAGGCTACATCAGTCAAGTGAAATCCAATGGTAGAAATTTATAAAAATATATCTTCTACATTTTAATATTTTGAAATGATTTTTTTGTAATTGGATAGCTTAGATCTTTTCTACAAAGACCGTTTTGTACTTTTTCGACTTTGTTTAGGGGAATTTTAAAAAAGCTACTTCAGTCAAGTGAAATCCAATGGTAGGAATTTATAAAAATATGTCTTCTATATTTTAATATTTTTAAATGATTTTTATGTCATGGGATGGCTGAGATCTTTCTGTACAAAGACCGTTTTTTATATTTTCGACTTTCTCTAGGGGAATTTTAACAAAGCTATTTCAGTCAAGTGCAATCCAATGCTAGAAATTTCTAAAAATATCTCTTCTACATTTTAACATTTTAAAATGATTTTTTTGTCATGGGATAGCTCAGATCTTTCGGTACAAAGACCGTTTTGTACTTCTTCGACTTTGTTTAGGGGAATTTTAAAAAAGCTACTTCAGTGAAGTGAAATCCAATGGTAGAAATTTATAAAAAAATCTCTTCTACATTTTACTATTTGTAAATCATTATTTGGCATTCGATATCTCAGATCTTTTGGTACAAAGACCGTTTTGTACTTTTTTGATTTTGTTTACAGTTGTTTTAAAGAGGTTACTTCAGTCAAATGAAATCCAATGGTAGAAATTTATAAAAACATCTCTTCTACATTTTAATATTTTTAAATGATTTTTTTTTATTGAATAGCTGAGATTTTTCGGTACAAAGACCTTTTTTTGCTTACAGCTGTTTTAAAGAGGCTACTTCAGTCAAGCGAAATCCTATAGTAAAATTTTATAAATAGGTCTTTTGACATTTAAAGATTTTTAAATGATTTTTTTGTCATGGGATAGCTGAGATCTTTAGGTACAAATACCGTTTGGTATTTTTTTTATTTTGTTTACAGGTATTTTAAAGAGGCTACATCAGTCAAGTGAAATCCAATGGTAGAAATTTATAAAAATATATCTTCTACATTTTAATATTTTGAAATGACTTTTTTTTTTTTTTTTTTTTTTTTTTTTTTGTCATTGGATAGCTTAGATCTTTCGGTACAAATACCGTTTTGTACTTTTTTAATTTTGTTTACAGATGTTTTAAAAAAGATACTTTAGGCAAGTGAAATCGAATGGTAGGAATTTATAAAAATATCTCTTCTACATTTTAATATTTTTAAATTATTTTTTGGCATTCGATATCTCAGATCTTTCGGTACAAAGACCGTTTTGTACTTTTTCGAATTTGTTTAAGGGAATTTTAAAAAAGCTACTTCAGTCAAGTGAAATCCAATGGTAGGAATTTATAAAAATATCTCTTCTACATTTTAATATTTTTAAATGATTTTTTTGGCATTGGATAGCTGTGATCTTTCGGAACAAAGGCTGTTTTGTACTTTTTTGATTTTGTTTACAGGTGTTTTAAAGAAGCTACTTCATTCAAGCAAAATCCTATAGTAGAATTTTATAAATATGTCTTTTTACTTTTACAGATTTTTAAATGATTTTTTGGAATTCGATGTCTCAGATCTTTCGGTACAAAGACCGTTTTGTACTTTTTCGTCTTTGTTTAGGGGAATTTTAAAAAAGCTATTTCAGTCAAGTGAAATACAATTGCAGAACATTATAAAAATATCTCTTCTACATTTTAATATTTTTAAATGATTTTTTGTCATGGAATAGCTGATATTTTTCGGTACAAAGATCGTTTTCTACTTTTTCGACTTTGTTCAGGGGAATTTTAAAAAAGCTACTTCAGTAGAGTGAAATCCAATGGTAGAAATTTATAAAAATATCTCTCCTACATTTTAATATTTTTAAATGATTTTTTTATCATTGGAAAGCTGATATCTTTCGGTACAAAGATTGTTTTGTACTTTTTCGACTTAGTTCAGGGGAATTTTAAAAAAGCTACTTCAGTCAAGTGAAATCCACTGGTTGAAATTTATAAAAAAAAGCTCTCCTACATTTTAATATTTTTAAATGATTTTTTTGTCATGGAATAGCTGATATCTTTCGGTACAAAGATCGTTTTGTACTTTTTCGACTTAGTTTAGGGAAATTTTAAAAAAGCTACTTCAGTCAAGTGAAATCCAATGGTAGAAATTTATAAAAATATCTCTCCTATATTTTAATATTTTTAAATGATTTTTTTATCATTGGATAGCTGATATCTTTCGGTACAAAGATCGTTTTGTACTTTTTCGACTTTGTTCAGGGGAATTTTTAAAAAGCTACTTCAGTCAAGTGAAATCCAATGGTAGGAATTTATATAAATATCTCTCCTACATTTTAATATTTTTAAATGATTTTTTTATAATTCGATAGCTGAGATCTTTCGGTACATAGACCGTTTTCTTCTTTTTCGACTTTGTTCAGGGGAATTTTAAAAAAGCTACTTCAGTAGAGTGAAATCCAATGGTAGAAATTTATAAAAATATCTCTCCTACATTTTAATATTTTTAAATGATTTTTTTATCATTGGAAAGCTGATATCTTTCGGTACAAAGATTGTTTTGTACTTTTTCGACTTAGTTCAGGGGAATTTTAAAAAAAGCTACTTCAGTCAAGTGAAATCCACTGGTAGAAATTTATAAAAAAAAAGCTCTCCTACATTTTAATATTTTTAAATGATTTTTTTGTCATGGAATAGCTGATATCTTTCGGTACAAAGATCGTTTTGTACTTTTTCGACTTAGTTTAGGGAAATTTTAAAAAAGCTACTTCAGTCAAGTGAAATCCAATGGTAGAAATTTATAAAAATATCTCTCCTACATTTTAATATTTTTAAATGATTTTTTTTATCATTGGATAGCTGATATCTTTCGGTACAAAGATCGTTTTGTACTTTTTCGACTTTGTTCAGGGGAATTTTTAAAAAGCTTACTTCAGTCAAGTGAAATCCAATGGTAGGAATTTATATAAATATCTCTCCTACATTTTAATATTTTTAAATGATTTTTTTATAATTCGATAGCTGAGATCTTTCGGTACATAGACCGTTTTCTTCTTTTTCGACATTGTTTAGGGAAATTTTAAAAAAGCTACTTCAGTCAAGTGAAATCCATTGGTAGAAATTTATAAAAATATCTCTCCTACATTTTAATATTTTTAAATGATTTTTTTATCATTGGATAGCTGATATCTTTCGGTACAAAGATCGTTTTGTACTTTTGTCGACTTTGTTCATGGGGATTTTAAAAAAGCTACTTCAGTCAAGTGAAATCCAATGGTAGAAATTTATAAAAAAAAGCTCTCCTACATTTTAATATTTTTAAATGATTCTTTTTATCATTGGATAGCTGATATCTTTCGGTACAAAAATCATTTTGTACTTTTTCGACTTCGTTTAGGGAAATTTTAAAAAAGCTACTTCAGTTAAGTGAAATCCAATGGTAGAAATTTATAAAAAAAATATTTTTAAATGATTTTTTTGTCATGGAATATCTGATATATTTCGGTACAAAGATCGTTTTGTACTTTTTCGACTTTGTTCAGGGGAATTTTAAAAAAGCTACTTCAGTGAAGTGAAATCCAATGGTAGAAATTTATAAAAATGTCTCCTCTACATTTTAATATTTTTAAATGATTTTTTTATCATTGGATAGTTGATATCTTTCGGTACAAAGATCGTTTTGTACTTTTTCGACTTTCTTTAGGGAAACTTTAAAAAAGCTACTTCAGTCAAGTGAAATTAAATGGTAGAAATTTATAAAAATATCTCTCCTACATTTTAATATTTTTAAATGATTTTTTTGTCATGGAATAGCTGAGATCTCTCGATACAAAAATCGTTTTGTACTTTTTCAACTTTGTTTAGGGAAATTTTAAAAAAGCTACTTCAGTCAAGTGAAATCCATTTGTAGTAATTTGTAAAAATATCTCTCCTACATTTTAATATTTTTAAATGATTTTTTGGCATTGGATAGCTGAGATCTATCGGTGAAAAGACCGTTTTATACTTTTTTTATTTTTTTTTTTTACAGGTGTTTTGATGAGGCTACTTCAGTCAAGTGAAATCCATTGCTAGAAATTTATAAAAATATCTCTCCTACATTTTAATATTTTTAAATGATTTTTTGGCATTGGATAGCTGAGATCTATCGGTGAAAAGACCGTTTTATACTTTTTTATTTTTTTTTTACAGGTGTTTTGATGAGGCTACTTCAGTCGAGTGAAATCCATTGCTAGAAATTTATAAAAATATCTCTTCTACATTTCAATATTTTTAAATGTTTTTATTGTCTTGGGATAGCTGTGATTTTTTGGTACAAAGACCGTTTTGTACTTTTTCGACTTTTTTTAGGGGAATTGTAAAAAAGCTACTTCAGTCAAGTGAAATCCGTTACTAGAAATTTATAAAAATATCTCTCCTACATTGTAATATTTTAAAATGATTTTTTTGTCATGTGATATCTGAGATCTTTCGGTACAAAGTTTTGTACTTTTTCGACTTTGTTTATAGGAATTTTAAAAAAACTACTTCAGTCAAGTGAAATCCAATGGTAGAAATTTATAAAAATATCTCCTCTATATTTTAATATTTTTAAATAATTTTTTTGTAATTGGATAGCTGAGATCTTTCGGTACAAAGAGCGTTTTATTCTTTTTCGACTTTGTTTAGGGGAATTTTAAAAAAGCTACTTCAGTCAAGTGAAATCCATTGGTAGAAATTTATAAAAATATCTCTCCTACGTTTTAATATTTTTAAATGATTTTTTTGTCATTGGATAGCTGAGATCTTTCGGTGCAAAGACTGTTTTGTATTTTTTTTTTTTGATTTTGTTTACAGGTGTTTTGATGAGGCTACTTCAGTCAAGTGAAATCCATTGGTAGAAATTTATAAAAATATCTCTTCTACATTTTTCTTTTTTTTTTTTTTTTTTTTTTGTCATGGGATAGCTGAGATCTTTTGGTACAAAGACCGTTTTGTACTTTTTGGACTTTATTTAGGGGAATTTTAAAAAAGCTATTTCAGTCAAGTTAAATCTATTGCTAGAAATTTATAAAAATATCTCTCCTGCATTTTAATATTTTTAAATGATATTTTGGCTTTGGATAGCTGAGATCTTTCGGTGCAAAGACCGTTTTGTACTTTTTTGATTTTGTTTAAATGTGTTTTGATGAGGCTACTTCAGTCAAGTGAAATTCGTTGGTAGAAAGTTATAAAAATATCTCTTCTACATTTTAATATTTTAATTTTTTTTTTTTTTTTTTTTTTTTTTTTTTGTCATGGGATAGCTGAGATCTTTTGGTACAAAGACCGTTTTGTACTTTTTCGACTTTGTTTAGAGGAATTTTAAAAAAGCTACTTCAGTCAAGTGAAATCCAAAAGTAGAAATTTATAAAAATATCTCTTCTACATTTTAATATTTTTAAATGATTTTTTTGTCATGGGATAGCTGAGATCTTTCGGTGTAATTAAAGAATCTTTTTAGAAATTAAACTTCAAATATATGAAAGAAAAATAATAAAAATTGTAAATATGTTTTTATTCGAAATGAATAATGCTTTTAAAGTACATTTGAGATTGCATGGCTAGTTAAACAAACTTTTTGAAATCAACTTCTATTTACATAATTTCTGATCCAATTTCTTGCGTGAAATATCATGAAGGATTTTTTTTTATTTTGCTTCTTAGCCTACAAGTAACAAACAGCGTTGTACTAATAGCCAGAGGCAAGAAATTTCACCCACTTCCCTTCAAGACCCCCCGTAGAGTAAACTCTTATCACCTTATACGCTAATGGGTTTAGGGTGTTTCCCTTTTGGAGGTGGAGATTTACGGCCTTTTCAACTTTTTAAATCAAAATGTTTCAACTTTTTATACAAATAGCATAGATTAAATTTTCTTAAAAATCAAAATAAAAAACATTTTCTGAAAGCTAAATAATTAAACTCTGCATGCTGTTTTACCAAATTTTAAAATGTCAAACAGATTTTTCGTAATAAGACATTAAAGGTGAATTTTAAAGATTATAAAATAACGTACTTGTATCGCCTTAAAATTGAAAAAAGAAATAAAATTTCGAAATGACGTGCATAGTTTAAACCTACAGGTGTTCAAAACAACAAAAATTATTAAATTTGAGTAAAATGCAAAGGAAGGAAAGTGATAAATTTCTTCCATTGAAATAACATTAGCCGTTCTATCTCGGAGCGTTACTGATGTAGGGCCTTAAATATTGAAACCAGTAGAGGGGATCTCTGATAGGGATAACATAATTGGCAGCGAAGAATTAGACGTGCAGATATTCATGATCAAGAACAATTATGAATAAGTATCTAGTATAATTTAGAGTAGATAAAGGTAAATATAATAAAATTTTTCTTTATAAAGTAATGTTTTATATGTTCTATAATGTAATGTCTAATGTAACGTTAATAATGAATATTTAGATTTAAAATGAAAGGAAAAAAAAAAAACTCATTAAAAACACGTACATGAAAAATTTGAATTTTTTTTAAATATATAAAAACTCCAATAACTCAGAAACTCTTGGTCGTATCAACTTGATTCTAGTTTATTTCGATTCAGCGTTAAAAAATACATGGAAAATAATATATCACTTGCCTATATACTTAATATTTTGCCCCCTTTCCCCCCAAAAGGGGGGAGCGTACAGCAGAATATCAAGGTTTTTTGAGATATCATTTATAATGACATAATAAATCGCTCTGTGAAAAAAAAACCTTTATTAAAAATTTTTCCGAAGGAAAATGCTAAAGTGACTGGACTATTAACATGAAATGAAGTTATTACAACAGTCTAATAAGAAACATAATACCTACAATGTGAATATGCACTAATTTATCTTTCTGCATCAGAGAGAGAGAGAAAAAAATTATGAGCCCCCCCCCTACATTCTCTTGAGGACCCCCCTCCCTCCCCCATTGTTCACTTCTAGCTACGGCCCTGTATTAACTGGTCTACTTTTCCCTCTTTTGATTGTGGTTGCAATTTTTTTTTCTTTTAACGGGAATTTAATTTTAGAACTAAATCCGATAATGAAAGTAACTTCATATTATCCGTAGAATGAAAAAAGAAAGTCGTTGACAACTTGATTCATTGACAAAGATAACAGATCAGTGGAATTTTTCTATTCTACGGTTAAAAAAAAAGAACAATAACCAAAATTGAAAAACTAAAAAATTTCTAAGGTAATTTCAGGCTTTAAATTCAGCCTGGGTAACATATAACCGAGACATTCATTCGATTTTCAGCACCTGCGTTTATTTTATTTATTTATTTTTTTTTATTCTTGAAAGCATTAAAATAATACAAAAATAAAACTTGATGATAAAACAGGACCATTAAAATGAGTAACTAGTGGGAAGCTTTCTTATCATGTGGAGCACTTTTGCGAATTTCGGGATTCATGAAAGCAGATATTAGGCTAAACGTAATGAAGAAAGAAGAGAGAAAAAAAAAGTCATTTTTGCGTTATGTTTTAAACATGAAGTTTTAATATCAAGAAATAAAAGTGAAAAAACATATTTTCAACCGACACTTTCTGCCCTTTCTGTGATACGCTAATGGAATAATTAATTCACTGATTCAAGTTCACATGACCTGCATCTGAGTATTATATAAGCTTTATTTGACTTAACTCACCTTGAAACAACATAACTCAACCGGTTTCAAGTGTTTATCAGTCAAGACCATGCATTTTATTTTAATCACTCGATTTAAACCGTGATGATGATTACATACAGCTGGTGTTCTTTTATATGTGTCAAACGTAATGAAAATTGTCATCTCGTAGAGACGGCGATAAATGGCGATTATAAGACATTTTTATTAACATACGATTAAATAACCAAGGAAAAGTATTTATTTAATTACGACAGATGTATTAAGTTAATTACTAGAAACAAACCAGAGAAGATAAAAAGAGAAAAAATAATTAAGGTCTTTGATAACTTAACAATTAATTGTTCTGACAAAAATTGCCCAATAGGGCCATTCCATTAGTAACGGACAAAATGTCTATCACAGGACACTTACCATGCGCGTAGCCAGGGGGGGGGGGTGCCCTGGATGCTCAGGCACCCCCTCCCCCCCGCACACGCAGACACAAGAAGGATTTTAAAACCGAATTAAAATAATCAGCATTCATAAAAAAAAGAAAAATTTAAAACAATGTAAGAAAAAAGAATTAACTATTTTTATTTTTCATATATCCTGTTCATTTATCTTTTTCATGTATCACTTCTGTGGAACACAACAACAATTTCTCAAGTATCATGATGCAACAACAGATAATTAATATGTTCACATTACATTTGTACTCATTTATCAATATTTTATGGAGTAATTTAGGTTTCCAAATGTTTGGTAAGCAGGCGCCAGACACTACTGGCGTGGTGCCGTTAATCCAATGTTTGCAAGGCGCTATTACATTATTTGTTCACACTGACTATACACTCCCCCCCCCCCAGTTGCATCCGTCCAGTAGTAGATTGGAACTTCCTCAAAAAACAATGCATTAGAAACGTATTTGGCTAAACGAGCTCCTAAAACACAAGCTAGTAACTCTAATCGCGGAATGGTCACTTTCATCAATGGAGATACACGAGATTTGGCTGCCACGAACCTCACATAAACATCTTCATCTTCTTCACTTCTTAAAAATATAACGGTGGCATAGGCGCTTCTACTGGCGTCGCAAAAGACATGAAGGGACCAAGTATCTATTTTTCCATAACCTATGCGACGAGGAAATTTAAGTTGGGAAATACAAGCTAAATCTTGGTACCACATTAAAAACCGATTCTTTAATTCATCTGGCAAAGGTAAGTCCCAATTTGTCTTTGTGGCCCAAGCTTCTTGAAGAATTAATTTGGCAGGTATCATTACTGGCACAATGAACCCCAGAGGGTCAAAAATAGAATGAACTATAGAAAGTAATTTTCTTTTTGAAAAATCTGATGATATTTGCTCAGTTTTGAATGGAATGAAAAAATTGTCATTTATCCGGTCCCACTGAAGACCTAAAACAGGACAGACCGGATCGGTGTTCTGTGAAGAGAGCTTTTCACTTTCAGGACCAAATGTCCACATACGCAGTTCCATTTGGGTATCTGCCATAATGTCGGTTGCTTGCTTCATAAATATTTCAAGTTCTGCGCTCGTATTCACTGAGGTTACGCAGTTATCAACGTAGAATGACTTTGAGAGCTTCAGGGCCACATCTTCGAATTTTGAAGGTACATTTTTAAGGTGGAATGAGATCACTGCTGCCAACAGGTATGGGCTACTGGTAACCCCAAAAACAACCCTTTTATGTCGGAATTCAGAAATTTTGTTATTTTCCCACCAAAGAAATTTTAGATAATTTTGATCTTCCCGCTTTATGCCAATTTGTAAAAATGCTCGCCTAATATCAGAAGTTACGCCAATCGCCTTTTCTCTAAACCTCATTAGAATCGCCGGAATTTCTTCTACGAGATTCGGACCTTTAATCAAACAATCGTTTAGCGACAGCGAGTTATCCGATTTGCATGAAGCATCGAAAACGGGCCTAATTTTACTAGTTAAACTATCTAATTTAATAACTGGATGATGTGGCAAATAATGTCCCTTTTCACTCTTTTCAGATTCTGGGATTTTTTCTATTACGTCTTCAGACAGCCATTCCTTAAATATCTTATCGTATTCTTCAAAATTGTTCAATTTTTCTAATTTACGAGTAGTAGCAAAAAGCCTTTTTTCTGCAATATGCCGATTAGAGGCAATGTTAGGTGGAAATTTTTGAACCCAAGGCAGGCTTACGCAATATCTCCCATCTTCGTTTCTATGAAGCCCGTTCAAAAACTGTTCCTCAGCTAATTGATCTTCCACCATTTTGGAAAACGTTTGCGCTTCATCTGCTATGCCAAGTGTTTCTAAACTCCACATATCAGAAACTTTCATGTTTTGAACATGTAGATTAGTTACTAACATGGATTGGGCACCCTCAAAATTCTGAACATTTAATCCTGTTGGTTCTCCACATAAAGTCCAACCCAATTTAGTATTAATAGCTGTTAAACCCTCATTAAGTTGAATTACATCACGCGTAAGAATTTGTCCATAAATATCACTACCTATCAAAATTTCTATTTCCGGGTAACCGTCGCCCACATCTGAAATCCAAATTCTATGCATTTTTAATTCCTTTAATAAATGACCTTTAGAGACGCGTGGTATCCCTCCGCAAATTTTTTCCTGATCTAGAAAGCAGAATTGATATTCAGTACGTCTTCCTACAGGACATAATCTCATAGAATATCGTTTATGATCTTTAGACTCACAAGGAAGGTCTCCATTGGGGGCATACTCAGATTTTTTTGAAAAAAATACGAATTAAACTACTCATGTAGGTAATAAAGGATCAGTAAAAATTAGCGGCGGAATTACATTATTAGATATGTAAAAAAATAAAATAGTTTGGAATAATTGGCGTGAAAAGCTGAAAGCGACGCGGGATTTGGCGAGCAATGCATTTCCTCGCCAAAAGCAGACGATTTTAACGAATCTGAAAATTGATTTTAATTGACTTCACTGTTAAAAATCTGCAGCATTTACTGCAACGTCACTCCACTACTTTTATAGAATATCTCTCTTCTGGCCAATGAGAATGCTCCATAGCACCGTGAATTGACCGTGTCACACACTGTTAAAAATCCACCGCTTGTATATAATATCTCTATTCCAACCAATGAGAAAACTCCATTTCACGCCCAAGTAACCGTTTTCTATTCAAGCAAGGGAGTGCGTTGCAACAAAATGCAGCAGATTTTTAACAGTGTATTTTTCAATTTGGAACAATTTTAATCAATTTAAATTGTGTTTTAAATGATAAAATATATTAATTTCATTGTGTTATAAGTACAAAAAAACGTATATGACAAAATTACACTTAAAGTAAAGTAAAAATGCAAAACTAAAATTACTTAAACTAAACTTATTTAAACAAATTGAACATAGAAAGTTTTTTCTTTAAAAAGTATTCAAAGCGTAAAAGCGTATTTTTCAAAATTTCGTTTTTTCGCCAACCGGAGATAAATCGCCAAATAAACGAAATTTTTATTATTTTTTTACGGACGTTATAAGGAGGTTCCGCCAAAATGTTTTTTATAAACATATATAACTATATGAGAAGAACATTCTGTAATTTTTTCAGATTTTTCTGAGTATGCCCGTATGGAGACCTTCCTTGTCAGTTCTTGTCCCGCCAAACAGAGAATGAGTTAAATTCTCAGAGGAAAGGCATTCTAATTTTAAAGCTTTGGCTGTAGATTTCAGCACATACGACCTTTGAGATCCGCAATCCAGGAGACACCTGACCTTTTTCCGTATGCCACCTGACACTACCTCCACCATTAATGTCATAAGGAGGACTTCTTTCATACATGAAGGTGTAGACATAGTAGCTTGTACTGTAGTCGAACCTTTTGCGCTAGCCGTACTCTCATTTTTTTTCTCTTGAATCTCGGGACATAAAATTATGGAGTGCGATCGCTTGCACAGGTGGCATTGTATGAATAATTTACAATCCTTAGCAAAATGGCCAGGCTTAAGACAGCGTAGGCAGCACTTTAATTCTCTTAATTTATCTAACCTTTCCTTCAGGGGCAAAGACCGAGCCGAAAAACATTCTTTACTTTCATGATTTTTCCCGCAAAATACGCATTTTTGTTCCTTAGTTGCTACCAAACTTGTAGCACTCACGGGCGGTTTTTTATTTTTAAATTTGATCTCTTTAGGGCGTTCATCACGTGAAGGAGGAGAAATTTCAAACCCTGACCGTGCAAGTTTGACTCTCTGTTCCCCCTCAACTTCTTTTCGCAGAAACTGTAAAAGATTCGAGAGACGTGGTCCCTTGTCACTAAATAGAACGCTTCTCTGCCATACCCTAATCATTTCAGCCGATAAACATGATTCAACCATGGGATATAGCCAAGCAGTATTGGAGTCTTGGTGTACACCTAAAGACTCGAGAGCTCTGAGATGAGACTCAATTTTATCAAACAATGACACCAGGGATAACTTATCTTTACCTTGTGAACGTACATTTTGGATAATTAATTTTAACAACTCTCTGACATATATCTCAGTTAAAATTTCTTTGTTACCAAAACGTTCCTCAAACGCAGAAATGACTTTCGGATAATTTTTCGCAGTTAAGGGGTAACTCTCAATTAACTCATAAGCTCGAGTCCAGTGGCGTAGCTAAGGGGGGGCAAGGGGGGCATCTGCCCCGGGCGCCGAGGCCTAGGCGCTCCAAATTGAGAGAAATTGTTATATATCTATATTGGGATGGGGGCGCAAAATTTCTTGCTAGCCCCGGGCGCCAAAAAACATAGCTACGCCACTGCTCGAGTCCCCGGTAACATTGATTGGGCAAAATAATGAAATTTGTCAACATCATCCAGACTCTTATCCTCGTGGATTTTTTTAAATTGACCCCAGAACGAAAGATAACTTAATAGCTGACCATCAAATTTTTTAATTTGGATTTTCGGCAATTTGTACCGTTTTTCATTACACGCATTTGCATTACTATCAACATTAGAACTCACACTAATTTTAATGTCCGAATTATCCGTTTTTTCTTTTATTCGGCGACTCAGCGTTATAAATTCATCGGTATATTCCTCGCAACTTATAGCTTCAGTTTCTAGATTTTGCTCAGTAACATTAGCTGCTATCATTAAATCTAACATTTCCGAATCATAAGATTTTAATTCCTCAATTATAGATTTTAATTTCACAAATTTATCCTCTAAAACGGATTTATCCGGTTGTTCCTTTTCTAATTCGTCTTTTAAAACCTTAGCTGTTCTCGTAAAAGCGCTACGTGCCGTCGCACGTTTTTTCTTTATAGTATCAATATTCATTTTTATGCAAATGAAAATACACTCAAAAACTCAATTTATAAACTTATCAGTATTTGTAAATATTAATTATAAATTTTAATAAATTCTAAACTCAACAATCACAATATTATAATTCTAAACAAAAACAATAGATAAAAATTAACCGCACTCATGACATATAAAATCGAAAGTATACTCAAAATTTAAATAATACATATCCGGCATAAATTATTTATTCCAAATACGACTATCAAATGGTATGATTATTTCTCAAAAAACAAAATCAAAAGTCTTAATTAAACTCAAAAATCCTGTCGCGGACGCCACTTTTCTATGTCAAAACTCAAAATAATCTAACATAAAATAAAGACACAGAAATGTGCCGCTAAACTGCAATGGCGTGCTTGCAGGGCGGCTAAAAAACTCACCAAAAAAAAAAAATAAATAAACAAAACTAAACTTCAAATTGAAAACCAAAAACAACTTATTAAATCTTAATTTAATGAGTTATTTAATTACAAAACTATCTTAAAAATTACACACAGATTTAAGTTGGAATATAATCCAAAATTTTGAACTATTTACAAAAATTAAATTTAGATAGACACTGAATTATATTTACATTATTTACAAAAATAAACCATATATATACATACAGAATAAATGAGAAATAATCATACTAGAACTCAAATATAACTCACTTAAAATATGTGGAGCCAAATATTCTTTTTTCTGAATTCGTTTGACTAACAAAATGCCTGTTGGCACAGCGAATCGCAGAACTTCGAAGTGTTGAAGAACAAAACACAAAACTTTAGATCGTAAACGCAGCTGGACCCTTTGTTTTGTATTCTTAACTAAAACTCCTCATATATAAATTTAATATATAATTAAGGATAAAATTATCCTCATCTCAGCTAAAGATGGCCCAGAAATTTAAAATCTGAGCCTATTTCTTTTTTCTCAAAATTTAATACGCAAAAAAATTACCAAAGAACTTCTTTCACCTCCCATGTCGCTGAAAAACCAACAATCGTCTGCTCCCGCTCCAACATCTACTCTCTGACGTCACAACGTCAGGTGACAAAAGGCAGAGAGCGATTTTCCTAGCGTCAGCTGAAAAAAAGCGCGAATTCTTAAAAGCCCCGTTTTCTAACAAGGGGTATGAATAATAGTAGCTAATGGAGCGAGATAAATAATGACGTCATATTTAAAATGAATCAGAAATATTTTTTACTTATACTAATTAATAAGTTATAAGTTACATACAAATGAATATTTTTATTCAAAACTCATAATTATCAATGGAAGAAATTTTTTGTGGGGAAAAGGTGGAAAATACAATCACTGATTAATATATTTTTGGAAAGTTGAAAAGTTATTATGCTTTCGGTTTGTCTGTCTGTCTGGTCGCTTTCCAACTTTCGTAAATATACTCCGATTTCCATGAAATTTTTGGACATTATTAACGTTTACCTAGCACGAATACCTATTGAAAATGAAGTTTCTACCATGATTAGTTTATTTACAGGGATAGTAAAAAAATTTCCTTATATTACGGCATTATGGGGAAAAATCGTTTTAATTAAATTTAACGATGTTACAGCCTGTAGAACATATTCAAATTTATATGCATTTACAAAGTGCACTAAAATATGCATTTTGTAAAGTATGTAGTGAAAAGGGCACTTACTATTCATTTACAGGGTCAGACAGAAGAATTCCATTGCATAGGAATAAAGGGAGGAACAGTTTCCGACATATTTTAATTATGGTAAACGATTTCATGTATAATCAAATATGTTGCTGAGGCTTAATGTAAGTTATTTCATGCATAATATACGAAGTGCATAGCATTTACAGGGACACACAAAAGATTTCAAATATTATATATTCTATCCGAAGTACTGTGTATCATGGATGATGACTGTTGCATGGATGATATGCATTTTGAATTATGATATGTGCTTTTAAGTTTCGCTAAATGTATGCATATTAAATGGAGAGTATAAATGGTAATAGTATAAATAGTTAAATTTAGATATGCAGGGTTACACAAAAGATCTCGGAAAGGTTACTGAATATGAGCGTAATTTACTTAAAGGTGGTTTTTAAATAAAATATGCATTTTTATTTTGAACTGCATTTAGTATACTAAGAAATGTTTGTAGTATATATATATAATGATAAATAGGGTCCCGCAAAGAACTGGATACAAGGTTGTCTTCGGATGATAATTTCTGAAAATGTAATTTAGGTAGTAATAAGAAATATTTTTGTTTGAAATAAATTTTAGAAAGATATTTTCGTGTATTAAAGGCACTTGGAAAACTAAAGGGCTGAACAAAAGAATTCAAGAATGTTTCTATCTATTAGTATTAATCGCTGAAAGGAAAATTTTGACCAGCAAACAAATTAGCAACAAGGGATTATCAGAAGTTTTTTTACCATAAATTCGGGATAAAAAGTTAATTACACATGCTTTTCATCATCGAAATTTTTTGCTTGATTGATCAATTATTTCTTCTTTAAATGTTATATGAACGAAGTCACGGGTAACTACTAGTAAAAAATAAGACTTATTTCCACAAAATTTTCACCCCCCCCCCCTAAAAAAAGTGACATTTTTGGAGTGCCGACAGAAGTGAAAACTTGGACAATTACGTTTTTATTTTTTGAATTGTCAGGACATATTTTTTTTTGTAATCGCCAGGAAACATTTTATTGTACAGGAAATACTTTTAAATAATGTGGTTTTTTTTTATTCATTACTAGGGGGGCCCCGCCCCCCTGCTCGCTATGCTCGCCAACCCCCCGCGTAATCGCTTCGCGATTCCAAATTATTGGCTACCCCTGCTTGCTGCGCTCGCCAATACCCCATGGTATGAATAAGCAGTTGCAGACCTTTCAAATGATGTGTCACACGACTGGTGTTGTAAATAAATTAAAAATGTGCCCCCCTGGGGGGCAGAGTGGAAGGCGACACAAAAGACATCCATAATATGAATAAGCAGCTGCAGACCTCTCAAATGATGTCACACGACTGGTGTTGTAAAGAAATTAAAAATGTGCCCCCCTGGGGGGCAGAGTGGGGGATGACACACAACACATCCATAATATGAATAAGCAGTTGCAGACCTTTCAAATGATGTGTCACACAACTGGTGTTGTAAATAAATTAAAAATGTGACCCCCCTGGGGAGAGCAGAGTGTGGGGGTGACACACAAGACATCCATAATATGAATAAGCAGTTGCAGACCTTTCAAATCTTGTGTAACACGACTGGTGTTGTAAAGAAATTAAAAATGTGTCCCCCTGGGGAGCAGAATTGGGGATAACACACAAGACATCCATTATATGAATCAGCAGTTGCAAACCTCTCAAATGATGTATCAAACGACTGGTGTTGTAAAGAAATTAAAAATTTGGCGAAATATTACAGTTATCGCCAAGTTGGCGTCAATTTGGACAACTAATTTTTGTCGCCAAATTTGGCGATATATCGCCAAGTTGGCGGCAAACTTGGCGATTGTTGGCGATGGTAACCTTTCTTCTCTTTATGGTAACAGTTATCGCCAAGTTGGCGTCAATTTGGACAACTAATTTTTGTCGCCAAATTTGGCGATATATCGCCAAGTTGGCGACAAACTTGGCGATTGTTGGCGATGGTAACCTTTCTTCTCTTTATGGTAACCCATATGGCGATGCATAGACGGAGCCCTTTCCTGATTGGTCTATTCGACTCATGGAAGGAGTGGACAACCCGGATTCGTTAGTTCCGGAAATCTTCCACATCAGCATCATTCCAGGAGTCATTCCTTTTAAGGCTAGTTTTTTTTACTATAGAAGGATTATAAAGTACTACTACAAAAATTGCATTACAATTTTCATTTAATGCGCAATTGTGCATGAAAAATAATGCATATTGTTTAACATAAAAAAAATTGCAATGAAAAAAGACTGAATAATATTTATATGGCGCAGATGTTATACACACATCACGTTGGCACAATTTTTTTCTGATACCGATTTGGCAAAAAACCTCGAAGTTTGAGAAATTTAAATTTCAACCCATTATGGGTCCGTAACGTGACCCAGAATAACGGGAGAAAATTTTTTATGCTAGATTTGTAATGTATGAAGCATAAGCTTTCGATAGACATATTACATCAAAAAATGAGAAACGCCCCCCCCCCCCCCCACCCAAAAAATGGTCCTATAGGGAAAAACCGGAAAATTGAAATAGCAAAAAGAATGGCGAGTAAAAGTTAGCTATGCTAGAATTTTTTTTCTCCGCTTTAGCTCAAATAGAAGCCAAGTTATAGCCTTTTAAAGATTGAAATGAAGTGAAGAAATGTGCAAAATTAGGTGAGTCACCGAAAGGGGGGGGGGTGACATGTTAAAAATAGTAGAGAACTAAATAAGCGAAATTTGAAGGTGTATGTTTGGGGGGGGGTGAACCCCCCCCCCCCCCAGAAGAGCCCTTTAGAAATCAAATCCACAAATCTCAAATTCAGTCTTTCTGATATTTAATAAAAAAGAGACGAAATCATTTTTTATTTATCCTCTTTCTTCAACAACCGCGAATGAAAACCAAACAGGAAACGAAACTTTAAATCAAAAGTCGTTAACGATAACAACATTATCCTCAGACAAAACGTTTGAAAATAAACAACAGTTACGAAGCGATAAAATGTTCTTTCGTAATGTAAAAAACTAAATTTTTTCAAAAACGGGTGGAAAATCTAACAGAAAAGAACTACATAACTGAACTGAATTGAAAAACTGGTGAAAAATCTAACAGTTATTGAATTTGCGAATATTAAGGAGTTATTTTTTCTGTGGTTGCATAGGCGTAACCAGCTTTTTGAACGGGTGGGTGCCCAGAATTTTTAACCTGAACTTGCTGGATACAAACAATATCTTATTTTATATAGTAAAAACTTCTAAAACGGAAGCCTATAAAACAGTTTTAAATTCCGTTTTAGACAGTTTTTTATCTTAGAGTGTATGAGATTTTTTTAATAAGGTTTTTTAAGGGTGTTTTAATAAGGGGGGGGAAGCAAATTTTTTAAATAATTGTGAATGGGTCTGCGCAAGCAGGGGGGGGGGGGCTGTCCGGGCTGTACTTGCTGGATACAAACAATATCTTATTTTATATAGTAAAACCTTCTAAAACGGAAGCCTATAAAACAGTTTTAAATTCCGTTTTAGACAGTTTTTTTATCTTAGAGTGTATAATTGTGAGATTTTTTTTTTAATAAGGGTTTTTAAGGGTGTTTTAATAAGGGGGGAGGACGCAAATTTTTAAAAAAATTGTGAATGGGTCTGCGCAAGCAGGGGGGGGGGGGCTGTCCGGACTGTACTTGCTGGATACATACAATATCTTATTTTATATAGTAAAACCTTCTAAAACGGGAGCCTATAAAACAGTTTTAAATTCCGTTTTAAACAGGTTTTTTTTATCTTAGAGTGTATAATTGTGAGATTTATTTAATAAGGGTTTTTAAGGATGTTTTAATAAGGGGGGGACGCAATTTTTTTAAATAATTGTGAATGGGTCTGCGCAAGCAGGAAGGGGGGGGGGGGGCGCTGTCCGGGCACCCAGCCCGGACATTCAACATTGTTCGTCAAACGTCTCAAAAGAAACGATTAAGGACATTTTTAATTAATATTATTATTATTTTAGAGGTACAAAAAATAAAATCTTGATTAAAACAAGTGAAGGAAGATGCTGTCATTAAGAACCATGTGTTATTTATTTAACAGGGACTTTTCAGTAACATATTAATGCAATATTAGGTTCTAGCGAAGTAACACTGTTATTTATCCTAATATGATAAATAATGCCCATCCCTATTTGAGAGATATAAAAACAATTGCAATTTAGATATAAATGCTATGTTTTTCATCTTTTAAATAACAACAATAATAATACGAAAATTAAAACCTGTCAATCACATTATAGGTTTTTCGAGAAAAGAAAAATCTGTTTTATTCAATTTTTATTCTCTTGGCTTGTACGATTCCGAAATGGACCAAAAAAATTTTATTTAATTTGTAAATATACTTCGCATTTATCACATGTATTTAAAAAATATGGGACGGCCAGAAAAAAGAAAACTAGCATTAGAAAAGTCTTTAAAAAAAATGCAAGACTATTCAGAAAATGTTTAAAGAAAAAGTATCTGTCCAAGATGATTTCAAATCTCCAGAAGGCACAGTAACCAAAGAAAGTAAGAATAGTTTATTATATTGTCTTAAAGGTGGTTCTGAAATCCGTGCTTAACGAACGAGAAACTTCCTGACATATTTTATGACTTTTTTTAAAAACGTAAAGGCATAAAATTAAGGTACAAGATTGGATTTTAATAGAGTTGTCTATTGAAGCGATTTGGAATTGAATTGCGTATTCCATTTTTTGATAAATAAAAAATTATCGAGTTTAAGTGGCTTTTACACATGACGGCAGGTTTTTCTCCTTTCTCTCGTTTTCACACCCGATTTTTTTTTTTTTTTTTTTTTTTTTTTTTTTTTCAAAACATTAATTTTGAAAGTATTTTATGAAAATTACGTTTACAAAAATATAGAAAACGTCTTTCGATTACAAGTTTATGAATAAAATAACAACACTTGCGATTTCACGACTTTTTTTAAGAAAAGAGAATTTAAAAATATGTCAATGCATTTTCTAACAAAAAAAAAAAAAAAAAAAAAAAAAAAAACTTGAAATATGTGTTAGAAAGTTATTTTTTTGTATTTATGAACAGCCTTAAAAGGAATTTTGAAAAAAAAAAAAATGAAATTTTTTAATTTAATAATTTAAGTTAAAGTGATTTGTCATAAATTTATATGCATGTATATGTTATTTATAAATATGTTTTATTATTATTTTCTAAATTTACATATTTTTCGAATCTAAATTTAAACAATTAAAATACAATGTTTTAAAACTAATTTTAGCTGACCTATATTTAAAATATTTATTTTAAAATTTAATATTTAAAATGGATGTATCTTCTGACAGAATAAGTTTAAGTTTTTTCTTTTTTAATCATTCGTGAGTACACACACTCGCACAAAAAGGAATAAATAATAATTTTCATTCAGAATTTATAAATAAATAAAACGGTTTTTATGTAACACATTTGAGAAAAATTAAAAATCTTTCAAAGAAAAGAAAATCCTTCTATAGTAAAAAAAAACTATCCTTAAAAGGAATGACTCCTGGAATGATGCTGATGTGGAAGATTTCCGGAACTAACGAATCCGGGTTTTCCACTCCTTCCATGAGTCGAATAGACCAATCAGGAAAGGGTTCCGTCTATGCATCGCCATATGGGTTACCATAAAGAGAGGAAAGGTTACCATCGGCAACAATCGCCAAGTTTGTCGCCAACTTGGCGATATATCGCCAAATTTGGCGACCAAAATTAGTTGTCAAAAGTGACGCCAACTTGGCGATAACTGTAATATTTCGCCAAATTTTTAATTTCTTTACAACACCAGTCGTTTGATACATCATTTGAGAGGTTTGCAACTGTTTATTCATATAATGGATGTATTGTGTGTTATCCCCCATTCTGCTCCCCAAGGGGGACACATTTTTATTTTCCTTACAACACCAGTCGTGTTACACAAGATTTGAAAGGTCTGCAACTGCTTATTCATATTATGGATGTCTTGTGTGTCACCCCCACACTCTGCTCTCCCCAGGGGGGGGGGGAGTGCGGTCAGATTTTTAATTTCTTTACAACACCAGTTGAGTGACACATCATTTGAAAGGTCTGCAACTGCTTATTCATATTATGGATGTGTTGTGTGTCATCCCCCACTGTGCCCCCCAGGGGGGCATATTTGTAATTTCTTTACAACATCAATTGTGTGACACATCATTTGAAAGGTCTGCAACTGCTTATTCATGCCATGGGTTATTGGCGAGCGCAGCAAGCAGGAGTAGAGAATAATTTGGAATCGCGAAGCGATTACGCGGGGGGTTGGCGAGCATAGCGAGCAGGGGGGCGGGGCCCCCCTAGTATTGTAAATAATTTTTAGTGACAATTTTTACAATTTTCTCAATAAAAGTTCATGAATATACTATATATACTAAAAATAATTGTATGAAGTCTAAATAACTCCATGTTTTATAGAAATTTTGTCATTTTATTCTAGAGTGTAAAAATTATTTCGTTTCATGGAAGGGAAGTAAATATTCGAGATTTTTCTGTTATTAGTCATATTTTAGATTATGGACACGACAAAGAGAGGTAGGGCCATTGCTCCCTTAAATTTTGAAACGTACCTTTTTTTGGAGGGGGGGGGGGTAAAATGTATTCTTTTCAAGCTGTTTAAATTGACTAAATACTAAAAGAATGAGGTACTGGAGTTTTTTCGTCCGATGAACAGAGCCCCTAAAACTACCGTGTAAGTCAATTTTTATTAGTTATGCTTATTTTCTTACATTGGTGTTCTTGTCTTTAAAATTTTCTTAACCTTCATGTTCTCCTTTGTTCAATATGATCTGAATTTAATTGTTCATAACTTTTTTACAAAAACTTGTTTTTGTTCAAAATTTGTGGTTCAAAATATTAGATATATAACAAAAAATCGCATAACATTTTGAGTCAAAACAATCTTTAGTTAAGCAAGTCGGAAATTGCATGCCAAGCGTAGCAAATGAAGTGCGTTCATACTATAACGAAGTTTTAAATATATTTAGGTCTTAGTATGCAGTATTTCGGATACAGAATAGTAGCCGGAATTCTATATGCATCCCTGTAAATACTATCTGCTTTCTATTACATAGGAAGTAAATTGTAGTGAACCTCAGCAACATTTATCGATTTCGTAAAGTGTGATATAGTTTAATATAATTAAATCGCGCCCCAAACAATGTTCCCACCGATACCATTATTCAATGAAATAATATTTTTGCCTGTTCCTGTAAATTAATAACAAATATTCTTTGTACCTCTCATTGTACAGAATGTATATTTTAGTATAATCTTTATAGATGCATCTCCATTTTATTATGTTCGAAAGAGTGTAACATCTTTAAAATGCACTTGAAACTATTTTTTTCCATTGACTGTAATGAAACGGAATACTTTTGATTGTCCCTATACTTAAACTATACATTCGATTTCCATAAAATTTTAAATGACTCGACAAAATCATGCAACAATTTTTTATTTTAAATTTCAAACATTTCAGTTGGGTAGATTTCGCTCGGTCATATGCGGACAGATGGACGGACTGAACGACGGCTATAGGTGCTTACGTGTTTGCATAATTACGAACGCACTTAAAAAAGCTATAAGCAGTTCAATATCCTTTCGGGTCATAAGGACTCAACGAGAACGGTAGGTTAAGCGAAAAGAATGGAAACAACTTCATTTCTTCATTTTATAAAAGTCTGTAAGGAAATTTATAGATCTTTTTTTACCATGAGATTTAGTTTTTGAACCCCTCACAAAAACAAAATTGTGTTTTGGCCCTTTTTTAAAAAAACTAGCAGGGGAGACCGAGCTTAGCTCGGTCAAAATTAACTTTGTGTTCAACTCGATATAGTATTTTCACTGTATCATTAACTCTGTATTATTACTGTAAAACATGTTTATAATAGTATTATTTAGAAAAACAATCAATAAGAAAACTATGTTTTTATGCGCATATTTATAAATTTTATTTTATTTTAAATTTTACAACGAAAGGACATCGATCTAAATCACTTTTTTAGCTCGACTCTGATTGGTGACCCCATGCATCTCGAATCCTCTTAAGAATGTATAAAAAAAATTCTTTACATTCTGAAAGACAATATTTTTTGTTAGATATAGCCAAATTTGGAGGCATTCTTTTCATTTGGCTCCAAATACGTGTTTTGGTTTTCGTAATTTTTATAGTCGATTTTTTGGCCATATGTCGCCAATATTTTGTCAAATATCACCAAGTTATTGGCTTTTGCCATATTCTCGTGACCCTGACCCGTATTACCCAAAATGAGCCACTAATCAAATTTGATCAAGCATGTGACATAGCTCAATCGTCTTCAGGTAATCAAAAACAGTAGAATATAAAATTGAATCAAAATCGTTTAAGCCATTTTTTAGGTAAAATTAGCTTGGCAGCATTCAGCAATGAAGCGAAATGACCCACTAATATAATTTTGTTTAACATGCGACTCAGCCCAATAGTCTTCTCGTGACAAAAAACGTTTTGTTTAAAAATTTAGGTAAAATTGATTGAGTCGTTGTTATATATAATTAGAATGACCCTAGCTCATTAAGACCCAAAATGACCCACTAATAGAATTTTCGCGAGCATGTGTCCAAGCCAAATGATTTTCTCTTGCTCAAAAACGATATAATACAAAGCATAGTCAAAATGGTGAGTACCATTTTCTATATAAAATTAGCATAACCCATCATGACCAACAAATGACCCTTATAATCGAAATCTCTCGAACGTGTGGCCTAGCTCTTTAGTTTTAGCATACCGAAAAACATTAGATACAAAATTTAGATAAAATCGATTCAGCCGTTTTTTAGATATAGTTAGTTTGACCCTGACCCCTTATAATCCAAAATGACCCATTGATCGAATTTTCTCAAAAATCTGTCCTAACCCAATGATTTTCTTGTGACCGAAAACGATAAAATACTAAATTTAATCAAAATTGCGCGAAACGTTGTCTAGATAAAATTAGAATGACCCAAAAGTGGCCCACTAATCGAAATTTCTCGAACATGTGACCTACCCCAATGATTTTCTCATGCCAAAAATATGTTGTATACAAAATTTCGTTAAAATCGACCCACCCATTCTTTAGATATAGCTTGACCTTGACCCATTAAGACCCACAAATGACCCTTATAATCGAAAGCTCTCGAATATGTGACTTAGTCCATTAGTTTTCTCGTTTCTAAAAATTGTTACACACAGAATTTCGTTAAAATTGATCCTGCCGTTCTTTAATTATACATAGCTTGACCCAGACCCTTTATGATCCAAAATGACCCATTAATCGAAATTTTTCGAACATGTAACCTAGTCCAATTATTTTATCATGCCAAAAAAATGTTGCATACAAAATTTCATTAAATCGATCCACCTGTTCTTTAGATATAGTTTGACCATGACCCATTACGACCCAACATGACCCACAAATGACCCTCATAGTCGAAATCTCTCAAACATGTGATTTAGCCCATTAGTTTTCTCATGTCAAAAAACTGTCACATACAAAATTTCGTTATAATCCATCACGCCGTTCTTTAAATATAAATAGCTTGACCCAGACTCTTAATGACCCAAAATTACCCATTAATCGAAATTTTTCGAACATGTAACCTAGTCCAATGATTTTATCGTGCCAAAAAAATGTTGCATACAAAATTTCGTTAAAATCGATCCACCTGTTCTTTAGATATAGGTTGACCATGACCCATTATGACCCATCATGACCCACAAATGACCCTCATAGTCGAAATCTCTCAAACATGTGATTTAGCCCATTAGTTTTCTCATGTCAAAAAACTGTTACATACAAAATTTCGTTATAATCCATCACGCCGTTCTTTAAATATAAATAACTTGACCCAGACTCTTAGTGACCCAATATGACCCAGTGAAATTTTTTCTCGAACATGTAACCTAGCCCAATGTTTTTCTCGTGCCCGAAAACCATAGAATGCAATTTTTAGTCAAAATTGCGTGAGAAAATCGCTAGATAAAAATAGTATGACCCACAATGACCCCAAAAATGACCCACTTACCGAATTTTCTCGAACATGTTACCTAACCCAATGGTCTTCTTGTAATCCAAAACGATACAATATAAAATTTGGTCAAAATCGTTAGAGCCGTTTTTTAGATAAAAATGGCTTGACCCATAATGACCCAAAATTGACCCACTAATCGAAATTTTTCGAACATGTGACCCAGCCCAATAGTTTTGTTGTGCCAAAAAACGATTGGATAGAAAATTTCCTTAAAATCGATCCAGCCGTTCTCTAGATATAAATAGCTTGATCTTGACCCATTATGACCCAAAACGACCCAATAATCGAATTTTCTCGAACATGTGACCTAGCCCAATGGTCTTCTCGTGCCCGAAAATGGTAAAATCCAAATTTTTGCGAAAATCGTTAGAGCCGTTTTTGAGATAAAATTTACCCACACACACACACACAATTTTTGCTCGCATTATAGTATAAGATATAACACAACTATATCTTCTAAGATAAAAACTTGTTTAAAACGGAAATTAGAGCAGTCTCATGAGGTTCCGTTTTAACAGGTTTTATTATATAAGATATTTTTTCTACCCAACAGGTCCGGGTTAAAAAATCTGGGCACCCCCCCCCCCCGTTCAAAAGGCTGGCTACGCCTATGCTTACATAAATGTTATGTGTAATAGTGTAATAATTAAGGTAGTATATAAATAATATGCATAAAATATGCTTAAATATGCATAAAATATATACATATATTTAAATATATACAGGGTGTTTTAAAAATGACCGGTATATCTAAAAAATCAATAAAAACTAAACGGCAGCGATAGAAATACACCGTTTGTTACAATGTGCTTGTGACAACAGTAAATTTTCACGCAGAAGCTTTCGAAATTAGTTACAATTAGTTTTCAACAACAGATGGCACTGCAGTCTGAAAAAATCTAAAATACGATATTTTCCACATATCCACCATGTGCACAAAATAATATGCCGTAGTCTCAGAACAAAATTACCAGAAACCTTTGTAAGCGTGTCAGGCGGGATGGCTTCACATGCAGAAGAGATGTACTGCTTCAGTTGTGCAATAATTTCTGGATTGTGGCAGTACACCTGGTCTTTCAAGTCAAAAATCCTCTATTCTAAGGAATAAACCATTTTATCACAACAAACTTGCAATCTGTGAACAGCACACTCTTACAGCAGAAAGACGACTTGCAGAATGGCGAACTCACAGACTGTGTTTTCTTCTATATCTTTCAAATCGCCTGCAGCGCCATCTGTTGTTGAAAATTGTAACTAATTTCGAAAGTTTGTCAGCCTGAAAATTTACTGTTGTCTCAAGTATATTGCAACAAACGGTGTATTTCTATCGCTGCCCGTTTAATTTTTATTGATTTTTCAAATATACCGATCATTTTTGAAACACCCTGTAGCTGCCAACTTTTCCGCATTTTTGCTACCTTTAAAATTGTACAGAGATTTTCCATTTGTTTAATCTTAAGATTTCGACGATTAAATAAGACAACATTTACTATAAAATTTTTGTAGTAAGAAAAATGCGTAAAAGTTGTCAGCTATAATATATATATACAGGGTGATTATAAAAAAACTATCCCGACATTTGGATCCCTAACTATTATACCATTCACAGAAACTGACTGAAATTTTGGCAAAAGGTATTTTTAGGTATGCGCTCAAGAATGATATGGAAAACATTAGTGTCACTCAAACAATTACGGTTACAGCGAGAGAATTTCGAAAAAAATCAAATGGCAACACCCAGTTTTTTGTATTGGAATGTGATCTCCATTGTGAAAAACCCTAAATAGCGTTGGAATGGCAACTGTAGCATGAAAATCACCGGAACTAAGCAAGGGAAAAGTAAAAAGGACTTTGCCGT
The DNA here is from genome assembly GCA_964019185.1 of Maratus speculifer. Classification (NCBI taxonomy): domain Eukaryota; kingdom Metazoa; phylum Arthropoda; class Arachnida; order Araneae; family Salticidae; genus Maratus; species Maratus speculifer. The sequence goes on from OZ025295.1 coordinate 30,155,554, forward strand.
GCACCAGAACATTAACGCTTGTTTCATTTACGTCACACGTCACACCGTTTCTTCGGCTGATATCCCAGCCTGACTTGTTTTCCACAGAACGAGAAGAAGAAACCAAGAAACGCAAATTTCGAGTTTACGTAAGACACAGTCATGATTATGCTAGGTAAAAGAAAAGGCACTGCGAAATGCGAGCCGTGTATGTTGCCTTCTGCCATTCCAGAGACCCCCCACGGTAAGGATCGAAAAATTTAAAATGCTTATAACTCGCGATCTAATTTTCGTAGCGGGGCCAAATTTTGTTTGATAATTTATTAAGCTATTGCATAGCTTTTATCGCGGGCTTTGAGCGCGGCGACCGAATCTAAGAAATTCCGTAACGAGTTAAAAAAACCCTAACACTCCAGCTAACGTCGTTTCAGTTTGGCAGACTTCGGCACGGTATTCTTCGGCAGACATTGATGCGGTATTTTTCAGATATTTAGAGGATATCAAGTCTCAAACTTATGTTTCTTATTTCAGTTAGCATAAACCTATAGTTTCAATGATAAAAATTCCTAATTAACCTACATGTATAGTAAGATAATAAAAATATTTTAAACGATATTAACTTCTCATTTATTCAATAAAAGAAAAAAAAATTGTTATCTTATCGATCATCACGCTCAAAAAGTGTAACTTGAATAAATATCAAAGAAAAAGAAAAAAACTAAAAAAAAAAAAAATGCATAAATAAAAAATATATAAATAATTATAATTGCATAAGTTGATAAAAAATGCTATGCAACAGCTTTACCGCGGCAGTCCCCGAGTGCCACACGTATTTTTTTTTCTTTTTTTTTCGATGATCTTTACAAAAGATGTTTTTGTTAGACAGTAAGTATGTTTTTATTTGCTTTGCTTAATAACAAATTATCTTTGCTTTTAATATATAACTCTATTGATTTGAAAAGAATAGCCTATCATAATGAGTGAAGAAGTTATTGTATTTAATGCTATACAGATCCCTTGCGAATTATAAACATCCGTGGAGATGGATCATGTTTATTTTCCTCCTTCTCATATCTGGTGCACGGTAACGTCTCAATGGCTAATAAAGTTCGGGCAGACATTGCACGTCACGTTTCTAATAATTGGCGGAGGTACAAACAGGACCGTAGATAAGGGGGCGCTGTGGGCGGCTCATCCCCCTAAAATATTTTGAGCCTCCCCTGGAAAAGATTCCAAGGTCACTAAATGAATTTCTATTCCGAAAATTCAAATTAAATTCTGTTCAGAAATCTAATTTAGTTTTGAGACCTTTTCACAGATTTGCAGAATTATTAAATTGTATCTAAAATAAGCGTTTCAACACTCCCTCATTCTGTTTGCACATATGAAGCAAACATGTGCAAACTAATCAAAAATCTAATTTAGTTTTGAAGGCTTTTCATATGTTTGCAAAAATACTAAATTGTATGTAAAATAAGTGTTTCAACACACACCAAATGCTATTTGTACATATGGAGCTAACAGGATGTTTAATTTTGCACCAGTTATACACTCAAAATTTTCATCATCATACACTTTTCTAAGCATAGAATAAAGTTATTATAACAGTTTAATAAGAAACATATAGTACATGCAATGTGAATATGCTCCAATTTATCTTTCTGCGTCAGAGAGAGAGAAAAAAAAATGATAAGCCCCCCCCCCCTCCTATATCCTCTTGAGCCCCCCCCCCCCCCATTGTTCACTTCTAGCTACGGCCCTGGGTACAAACTGTTCACTCAACAAACGCTCTGGGATTCCTTACAGTAACTAAACGTCGATACCTCAAGGAAATGTCTAAACCTTTTAACTATGGAACTATTTGTGAAATCAAGGCTGCAGGTGAGATGTATCCTTATGAGTTTCAGCTATTTCATGGTGGCAACATTCTTGCTATCTTTGGAGAGGCAGTCCGTGGCATAAAAAGAAACCTATTCACAGGGGATTTCAATGAAGAACACTTTGATGTTCTTATCCCATTGGATGAAACAACGGGTACTGATAATGGTAACCTTAACCTCCTCAGTCCTGATGTCGCCTGGAGGCGATACTAAAATTCACCCTTTAAATTGATTTAATTTCTTCTAGAATTGTTAAAATTACATCTATTCTTTTTTAATAAATGTGTGTATGTTAGAAGTATCGATGCATAAAATAATGCACATTTGGAGATGTTCTACAATAATTTTAAACTGGTTTTTGTAGTTCAACATAAAATTTGCCTCAGGACTGAGGAGGTTAATTATATCCAACAGACATTGACCACCAATGAGCCAATGTTTTGTGACTTGAATTTCTCCGGTATATTGTAGCAATCTCAACTTGTTGCTCACGCTGACTTTTGCATTTCTGACAAAATTTATCCTACCACTGTAATATGTATCAGTTAAAGTTAAAAGGAATTTAAAACGCAGAAAAAAATTTACAGATAATATCAGGAAAAAAAAAAAAAACAAGTATGGAATGTAAAGTAATTGTTATAGTACGAATTTTATTGCATTTTTTTTATTGTTGGAAACTGCTATAAAAAAAATCTTTATTTTGTCCTGTCATTGTTCTGAAAGAGCTGCTTTTGTCAGAACCATGTTAAGGCGGTATTCAAATTTTTTAAAACTCCCCATTTCCACCCTCTTGGGCCAATTTTGCCCATTTGCAATCCTCGCCCAAATATTAACCATCTCAAAGCATCTGATGAGTTTGAAGACGATTCTTGCATAATTGTGACTTTTATCGTGCGGGCAAAATTTAGTAGGGGAGACCGGGGCTAGTAGTGACATTTTCGACATTTTTTATATTAGCTGTAAGATTTGAACTGAAGCGAAACATTTAGTGTATCATATCATTAGAGTAAGCCTTGCGTAACATATTTATAAAACTACTATTAACATTATTAACATTTTTCATAACACAAAATGAATTCTGCGTAACCTCAAAATTTGTTACTACTAACCCCTGGTACGGGGCAAGTTGTGTCATGCTTGAGGCACATTGTGACACCTAAATGATACATACAAGTACATTTTGGCATGTACAAATTAAGTAAAAAAGGCGAATAAATGGGATATGTTAAATCAAGACTGAGAAATTTATTCATTTATAACGTTTTTAACACAATAAAACACTTTCATGTTTGAACAATATTGTAAATCAAATGACAATAAAATAGTTAAATTGTTAACACTTGTAAACTCGTAATCCTTTATAAAGATACTTTTAGAGACACTTAGCAATAAAAAACTCTCTTAATCAGGTAAGAAATAAAAAGTAAGCCAACACCAATCTTTGGACATATTGATCTTTGACTCGGGAGCCTACTATAACGTGTAGGCCTATATCCTATACTTTTAATCACTCATTGTCATCGCTTGTTTCGGCGTCTTATTTGCAGTTAATACAAATATAATAAGATTCATTTTTGGTACATTTGATATGCACCCATATTTTACATGTCGTGCATTGCATCCAGTCTTCTCCGGGTCTAGAAAGTTTGTATTGGTCCAAGCAAAATAGACATAAGACTTCTTGAAAGCTAATCCAAAACTTGCTTCTCCCGTTTATTCAATAACCTAGGTGCAATTTTTTGAGCACTGCTTGGCCTTTCCATACAGTTTCTTTTTTGCTTTTTTTTTCCAATTAATTTTTTGCGTTCTTTTGCTTTTTGTACTGCTTGAATTTTGTCTTTTATAGGGGTTCTTCTTAGAATGACAGATTTCAAACATTTACAAAGAGATAGCATTTTTTTTTTTTTTTTTTTTTGAGATCTTGTTTTAGGAAGTGATCTTATTTCTGTAATACTTACTGCTGACACATTGCTGTTATCAGTTATCATAGAATCATCTAATTCAATCATATTTCTTACTTCTGAAGACGGTCCTGCAATCGCACCATCGTTGATTAAAGTTATTGCTGAAGTAGGGTCGATGTGCCAATAATGGACCACCTTCCAGTAATGGGCCACCTCGCACTTTTTTGTTTATAAAAAAATAATAAAAAATAGTTTAGCTTTTATTATTTTTTTCTGAACTCCACTTTGCATGCTTTATAAGCTGGATTAATTTTTTACACTTTTCGTCAAAACAATTAGGAAGCAGAAAATAAAGTTTCACAGTTTTTCTGTTTTTCACTGAAAATCTTAATGAACATGCTAAGAGCAGACTTTATTTACTTAGTTTATAACTTTTTTATTTTTCCGTAAAAATTGAATGTTTTTGTTTGGTTAGCAATATAAAACATTGAATTTAATGTACCAATGGCCATTAACAAAATTTTATTTATTTTTAAGATTTTAGGAGGGGTGGTCCATTACTGGATTGCTTATTTCGCAATTGCCCAGTAATGGACCACCCAAGTGACCAGTACAAAAAGTGTTATTTCAGCAGAGATAAAATATTTTGATTTAACTGAAAAGCTAAATAATCAAATTTAATACTTAAATTTTACCTATTAGAATTTAATAAAGGCAATTTCTTTATAAATAGTTGTTTTTAAAAAGTCATCCAAAATTGGTATAAAACAAAAGCAGAACATTTGACAAAATCTAGATGTGCCGTTACAAAAGAAGTTGGTTCAGAAATGTAAAATCATATTTGGAAGAAGATATTATTAATATTTTCTTCCGAATTGTAAAGCATACAGAGAGAATTTTCAATAAGGTTAAAACAAGGTTTCTTTTGTGCTCTTAAAACAAGGAAAATTTTGGGACCAAAATCAGTTAAAGATGTGTATTATGTAGTACCAAATAACGGAAAAGAACAAATCACTGTTATGGGATGTTTTTCAGCAAATAATGAGATTGTTCCATCGGTGATAATATATCCATATAAGCATCTCTGAAGGGAAATTGTGGAATCAATCTGTACCAAATTGGTGGGCTATATGATTATCTGAAAATGGTTGGATAGTGCAAGAACATTTATCATTTTAAATGCATTCTAAAATTCCATATTGAGCAGTTTGGACTATCTGAAAGGGAAGATAAAATTGAAGATCTGTTATTTATATTTCACAGTTGCAAAGCACATCACTTAGATAATGATATGAATGAACATTGGAGACTCTTTTTTAATGCCTTATTTTATCTAAACTTGATTTCAGTAAAACATTGTCTTTATCTTGTAAATCCTTTAAATTTAAATATTTTGTTGTATATTTTTACAATATAAATCCTTTAATGTTAGTTAATAATAAACAGTTAATAATATCATTAATATTTTGTTTTATATCCACATTATAAATCCTTGATTATAATAAATTCATAACTTAAATTTAAATATTTTGTTTTATGTTTTTTTCATTATAAATCCTTTAATGTAATGAATTTTTAACTTAAGTTTTAATATATATTTTTTTTTATTATTATGCTTTCATTAAGTTCTGGAGCAAAATACAATTGAAACCAATTGGAAATTGCACGTGAAGCGTAGCAAATGAGATTCGGATACCCCCCCCCCTTCTCGCGGGGGATAACTTGCGGAATCCCTGCGGAATCGGGGCTGTGCAAGTGCATGCCACATAAATAACAACAAAAGTGATAAGTCCTAAAAAATTTTTGGACTCCTTGGATTTTTTACGTACTCCTTGGATTTTTTCTTCCCAACTCTGTATGAACTCTGAATCCCAAACAATGTTTCCCCGTATAGCATTATGTAGTGGAATACTTTTGTGTGGCCCTGTAATTAAATAATAAATATTCTTTGCATCTCAGATTGTACAGAATTTATATTTTAGTATATATATACGTCATAGATTCATGTCAATTTTATTATGTTCGAATGAGTGTAACACCATTAAAATGCATTTGCAACTTTTTTCCCTTTTGACTGTAATGTAACGGAATACTTTTGATAGTCCCTGTAATTGATCTATGCATCTGATTATCATAAGATCTAAAATGACTACAAAATTATGTAATATTTATATGTTTTAAATTTCAAACGATTAAAATGCATTTCAAACTTTTTTTTCCATTGACCGTAATGTAACGGAATACTTTTGATTTTCCCTGTAATTGATCTATTCATCCGATTTTCATGAAATTTGAAATGACTTGACAAAATTATGTAATAATTATGTATTTTAAATTTCAACTGATTCGGTTGGATAGTTTTTGCGTTGTTATATGCGGACAGACAGATAGACGGACAGACAAACGGACAGATAGACGGACAGACAAACGGACAGATAGACGGACAGACAAACGGACAGACAGACGGACGGACTGGACGACAACTATAGGTGCTACGTATTTACATAATTACGAACGCACCTAAAAGCAATTATCTGTTATTTTTTGGGGTGGCCCATTACTGGAACATAGGCGGTCCATTACTGGAACATAGGTGGTCCATTACTGGGCTTTTGGGTGTTTAGGTATATTTCTATTATTTAAAATTAAATTTTTATTTCTATTGGGAAATGTAACTATGGGATTAGTTAAATATTGTTGAAAGATTAATATAATATGAAAAAAATTTGTATACAATAATTATAACTATTAATAAAAAATTATTTTTTAGAGAAATTCCTTAAGTGGGTCCATTACTGGCACATCTACCCTACTTGGTTCATTAACAGTTATATATTTACTAATTTTTGTTTCATTGTCATTCTGATCTTTAACGCTCTCATCGCCGATAGATAGCTCTTTCAGTACGCCTCTTGTAATTCCACACCATTTTTTCTGAAATTTAAAAACTTTCTTTAAAAATTATGCCGAGGTAAGTAGTGATGCTGTCACAACGTGCCTCTTAGACTTCGTCACAACTAGCCCCATGTTATGCCATTTTGAACTTTATCTATTAGTTTCCGAAATGTTGGCATGATTAACAAAAGAAATACATAAAATAAGAGCTCAAAATATTAGCATTTAAATAATGTTAGGGAAGTTTACATAGTTCAGTATCGTTAGTGACAATGACGATTCAAATTCAGTTCGCAAAATTTACTTTTACGATAGAAAACAAGATAGACATTTTTATCTCGAAAACAACGCGACGCTATTCTTAAAAAAATATATACAGCACATTGAGACAATCAACCTCTTCACTCACATGACGCGACAGGTGCTGCAACCTATTGGCTGAGTCAGGAAGCTCATTGGCACAACTTGCCCCTGGCACAAGTAACCCCGGTCTCCCCTACATACATAATATGTATACATATATAAACTTTTTAGATGGGGTGGTTTTGGGTTCCTTGGGTCCTATAATGAAAAATTATGAAGAAAACTTTTCAAATTTCGTACCATGGTAAGGGGCTGTACATATACTATAACATTATCATTTTAGGGGAGGGGGAGGGAGGATCTGGCACATGATATCGATAGATATCTCTAGGGGGATGGGGAGTTTGTCTTTTGATATCGATATCATTTTTGATCCAATCAAAATTGTCTCTTTTTATTTTTAACATGGTCTTTGGTTCAAAGTAGTATGTTATCTTTTTTTAAATTTGTTATCGATTTTAATGAAAATACAAAGTTGTATTATTAAATTTACCTATTTATTATAAAATTATCTAACTCTAAAATAGGGACAATTAATTCTAAAATATGGGATAACACAACGTTTGACATCGCTATTCTTCTTCATATATGTATGCACATATAATCACAGTTTGAAAAATCATACGTGAAACATATTTGAAATGAAGTTTGTGTTTACTGATAAATTATAAAAGAAAGAATGTTGGCCACTGGTTTTGTTGACAAGACTTGCTATCTGCCTCCCACCCCTCCTCCCTTCGGGGGGAGATCAAAAAGTCATTATTATTGATGAAAATATTATGTAACAAAAAGCTATTATTGTTATTTGAATAACAATATATTTTATTGACTTACCTATATTTTAATCAATAAATTATGCGAAAAAATAAATATAATCCGTTTTCTATATTATTCCACACAAAAGAAATAAATCCTAAAAGTAAAACATTTTTACACTTTGATAACGATATCATTACTAGAGGGAGGGGGAAGGTTCGATGGATGATATCGAAAGGGGGGAGGGGTCCAAAATTACCACCAAAAAGTTGATAACGTTGTACTTGCACAGACACTAACGACTACAATAGGTAGTATTTTTTACGAAATCTACCTGAAAAGATTTCGTATGAATGTAACTCGGCCAATTGCGGGTCATTTGCCTGGATGTCAAATGCAGGTTTTTCTTTTATCTATTGAAATTTTTGCTGAAGATTAGTCGTTAAAAAATCCTTTAATAGCTGGAAAATACCTTTTTCTTTCTTCGGTGCCGTCAAGTCTTGACGGGTTCCATCTAGTTGATATTAATCCAGAAAATTGTCTTTGTGGACTTATCTTTCGTCTTTGCACGCCGTTGAAAATGGTCGACTGATTTTCTTTACCCCTGTTCACAAAGTTGCTAGTTTACTTGACTAGCAACAAAGATGGTCGATACGCATTAGTGATCTATTAGCGAGCCTCTTATCTTGCCAAATGACTTACTTTGCATACGCTGAATCCAGCGCATCACAGGAAACAAGATCTGCTTAAAATGCAATACAAGGTAACAGAAATCTCCCCATTTCTCATCTGCATGGACAATCAAATTGTTGGAACGCCCGTGCGTGGAATTGAATAGGATTTTAAAGCCATTAAATTTGTTTATTTTTCTTTTGTCGCAGAGATATGTTAACACAGTGACTGCTCGCCAAAGTAAATTTAAAATCTGCGGGTATAATACCTTTGCCATTCTGCATTCAAATTCACTTATTCACTGAAGAGTGTTGTTGTTGATGGCAGTTTTGAAAGGAAGAAGCTTGTCATAGATCTAATGTTATGGGAAGAAAAAAGTGGTACTATGACAGAATGACAAATTGGCAGTTTGGAAAACAATGAAACAAACAGATACCCCGAGTTTCTTTTAAATTTCTTCTTTGCTGGCCACAAATGCACAGGGAGGTAAAATGATAGAAATAATCATTAATTGACAAAATAATAAATATTTTTAGATTAATCTACACGTAAATCATGGAAATAATTTTATAAACTAAATAGACAAGATAAATATAAAGAAAAAACTGGAAAGCAATTATTATTATTACAATACAGGGTGTTTATAAAGTCCCAGACCTATTTTGATGTTTACTAACTCATAAAATAATGAAGATATAAAAAAATTATGGCATTTATTGATGGAATAACTCATATATTTTTCTTTTCAGGTTTGAAAATCTTTACTTTTGTAAATATCGTTTACGCGTGTGGTTAATTTCAGACAATTTCATTTTCCAGTCTAAATACTTGTACATTTCTAAATATCGTTTGCTTATTAATTGCATTTTTCTCTCTTTTGTATTTGGCAACTATTGCGATTGCGATGTTATGTCAACGCCGACTATATACTATCGGCCGAGCCATTTCGCAAAAAACTGCCGAAAAAGTGAAGCAGGATTCAGCTTCAGACCCTGAACCATTTCATTGGACCACATGTGAGTCCACGTGACGCAAACCCTGCCTAAATTAGCAATGAATAAGCTGCTTTCAGTTCGGTGCACATGTTTGCACACGTGGTCATTGTTTTGGTTCAGGGTTTGCACAATTGGTCAGATTAACGTGGGCAAAGTATCAGAGTCCTCAGGCGGGAGACTTCATACATTAATCTCAAATAGACAGGCCTATAGATCTAGTCGGCCTTGGTTATGTTTACATTTGATGTGTTTATTCTATTTTGCTTTTGTATGTGATGTTTTATTCGAGCGGATACTGAGGAGAATGCATAAAGCACAGATTTCATGGTGGTTCATAGAAACAAAATCGATAATGCAAGCACAGAGGAATTGCACACGTGGAAGTTCATTGACAAGGGTCATGAAACTTTTTGAGTCTATCTAACCATTTATGTTATTAATTTTAATCTATCTTTTTTATTCTATGAGTTATTAAACGTCAAAATGGGTCTGGGACTTTATAAACATCCTATATAATAAATTGTATTTCACGGGATGTGCAAAGAGTAAAATAATAACTAAGGAATGGATTTTTCTTAGTTACACAAACATTGTACGTCATTTGTGTTTCCTCTGTGTTCAGTAATTTCAAAGCAGCTTTGTGGCATAGAGTTTAAAAAGTTTTCCAAACTTCGAGGTGACGAATGCATCTTGTCACACAAATGACAGAATTACGCCTGTGGTCATGAGATAGGTTTTTTAATGCTTTCCAACAAATTTGAAAAGTGCTTATGCATTCAGGTTGTCTGTCCGCCTGACTACGCTCGGACGCCCGTAAATGTACTCGGATTTTCATACAATTGATGAAACTTATTTAGGATGATCACCAAAGTATCTTTGGCACTGCACATGAAGTACGTACGATTAATGGTTCATTTACAGGGGCACTCAAAAGAATTCGATTACATTATGATATATGGGGAAATTTTTTTTGTAGAGTATTTTAATGATATTACAGTATATCTAATGTATTAAAACTGATATAAATCAGTGATTTTTCAGTACGATCACGGTAAAACAGACCATTCATAGAATGTTTTATTAATTTTCAGGGATACACAAAAGAAAGGGTTACGGTACTGGTTTTGCAAAATAATTGCTGAAGAGTACGTTTTAAAATTCGGTATGTGCTTTTACATTTAATTAGTTTTTTTGCATATTACTTTTTATGTATAAATTCTATACTTCGTATACAGGGTTGCACAAAAATATTCGCATACCGTTGCTCCTTATTAGAGAATATTGCTGAAGGGGAATTTTCAACTGAAATATGATACCTCTTAAATGAACTAAATTTTGGAAAGCAGGTTGCTAATAGATACAAATCTCTATATCATATGCAGAGCTGCTAAAAAATTCGGATAATTTTCCGATTGTAGATGGGAACAGCTAAAATTCGGTTTTGAAATGCGTTATACATTTCCATATGGTGAACTGAGACGTAATATTTTAATTTTTTAAACGGAGCGGTTTGTTATTATTCTCAATGTGTTGGAAAGTGCTTCATAATCTATGCTTAACGCATGGTTTTTTCCCCTTCAGATTCAGGTTGGCTCAGGTGATGAAGAATTATTGCGAGGAGTGTTTTCAAGTTGGGCGAATGTTAATCTCGAGCAATATTTATTCTTAAAAAAATTCCTTTTCGGAAAAAGTTGTCTCATATATAAGTTGTTGAGCTAAACATAATAGCCAGAATAATAGCAAATTTTATACTTTTCTGTTTGCCCCAAAATGCTTCATGGGATTCAATTTTATACATTAACATATAAAAATATAAAACATAACACATAAAAATTACCTGCGTATCCAAATTGATTTACGAGAATTAGAACACGGTCATAGGGCAGACAGACAAATCAAAAACCGAAATCATGCACACCAGGGATTTTTTTAGGATCACCGTATAGCCTTTGTTTCTCAGAAAAACTATAACATCTACATTCTAGGGTATACCCTCTGCATTGAACGCATACCCTCTATTTACAGCATATACCCTCTGTTTTTTAACTATTTGGAAAAAATAGTTGTTGTTCTCGGTAGAGAATTGGGAAATCTGAAGTATATCTGAATATTTTTATTGGTTGAATTCCGCAACTTATTTCCTTGTATTCGTTTTCTAATTGGTCTATGTTTAATTTCCAAACATGAAATACTTCTGTATTTTATTTCATTAGTTTTCTGATTGGGTCATGCTTAATTTCTAGAAATGGAATATTTCTGTCGCCACGATAAGAATATATATATATATATATATATATATATATATATTAAAAACTACAAAAAAAAAAAAAAAAAAAAAAAAAAAAAAACTCAATAACAAATTTAGATACAGGTTTCAAACAAGTTGCATTTAAAAGTACATTTTTTTCTGTATACGACGGTGTAAACATTGAAAATAAGCGACGATTAGAAATTTAAAAAAATTACAGTTCAGAAAATGGTTAAACTGAAATTTCATTTAATATTTGTTTATGATTGGCCCATGAATATTAACGTGAATCTAAATATCCAGGCATATTAACATAAATCTGTTATTACGTAAGTTATTTTTTGATCTTCATTAAAAATGGTGTTATTATTGTTTTTTTTTAAATATAGAAATCATTTATAAGTCTAAAATTATAGTATTTGAAAATATTATTTTCCAAGTAGTCGTTGTAATTTGTTAAATTACAATTAATTTTTTTTTATTTTGTTATTATTATTTTTTTTTTACAACCTCACCACTGATGCACATTTAACCCTTCACTGCACAGTGTGCCATATGTGAAACATACCGATAAAATCCTTCTATTTTCCTAAGAATCTTAAATTTAGGTTATCTGAGCTTTGTGCCATATTTAGAACATTTAAACAAAGAGTTGTATACCAATTTTTCTCACTTGATTGCACTAACTCACTGGCTATTACATTTTTATTTCCAAAACAAATTTCCAGTCTGCATCGTATACAACAGTAGAATTTGCTTCAACTTTTTCACCCAAAAATATTGAAAGTATCGCAATATAAAACTTTAGACATTCGAGTATATCACATATTTGTAAATAAAGCTGCTTAAAACTAAAATATTTCAGTACATCAGGTTGAAATCTTGTTTTTCTGTTTGTACCAGATATGGAACATAGAGAATAAAGCTCATAAAATATTCTAATGAAAAATGGCGCGCAAAGGGCTAATTCAAAATTAAATCGATGTAATATTATTTGAATCTGATAATGATGAGAAGTCTTTTGTAGTTTCTGATGATAGCTGGGAAGATTCAACATACATTCCAGCTAAAAATAGAATTGAAAATAGTATTTCTTCATATGAATCAGACGTTGACTACACGTTAACAACAAATGTGATCTAAGAAATGGATTCAATTGCCACGATAAGTTTTCATATTAAATATTAAAGTAATTTTAAATTTCATTAAAAGTGTTATATAAAAGTTAAAGTCAACAACTGAAATTCTACAATATTGAAGTCAGACGTTTTTCTGCAGGAGAGACATTGTTATGTGTCAGGAGTAAATTTCTAAATTAAACAAATTTTCAGATTATCTGTGTAGTACATATAAATGTTCTTAACGAATGCCCCTCCCCCGGACACTCTGAAATCCACACTGGATATATAAATTGAAAAGCATCAATTTAGAGAAAGATTGTTTATTCTTTCAGATGCTGCAGATATCCCTACCGGAGTCAGTGTTGATAGAAAAAAGTCACTAAGAAAAGGCAAATTCCTGAAGCGCAAATAAAATATAGAGGAAGTAACTCCTTAAGTACTGAAATTATGACTCTGGAGACTCCATGTCATTTCCCTTTTTTTTTTTAACCCTGAACTTTTTAATCTTATTTCAGAAGACACACATAGATACAGCAAACGAAAGGATCTTTCTCAATCTTTACAAGTTTCCATTACGGATATTACTGAAGTGATGTTTTAGGTAACCAAACAATTAAGGAGACAATGTCTGTCAAAGAATTTGAAAAAAAATCTCGCAATTTTCACATTAATGACCAAATTAAAGAATTCCTAAAGGCATGAAGGTCCCTGATAGACTTTTTGAATTAAAATCTCTAATAGAGTGCATCAGGACAGTGGCATATTTTATGTACTAAATAATTTGGATCAAGATTCGCAGCGGAAACTTTTAAGTAAATTTTATATTTCTAGCTTTGGAGAAAAAAAAAAAAAAAAAAAAAGGTTTCGAAATTGATTTTTTTATTTTAAAATATTTTTTTTTCGAATATTTCGGTTTGAATTCAACATTACAGAAAAACAATTGCTTGCTCCCCAGAGGGTTAAACATATGCAATAAAATTTTAATATATATTATACTATTTTTGTATATACACTACCTGGCCATTGATTATCGTTCACTTGCAATTTTACACATTTTGTTAGATATCAAGAAAAATGCAGTAGGAATTATCCTGAAACTTTTAGTGTATAAACATAATAGTACAGGTCATACATTTCCGTGAAGATTTTTTCCCGAAACTTTATAGGGGACCGTCAATAAATTAAAAAAGAATGAATATCTTTTAAATAACCCTGTCGAAACTAATGTAGCAAAAGAGCTCAAACTTCAGATTTTGATTAAGTGGCTTATTGTAATAAACTCTGTTCATTTTTATGCCGATAGCATGTGTACTCGTAGAAAAATTAAGATTTTATAAAAACAGTCCAAATTTTTCCAAGATTTTTGCTTATACTTTGCAGAGTTCTTAATATAAAATAATATTCTTTTCTGAAAATGTGACAAACAACATCGCACATAATACCCTGTAATCAGAATTAAAAAATAATAAAAATTGTATGAAAAATGAGTAGGTTTACTAAATAATTTTTCACTGCGCATGCGTCAAGGATATCAAAATTTCATTTGCATATTATGTTAGCCAAATGTATAGAGCAACTTTTGTGAAAGTCTCAAAATCATAGCTTTAAAATTCTGAAAATAATCGTCAAAAGAATAAGTTGAACATCCGTTATTCCTAAAATAAAGCAAAAACAAGAGGGGTTGTATCCATATATTCATTGATTAGTGTCAATATAGAATACACAATATGAGATATTACATTTGGATAAAATCGCTCATTTTTAGGTGCGTTCGTAATTATGTAAAAACGTAGCACCTATTGTTGTCGCTCAGTCCGTCCATCTGTCCGTCTGTCTGTCCGTCTGCCCGTCTGTCTGTCCGCATATAACAACGCAAAAACTACCCAACCGAATCGTTTGAAATTTAAAATACATAATTATAACATAATTTTGTCGAGTCATTTCAAATTTTATGAAAATTGGATGGATAGATCAATTACAGGGACAATCAAAAGGATTCCGTTACATTACGGTCAATGGGGAAAAAAGTTTCAAATGTATTTCAATCGTTTGAAATTTAAAACATATAATTATTACGTAATTTTGTCGAGTCATTTCAAATGTTATGAAAGTCGGATGCATAGATCATTTACAGGGACAATCAAAAGTATTCCATTACATTATACGGTCAATGGGAAAAAAGTTTCAAATGCATTTTAATGATGTTACACTCATTCGAACATAATAGAATTGGCATGAATCTATGAAGTACATATTAAAATATGCATTCTGTACAATCTGTGATGCAAAGAATTTTTATTATTAAATTACAGGGCCACACAAAAGTATGCCACTACATAATGCTATACGGGGAAACATTGTTTGGGGCATGTTTTAATTATATTCAACTATTTCACATTTTATGAATAAGATATATGTTGCTGAGGTGTAATAAAAATTACGTCCTGCATATTTACAGAAACACAAAGATTTCGACTACTATACTGTATCCGAAGTACGCTCTACTATATCATCAAGATCTGAATATTTTTAAACTTCGTTATCGTACGAATGCACCTCATTTACTAGGCTTCACGGGCAATTTCCAACTTGTTTGCTTCATTTTGGAAACAGCGGATTTTATGTTTATTCTATAGACGATTACTTTCAGAATTGTAAAGCTATGATTTTGAGACTTTCACAAAAGTTGCTCTATACATTTAGCTAACATAATATGCAAATGAAATTTTGATATCTTTGACGTATGCGAAGTGAAAAATTATTTAGTAAACGTACTCGTTTTTCATACAATTTTTATTATTTTTTAATTCTGATTGCAGGGTATTATGTGCAATGCTGTTTGTCACATTTTCAGAAAAGAATATTATTTTATAATAAGAACTCTGCAAGTTATAAACAAAAATCTTGGGAAAATTTGGGACTGTTTTTATAAAAATCTTAATTTTTCTACGAGTATACATGCTATCGACATAAAAATGAACAGAGTTTATTACAATAAGCCTCTTAATCAAAATATGAAGTTTGAGCGCTTTTGCTACATTAGTTTTGACAGGGTTATCTAAAATATATTCATTTTTTTTTAATTTATTGACGGTCCCCTATAAAGTTTCGGGAAAAAATCTTCACGGAAATGTATGACCTGTACTATTATGTTTATACACTGAGAGTTTCAGGATAATTCCTACTGTATTTTTCTAGATATTTAACAAAATGTGTAAAATCGCAAATGAACGATAATCAATAGCCAGGTAGTGTATAATATGCCAGTATTGTGAGCTTCATGCCACATTTGGTACAAAAATGTAAATATCTCATTGTGTGCTTTGGGACACATATGGCACATACCACAAAAATCCATATTAAAAAATATATATATGGAGTCAGAATTTTTTTTTATTATTTTTCCTGTATTTGTGACTATCTAAAAGTAATCAAAATATTATTTTCATAAAAAAAGGAAAAATCGTGCAGTGAAGGGTTAATAAAAACGATTAAATGTCTATTTTTCTTGTGTATGGAAATTTATGGCCACCCACCCCGTATAATATCAATAATTATTCAACTCTAATGTTCGAATATGACATGACACATAATAAACGCATCGTGTTTATGCTAAACGTCAAAAGAACGTGTTATTTATGACTGTTATGTAATATAAATGGTTAGAAAAATCTTCAGGTGCTCTTCTGAAGGTAAAAAAAAAGAAGAACGTAGGTAAAGAGAATAATCAAGATTTTTTTTTTTTTTTTCCAATTCATAGGGCTACACTTAACCTTGGTATTTTCTAATAGGATTCGTGGAAGTTATTTTCATATTTTTCCCGCCATTTCTTTTCATTATAATACCGATTTCTGCAGTGTGTAATTAATAAAGATAAAATATACCAAAAAATTGAAACGACAGATGACAATTTACAAAAATTTGGGAACAAAAGAACTTTGTACTGGCTTTAAAAATGAGGATCCAATTATCCTCCCCCTTCCCCCCCCAAAAAAAGAAAAAAAATGGGGTGTGGAGCATTTTTAACCCAGGAAGGGTGTTAAGTGAAAACTTGTAAAAATAGGTCAAGTGAGATATCGTTTCTTATGTATGTTTTGATTCTGAATGATGATCCAATGACAGCATGCAAATACGATCATTTGTTACAAAGTTAGATAGGTTTTCTGAATACAGAATCATGAATCATTTTACGAATACACGGGTTTTGGCAAATTTAAAAATTTTGAAGAAGGCAGATGATCCTGATTTTGATTATTGTTATTTTGAGTACATTTAATCAGTTTGAGATTATTTGATATGATCAGGTCTGTAACTAAGGGCAGCTCAGCCCCCTAAAATATTTTGAGCCTGATATCTGAATATTAAAAAAAGATTCTGGTTATAATAGTATTTAATAGATATTAGCACCTTTATTATTTCCTCAAAAAGTCAATAGATGATATTCAACTTGTTTATGGTGATCTTTACAAAAATTACGGAACTAAATAAAAAAAAAGAATAAAATAAAATAAAAAAGAACCGCAAAACTGGTGAGTGCATTTGAGAATTGCAAAGTTGTTAAACTTTACAAACACTAAAAATCAATCAATAAATAAATATAAGCAGTTATGTGCAATTTTGCGCAATTTTGTGTAAGATACATCTTTAATATATAGAGATAAATCAGGATTTCTGCGCATAATCAAAATGCATTTCGAAATTTTATATTTTCTTTTCAGTTTGAATTACTTTTTTCATATGTACATTCTGATTTTAAAATACAGAATGCGACTGGATACAGTTGTGAGAAACTTTTCCAGTTGAAATATTCATATGTTTCAGGTAATAGAGTGGGGGAAAATAAGCAACTCAAACTACAGGTCGAGTCTTTTTAGGTGCGTTCGTAATTATGTAAATACGTAGCACCTATTGTTGTCGCTCGGTCCGTCTGTCTGTCTGTCCGCATATAACAACGCAAAAACTACCCAACCGAATCGTTTGAAATTTAAAATACATAATTATAGCATAATTTTGTCGAGTCATTTCAAATTTTATGAAAATTGGATGGATAGATCAATTACAAGGACAATCAAAAGGATTCCGTTACATTACGGTCAATGGGGAAAAAAATTCAAATGCATTTTAATCATTTGAAATTTTAAACATATAATTATTACGTAATTTTGCCGAGTCATTTCAAATGTTATGAAAGTCGGATGCATAGATCATTTACAGGGACAATCCAAAGTATTCCATATCATTACGGTCAATGGGAAAAAAGTTTCAAATGCATTTTAATGGTGTTACACTCATTCGAACATAATAGAATTGGCATGAATCTATGAAGTATGTATTAGAATATGCATTCTGTACAACCTGTGATGTAAAGAATATTTATTATTAAAGTACAGGGCTACACAAAAGTATTCCACTACATAATACTATGCAGGGAAACATTGTGTTTGGGGCGTGTTTCAATTATATTAAACTATTTATCATTTTATGAATAAGATATACGTTGCTGAGGTGTAATAAAAATTACTTCCTGCATATTTACAGGAACACAAAAAAGGTTTCGATTACTATACTATATCCGAAGTACGCTCTATTATAACAGCAAGATCTGAATATTTTTAAAACTTCGTTATCGTAAGAACGCACCTCATTTGCTACACTTCACGTGCAATTTCCAACTTGTTTCTTTTTTTTTAGCACTTTCCAACAAAGTTGAAAAGTGCTTATGCATTCCGTTTGTCTGTCAGTCTGTCCGCGCTCTAACTCCCGTAAATATATTCGGATTGCTATTAAATTTTTATACTTTATTCATGTTTACCCTGTATTCTGTAATATATGCAGTGATATAGCTATTATTCATATACAGGGCCGCACAAAAGTATTTCATTGGATAATGGTAAAGGGGGGAATTGTGTGCGATACGTTTTAAATATATTAAACTGTTTCAGGTACAATAAAATTGATATACGTCACTGAAGCTTAATATAAATTATACGATAGTGTCTTGCATAATATGAAGTACATAGCATTTACAGGGCCATACAAAATATTTCAAATAGTATATTCTTTCCGAAGTACTGTATATGTATTCGATGATGGCTGATAGATGGATGAAATGCATTTTAATTATGATATGCGCGTTTAAGTTTCAATAGATGTATGCACATTATATGGTGTGTATAAATGCTATAGTTGATATACAGGGCTACCAAAAGAGCTCGCCAACGTTACTCAATGTGAGCGTACATTACTTAAACGTGGTTCTTAAATAAGTTATGCATTTTTACGCTGAACTGCATTCAATTACTGATAAATGTTTGCAGAATATAGATAAAATGATATGCAGGGCCACGCAAAGAATTGGGTACATCGACGCCTATGAATGATAATTTACGAGAATGTGATTTCAGTTGTTTTAAAAGTGTTTTAGTTTACAATAAATTTTAGCTTAATGCTAACGTGTAATAAAGGTGCTGAACAAAAGTATTCACGTATGTTTCTTTCTATTAGTATAAATTGCTGGAAAAGAAATGTGAAGCTACTAGGCATTTTCTTGCTAAACTAAATTTTCCCATTATATCAACTCACAGATGAAATACATGGCTATTCAAAAGTACTAAAATACATATTTGGCTATATACCCTTATTTCCCTAAATAACGATGATGTGTTAAAGATTTCATGAAGTGTTGGAACGTGCTTCATAATCTATGCTTAAGGCATGATTTTTCTTACTTTTTTTTTCTCGAGTCATGCTGTAAAGCGTGTTTAGTATTGTTCAGGTATTGGGTTTAGAAAGTATATTTTGTCGGGGTGGTGATTTTCTTTTCCTTTTGTTGGATTGTAGCTGTCTTTAAGAGATAATTATTATAAGGTACCCTGGGATAATAACGCCACGTTAAGGTTCTACCAATTTTCACGGCTTAGTTTTAGATTGTATTTTTCAAACAAATATAGGATCTGATACAGCAACTCATTGACTATCTATATAAAATAAAATAATTTAACAGATATGTATTCATAAAATGTAATGGCGCTTTTTCTTCACCAATGCTATTTGGCGTTAATACCCACCTATATGGGTAATAACGCCATGCAAACAAAACTATAAAATAAGATGGAATAATGGCATGTAGATTGCCCAATTCTAAAAATACAAATTCTACAGCTCTAGAAATTGACAAATTGCAATCTAAGCTATTGAAAATGTACAATTTTTTTGTGACTCTGAAAGAAAAAGAAAGCTGTGGTGGTGGTGGCGGGGGGAGGAGGCAAAAGAATATCAGATTCTAAGCTACGTTTTGCTTAAAAATGACCATTTAAATAGAATTATTAGAAACATTGCACGGATTATTTGAATCAGTATTTATATTCCCATGTATGCATTCTATGCGATAGAAAATATTGATTTTTTTTGTGAAAGTGAAAGAAAAAGGAGTGAGGGAGAGCTTCAACAGAATATAACACCCTGTGTCTCTCTTTGCTTAAAAAGTCCCGATTAAATATGATTATAAAAAACATTGCATGGTTTTAACTATTCATAATGTAATATTTTAATCATGTGAAGTTTTATAATAACTAGAGTTATATGTAATAAATATTTTTGTTAAACCTTAACTACTGTTAGCGTCTCACATACAGCTGAGTTTTTCAAGTTTCAGAGTTTAACTTGCAATTTTTAGTTTAACTATATATACCGGGAAATTTTTGTTTCATTTGGAGTCCTATTACTATCTCTAGAGACTTTTGAATAGCTGAATTTTATTTATAATAGTCTTATATATAAGGTTCAATAAAAAAATAATATTGTAAAAGTTAATTTAACATTTTATTCATCGTTAGATTAAGCGGTCTGACAGGCCGCTCACAGTAAGTTATGCGACAATTTTTGTCACAGCAGTTAAGGGTTAATACTATTATAGTAATCTAGTAAATAGTTTTTAACCCATAACTCCACACTAATGCGGATTCTCCAAACCTACAGTTAAATTGTCGACGTTTTAAAGAGCATGCTTTAATAAAT
Source organism: Maratus speculifer (assembly GCA_964019185.1). Classification (NCBI taxonomy): domain Eukaryota; kingdom Metazoa; phylum Arthropoda; class Arachnida; order Araneae; family Salticidae; genus Maratus; species Maratus speculifer. Next base: position 30,176,383 of record OZ025295.1, read on the forward strand.
TTTTAATAAATTGAATAAAATTTTTGATTAAAAAATATTATCCCAAACAGATCTTTTATTCAAATTTATACATAATTCATATGGTTATATATCATTATCTCTATATTAGCAACAAAATTAACCTTTAACTGCTGTTAGCAATCTGACTGAACACTGTACCCCCTCCCCCCTCCCCCCAAAATAGCGTTTAACTTGTATTTTCCAGTTTAACAATAGTTACAACTGAAATTCTCTTTCAAGTGGAGTTCTCGTAATATTGTTGGAGTTCTCGTAATATTGTTAGAAATATTTTAATTGATTAAATTTAATTAGAATTAATTCTGTACAAAAAGTTTAGCGCAGGAACAGTATTCTATGATTTTTAATCATGGATCGCATTTTAATCTTTAACTAATGTTACCGGTCTCGTAGACCACTATTTTTCTTTTAATGTTTTAGTTTAACTTGTAATTTTCAGTTTAACTGGAAACACTACCGAAATTTTGTTTAATTTGGAATTTTAGTACTATCACCAGAGACTAAATAGGTGAATATTAAATATAATACTCTTGTAAAAAGTTTAGTACAAAAACACAATCCTATGAGTTATTCCCGCCTTTTATTCATCTTTCAATTTTGTGGTCTCACAAACCGCATCACATTCATACGTTACAATTTCTGTCACATCAGTTAAAGGTTAAATTTATAAAGTTTTGAAAAACCGAACGCTGAGAAAGCGGACAGTTAAAATTTCGAACTCAATTGAACAATCCAGTGGAAATTTAACAGAAACCTGATTTTGAAGATGTTCGAATTTGAATCTCGAAAACATTTTGATATAGTTTTATTTACAAGAGTTAAAAATTATTTTTTACATTAGTAAAAAAAAAAAAAATAATAATAATAATATAATAAAAAATAAAATAGAGAGATTATTTTTAAGTATTGGGCAACTCCCCCTTAATCTTACCATTTCAACAATGATGATAATGCTGTCCCATATTAATATATAAACCCCCTTCGGATATAGTTCGGCCACTTTTGGGAATCAACCGGGGTAATAACCGGGGTAACCGGGGGATTGGCGTTATTACCAACGCCAATCCCTGGCGTTATTACCCCGGGATACTTATTGCGCAGTAAATCCTAAACTACAAATTATCTCGAGAAGATATCCAAAATCTTTTACAACAATTTGAAAGTACATGAAATACACTACAAATTTATGTAATAAACAAAGTATTTCTGGATAAAAAATATAGTCTTCAGATCAAAAACCTTATCTCGCAAATTTTAGATCAAGCGTTAATTTTAGTTGCTTGTAAAAACAATAAGACCTAAAAATGAAACAAATTAACTTGAAGCTGTTTTTTGCGATTTATATGATTCAAAACCCTTCTGCGCAGAGCACACGGGTGTCATTTACCTGATTATTTCATAATTATGCAAAATATAAGCACTTGGCGTTATTACCCCGCCTGGCGTTATTACCCCAGGGTACCTTATTAGATCGATTCGAAGATGAAATTCTCTCTTCAACAGTGAACTAGTGGAGGGTATACGAGGGTATACGCTGCATACTTTCTGTAAACAAACATTGGAACAAATCTAGACAGTTACAGCTAGTTAACTAGTTTTACGGTTCATAATTTCTCAAAAAATTCAATTCTTTCAAACCCACTGAAGATTACATAATTTATTGATTCTGTAAAACTAAATTATTGTATTATTATTAAAAATAAATTTACAAAGTGTTGTGTATTTTCCACGATGTTAATTTACCGAGTCTATTGTAAATTTACCGAATAATTTCTCTCTCTTTTTTTTTTTTAAACAGAATCTATATTTTTCTAATCTCTGTAATTTGACATATGACTTAAAATGGCGGATTACCCGTAGATTCTCTGTAATTTCACAGGAAAAATTTTAACAATGTAAAATCCTGAAATTAAAAAAAAAAGATATAGCTTTAAAAGTCGTGAAAACTTTAAATTCGAATCCTGTTACAACATTTAGTTATATTACTCATGATTCAAAAAACGGAAAAATTTATAATCAGAAATCTCTACCAGAGTCTTGAAAATCCAAATTCCAGGTTTTATAATAATCCAAGAGCCGACTGCACAATACCCTATGTCACCGAGCACAAGGAAAAATCTTTCATTTTATGGAAGAGTAGTAATAGAGGAATCTAATGATCCATGTCTGCCAGAAGCGAAGTGCTGTATAAGCCAAAAATTAATACCACTTGTGGTTGATTTGTAGGATTAGCATTGTGTTATTCTGCACCCAAGTTTTCCATGTTTTCATAGTTTTGTTTGTACGCAAACACAATTCTAAACCTGCGAGTCAACCACTAGTGGTATCAATTTTTGGCTTATGCACCACTTCGCCTCCGCCAGACATGGATTATTAGATTCCTCTATTACTACTCTCCCATAAAATAAAGAATTTTTTTGTGTGCTCGATGACATAGAGTATTGTGCGGTGGGCTCTTGGACCATAACGTTTACCAAAAACTTACGAACCTATTTTTCCCAAATCCCTTCAGATACACGCACACAAAAAAATTTTTAAACACAAATTTTACAGGTTTTTTTTTTAAAGCTTCTAATTAGGCGACAAAATGAACAACATCTCATTCACGGGATTATTAATTCAAAATCCCAGTGGGCAAAATCTTGAGTATGAAATGGAATTTGTTTATGAAGATACTTAGTTTTGACACACAATTTCTGCCATTAATCGCTATATACAGAGATAATCATAGAAGACACTGACAGTTGCTTGGAGGAAATATGTAATTATCGAAGAAAATTAATCGACAATTCTAACTTAATCCAGCAGAAGGCTTGTATCTGATCATTTAAACAAGATTTTGGAGTACCTCTCTGATTTAGAAAAATGTTGATTTTTATCTTAAATATAGGGGGAACATTACATAAGAAATCTCATTTTAAGAAATAACTTTTGTTATCTAACACTGTTGTTAATATAGACATTTCAGAATGAGATGTAGCACGTGGGTGTGGCTCTTGTTCTGAAAATGAACGTTGTTTCGTTGAACAGAAACGTTGGACCACACACCGCATAATTACGTATCAAAATTTAACGAGAAATGCCTGCTACTTTACAAATATTCCTAGGTTATGCAATACTCCGTTATTCAAGTATCTGCCATCTTTATGCACAAATTGTGATTTTTCCTTTCTTCCAATCAAACTGTAGAAAAATAAAAAAATGCGCAAGTATTATAAAAATAACAACAATGTATGAACAATACAAAAAAAAAAAAAAAAAAAAAAAAAAGTTTTTTGGATTTATTTATTTGATTTTTACCGTAAATTATAGTTTTTATCCGGACATTAAAAGTCAATGGTGCACAGAGTACGCCACCCTCGTCATTATTTATGTCCAAATCTTCCATATTTTTAACGGTTAATATCTCATCGAATTTTCGACAATTTTTTTTAAATCATTATCAGAAATGCTTTTATAATTTTGTAACGATAGGTACCTCCAGCCAGGGTCAAACTGGACCAGGGAAAAGGGCGCAGACCTTGGATTTTCAGAGGGCGCAAAAATATTTAATGAATCCTCGTCAATTTTAATTGCTTGTGTTGTACCTATAGCTTAATAAGTTTTAACACACTCGCGTAGCCACTTCAATCAAATAAAAAGACCCGTTCGCTAGTGCTAATCTTACGGAAGAAATTTATAAAGATATCGCGATTGCATTTCAATATTTTTAAAGGATTTTTTTTCAGTGGATAGCTGATATCGATTCGATTTTACTTTTTTGAGTTTGTTTACAGATATTTTAACGTGTACACTTTTATTTCGGAACCGGTTTGGAAAGTAAAAACATCCTCATAGAAAATATGTATAATCAAAATCGAAAAAGTAAAATAAAAATGGCCTGCATACGGATCGATCTCTGCTATCTAATGCAAAAGAAAATCATTTAAAAATATTGAAATACAACCGAAATATCTTTATAAATTTCTTCCATAAGATAAGTAGTATTAGCGAACGGATCTTTTCTTTTAACTGAAGTAGCTTCTTAAATATGAAGCTGGCTTAATCTCTGAATCTAAATAGAAGACTTCTTCTATACTCTCCGTGCATGTTTAAAGTTTCATAAAATATACAGAACTTTACGCAATGTTCTGAAACTAATCGTTTAATGTCTAACAGTTTCAGCAAATTGAATACAGATTAGCTTGTAGGTTAGGGCTTTTTGGTTTTATTAAAAAAGTGATCACCCCCCCACCCCGACTAATTCTCTTGACTGTATGAAATGACTGCATGAAAAAGACATAAGTACCAACTGATTGATAATATCGACTATTAAATGTTATTTATAAATTTTACTTTTGAACCTCTTGTCCTTGCCAATAGTCGAGGGGTTCTGCGCTCGAAACTGGTTAACGGGAGGTGCTGGGTTTGAGCGCAGTCGCGCCCGTCTGTTTAATTGCTCGGAGTTTCCCGTGGTTTTATTCGAACGTTAAATTTCCTTCACTGTAAAAGAAAAAAAGGACGATTTTAAGGAAGTACTACTGGTAATCTGGACGCCAGCATAATTTACTATTTTTTAACGGAAAAATTTTCGTAAATTCAAGAAAATTTTGCGTATTTTCCTACAATTTACGGGAACTTTTCCGTTAAAAACCAGTAAATTGTACTGACGTCCAGATTACCAATAGTACTTCCGTAAAATCGTCTGTTTTTTTACAGTGTTGCGTAAATGAGGATTAGGTTCCCTTAGAAAGACCACCGCGGAGGGCATCCCCACTCTTAGAGCCTATACAAAACCAACTTTGGAGATTGTCTATATACAGTAAAACCCCGATATTTCGGATTAATTGGGACCGGACCCAATCCGGATTATCGAAAATCCGGATTATCCGGAGAATTAGAAAAAAATGAAATAAAATATAACATACTAACAGAAAATCACCTTTATGTTACACTTATTGAATATTTGCAGACAGTAATAATGTTTACTTTGCTGAATTATTCCGAAAACATGTCAAAAAAAGTTTTTTTAATTTAGAATACGACGATGAAAGAAGTTAATGTTATGGAAATTAGCCAATCGCTTCTCAAACTCAAAAAAAAAAAAAAAAAAAAAAAAAAAAAAAAAAAAAAATTGACCAAACTTATCCGAATTATCCGGAGATCCGGATTATCGGGGTCCGAATTAGCGGGGTTCTACTGTATTAAAAAGTACATGAACATTAACTTTTCAAATGGCATCATATGTGTTTGACACCGTATTAGACACAGGGTCCTTTGCTATCCTAAAAACATACAGTAGTTTAAATAATTTTCTTAAATCTTAATAAAATTATAAAACAAAAAGTGATCCATAAACTTCGGAAAAGAAAATGAAGATCTTACAAGAAAAAGTACCGAAAAAACTCAATTAGTCACCAGTAAAATTATACAGAAATTTTAAATTTATAATAATTTTACTTTAAAGAAAATCCAAGTAAGTATTTCTGGTAAGTTTCTACGATTTTTATTCTGTGGCTGTTTTAATTATAATCTCTATAAATAAAAGGAATTCCGAGGATAATTAATTGAATAATTAATTGAGGCACAGGGGAAAGCAAATCTTGGCAATGCGCCAACTCGGTCCAGAGGAAGCAAATCTTGGCAATGCGCCAACTCGGTGCAGAGGAAGCAAATCTTGGCAATGCGCCAACTCGGTCCAGAGGAAGCAAATCTTGGCAATGCGCCAACTCGGTCCAGAGGTATAAAAGCAAGATAGAAAAAAACGCGCAGGTCTGTGCATTCAAGTACAACCACCCATATGTATATGCTGAAAGTTTGTTCTGACGCTCACCCGACGCACGTGGAGTGCCGATGGTCCGGGAAGCGTACCATACACATAAATTATTAAATAAACCTTCAAATTAAGCCCGGCGAAGCGGGCTGGGTATGCTAGTAATAATAATAATAATAATAATAAGATGATGATCCATGATAAACTAATGAAGTCAAAAATTTTCTTGATCTCGAAAACTAATTATTCAAATGAACTGTAAACTTACAGATGAATGATTTGACAATTGTGGTTCGTTATATTAAAAAATTAATGTATGTCATAATCCAGATTTTTTTCTTTTTTTTTAATATTAATTAATTTAAAAAAAAGTCTTTGAACAGAGAAGATAGTCCGTAATATGTGTGGATATACTCGATATATCTGTTTAATAAGTTAATAAAAAATTGAATCAGATGATTTTTAATAACCATATAAATTGATATTTCTCAAATGAGTTTACATTAACGTCCTTAAATTTACACTTTACTAATTCTATGAAGATTTTTAAAAATGTGGATAACTTTTCCTGACTGGATCCAATAAACTCAAATAAGATGAGAAAACTGGGCGTTACTGTTTGAAAATTCAAAGTTGGCACAGCTTTTAAATGTAGAGGATTTTATAAGCCATAATTCATACCTAACAATAACCAGAAGAGAATATTCAAAATTTATATTTACTTAGATTTTTTATGATTATTTTTAGCAGAAAAGCTAAAGTTTTCTTTTGCAAATCCAATATCTAGTGCTAAGAGAAATTGTTTACCCTTAAAAAGATGTATGTATCCATAAAATAATTTCTATTACATCGCTATAAAACGAGTATACAAAAAATCAGCCTTATTTGTTTAAAATCATTAAAATCATTTTTTTTTTAATTTACTCTACTATACACGCTCTTCGCATGATTCGTAAATTTCTTATCATAATTAGAGATCAAGGGAAATAAATAAGTTTCGAAAATGGAGAGAAATGCCCCAAAGGTTATATTCCTGAAACATGCAGAATCCTGTGACCATTTTTTTTTTAAACTATAATATTTTCTTATTATTTCAATCACTTTATTTAATGGTAGATTTTTCCTTGATTAAATTGAACTTTTTTAAAAATTTAAATTACATACTAGAAACTTCTAAAAGTTATTTAACCACGGAAAGTGTATCATTAAATTAAACGAAGATTACTATTATGATATTTGATACTGTAATATAGATTTTGGGGAAGGAAATATGCTGGCCGCATTGGATTCCAAAGCTTGCAAGATTGTAATCTAGAAATGTCATCAAGTTTCTATTCCTCAAAAAGTAAGATAATGTTTTCCAATCAACAACAAAATCCACACATTTTTTGCCTTCTGATACTTATTCCTTTCTTTTCTCAAGTTTTTTCAAAAAGAACTGTTTTAATTATAGGTGTGTTAAAGACTGGGTTTAAAAAGATGGGCAAGGCACAGGACAGAAATAATGCAAAATATTTGGTTAAAATCTAAAGAGGTATCATTCATAGAAACGCTAAAAAAAATCCAACTGAGGGCGTCATAACTAGATTTCCCTGGGAACATGTTTCCTCCTCAATTGCATGAAAAGATGCTTATGTTGGTTTCCGACCTGGAGATTACTTCAGTGTATGTATATTTAATTTCTTTGTTATAATAAAAAAAACTTCTCTTTTGCGTTTGTCTGTCGAAGATTATTATTCCCTAACGAATTCTCGAAATTTAGTACATTGGTCAGAATTAAATTGTACAGGAAAAAAAAAAATACTGGAGAGACTAAGACACTCAGGGGCGCAAAGTTTTTCCTGGAGGAGGGCGCACCGGCCCTCGGACCGATGGGCCGGCGAGCCAGTCCGAGCCTGCCTCCAGCGCTCCTCAACAGATTTGCTGAATTCTCGTAAATCGGAATTTGTGTGTAATGAAAAAATGCTCTTTTCTTAAAAACTATGTGACTTAAAGATAATCGCTATAGATTTCCTGTAATGTTTATATTAATGTCTACGACCTCTATTTTTTTCATAATTTTAGTTTCAGTAGATTCGGAAATAGAGCGGGGGCATATTTTTGTACTACATTTTCGACGATATCTCTGAAAATATAATACGTAAAATTAAAAAATACATTTATATTTTGAGTTTAGCGTAGTGAAATCTTTCAAATTGATATCCCACACGATATACAAAGAAAAGATTTTTTCTCAAGTAATTTAATTACCCCCCCCCCTCTACCTCCTCTTAAACATATTTGTGAATATTTAATAATTTGTAAATATGTGGGTCAATAGTCTTTATTACTTTTTCCAATATGAACTTTCCATGTTTTATAATTTACGAGTAAAATGGTTGTGACAGACGGACAGATAGACACAGAGTTTCCTATAATGGTTCCGTTTTATCTTTTAAAGTACGGAACTCTAAAAATGGCAGTTTTTTATAAAAAAAAATATGTATTTTTATCGACTATATTTCGAAATATTTCCGATAATTTCGAAGATATTGCTTTAGTTCAGTTTACAGGTACGTGTAATAGTACTATGTAGTAGAAAGGAAATTGAAATAAATTTAGCTGAATTGAGTATACGTCGTTTAACGTAAACACGAAATTTTGCTAATAATATGGCAAAAAATATTTTTAGGTAGATTTCATAAGAAATACTACCTATTATACATGGGTCAATCCATTTCAAGTGGTCCAGAAAATATTTTTTTGGTCACTCGACCATTTTTAAAAAATCTGAAAATTTTTGTACAATAACCATAACATGACGGAAATTCAAAATGACCGTTATTTTAATTTTACTATTTTTTCTTTATGCATGGCGGCCATCTTTGTTTCATCGTGTGCAGCGATTTTCTCAGATACTAGGATACACAAAATTGTAAATATCTCGTCTTTTATTTTCCCAATTGAAATGGGGTTTGCAGCATTTTGTTCAGAATAAAACAGGCTAAATGTACAGTTGTAGAATAATTTTGAAAAATAAATTTTTACATGTGAAATTTTAGCACAAAATTTAAGATTTTTTCCAAAATATATCTGTTTGCAAGAGGAAATTTTTCATGTAAGGAAAACTGTCGACCTTACACAATTTTTTCTACAAACTGGTCAAAAGTGCGTGTACTCACACACCAAGTCCCAGATCTGGAAGTTGATTTCTCTTTGCGAAAAAAAAAAAAAAATCCGAAATTCGTCAAAAATTTCAAAAATCGCTCTTTTTAGGTTTGATATCTCTAGTGGGGTACAAGATAAAAATCTGAAATTCTGGCCTTTGATAGTATTTATTGTGTAGTAGTGTTATGTACAAAAAATTTGAAGAAGGAGATTTGAATAGAAGCTGAGATATGGCATGGTCAATATGTAAAAACAATCTAAACAATTGTAACCTGCTACATGTTTGTTCATACCTACAAAATATTAAACTAATGGTTGATGATGCAAAGTTACAAAGATCATCTTCAAATTCTGTGTAAATCGTGATTTAAATAATTCAGATTGTATGCTAAGCCATGCACTATTTGTCCAGATGAACAAAACATATTGGAAATGCTATTCGTCCATTTCAATGGTCTCGAAAATATTTTGGTTGATTGACCGTTTTTAAAAATCAGAATTTTATTTTTGTACAACCCTAATATGAGGGAAGTTCAAAAAGACTATTATTTTAATTTTAATATTTTTCGTTTTAGCATGGGGGCCATCTTTGTTTCATCGTGTGCAGCTATTTCCTCACATTGAATCTCTTGTTTGAACCTCAGAAGTTTGATATCTCTTGTGTGGCGCTAGATAAAAATCTGGAATTCTAGCTTTTTATAGTATTTTATGGTAGTGTTATGCACAAAAAATTTCAAGAAGGAGATTTGGCTATAAGCTGAGATACGGTGATTAAAAAAATGTTAAGAAATGCTATTACGAGTACATTAGGAGAAATGAGATTAGTCTCTTTTATTACAATATTTACACAGAAAATATCGTTTGTTGAAAACAGTTAAATAATAAACATTTAATTTACAAAGATACTATATATGCTCAACAAAGAGCTCAACACTATTTACGAGAAATGTTATGAGTTCGACCAGTTACTGTTGTCGGTCTATTAGGCTGTTCTTTCTCAAAATTTTATTTGAAGCCACCCAAGTCTTGTCATACCTTGTTAACTTGAATGAAATTCTTTAGGTTTAATAATTGAAACCATGTTAACTCTATCAGTTACAACCGATTGTTTGTATTTACTTTTCCTGAAATGTGTTCCGAGTAAAATTGTTGCAATAGCATTTGTAGTAGGTTTGTTCATCTGGACAAATAGTGTATTCGCTTAGCATACATTATGAATTGTTTAAATCACACAGAAGCATTTGAAGAAGATATTTGTAATTAACATTTAACTTTGTACCATAAATAATTAATTTAAAATTTTGGAGGTATGAACAATTACATAATAGGTTACAATAGTTCGGCAGTATTTTCACATATTGTCCATATCAGCTTGTAGTCAAATCACCTTCTTGAAATTTTTTGTACATAACACTACTACACAATACTATCAAAGTCCAGAATTTTAGATTTTTATCTCGTTCCTCACCAGAGATATCAAATCCTAAAAAGTGCGATTTTTGAAATTTTTGACGAATTTCGGAATTTTTTCGCAAAGAGAAATCAACTCCCAGATCTGGGACTTAGTGTATGAGTACACGCACTTTTGACCTATTTGTAGAAAAAATTGTGTAAGGTTGACAGTTTCCCTTGCATGAAAAATTTTCTCTTGCAAACGGATAAGATTTGGAAAAAATCAAGCGTCTTATAAATGGGTAAAATTGTAATGTTGTTTTCTCGGCATTTTGTTTTAAATGCTAATAAAATATGATTATTTCAATATTACATAAAAAATCTTATTTAGGAATATGAATATGCAATACTTGAGATTCTTAATCATTCTTCAATACTTTGAAAATTCATTAAATTTATAGAATTTTAATATCCTAAACATTGCTTATATTGCAGTGAAACCTGGAGCTTAGTGTACGGAATATTACGGGAGAAACGCTTAGAGGGCTAAATTTTGTGATAAAATTTCACTTGTAAAAATTTATTTTTCAAAATTTTTCTACCACTGTTTATTTATCCTATTTTATTCTGAACAAAATGCTGCAAACCCCATTTCAATTGGAAAAATAAAAGACGAGATATTTACAAATTTGTGTATCCTAGTATCTGAGAAAATCGCTGCACACGATGAAACAAAGATGGCCGCCATGCACAAACAAAAAATAGTAAAATTAAAATAATGGTCATTTTGTACTTTCATCATGTTGGGGTTGTTGTACAAAATATTTCAGATTTTTTAAAAATAGTCGAGCGACCAGTGCTGGACCACTTGAAATGGATTGACCCACATTTATTCCACTTATGTTGGAATTTCTGAAAGAAAAAAAAAATGGAGATCAACGTATATGATGACCCCTAAAACACAAAGCAACCCACAATAACAAACTTTATCTATCTATCTATTTATTTATCTGTCCACCCTACTATCTATCTATCTCTCTATATATATATCACATTTTTATGGACACGATAGATTACCATCGTATAACAGCTAATAGCAATTGCATTAGCTCTATTGCATAATCCAGAATACTTCTAAATTAAGCACTGTTTTAAAGGACGCTTTATAAAGGCTTACGTAAGATTCTTTCTTTGCATAAACAAAAGAATTAAAGTTTCAAAATGTTCGTTTCTCGAAGAGACACTAATAAAAAGACGGAAGTCAAAGAATAATAGTTGACTGATCTGCATAAGAGACCACCTTGTGAGGCAAGAAAAAAAAAAAGAAAAAACATACATCAGCCGAAGATGGAAAGAGAATCTAGAAGCAAAAGCAATCCCTTTTCCTTTTTTTTTGAGTGTGTTACCTATATTATCTTTCATATTGCTTACTATGGAACGCTATCCAAACAATCAGGAACCACTTCCGACGATGCAGTTACTATGCTGATGACTCAGTTACTACGCAGAGTTTAGGAAGTGAGTTTTATTCCGAAGCTGAATAGATCCTCTGTATTATTTCAAGGTTACTCTAGTTATTATTATTATTTAATTTTTCGTATTTCATAATACATTTAAATGCGGTTGAGGCTGTGATTTCAACCAGAGCCTGCTTTAGAAGGGGTTAAGGTCGAGTGTCGAGCACCTCAAGATTCTAAAAACTAGTACAAGGGTGAAACATATGCTCAGGCCCAAATATCGAAATAAGGTTTACTATTAGAAAGTAGACTTCAGATGCGACATATTGTATTTATGAATCTCAAATATACCGGGGAAAGATCCTATTGCTCCGGTGACGAATATATCCCTCCCCTGGGCTACGTACCCCGTGAAATCAACACTGTTATTACCAGAAATACGGAAATTGCTTTAAAGAAAGATTCGATTTCGATGATGTTACATCTTTATCTGATTATAATTATGATTATTACCAATTAATCGATGTTAATAGAAATGATTTTTATACTCTTTCTAACATTATTTAGAGCAATATTTGTTTTTTTTACGCCTAATTAGATTACATGTCAAGTTATACTATTAGTGATACTACGCACTGATTTTTTGCATTTAACTATCAGTTCAGTTTAAAACAAGTAAGAAAAATCATGCGTTAAGCATAGACTATGAAGCTCTTTCCAACACTTCATGAAATCTTTAACAAAACTTCGTTAATTAGCAAGCCAGTATCGTATAATTTATATTAAGCCTCAGTGGCATACATCAAATTTTTTATACATTAAAAAGTTTAATATAATTTAAAAATGTCGCACACTATCCCCCCCCCTTTACCATTTTCCAGTGGAATTCTTTTGTGTGGCCCTGTAAAAGAATAATAGCTATATTTACACCGCATATTTTAGTGCACCTCTTGAATGCATGTAAATTTTAATATGTTTGACAGAGTGTAACATCTTTAAAATGCCTTTGAAACGTTTTTTCCCCATAGGCCATAATGTAATGGAAAATTTTTACTCTCCCTGTATATAAACTAATCATGGTAGAAACTTCATTTTCAATAGGGTTTGTACTAGGATAAACGTCAATAACATACAAAAATTCCAGGTCAATTCAAGTATATTTACAGGTGTTAGAGCGCGGATAGACGGACAGACAAACCGAATGCATAAGCACTTTTCAAACAATGCATAAGCACCTTTCAAATTTTTGGAAAGAGTTATAAACGTTAAAATTCATTTGAAATGATTTTTACCCATAGGCCGTAATGTAATGGAAAATTTTTGGCTGTCCCTGTAAATAAATTAACCATGGTAGAAACTTCATATTCAATAGGGTTCGTGCTAGGGTAAACCTAAGTAACGTCCAAATATTTCATGGCAATCCGAGTATATTTTTCAAGAGTTAGAGCGCGGTCAGACGGCCATCCGGCCAGACAAACCGAATACATAAGCACTTTTCAACTTTGTTGGAAAGTGCTAATAAACAGGTGAGTCACAGAAATTTTTTTCGTGCATCTACTATGACACTGATATCGGAATTTGTTCACCTGCGCTTGGAATATATAAATCGTACATATTTCATGAATAAGTACATAAGCGTAGCTGCTAAAAAACTTTTCCCTGAGAACAAAGATGATGTTGCCAGGAACGCGTCAATTTGATGAACCAGCTTGTTCTAAATTTTCTGCTTTCGAAGTTCTTTCGTGACAATTTGATGCACAATCGATTTTTTTTTGTCCCAACGCCTCTAAAATCATTCGGGCACTCATCTGACGATCAAAGACAAAAGCACGTACATTTTAATCACATTGTCTGAAGTTCGAGAATTTGATGGGTGTCCGGCGCGTTGTTCGTCATCGATGTCCCCTCTTGAAAGCTCTGTGCTAACCATTTGAGATTTGGACCAAGAAATCTTCTCCCAGGCTTCTTGTAACATGGGAAAGGTAGTAGCCGCTCTCAGAAGCCGATTTGTTAAGTTTTACACAAAATTTTTTTGGTGTATTGCTGCTCGACAATTTGCTTCATTCTGAAAACCTGAAGTTCCACGTTCAAACATGCGTCTGTTTCATGAGTGATCAGTGCGCTGCAAAGGCTCAAACCGACTGATTTCTGCTAGAATCTGTAGTTGACAGACCCCATTACACGTATCGCTTGCAATCGCCGTCCATTCGGCCTTCTGCTTGACGTGAAAAAATTAAGTCTCATTACTTAATGGACAGACCATATGTACAACGCATGGATTCAGTACTACAATTGTTATTCACAAACGATTAATTCTTGGTAAAGTATTAATCGGCTCAACAAGTGTAAAGTAGGAACTCGTTCGTGTAGTGAGTTATTTTGCACGTTTTGCAGGCTTGCAGTATTTGGGATACCAAAGACGTGTAACGGAAGAAAAGTCTCACACTACTGACAAGGATTATATGTACTACAAGGATTACTTCAAGGATTATACTACAAGGATTTACTACAAGGATTATATGTACTGGATGATGCTATCTCCCATTAGTCAAAAAATGAGCAATATAGCATAGAAGAATCTGATTAATTCGTTTTAACTACATTTTACATGATTTGTTAATCCCATAATATTTAATTAATATTCTTATAACTTAAAATATCTAATGTCATCATGCTTACTTCATATCATCTGTTATCACATTTGCTATTAAACTTTTAAACTTTTCTACTTTCTCCTCTATAATTGATATGACCTATCCTAACACGTACATAAATATAAGCAACAAACACTTTTGGGCCAAAAACTGCGCTTATGAACTCTGATCCTTTCCTTATTCTTTGCATTTCGCGGTTTATATATCGGATTATTTCGAAAGTATTTGGTCATTCGGAAAGTCGTGCCTGTTTGGGAAAATCAATTCGTACCAAAAAATTCTTCATTTAATAATTAGATATTGTTTTCGAAATCTAACGTTTAGTAATTAATGGGCAGAATTTTCCGTTACGAATTGATTTTTCCAAAAGGACACGACTTCCCGAACAAGCCAATATTAAAGATGCATGTTTTGCGAATTTTTATTAAAAGAGTGGGGTATACGTTTCGATTATTTAAGTTTTTATCAGGAATTAAAATGTAATTTTTTGTAGATGGTGTCAGTGTCTTGCCACCTACCTTTTTTCTCAGAATTTTCAAAATAAATGTTAAAAATTCATTTTTATATAGTAGAGAATTTTTTTAGCAGCGTATTTACTATGATATTTTTAGAGATTTAAAAGGGACAGAAATTTTTTAATAGAGAAAAGTGGCTAATAGATGAATATTAGAGAAAATTATATTTTTGTTCATTTATTATTAATTTATTTTAAAAGAAGATAATTTTTTTCAAAATTATTTTAATCAAAAGCTATTAGTTTGTTTAATTTGTTAATTTGTACTTTGGTCTGCATAGAACTAGGCTTTGCCTGTTTATCCAACTATTTCGTTAATGCTAAAGTTGTCCATAATGGAAACTTACATAAAACTAAAAATTAGTATCGTAGAGCCGGACTTCGGCTACCTGTCCAAAGTTTATTTTCATATGAAACTAAGAAATAGAATGGCTATGTCCAGCTATACTTTATCAAAGAGTTGGAGTTCTAGAACCGACTGGTCGGTTTAGTGCTATCGATAACTGATAATCTCGGCAGTCGAGTTACATAAAAAGAAATTATACAGAATCAATTTATAAATAAGTAGCCTTTGTCTGTAGTAAATGATATCTGGAACTATCGAAATAATGATTAAAAAAAAAATATTGGCGCCATCCTCTGCTTTAACATAGGCTACATTTTATTCTGGTACTTCCCTCAAGAAGGTACGAGAGCGTAACATGCTATAAAGTTATGATTGCTTAGAAAAAGTTAACGCCAGAAATAGGAAATTTGACACAGTGGTTACTAGAATAAATGTAAAGAAATATTTTTTAAATTTCCGAAATTGGAAAAGATGATAGCAAAAAAAATCTAAAATCACAATTACTCTGTAATTACATGGCCTTGATTAAAAAATTTCTTACAGCGTTTGTAATAATAATTAAAGGGCGCAGAGGAAATTTAAATGAGATTTACTAATGGCGAAAACAAACAAATAAATAAAAAATCTTTGACGCATCTTAAAAAAAAAAAAAAAAAAAAAAAAAAAAAAAAATGAATGAACGCTTTTTCTTTCACTGCACTTAAGGCGCAGGCCGTTAAATCACACTGACCGTAACATTAACCGGCATTTCCTTGCTGATTCTATCCGATTATAGAACGTACAGTGATTCGGTCAAAAATCTCTTCAACCATAGAAAATGAAACTCACTCAAATAATAATAATAATAAAGTTATCGCATAAAGAAAAGTAAAAAAACAAAAAAGTTTTAAACTGGCAGTAGAAGAATATGTCCTTGAATTAAGAGAATGGCTTCCCTGTCCGTGGTCACAGTATCCTTGCGATATTCGGATAGGTGACATAGACGCGCCTTGAAAGCCGATCTCTGACGCGAAGCAATCAAGGCCCATGTGTGTTTCTGGGTCGAGAAGATTAGCAGCTAGGAAGCTCGGCTTGCCAGCGAGCAATCAGAAACTTTTAATGATAAAGCTATTAGGCCAGTCAAATTGTCAGAAAAAAGGGCCGATAGATGCAAAAATTCTGCTAGAAGATTTTATGTTTTTAAAATGGTTATGGGGATGCTAGTAACAAGAATTAATGGTTTTCCAACAAAATATCTCGAGGCTAAATTTTTCGGAGCCAAAAAACCATAAAATTTTCAGACTTTTTTCAGTTTTTTGCCAATAACTCAAAAATTATAAATTTTTTTACGTAACATACTCAGTTACAAAAAGAAAGAGCATTAAATTCTCTATAAATTTCATTATAAAAACGTTTCTCTAAACCCATTATTAAGCGCGCTATGGTTTTTTGAAAATGTCACCTTTTTTTTTACTTTACAAAAAGTGACCTATTTTTCGCCTCCCACCCCAAAAAACTTTCTTTCATCACTAACAATGTAAATTAAATACACCTATTGATGGATGAGAAATGAAAGTTTTAAGAAAGGAAGGCTTAAGAAGCAGAAATTCTAGAAACCCTATAAGAAAAACAATTATAAAGGGATGGAGTGCCAGGGATATAAAAAAAAGGGAATGTAGATGGAAGATTGCGGCCACCTGACTTTCCCGAGCCGTTTTCATTTAGATGCAAATGTTCTTTTATAAAGACATACTCTTCTAATATGCTGCTATTAGTTTATTGTATCTCTTATCGTGCAGTAATGAAAAATGAGTGAGTTTGACCCAAAATTGTATTTCATTTGCCAAATGACATCAAATAGTGATACTCGCGTTGTGAGCCAGAAAAGACTTGTCAAGCTCCTTGAACATAGCATTCAGCGTCAAAGTAATATTCATCAAAAATAATATTCATTAGTTTTTTTGGAAAGTAGCAAGGGAGTAAAAATACAGGTTGACTGCCGAAAAACATATTCGAACGAGAGAATGATAATAGCATAAGTTCGTCGGGGTGAAGATTCTTCACAGACTATATATAGTATGTCCCTCAGATCGAGCACTTCTTTCAAGTTTCAAGATAATTGCATCTTATATGAAAAAGTTATCCCGGTGACTTCAACGAAAAATAATAAAAAAAGCCTTACGCAAAGAGAAATTTGATTCACAAAGTAATGAAGTTAGAAGCGAAAATTACATTTTTGAAAGCTGCAGAAAAATATGGGGATGAATGGTCTCAGAAAGTAATTGTACACATTCAGCACGAACCTGATTAGCAGATGCGAACCTGACTTGCAGATGCATGATATCAGTTTTTGTCGTGTAAAACTAGATCAATCTGTAACAAGTGGAGAGAAAAGAGGGCGTCGACTCGCAACATTCGTTGACGAAGCCAATGACATAAACAAGAATTTCTTCATTTCATTGCTTAAAACAAATAAAAAATTTCAAAATAACAGAATTCAAGTTGAGCAGGCAAAAGAAGCTTATGCCATGATAGTTATCTCAGTCATTTCAAGAGATGAATCTTTTGAAACAGTCGTAATTGTCGGAGAAGATATTGACCTTCTCGTGATCATGACGAGCTTAAGCCATCCGCACAAAAATGTATTTTTTCCAAAAGCCTGGAAGAAATAACATGGAAACCAAATGGTTTTCAACCATGTCGTTCGAATACAATTACAACATTGTTCTTTTCACAACATCCGTTCTTTTTGGGCAAAGAAAGTCAAAGTTTTGAAACACTTTGAAAAAGCGTGATCAGCTTGGAGAAATAGCATGCGTTTCAATAAATTAGGTTCTACTCGTCACGAAATCATCTAGGTTGGAGAAAAATTCAAATGTTGCACTATACAATGGATGCATATAGATACCACACAGAAATTTAACACCTTAAAGTTTCAGCTATTTTCTAAATCTGCCACAAAAATCAAAGTTCATCTTTCAAGACTACCACCAACACAAGAGGCTGCTCAGCATCATTTTCTCTGATCACCATCAGATACAAGCTAGGCTAGGAAACAACATCCCTCCTGAAGAATGGGGGTGGGCCCACAGGTCGTACGATCTCTTTCAGCCAGTTTAAATGTGCCAAGACCTAGCACCTGAACCCTTGCTTCATGCTGTGTCTTGTAGCTGTAAAAAAAGGTGCAGCAAAGCATGTTCTTTCGTAAATTAAGATTAAAATGCTCGACAATTTGTAAAAAATGTAATGGAATCAACTAGGAAAATGTTAACGACATTATTTACCCAGAAGGAGGGGATGTAAAAATGTCACCGTAATTAATTTTTGTTTACAATCAGTTAAATACCTAACATTAATGTTCGCCACTAAAGCTCTAAATACAAAAAAAGTTACAATGTTCTTAATTTTTTACAATGTTACCGTTGTAATTCATCTTTATTGTTATCATGCAAATACCTATAATTTAAATAAGTTACATTAAAGAGGATAAAATAATGAAAAAATGTGTCAAATTTTCTTTTTTGCAATTTTTCCACAAAGTTGGAAAAAAAGAGTCACTTTAAGAAAACTGTAGCACGCTTAATAATGGCATTAGAAAAACAGTTTTATTATGAAATTTGTAGAGAATTTAGTGCTCTTTCTGTTTGTAATTGAGTATAGTACGCAAAAATTTTATAATTTTTGAGTTATTGGTAAAAAACTGAAAAAAGTCGGAAAATCTTGTGGTTTTTTGGCTCCACAAAATTTAGCCTCTAGATATTTTGTTGGAAAACCATTAATTCTTGTTACTAGCATCCCCATAAACAGTTTAAAAACATAAAATCTTCTAGCAGAATTTTTGCATCTATTTATGACAATTTGACTGGCCTATATGCCAAAGTTGGATTATAGGAATGAAACGTTCTGTAGTACAGTAGACTTCCTTAAATCCTCACAGCTTGGGACCAGAAGTTGTGCAAATTTTAAAATTTTGCGGATTTCTGGTCATTGCTTTGTTTACATTTTTAAACAGTAATTTGAATGTAATTAATAATGCAATCGAAACTAGAATGAATGCTAACAATATAATAAAGTTTTTAAAATAAGTAGTAAGCTAAAATAATAAAAAATTAAATATATTTTTTAAATGATTAAAATATTAAAAGCAAAGATCAAGTTAATAATCAGTAATGCATGATTGAATATTTATTATCCAGATGAAATGTATTTTTCCTAAATTATTCAATGAAATTTGCCTCATAATGGTACATTACTAATTCACATCAAAATCATAAAATAAGGAAGTTTTATTTTAGGTTTAGCCAGATTTAATAACCAAAAAGCTTGATTAATACATAAATATATTTGGTAAGAAGATTGTGATTACCAATGATATCAGCAATAGCTTGAACTTTTTCAGAAATAAAGTTATTCTTCCTTCATGAAAAAGACATGAATTAAGCAATATTAAGAAAATTAAAAATTAAAATATACATGGAATTCATATAAAACTAAAAAAGTCAAATTTTGTCCGCATATCTGAACTCAATGTTTCATTATTTACTGTAAAATATGAGTGGATTTTAGAGAGTTACGGATTTGGGAGAGTCTAATATAGCAATCAATCCCAAAGGAATTAAAATAACTTTAAAAGGAGAGGGGGAAAAAAGTATTCATAATTTTCATCAGGTTGGCTTGCTGGCCCGAAATCTGCGTGGGAGTCGGTTTTTAATTTGTTTTTTCATTTTACTTTGTGTTTAAACTCTATCGTAAGTGCGCGTGTCAAAATCGATTTAATGAATGAAAAAAAAAAACAAGTTGAATGTAGATTCTGCCATTGCAGAATTCAGTTTCGCCTCCGATTAGAATAAAAAAAAAAAAGAAAAGAAAAATCGATAGAGGTTTTTTTGGGCGACCCCGTTTAGATTGCAATGAACTAACTTCATTTTTCTTGTGTTTATCAATATAATAGGAAACAGAACGGCATGAAATACCCAATTGAATAGCAGTTTCTCTCTGAGACATTGGAATTGCGGAATAATAAAGAGATACAATTTGACGTGCTACTTCTTCATTAACTAGATTCATCAAAAACGGATTCTTTCTTTAGTTTAAAAGCTTTTTTATAGAATCTGAGTAAAAGGAAATGCAATTTAACAATAAAACGAGCGAAATCCCGTCGAATTCGACAAATGAAATGTTTAAAAGACCCGATCGATTTGGTTTAAAAAAAGCAAAATTAATTACATTATTGAATCAATATATAATAAATATATTTACAAAGTAAATGTCAAGTGTGCCAGTTACAATTTTGCATGCAAATATTCGCATATCTTCAGTTAAAATTGTAATCTGAGTGACGACGAAATCCAGAAATTTTATTTTATATGCACTCACAAAAAAATAATTTTATTAAAAAAAAAAAAAAAAAAAAAAAAAAAAAACTAATTTTATTTTTATTGTGACATTATTTTCACTAACTGAAGTCATCTGAAAGTAAAATCTCAATCTCAGTGTCCATAATGAAAAGAAATATTGAAATGTAATATCAGGTACTACTAGGTTATCCCGTTGACCAAAAAATTATCGCCAAACTATAAGATTAAATGCCAATAATGGATGATCGTGAATGTCACATACAATGACATTAAATACGATTCATGTGTTTAAAATATCATTAAGTGATTTTTATTTCGACTTTTTATTAATATTCTACTAATTATTTGTTTTTCGTTATTTAAAATAAAAATTATGTCAATATGTATAATTTGGCTATTAGTTTGGCGATTTGTATAATTTGGCGAAATTCGTCGACAGGATAACAGAGTAGTACCTAATATCGTTATGAGTAAAAATGCGATGTTTTAAATAGTGACGTCACTTTCTCTTCAAATGTTTTTTAAAAGTTGCTGTTATTAGTAATATGAAAAAGGCATCCGTAATAATATTGTAATTCCCATTTATCTGATTACTGAATTACATCATTTTCTTTATTTGAAATTTCTCTTATTTTGATTTAGACATTAATTTTTATCATAAATTATTTTCTGTTATTTTATTTACATTAATAATACTATTTCTCAGTAATATATATATATATATATATACATATTTATCTCAGTTAGTGCATAATTATACGCAATCATTTTGGAAAATAAATTTTTATTATCGAGAGAAAAGCTAAACTGTGTTGCCACCATTTTGAAGAAATGTCACGAAAAAGCTTTTAAAATTAAAAATAAAATATAAAAATGGAAATAAATTAAAAAATAACTAAAATGGCCACAACTACTAATAAATAGCTTTCATTTAAAAAAATAATTATCAAAAGCGGTTGAGTAGAAAATTCAGGACTGATGACACGACATTTTTAGCTTGTCTGAAAGAAATAGCATCGGAGGCTAAAAAATCTATTCTTCTTTTAGGAAAATAGCATCGCAGGAACTTATTATTAGTAGTTGTAATTTCAAATAATTGTTAATCCCTTGAGAGGCGGTGATATACATATGAAATAACTTAATTTTAATTGCCAAATGCCACAATGACACCAGAATTTTGGTTAAAAAAAATCTTCGATTTATTATGCAGTTTAAATATTGCCCCTTTTTCATATTTACAAAAGATATTTGCTTGCAAATTCCGGTGACAATCGTTAATTTCAACATTTTTGCGATAGAATTGCTTTGACCCAGAAAAGATTAATAGTTTATTTATTTATTTATTTATTTATTTATTTTTCATAAGTTTCAAAAACTGTCTTGGACGACAAGGGGGTGAGGATTTCAGCAAAAACAAAGAATATCATAAAAAGAATGAAAAAAATAAAAAATAAAAAAAACCCTTAGTGTGCATTTAGACAAGGGAAAGCTCAAGCATGGAGTTATATTTTTGCTTTTGCGTAATTCTATCGCATGGTGAAAGGCTAGGTCTCACCGCTGGTGCACTGTGATTGGTTTCTCGCGAGCTGAGATTCCTTGTTACTAACGTCTAATGCTCCTGGGAAGGTTCATGGTGTGGCGCCACTCACATGAAGTTCAGATACTAGATGGATATCGCATGCTAGTGAAATAGTAATATAATTCTGGAGTATTAAAATGATCGAGACGTAAAAGCTTGTTTGAAATCTCTGTTTAGCGATTCGATTTGACAGTAATTAAATTAAAAGAATGTAATTGGATCAGAAAGACGAAGATGCACTTTTGGAGGAAATCATTGCTTTGATGTGTTGTTAATACAGTGATGATTGTTAGACTTTTTTTCTTTTGCAATTATTTATTTCTTATAATCATATAATTTCGAGGCTTATAATAATAAAGCAAAATTCCGCAAATATAGAAGATAACGACCGCTGTTTCATCCCATATTACAGGTTGCATATTACTTCTATATATATATTTTTTTCTGATTTATGTCCAAAGATGTAACAAGGAGAGGTATAACGGAGGGCATACGATTGTATTCTCCATATACCTTCTGGATTCTTTTAAAGAAACTCCGTATACATCATGTTTCCGAGGTAAAGTTATGTGAATTTTTACGATTACAGCACTATTTATAAGTATTCGCGCTTGCAACTTTTCTGAACTGTACACTGCCTGAAAGGTATGTAGATCAGTAATGAAAAAGTACCTGACGCCATCCTGATCAAAATAGAGCCTTATGGATAGACAGCTTTTATATGCATTCTATTGTGGAATATAATTCAAGTAACCTGATTGGTTAATTAGACTGCTATACGATTAGTCTATCTACACAATTTCATATATTCTGGTTAGGACGATCACGACACGAAAATACATCTTTTCCATACATTGAACTGTAAAAGAATATTTTTATCTTTTTCTCAGTGATTCTCAACACTTTTTTTTTAATATGCACCAATTAAGCATTCTCCTTCCTCTGTAATATAATAATTCTTATATAAACTCTTAAACGAGAGAGCCTAGAATAGGGCATGATATGTGTAATCGTAAAAATAACAGAGGATATACGTTCTAAGCTGAGAGTAACGCTCAAGGCGGAGGTTATACACTACAGATTTCTTGAGAAACAGATAGTACACGGTATTCCTTTAAAAAATCCAGAAGTTATACGGCGTATACTCCCGTATACCCCCACTACATCCCTGGGCATGAAACTTAAAAACCGAAGGCAGCATATAGTGCATATATAGCGTAGAGTATGCAGTGTTGTACAATGCATAGCTTCTGGATTATTTTAAGAAATTCTGAAAACTTTCCATAGCTATAGCGCATATTCTCTAAGCAGCGGTGTAGTCGTAAAAATTACAGAGGATATACGCTCTCACCATAGGGTATACGCCCAAGGCAGAAGATATAAGTTCAAGGCAATGGGTATATCGTAGAGTATGTATACTATAACTTTTTTGGGACACAGAGGGTATACGGTGTTCCTTAAAAAAAAACAGAAGGTGTACTGCGTAAATCCCTGTATAGACTCTACTAGATCTCTGTCTCTGGCCTTTAGTGTAGAGATCTGCACGGGCCAGCTCGAGGACAAGGTTCGGACTTACTTTCATTCACGCCACGCGGGACAAGTAGGGCCCGGCCCATACATTTTTCTGAAAGCCCCGGACGTGCCTAGGGATAGTGACTACTCTTAACGGGCTGGGTCTGTTTCCAGCCACACCCTTAACTTTTTTCCTGAAGGGTCGGATTGGACCTAACTTTTTTTTTCTACACAGAGCCGGGACCTGGTTTTATTCCTAGTCTTCAGGGCCAAAAATATTCAATCGAAGTTTTAACCCAGTCCGTATGAAAATCATCGTCTCTTTAAGGTCTGGACAATTCAAAGGTCAGTAAAATTAGGCCTGTCCAGAAAATTTTTGAAAAAAAAAATGCATATATTTTTAAACTGCCATTAATCCCCAATTCAATATTAAAAATTATTATTTTTAAAGAATACTAGAAGTAGTAGAAAAAACAGTTCGGGCTCATGCGGTGGTACTGTGGCACCGTGCCACCGCCAGTGCCGCCGGTGGTCACGCCTGCGCCCACCGTGCCACCGCCGTCCCTGCTCCGGTGCATCTCCCTCCACGAACGTCCCCTAGCGGAAAAAAGGAACATTCTACTGTAACAGGAGAGGTGAACGACCTTCCCTATTCAAAAATATTATCAATCACATCTCAACACAGAATCATACTGTAAGATGAAGATTAAATTTATATTTGAATTTTGAAGAATCATAATTTTAATGAGTATTATTGATTAAGCGAAACACTGGAATATCACAGTTTTTAACCATTTTATTTAGATTTCTTCGACTACAAGATGAAACTATCAATTTAACAGAAGAAAGTTAAACATATATTTGAATTTTGCTTGATAGACATCTTAATGAGTAGTATTAATTAAGTAAAAACAATAGAAAATATCAAGCTGTATAGAAAAAGACTGATTTCTTACGATTTTTATCAACTAAAGAGAGAAAACTTAAAAATACATTTCAGTTTTTAAGTGGTTATCATCTTAATCAGTATTTTTAATTAAGCAAAACAGTGAGAAATATGAATTTTTATTTGATTTCTTACGATTTTTATCAACTGCAAGATCAATGTATCGACTTAAAAATTGAAAGTTAAACATGCATCCTAGTTTTTCAACAGCTATAACCTTAATGAGTATCGTTAATTAAGTAAAAGACAATGGAAAATATCAAGTTTTTTTTTTTTGGAAAAAACCAGATTTCTTACGATTTTTTCAACTCAAACTTCAGACTATCAATTTGAGAGAAAGAAACTTAAGCATGTATTCCAGTTTTGAACAACCATTTCCTTCATGAGCATTTTTAATTAAGTAAAACAACGGAAAATATTAAATTTAACCGATTTCTTTAGAATTTTTAAACTATAATGTCAACTTAAGAGAGGAAAATTAAACATTTATCTTAGTTTTTGAACAGCAATTCCCTTAATGAACATTGTTAATTAAGCAAAAAACAATGGAAAATATAAATTTTTAACCGATTTCTTCATATATATATATATATATATATATATATATATATATATATATATATATATATATATATATTTAATATAAAATCAAAATAAACATCTTAAAAATACACTTAACTTTTGCTCTAAATGGAAATTTCATCATACTTTTATACACCAACTAAGTAGAATTTTAATACATAAACGAATCAAAGAAATATTCAACACACACACACATTTGAACCTGCAAAGCATCTTTTTATTACGTCAAATCCAAACAAAAACTTTTTTCTGCATCCCCCCCCACACATGCATTCCAAGTAGGGGAACACACAATAGAGTTCTGACGTCACAAGCAAACTGAAAATGTTTATCTTCAAGAAAAAATATCAACCCGTAATAAAAATGAAGGATTTAGGGTAGCTTATTAAGGAAAATCATCATATTATATGAACATTAAATCTAGTTTTGAAGAACTATCGCATTAATGATTATAATTAATTAAACAAAACAATAGAAAATATTAATTTTAAGAAGAAAAAGACGAATTTAAACAAATTTTATTAGTTTTACACTAGTTTAATAATAATTTTAAGAGGAAAAAGACGACTTTAAACAAATTTTATTAGTTTTACACTATTTTTTCTCATCTCCAACACGGATATATCAATTTTAACAGAAGAATTAAACGTATATTTTAGTTTTTAACAACAAAAAAAGTAATAAGTAAGGTACCCTGGGGTAATAACGCCAGGCGGGGTAATAACGCCAAGTGCTAATATTTTGCATATTTATGAAATAATCTGGTAAATGACACCCATGTGCTCTGCGCAGAAGAGTTTTGAGTCATATAAATCGCAAAAAACAGCTTCAAGTTAATTTGTTTCGTTTCTAGGTCTTATTGTTTTTACAAGCAACTAAAATTAACGCTTGATCTAAAATTTGCGAGATACATTTTGTGATGTGAAGACTATTTTTTTTATCCGGAAATACTTTGTTAATTACATAAATTTGTAGTACATTTCATTTACTTTCAAAATGTTGTTGAAGATTTTGGACGTCTTCTCGAGATAATTTGTAATTTAAAATGTACAGTGCAATAACTATAACGGGGTAATAACGCCAATCCTTGGCATTAATATCCCGGTTGATTTCCTATAGTGGCCGAGCTACATCCTAAATACTGATTCAAATAAACACAGTTAAAACTGTGCAATGTTTCTAATAATTCTATTTAAGCGGTCCTTTTTAAGCAAAAAGAAGCTCACGGTCTGGTATTCTTTTGTCTCATCCTCCCCCCAACCCACATCTTTATTTTTCTTACACTTTCGCAAAAAATTGAACATTTTCAATATCTTAGAATGCAATTTGTCAATTTCTAAGTTTGTAGAGTTTGTA
The DNA here is from genome assembly GCA_964019185.1 of Maratus speculifer. NCBI lineage: Eukaryota > Metazoa > Arthropoda > Arachnida > Araneae > Salticidae > Maratus > Maratus speculifer. The sequence continues at coordinate 30,202,974 of OZ025295.1, forward strand.
TTTTTAGAATTGGACAATCTACATGCAATTATTCCATCTTATTTCATAGTTTTGTTTAGATGGCGTTATTACCCATATAGGTGGGTAATAACGCCGAATAGCATTGGTCAAGAAATCACGCCATTACATTTTATGAATACATATCTGTTAAATTATTTTTTTTATATAGATAGTCTATGAGTTGCTGTATCAAATGATGCATTTGTTTGAAAAATACAAACTAAAACTGAGCCGTGAAAATTGGTAAAACCTTAACGTGGCGTTATTACCCCAGGGTACCTTATCATTAATTAAACAAAAATAAATATCGATTTTCAAGAAAAGAAAATTTTTTACACAAATTTTCAACTTTGAAATACATTTGTTTACATATATTGTTACAATATACAGTCGAGCCTCTATACAACGAAATCCATCGTTCCAGTAAAAAATTCGTTATATAGAGAAATTCGATGTATAGAGTATGATGTTAAAAATAGTATTTAATGTGTAAATTTTGAACAAATATTATTTCTGATCTTTTTAATTAAGAATTTGAAATGTTTAAAAGTATATATTAACCTAACATTTTATTTCTTACAGTAAGCAGTATCAAAAAAGAGAAAAGACATTTATTTGAAAGCTTAATGAAAATCAAATAAGGAAGACTTACATAAATTTCAGAGGAAGAAATCTGTAATTTTTTGTTGTTTTGATTTTAACATTACAATTGTTACGCTCTCAAAAAAAATTATCAAATTTTAGCATGGAATGAAAAATTGTAGTTGATATTTTTCTCCATTTGAAGGTCTCTCTTATGTGCTCTCATTGATTCCTCTCTTATATGTGTAACATTTCAATTGACTGTGTTTTGAGAAGGATGTTGAAAGGTGTGTGGGAGGTGGGATGAACTTGTTAGATTTAAAGAATAAGGAGAGAAGAAATATTTATAAAAAAAAACCTCTCCACTGAACGATAAATCAAAAATAAGTGATGGAAAATTGATTTCATATGATTTCGAAGCTTTTTTAAAACTGAATAAATTAAGATCAATTTATGAAAAAATTCGTTATATGGAGATAGATATTTCGCTATATAGAGTCTGTTTTTAATGTAATCATGCGAAAAGGGGACCGTTCTTACTAAAAATTCGTTATCTGGAGAAATTCGATGTATGGAGTTTCGTTATATAGAGGTTAGACTGTATTATTAAATTTAAACTTTTTTAAAAGTTTGAATGTCTTTACAAAGGATTCATATTTATATTTTTCACATCTTGACTGCATTCGAAATCTTACAACAAAAGTATACGTTTTTTTTTAAATTATTATTATTCCAGAAAATCTAAAAAGTCACTTCTTGCTGCTTTAGACACTTGACATATTAAAACTACTCTGAGATATTCTACCCATATAATTAATCAAATTAGGACATGATTCATCTTACACTTCAAAAATTTCTGAATTTTTACAATACTTACTTTCATCAAACTTTATTCTTGATATTATATATTTTAACAGTACAGAATTTTAACATCTGTTTTTATCTACTTATCAGAAAATTATTAAAACACCCACCAACATTTTCTAAATATGAATATTATCTTTACAGTTTAATAATACAAAACATAGACGAATACAAAGTTTAATTTTTACAAACATTTCAAATTTCAAACCAAACTATTCGAAATTTCCACAACATAAGAGCTAACATTAGACGAACTTTTTAACATTAATATTGCTTAGATCTTTTCATCATAACTTTTAATTATGGTAATTATCCATTTTTGGGTTGATTGTAGAAAAACTGTAACTGAAATTACGTAAACTCAATGTAAAAAACCCTGTTCTCACACAATTTTTTGAAATTCAACAAAGAATTGACTATTGCTACAATACTTATCTACATCAATCTCGACTCTCGATAGTACATAGATATTTTATCATTACACACTTACAACTCTTTTCAAACGTTTATCAGAAAATAAGTCAATCAAAGTCTAGTAGTTATCACACCTGTTCCTCAGAAATATTACTATCATACGAAACAGTAAAGAAAATTAATAGATATTTAATATTTAATAACCTCATACGTCAAATTACCGTCGAATGAGAATACTAATAATCAATAAAATCAACTGCTGAAGAAAAAAATAGTACAAATTACCAAAAATTCAAATGTTTTTTCCACAAAAGTTACAAAAATTAACAGATGAATGACAAGTTAGAAAAATAACTAAAAAATTAATGAACATATTTAAAAATTTATTAAAATCACACCTTTTTCTGGATTACAAACCACAATTTCTTGAAAAATTTAACACCGAATTTGTAAGATTTTAATCCTTGTATTACATAAATTCAATAAATATTCAAAATTAAACAAAAAAAAAAAAAAAAATAATAATTTTTTATTCTCATCAATAAGCAGAAATTCTGTATTAAAAGAATATTTTCATAGTAGTACTTATAAAAATGAGAATTTACAAACTGATTTTCATAATTTTCTCACATTCAAACTTAATTTTTATACATAAAACATTATTTAATCAAATTTTATACTTTCTAATTCAGTAAAATTCAATACTTTTTTAGTTTTTAAACCAATACCACAATATTTATTTACATCAAACTTGATTCTTTACCTTTTATATTTCCAAATTACACAAGTGAGATAAATACTAACTTGAAACGATTATAGCGTTGAAATCAATTGATTCTATTCGACTTCTATTCGACTTAATTATATACACTTTAACAAGTGCCTCTTTACCTATATTGTTGAAGAGAACCTTAATTGTTTCCATTTATTTCTATTACAGATGTGCTCTATTTGCTACAAACACTTCTTAATTAAATTGAATTTGACAGAACATACAAAAATTCATACAAGTGAAAAACCTTACACTTGGGAAGATTACCAAATGCTGTTTTCAAGGAGGCGTGAATCAAAAATGCACACATCATCATATAAAGCATCGTCAGTTATATGTAAACTTAGTGACGATATTAAAAAATTAGTCAGACTTTTGAAGAATTTAGAAATAAAGGAAGATATTTAGACTTTATCCATCATATTTTCATAACACTTACCACAATATCTCAAACTTAAAATTTGGAGGACATACACACTGCTAAAAAGTAATTTTGTTAACCGTGATTCTTCTAACCAGTATGAATCTATAGATATTATTTTGCAATGTATTCTTTAAATGCTCACATTAAATATTCTTTTATACGCATATATCGTTGTGTTTATTTTTCTAAAACCTATTACATTAATGAAATACATAACATTTTAAGTGAAACAACACTCTCGCAACTTTAAAAATGCAGAAGAACATACCAAAAATAAGCATATGTATGAAAAAATATGCAAGTTTACAAAATAATTTCACTGTTTCCTAGAAATATCAACAAAAAATATTTACAATATAAAAAAATTGCAAAAGTAAAAATAGAACACAAATGTAAAACAAAAAATCACAAAGTGAAAAACTCACAACAAAGTTTTTGAAAAAAAAAATTACAACAAAAATTTTTTTACAAAAACCAAAACTTCAAAAAATATTTTTACAAAAACATTTTTTACAAAAAAATTTTTTTTTCAAAATAACTTTTTACAAAAGTAAAAAAAAAAAAAAATTACAACGTTAAAAAAATGAAAAATTTTTGTTAAAAAAATGTTAAAAAAATTGAAAAAAATTGCAAAAAATTACAAAAAATTATGAAAAATTTTGTTGTCTACCTTGAAAACAGCATTTGGTAATCTTCCCAAGTGTAAGATTTTTCACCTGTATGGATTTTTGTATGTTCTGTTAAATTCCATTTACTTAAGAAGTGTTTGTTGCAAATAGAGTACATCTGTAATAGAAATAAAAGGAAACAATTAGGATTCTCTTCAACAATATAGGTAAACGGGCACTTGTTAAAGTGTAGGCAGTAAGGCAAATCATTTTATATTTATTCTAATTACATTTCATATCCGAATTCTAGTATTTCTCATATATGTACTCACATATGTATTATTCGTTAACGCTACATATGCTAGGGATGAATCATTCAGATCATTAATTTCTGAAGTTTGCTGCTGTTTTGGTTCATCTTGTTGAAACATCTGTATAAAGAAAGAAATATATATTTAGTAAAGGTTTAATGTATAAATAATCGCTTATTTATTTATTTTTATTAAATACATGTATATTGCAATCAATTTCTTGTATATTTAATATAAATTAAATTTTCTTCTTTTATTCATATGATAGGAATTCCTCTGAGGGATACATATCTGATAATTTTTAGAAAAGTGTGAAACACAAATCATTCTATGATAATGAGCATTGTGGTAAAATTCACATAGTTTGGTTTCGAAAATTAGTTATTTGAAATATGAAATGTTAAAATTAAAGATTGTATTCATACATGCTATGTATAATCAAAAACTATATATATATTATTAATATTTTTAAAAAACTCGATGGACGATAATTCAGAAGTGCAAGACGAAACATATAATTTGATTAATAGTATGGAAGGGGTAACTAAAGATTAGTCATGTATACTCTGTATCATTAAGGCTGTAAAGATGGTATTTGTATTTTAAGTACCTTGATGGGTGATAATTCAGAAGTGCAAGATGAAATATATAATTTGATTAATACTATGGAAGTGCTAACTCAAGATAAACCATGTATACCATATATCATTAAAACTATAAAGATAGTAATTATATTTTAAGCAACTTGATGGACGATAATTCAGAAGTGCGAGATGAAACATCTGGTGAATTGATTAAAAATATGAGTAGATTAGTTTTAATACATTAGATGATTATAGCAGTAAGAAATTTCGCGTTGGAGCAATGCGTATAAGGTGAAAATCGAATAGAATCAATTGACTTCAACTCGATAATCGTTCCAAGTTAGTATTTATCTCACTTGGGTAATGTGGAAATATAAAAGGTAAAGAATCAAGCTTGATGTAAATAAATATTGTGGTATTGGTTTAAAAACTAAAAAAGTATTGAATATTACTGAATTAGAAAGTATGAAATTTGATTAAATAATGTTTTATGTATAAAAATTAAGTTTGAATGTGAGAAAATTATGAAAATCAGTTTGTAAACTCTCATTTTTATAAGTACTACTATGAAAATATTCTTTTAATATAGAATTTCTGCTTATTGATGAGACTAAAAAATTATTTTTTTTTGTTTAATTTTGAATATTTATTGAGTGTATGTAATACAAGGATTAAAATCTTACAAATTCGGTGTTAAATTTTTCAAGAAATTGTGGTTTGTAATTCAGAAAAAGGTGTGATTTTAATAAATTTTTAAATATGTTCATTAATTTTTTAGTTATTTTTCTAACTTGTCATTCATCTGTTAATTTTTGTAACTTTTGTAGAAAAAACATTTGAATTTTTGATAATTTGTACAATTTTTTTGTTCAGCAGTTGATTTTATTGATTATTAGTATTCTCATTCGACGGTAATTTCACGTATGAGGTTATTAAATATTAAATATCTATTAATTTTCTTTACTGTTTCATATTATAGTAATATTTCTGAGGAACAGGTGTAATAACTACTAGACTTTGATTGACTTATTTTCTGATAAACGTTTGAAAAGAGTTGTAAGTGTGTAATGATAAAATATCTATATACTATCGAGAGTCGAGATTGATGTAGATAAGTATTGCAGTAATAGTCAATTCTTTGTTGAATTTCAAGAAATTGTGTGAGAACAGGGTTTTTTACATTGAGTTTAAATAATTTCAGTTACAGTTTTTCGACAATCAACCCAAAATTGGATACTACCATAATTAAAAGTTATGATGAAAAGATCTAAGCAATATTAATGTTAAAAAGTTCGTCTAATGTTAGCTCTTATGTTGTGGAAATTTCAATAGTTTGGTTTGAAATATGAATTGTTTGTAAAAATTAAACTTTGTATTCGTCTATGTTTTGTATTATTAAACTGTAAAGATAATATTCATATTTAGAAAATGTTGGTGGGTGTTTTAATAATTTTCTGATAAGTAGATAAAAACAGATGTTAAAATTCTGTACTGTTAAAATATATAGGATCAAGAATAAAGTTTGATGAAAGTAAGTATTGTAAAAATTCAGAAATTTTTGAAGTGTAAGATGAATCATGTCCTAATTTGATTAATAATATGGGTAGAATATCTCAGAGTAGTTTTAATATGTCAAGTGTCTAAAGCAGCAAGAAGTGACTTTTAAGGTTTTCTAGAATAATAATAATAATAAAAAACGCATAATTTTATTGTAAGATTTCGAATACAGTCAAGACGTGAAAAATATAAATAAGAACCCTTTGTAAAGACATTTAAACTTTAAAAAAATGCTTAAGTTTAATAATATATTGTAACAATATATGTAAACAAATGTATTTCAAAGTTGAAAATTTGCGTAAAAAATTGTCTTTTCTTGAAAATCGATATTTATTTTTGTTTAATTAATGATACTTATTACTTTTTTTGTTGTTAAAAACTAAAATACACGTTTAATTCTTCTGTTAAAATTGATCTATCCGTGTTGGAGATGAAAAAAAAAATAGTGTAAAACTAATAAATTTTGTTAAAACTGTTGTTAGCTTTCGTTTTTTCAAAAACTAAAACAAAATCACTTCACCTTTTTTTTCATTCACGTATAAAAACATTTCATATTTATTTACTTAGAAGGTGTCACAAATAAAAATAAATTAAAGAGTTGACATGTTTCGGTTCATTAATAAGAACCGTATTCACAACATATAAAATCAGTAGAAATATTAATCGTGAATAATTCACGATCATAGCGGGCGCAATGTTTTGTTTTGATTTTTAAATTATATTTATATCCAGTGTCATTTAATTTTCTACTGATTTTATATGTTGTGAATACGGTTCTTATGAATGAACCGAAACATGTCAACTCTTTAATTTATTTTTTATTTGTGACACCTTCTAAGTAAATAAATATGAAATGTTTTTATACGTAATAAATTTTGTTTAAAGTCGTCTTTTTCCTCTTAAAATTATTATTAAACTAGTGTAAAACTAATAAAATTTGTTTAAATTCGTCTTTTTCCTCTTAAAATTAATATTTTCTATTGTTTAGCTTAATTAATTTAATTAATTATAATCACTAATGTGATAGTTGTTCAAAACTAGATTTGATGTTGATATAGTATGATGATTTTCTTTAATAAGCTAGCCTAAATCCTTCATTTTTGTTACGAGTTCATATTTTTTCTTGAAGATAAACATTTTCAGTTTGCTTGTGACGTCAGAACTCTATTGTGTGTTCCCCTACTTGGAATGCATGTGTGAGGGGATGCAGAAAAAAGTTTTAGTTTGGATATGACGCAAAAAGAAGATGCTTTGCAAGTTCAAATGTGCGTATGTGTTGAATATTTCTTTAAATGATTCGTTTATGTATTAAAATTCTACTTAGTTGGTGTATAAAAGTATGATGAAATTTCCATTTAGAGCAAAAGTTAAGTGTATTTTTAAGATGTTTATTCTGATTTTATATATATATATATATATATATATATATATATATATATATATATATATATGTATATATATATATGAAGAAATCGGTTAAAAATTTATATTTTCCATTGTTTTTTGCTTAATTAACAATGTTCATTAAGGGGATTGCTATTCAAAAACTAAGATAAATGTTTAAGTTTCCTTTCTTAAATTGATATTATAGTTGAAAAATTCTAAAGAAAGCGGTTAAATTTAATATTTTCCGTTGTTTTACTTAATTAAAAATGCTCATGAAGGAAATGGTTGCTCAAAACTGGAATACAGTCACCGCAAAAAAAATCTTGACATTTGAGATTTTAGACGTTTTGTTGAATATCTAGAAATATACATGAGGAATTATTCTGAAACTTCAGGTGTGTAAACAATATAGCACAGGTCATATATTTTCGTGAAATTTTTTTGCCGAAGTCCCATAGGGGACCGTCAAAAAATTGAAAAAGAATGAATATCTTTTGGATGACCCTGTCAAAACTAATGTAGCAAAAGCATTCCAACTGCAGATTATCATTAAGTGACTTATTGTAATTATGTGTGTTCATTTTTATGCGGATAGCATGTATACCCGTAGAGAAATTAAGGTTTTTATAAAAACAGTCCCAATTTTTTTCAAGATTTTTGCTTATTATTTGCAGAGTTCTTAATATAAAATAAAGTTTTTTCCTGAACTTATGACAAACAATATTATAAATAATACCCTGCAACCAGAATTTAAAAAAAATAATAATTGTATGAATAATGAACAGGTTTACTAAATAAATTTTCATTGCGCATGCGTAAAAGTTATGCAAATTTTGATTGCATATTGTGTTAGCTAAAGGTATGGAGCAACTTTTGTAAAAGTCTCAGAATCGCAGCTTAAAAATGCTGAAAATTATCGCGGATGGAATCTGATGAAAATCCGTTGTTTCGAAAAAGACGCAAAAAGATAAGGGGTTGTATCCAAATATAGTAGTGAGCGCGATAGTATGTACTACATAATATTGCGCGCACTACTATATTTGGATACAACCCCTTATCTTTTTGCGTCTTTTTGGAAATAACGGATTTTCATCAGATTCCATCCGCGATAATTTTCAGCATTTTTAAGCTGCGATTCTGAGACTTTTACAAAAGTTGCTCCATACCTTTAGCTAACACAATATGCAATCAAAATTTGCATAACTTTTACGCATGCGCAATGAAAATTTATTTAGTAAACCTGTTCATTATTCATACAATTATTATTTTTTTTAAATTCTGGTTGCAGGGTATTATTTATAATATTGTTTGTCATAAGTTCAGGAAAAAACTTTATTTTATATTAAGAACTCTGCAAATAATAAGCAAAAATCTTGAAAAAAATTGGGACTGTTTTTATAAAAACCTTAATTTCTCTACGGGTATACATGCTATCCGCATAAAAATGAACACACATAATTACAATAAGTCACTTAATGATAATCTGCAGTTGGAATGCTTTTGCTACATTAGTTTTGACAGGGTCATCCAAAAGATATTCATTCTTTTTCAATTTTTTGACGGTCCCCTATGGGACTTCGGCAAAAAAATTTCACGAAAATATATGACCTGTGCTATATTGTTTACACACCTGAAGTTTCAGAATAATTCCTCATGTATATTTCTAGATATTCAACAAAACGTCTAAAATCTCAAATGTCAAGATTTTTTTTGCGGTGACTGTACATGCCTAAGTTTCTTTCTCTCAAATTGATATTCTGAAGTTTGAGTTGAAAATATCGTAAGAAATCTGGCTTTTTCCAAAAAAACTTTATATTTTCCATTGTTTTTTACTTAATTAACGATACTCATTCAGGTTATAGCTGTTGAAAAACTAGGATGCATGTTTAACTTTCAATTTTTAAGTCGATACATTGATCTTGTAGTTGATAAAAATCGTAAGAAATCAGTCTTTTTCTACAAAACTTGATATTTTCCATTGTTTTTTACTTAATTATCAAAACTCTTTAAGGTTATAGCTGTTGAAGAACTGGGATGTATGTTAAACTTTTAACTTTTAAGTCGATGCACTGATCATGTAGTTGTTAAAAATCTTAAGAAATCAAATAAATTTATATTTTTCATTGTTTTGCTTAATTAAAAACACTCATTAAGATGATAACCACTTAAAAACTGAAATGTATTTTTAAGTTTTCTCTCTTTAGTTGATAAAAATCGTAAGAAATCAGTCTTTTTCTATACAGCTTGATATTTTCTATTGTTTTTTACTTAATTAATACTACTCATTAAGATGTCTATGAAGCAAAATTCAAATATATGATTAACTTTCTTCTGTTAAATTGATAATCTCATCTTGTAGTTGAAGAAATTTAAATAAAATGGTTAAAAAATGAGATATTCCAGTGTTTCGCTTAATTAATAATACTCATTAAAATTATGGTTCTTCAAAATTCAAATATAAATTTAATCTTCATCTTATAGTATGATTCTGTGTTAAGATATAATTGATAATATTTTTGAATAGAGAAGGTCGTTCACCTCTCTTGTTACAATATAATGTTCCTGTTTTGCACTAGGGGGCGTTCGTGGAGGGGGATGCACCGGAGCAGAGACGGCGGTGGCACGGTGGCATAGTACCACCGCATGGGTCCGTACTGTTTTTGTTCTACTACTAGTAGATTTCTACGCTTATTAAAATATAGCTAAATTAAAATATATTAAAACGTGTAAAAAAATCTATGTCGGAATTCTTTTTTTAAACTGAAAAACGTGTTGATCTATGCAAAACTAATATTCTAATACTTAAGAAAAGAATGGATAATACATTTACACTTTCTAAGCAGGAATCGTTCGTGACAAATTTTAAACCAAACCGATGTAAAGATCGACATATTGTAGAAATTCACTCGATCCGGGCCGAAATTTCAGCTTTTTACCCAGCCCGACCGGTCTCGGACATGCATATGTATATATATTAACATCATTGAAAAACGGCCGAAATTGAAGTGGTCTGCGCACAATTTAAGACAAGAGATGGACCACAAAAATTCTACAGCAGGGGTTCCCAAACTTTTTGACCAACGTACTAATAAATAGAACTTTCAGAACCGGTTCAAAAGTTCAAAGTGAAAGTATTTTTATAAAAAATATTTGTGACCAAAATCGAAAAAATAATCAAGGAGCGATCTTGAATGGGACCTCAGCTATTCAGTGAAAAATAAATAAATAAATAAATAAAAATGTCAAAATGCGAAAGAGTTATTATAAAATGCTTCATCATAGGAATAGGATTAGCTCGCGAGTGTCTTGGCGGGCAGCAACAGGAGCCTTAATGACCAGACACTTTCAATTTTAGACATTTTGTCAATTTTTTAAAAGTATACTTGTCGAATTCTTTTTGAGCTTCAGGATTATAAAGATTATATCAAGCCTCATATTTATCAATGTCTATTTGATATGGAGGATTAGGGGGTCAACAAAAAAATCAAAGAAAAATAATAATTATTATGTTTGCTAACTGTTTACAAATGCTACGAAAACTCATTTTAATTAGAATGAGTTGAACTATTTAAATTATGTATAATCTGCTTAAAAAATAAATGATATCCACTAAAAAACAACTTTTCAAAAGTAATTAAAAAAGTGTCAAGCTGAAAAAAAAGAAAAAAAAGATTAAAGTTGTCGCTAAAAAATGGTGTGATATCAAATTTTCAAGCTTATATTATGGTTCTTATTTAACATTTTTCATTAAAAAATACTATTTGTAAGTCGAGTGCTTTCGTGTATGTTGAATGAAATCCTTTTCTCGTATACTAAATGCATCATAACATGTTTCTGAAAATTCAAATGTTTAAAAATTATGCATGATGGACTTGGCGGCCATCTTTCCATATTTTACACAAATGTCTAAGATCCCAAGTTCATAAAGGAAAGTAATAAGTTTACATTAATTACAATTTAGAGCTTCTGATTTTAACTTACTGACAAATAAATTTAAAAAATATATTTTTAGAAGGGAAGTTGATTGTTAGTGCTTTTAAATGATTAATTACTCTAAAAAAGTAATCATAAGAGGAATCGCGAAGATATGGCACCATTATTTTAATACGCAAATTTCTAAGCACACAATTCCTCAAAGGAAAGGCATAAAATGTTTTCTTTAGAAAATTGTTGAACTTTGATTTTCAACTGTAAACACACAAATTGAAAAAGACTGATAGCTTAAGAAAAGAAATTGATTTTCATTGCTTTTAAGTAACTAATTACTCTATTAAATAAACTACAATATGAATCCTTTTGATAAATCAATATTGTTTTATGGGATAAAATTCTGTAAATGAAAGTCCGTAAAGTAAAAGCTTAAAATGTCTCCTTAAGTAACAATTTTGATTTTTGGATTTTGACTAAGGATGTAGATAGAGAGAAATTTATGTAAAGTATGAAAAGATGGCTGCCAAGCCCATCATGCATATTTTTAAAACATTTGAATTTTCAGAAACACGTTATGATGTATTTAGTATAGGAGAAAAAAATTTCTCTCAACATATACGAAGGCACCCAACTTACAAATGGTAATTTTTTTTAATGGCAAATGTTAAATAAGAACCATAATATAAGCTTGGATATTTGATATCGCACCATTTTTTAGTCACAACTTTAATCTTTTTCTCTTCTTTTTTTAAAGATTGGCTCTTTTTTATTTACTTTTGAAAAGTTGTTTTTAAGTGTATATAAATAACGAGAAATTTACATACATATATATATATTTAATTACGTTATATTTTGTAAAGCCCACACATAGCGATAAATATACAAAAATTCTTTCATTTACTAAATAATATTATGCAAGAATGTCTTACTTCAAAATAAATTAAATCTAACATTGTTATTTATGGCTGTGTTTGTGTCTGCTCTCATACCGGAAGTGTGTATTTAAATAACCTTAAGAAGAAAAATATCTTCTAATATTGAGGTCAAGGAAGGTACAACATATAAATATTTTCGAAGAATTTGGGGAGACTATTTCTTATATTCTAATATATTTTTGGGAAAAAAAACTTTTCTTTTATTAAAAAACATTATGATTATGAGCAATTAGTTACGAAAAACTTTCTATACCCAAAATATCTGCTTATATTTATATAAAACTAATCAAGTTACAATTTAAGTGATGTTGTGAGTGTAAAAGACAATCATTTAAATATCAGATATTTTCCTGATTTTTTTTTTTTTTAGTATTATTTTTAGTACATATATATACATATATGTATATATATATATATATATATATATATATACGAATTTAATCATAGAAAACACATAAAAGATAATCAAAGTGGTATTTCAAAGGGTATATATCCAGAAGCTTATTTTACGGCTTAATTTATAGTGCATTACATTTTTAGATATTCAATTGTATATATATGGGGAAAATAATCTTTTTCATGTCAATTATCATTATTTTTGCTATATATCTTTATTTGCTATATTATTTTTGCTATCATCATTAAATAATCTATGCTAATAAAAGAAAGTTACACACTGCATGCATTCGTGTCTCTCTGTTCACAGTAGCTAGCAAAATTTACAATACGTACGAGGCTCAAAACGAATGTGAGAATAATTGAAGGCTTCTTCTGATGCACTTGAATTTTAGAAATTTAAATTGCTAACTGCGGAGTTAAGAATCCCAAATTAAAAGAATGAAAAAGTATTCATAATTCAACAAAAGACTAGATTTTCATCAAGCCGCAGAAAAGTTATTCGAAAACTCGAAAAGAGGGGGAGGATTTGATACAATTACACTGCTGTTAGGCTCATATATGTTACTGGGCCTTTTTAAAAAAGGCTGTATCTTAAATTCTACCGGGCCTAAAAACTGAAAAAATGCACAAACAAACGGAAAAAAATCGGAAATTTCCTATATTCTTAAATAAAGTTGAAAAACTCAATTATGAAATCTCCTTATTTCCGCTCAAAGACACAGAAACATCTTTCATAGTTAGAGCATGTGTTTCAAAGATAGACCACTGTCGACAGTGGATAGTAACGTTTATGGACAACCAAATATTTTAAAAATAAATATTGAATTTATAAATTTAATATTTTACGCATCCAGATGTAGAATTTTTCACTGATTTCAGGTATGAAAATTGTTTCACGGTCGCTCAATTTCAAATTTAGTTAGTAATTAGTATTTTAAGAATTGAATGATTTCTTTCAAACCCTCATTTTAAAAGCCAGCCTCTTGAAACTTCTCTTTATACTAGAGTCCTTTAGAAAACCGTCAAAAATTTTAAAATACATTATTTAGTGATTTTAAAGCTATGAATCTAGCCCTTCTTTATGAAAGCTTACCGCAAGGTTTTGTTTTATTTATTTATTCATTTGTTTATTAAGGAAGAGAAATGCTTACTTGAAACGCGAATTCATTAAAATTAAGAAAACTGACGAACCGATCAACTTGAAACTTTCTTATAATTTATAACGCATAGTAAAATTTCTAAAGTAGGGAAAATCAAATTTCAAGGGGGCGATAAATATTTAAAATCGTACCGTTTTCTACCATTTTAGATGCAATTTTTTGACGGAGCCCTGGGATAGTTAGTACTTATTTAATATAAAAATTTCAAATATGTATTTACCACTGTTTTCGAATAGTAATTTCAACAATTATCTTAAATTCATGCTAAAGTCCTCCATCCTCTTGACTAACTGTTGAACCTATGTCTTTTAATATCGATACCATTTTTGATCCAATCAAAATCTTCTTTTTTTATTTGTAACATGATATTTGGTTCAAAATAGGGTGTTATCTTTTTTAGAAGGTTATCGGTTTTATGAAAATAGAAATTTATAATTACAATCACTAAATTGTTATAAAATTATTTAATTCTATAATATAGAATACCCTAATGTTTGATATTCTTCGTTTTCTTCATACGTGTATGCATATGTAATCACGATTCAAGAAACATTGTGTGAAGTATATTCGAAATGAAGTTTGTGTATACTAATAATTAAAAGAAAAAGATAAATAATGTTGTCTACTTGCTTTGTTAATAAGATTTTTTATGTACTCCCCACCCCTTTTCCGTTTGGGGCAAGTGCAAGAAGACTTTATTACTATTGAATGCATCATGTAACAAAAAACTATAATAAGATACTATAACTATGCAAAATAACTATTTCTTTAAATTGTTGTTTGATGTAAAGCAATACTTTATTGACTTTGCTTCGTTTAAATTAATAAAGTGTGCAAAAAAATGAATGTTATCAGTTTTGTATATCACTTCAAAAAAAAAAAAAAAAAAAAAATTCTAAAATAAATAAATAAATAAATAAATAAAATAAAATAAATAAAAAAAAACTCAAAAAAAAAAAAAAAAAAAAAAAAACATACTTTGATAACGATATGATAGCATTACCAGGGGGGAAAGGTTCGAGGGATGATAACGTTTGATATCAAAAAGGGCTAGGGGGCTCAAAAATTACTAAAACGTTGATAACGTTATAGTTAAACTTCCCCTAATCTGCATAATAAACTTCAAAAACATTTTAAACACGTCCCAGGAGGATTATTCTTTGGAAATAGTGGTGGCCAATAAAGTGACGATGAGAACCCAGCAAAAAAGTTTTGATTACTTTAAAATTTGAAAATCTTCAGCTTTTGTCTGCATAGTTAAAAGTTCATAAAAAATGAGGCGTACTGCAACGATGTTAGAGAAGTTGCTTGAGTCTGTAATATGGCACGAATAAAAATTTAAACACTTTGCGAATAAAAGTTTTTAACTGTATAAAAACATATGTAAAATCGAAATAGTTGAAATTAAAAACAAGCTAAAATGTCATTGGATATTCTGATCATGACAAGAATTCATCTATATCATAGGTTCCCAACCTTTTCTGAATCAACGCCCCCTTTACAAGATAAAAATTCCAACGCCTCCCCCTTCCATAATAAATAATTATAAAAAAGTTAAAATATTGTTGAATATTACATACTTTATCTGTCTATTTATGTCTTAAAAATCACAGAATAGCAGTTAATTAAAACGACCATCAAATGTAGTAAAAAAATGTTTAATAAAAATTGAAAAATAAGCACATAACCAATAAGAATTTAAAATAAAAAACAAAGAAATGGTTGAGGCTTAACAATTTGCTCAATGTCGGATTCCAGTTTCTTTAACATCAGTCACAAATTCTCAAATTCAAAGATGTCTTAGACAATAAATTAACTACTTCAGGGAATCCATTCTTAGCCAAACATGATGAAGGAAAAGCAGTTAAATTTTTATGTACTCTCGCTCCCAATCCATGTTAGAGAGCAGTATTGGTCTTAGAATTTAGAACTCTTCATAACTATCTCTGAATTTTACTTTTAGTTCTTGTTTGCTGTGAGTCCCTCGATTTTCTACTCCAAATGTGATGATACTGCTGTATCAGCGTTTGCGAAAGTATATCTAAAAAAACTTCGGTATATTCATGTATAAATATCTTGGTACCGCTCTGAGAAATTTTCATAAAAAATGTCCAAGTATTGACAGTAAGTAAGTAAATATTCCTGTTTTCACAGACTGCTAATAATATGACAAAGTGGCCTTATTCTCGTCTACTTAGATTGCGTTTGAACAAAAGAAGTTTATCCACAGAAGTAGCTATAAGGTTTTTTTTGTTTTAATTAAATCCAACTCATCATCTAGGAATCATCCTATGCCTTATTCTAAATATTTAGAATATTTAAATTTATTTAATCAAAAGTTCTAAAGAGGTCTCTCAAGTAATCGATGTCATTTCTTAATGTAATCAGGTTTTAGTGTATTTACACCTCTGTTTTCAATTAAGTGTTATATTGAATCAAAAAACTATTCAGAAAAAACATCTTTTCAGAGACGACTTCTGTGTGCAGCAGCAAACGATTGTAATCATTTACAAATCTGACGCAAAGTGGTAGTGACAACTAGAGGTCTGCACGGGCCGAAATTTTCAGGCCCGAATCCGGCCCAATCCATAAAAAAAAATTCGGCCCAGCCCGGCCAGGACGAAAAAAAATATCGGCCCGACCTGGCCCATTAGAAAAGTTAAAATTTCGGCCAGAGCCCGGCCCGGACGGATATACTAGCTAAAAACACGGTCCAAACCCGACCCGGCCTAATAAAAAGTTAAAACTTCGCCCGAACCCGGCCCGGCCCGAGTAAATTTCTATAGAACATTGATTTTTACTCTTACAAAATAGTTCTGACCAAAATACTTATCTTAGCCCTTTTTTTCATATTTTTATTTTCATATTTATAATCTTTATTTACGTAGAAGTATTGTAAGGTACGATATTTATGTTTTTAATAAACCTTTGTTTGTTGCATGCAAATGTTTTAGTTATCATTAATATTATTAATCCATGTTTCATATAATTGAGACACAAAAATCTGAAAAATGATATATGGTGAAAGTAAAATCTTACCGAGTAAAAATGGTATCGATCGCATTGGAAAGAAAAAAAAATGCTTTAGAAAAGCTCCCTTCTCAGCAGGAGTAAATGTATAATACATTTTTTTTCCTTGTGTATTATTGTAGTAATTTTACGTGGACGAACAGTTTAAATCATGTTTTAAAGAAATTTCCGTTTTCAGTTTAAAAGAATATTCCGTCACAGACAGGTTCTTTTTTCTCCATGCATTTAATTCTACTTTAATAAACCTAGAAATCTACGAGAAAAATAAATTTTAAAATATAGTTTTAAAATATAGTTTTAAAATAAAGGCGATTGAAAAGTGTATGTCTTTTTCGCAAAAATTTTTGGACCAAGCCAAATTTAACTGATTTTTGAACAGACTTCGTCATGTCTAAAAAATGTTTTTCATACGGGATGATTCAAACGAGATTGAATATTTTGACCCGTATAGACTATGAAGAATGAAGTCGTCCCGGCCCTGCCTGACCCGATGTTTCAGGCCTAGTGACAACTGCACTACAAAATGAACTAATTGTTTCCCTTTGTTGTGAACCATTTTTTACTATAAATTTGATAAAATATCCTGCCATTCTATGAAATGTTTCTAATTCTTATTGGGTGCTCTAATACTGTAATGAAGCGACGTATACAGCTGTTCATTACATTTTTTAAAACCAAATACCGACGATGTGTAACGGAATATACAGAGAGTACATTTAGTACTGCTTGTTTCAAATGCGTTAATTAAACACTTACGATGTCCCGTCATTGCTAGAGTAACATCAGTGGAAAAATATTGAGAAAAGGAATTTATTTGTCTTGGACTAACTTTGTGGTGTTAAATATTGATTCTCTCTTCATATCAATTTCCTAGAGTTTGTGTTTTTTGGTAACACTGATCTATCCAGTTAAATGGAAAATTTACAGGCATTTAAGTAACAGCATAATGATATTTCAATACCGTTTATTCTGTCTCTAACCGTTTATTCCTCTTTGTATCGAATTATTACTCAGGGTTTTTTTCTAATATTATCTGACCATAGGCGTAGCGTGATCAAGACTTTTGGGGGGCCACCAGCGAAGTAAAAACTGCGCCCCTTGGCAAATTTTCAATTTGGCGCCCCCCCCCCCCTACAGCCTCCAAAAAGTAACAAAAAATCTTTTTCTTTTGGTAGGCGTCATAAAACTAACAAACATAAATTAATTCTATTAAATATTTATTTCGCGTTTATTTTGGAACTTTAAAAGGTTTAATTTCAATTTAGAAATTCAGAACTAAACAACATACAGAAATTTGCATTTTTTTGTCAAAGAGTTCACAATGTTTTAAAACAGGGGGGGGGGGGGGTGATCAAGAGAGATAAAGAAATTCTCTGAAAATGATTGTCGGTCAAAAAATGAACAAATCGTGGCTCGCAGAATAAATTTCGCGCATGTGGTGACCGTCTCTTTAGCATGTCCCTCCACTGGGACATGCCAGAGGTGTACGTGGACAGGAGTTTCCAGGCACGGGCTCAGCACGGCTCGGCGTGGGTATTAAAAGTTTCGCCCGAGCCCAGCCTGTTTATATTTTTATAGTTTACGGCCAGGTCCTGCTCGTACAAAAAATCAGTGAAAAAACATAAGTATGTGACATTGATGTCACATTTTACGATGCATGATTTTTAATAAAAAGAAGTTACTTTTCAGAATTCTAGGTCAGAGAAAGCCCTTAACGTCATTGGAAGTCGTTAATAATGACGTCATAATTGGATAATTTTACAACACACTTTAAATTACTAAATTTTCACAAGCCAGAAGATACTCAATAGCAGCATTAATAATTGCTTAGACATTTAAGACTTTTCAATATTCAAACAAAGATTCGTAAAACTTGATGTAGTTTAAAATTTTAAAAAAAGTTGGTTAAAAAATCCTAACATTTGAAACTATAAAAAAGTAGATTTTGAAATGCGAGAGTCATCGAAAAAACGAGTTTTCCACGGCATTTAAAAAGAAACAAAACGTAATTATCCGGAAAGTTTGATCCAATTGTACTGGATCCTGTTGAAATAATCGTTGCCCTCATCGTGGTATCGCTCTAAAACAGTGCGAAAAAGATTCTCAATGCAGGAAACCACCCCGAAATACCTGTTTATTTGGAAACTGTGCGTCAGGTGGGTGCCTAATCAACTTACACCTTAACACAAAACCAAACGTGGGAAAGCAGCATTGATGTTTTTGCAGCGATATCACGATGAAGGAAATGAATACTGAATACCTCAACAAGATTCTTACGGTTGATGAGACATGAGTTGACAACTGTAACAAGTCCCTGGCTCCATTCCGAGGTGCCAGACTTGTATGACACTGAACTCAAGAACTTATCAACGTTGTGACAATCGTTTTAATTCCGTTGGTTCTGATGTGGAGATGTAGTTAAAACATTGCAGTATCTTTTGTAATAATTCTTTTGGGGTAATTACATTTTGTTTCTTTCTAGCCAAGGAAAACTTATTTTATGGATGACCCCCGTATTTTTCAGTAAATTATTATTCTGATCCAATTTAGCTACTTTCCGACACATTTCTGAATTCATTTCTTTTCGGAAACACATAAAATTAGCAGACGTTCTTATTCAGAAACTATGTAATCGAATGGAATTTTCCATTTTTCATAAAAGACAAAAAATCTTTGAGAAGATACTGCCAAAGTTGTAATTTTGAATCGAAATTCAAGACGCAATAGTAATGGGAAGAAGAAAAACTTATCATCAAGTGATTAGAAGAGCTTATAAATCAAAAAGTTATTTATTTATTTAAAAATATGGAAAATGCTATTCGATTCCAATCATCAGGCCTGTCAATTTTATGCCTTTATAAAGAAAAATGAGTCAGAAAGTTTATCAAATTTCACGTTGTTGAGCTGGGAATTTGATATTAAGTTGTACTTACAAAGATTATGTTAATATACGTTCATTATCGCTATTAATATTTTTACAGAATATATTCCTTGCCCTTCACATCCTAAGAAAAATTAAATCTAGTTTTGTCCCGTCTCGACTGTGCAAAAAAATGCAAGCCTGATCTTGGCCCGGTACAAGTCTGCTGAAAAAACTAAGTCCGGATTCAGATGCCATATAACTGTCCGATGCCGATCTATAAGCTGGACGCTTCGTACATTTCTTTATTGATATTGTCAAACTATCATCGACTCGTGACGCACATTTATACATATTCTTGCGAAATTCGCATTCTATCGGCCCAGTAGAGATTTTTATATCAAGCCGGTAAGCCTACTTAATTTTTTTATCGATCCGGAATGGCAGGTTCGTTCAATTTTTTTGTTGGATTTGTCCCTTAAATTTGTTTAGAGGCCCGATTAATCTATTCATATTTCTTCAAAACATATTGCTTGTCCCACTGTAAACAACTAGATCCAGTTTTGCTCTGACTCGACTATGTTGAAAGAAAAAAAAAATTACATATTTATATACTTAAGACTCGGTCCAGCACGTGTCTTCTTATGAAATTGAGTTTATGATCAGATATGATGTGATTGTCAGATTATCTGATCTCTAATCTGGGCATATTATAATTTCTATAGTGATTTTGTCAAACTAGTATCGGTTCGTAAAACACATTTATAATTGTTATTCAAACGAAAGACATAACCAATGAAAATGGTCCATATTTTATCGGCTTCGCTTAATTTTTTTATGTAGAGCCGTTAATGAATAAATAAATGTGAAATGAATGAATAATTAAAATGAATAAAAAACTAGTCATTGGGGGCCACCGTAATACTTACCCATCATGGATATGCATAACATAATATATGGAAAAAAAAGTGTGAAATATTTATAAAATGTATTAAAATTCCAAAACAAAATTTAATCGTATATTTAAATTTTTTAATATACATAGTAATAGTAATGCTCTATTAATCACTTGGGTACAAGCGATACGTATACGTGCCGCAAAAAGACTTAAGAATCCTTGCTTATCCCCACCAGCAAAAATTTTACTGTAAAATTTGCCTTATTTAAGTGGAGCATTTTTCCGATTTAATAAGGCAAAAATTTGTTTTAAAAAATTGTTGACAAACATTAAAAATTTCGTAAAAGGCTCCCGTCGCGAAGGAGTTAATGAAATACTGATGAACCAATTTCGACAAATTATATAAAACGCCAAGCTACTCAAGTAGTACCGAATTGTGCAAAAAAAAAAAAATTCTTATAACTCCAAAAATAATAATCATATTAACTAACAGTTTACTGCGTCGGATTAAGGGTCTCATTTTTCAATTAAAATATATCTTTGAATTGAAATTTGAATGAAACATAGGGTCATGAAAAATCGAAGAATGTGGAAAACATGATTACAAATATCGCGGCAACTAATATTCCGATCGACTTCATTTTTTATGCAAAATTTGTGTTATTATATTGTTTTTTACATCCACTCATTAAAATACAAAATTTCGAAAAGCTTTATACATCTTTCATCAGAACAAATTTTTCGAGAGTCCGATAAAAATAGTTCCGAATAATCGAGGTTACTGATATTTAATAGGCTTTGCTCCATTCTTACATACTAAGAACATACAAAGTTTCAAGTCTGTATCTCAATTTGTTCAGGAGATAGAGCGTTTACAGACATACAGACAGACGGCATTTTTTTTCTTTAAATAAAAATGTTTTTCGGAATCTCCAGTATCTGAAACGTGTAAATCCGTCAAAAAAATTTTCCGATTTTCAAAACGATTGTAAGATTTACCGTATGCTACGTATAATGGGTAAATAATACAACAACAAAAAAAAGTTAATTTCGATTTAAAAATATAAATTTTAATTTAAAATTTTTAAATATTAATCATGTTTAAAGATCGATATATTTTCTAAAAAATTTAATTCTTTTTAAATTTTTAAAAAATTTTGAATCTTACAGAAAAAAATAAATCATCTTTGCTATTTAGAAAAATATTATTTTTGAAAACATATCTTTTAAAAGAAAAAATAGTATTTTTCATATTCTTTGCTAAGATTCATTGAAAATATGGACTGGAAAAAAAAACTAATAATAATAATAATAAGAATAACAATAATAAATCCCGAAGACAGTTGAATATATTATTAAAAATCATGTTGAAAAATTTCAGGACTTTTCTAGTTTCAAATCTTCTTTGTATTATAAAATTGAAAATAAAAGCACCTGTTCGGATAAAAAAAAAAAAAAAAAAAAAAAAAAAAAAAATGTGTGAAAAATAGCAGTTTGGATATGAGAGTTACCTTGAAAAAACATGTTCTTACAATATTTAGCAATGATAAAAAATTTTAGTTTGTAGGTTAAAAATAATAATAATAATAAGATCAATAATAAAGTATTACCAACTTAACAAAAGTTATTTTTGGGCTTCTTATAAAATAATAAAGTAATCTTGAGTTGTATTTTATATCATTTCATATTTTTGCTTCATGCGCTAATTATAAAATGATATTTTGTGCCAGTGGGAAATAGTGTTCTCGGATTTTACGCCCCCCCCCTCCCCTCCCAAGAAAATCACAGAACAAAATTTCTTTAGATTCTCAAAACATTGACCTAATGTATTTTGAATGGATAGATATAAATACACTCTTTATAACCGGTTAAAATTTTACATGCTCTATCCAAACATTTCCTAACCACACCTAAAGTGACTTTGGTACAATTTAATTTACTTAAAATGACAAATCATTGTGATCGTACATCAAAAAAAATTCTACTGATAAGACATCGCGAGATAAAAATAATTAAAAATAACCCTCGCTCTAAATAGTTTAATTATTTAATGTTAATTAAAATATATAAGTTTGCATTGTGATTATTTACAAGGGCCCAATCACTAATAAATTTTTCGCGAAATTTCAATTTAAAATAACTTTTCCCTCCCCCCCCCACAAAAAAATCTATTAGAAATATTTATAATAGGACTATAAGAAGTTTTCCCTTGTAAATCAATTGTAACCTTAAAAGAAAAATGTAACAAATACGCTACAAGGAAATTATTCCTAGAAAATATAACACACATAAACTTATCACTAAATAAAACAGACTGAGATAATGTCTCGATTAATCATATTTATTTACAAGTTATTAATAAAAGAAAACCATATTTACAAAATTAATTAAATTAAGAAACAAGCAGACTTAAGCTGCAATTTTATACTTCCCCAACATGGAAGGTTACTTTGACATTATAATAGTTTATTTCTAACTTTTGCTTCAACATCTTACTATATAACATACACTGATTTTAATCATTATTTTAGATTTTATCAAATTGATATACAAAATCAATTTACTTATTTTATTCGCTCCTTCATTACATTGATAGCTCGAAATGCTGTAAAAATTCTAGTTTAACTTATATCTTTAGTAATTGTTAATAGTTACAAACGCTAAATTTATATGTAACCGGTTCGACATTCTTTTTTTATAGTATATATAAAAAGAAACAAAATTTTAATTGGCGCCCCCTTTGCCTTTCGTTCTGGCGTCCGAAGCACATGTCCCCTTGGCAATTCCGAGGAAAATTGGTTGCCATTTGCAATTATCGGTGAGGGTACAGTTTCACACTTGCAAAGAGATTTTTAACTATCGGTGAGGGTACAGTTTGAGATTTCCAAAGAGATTTTTAAGCAAAAACTAACCTATTCAAATAAAACAAGGCATAAAGATGCATTTGGTACAGTTTTTCTTTTGAATTTTCCGGTTGTGAGTCATTTTTATGTAAATTCAATATACATACATATACATTTTTGTATGTAAAGACAAACAAAATCTTCATTTGGTACCCACTTTTGCCATTCGTTCTCGCGTTCAAGGCACATGCCCCCTGTGCACCACTACGGAAATCGTGTGGCATTTGGAAATTATCGGTGAGGTGCAGTTTCACATATAGAAGAGAGTTTCGAGTAGAGACTGACTTGTTTGAATGGCAGAAGGCATAGAGATGCATTTGATTTAGTTTTCGTTTTGAATTTTCTGACTATGAGACATTTTTACCAAATTCCATACTTATATATTTTTGTATATAAAGACAAACAAAATCTTCATTTGGTGCCTCCTTTGCCTTTCTTTTTGGCGTCCGAGACACCCCCCCCCTCCTCTGCAACCCCTAGGGAAATCGCTTGGTTTTTGGCAATTGTCGGTGAGGTACAGTTTCACACAGAAGAGGATTTTTGAGTAGAGACTGACCTATGTAAATGATAAACGGCATAGAGATGCATTTGGTTCAGCTTTAATCAGGGATGAGATTGACAAAAAATAAAAAAAATCTGAAAACTGTGCGAGCAACATTTGAGCAATAATACTTATGAATTCCAAGCGGAATAAGTATCATAATTGCTATTAAAATTTATATATTACATACAATTTAACTTTAAGCAAATTTAAAAGAAACTAAGAATTAGGCAGAAATTATTTACATACTGCAGTGAAAAGTTTATTTTACCAAACTACAGAACATTGATAAAACCACTAACATGAATATTTTTTAATTGTAATTTAAAAAATAGTAGATTCTTTTCTTGAAACAGCAAATCAAAATAATTTCAACCACATGAAGTATATGATAGAACAGAGTTCCTACTCTTTTTTTAAAAAACAAAAATAAGTTTTTAAGGAATTAAATTGATCATAATTGATTGTTAAAAGTGCAGCAAGCCAACCACTAACAAGGGGACCACCAGACATGGTGCTCACAGATTTTGATGATTTCAAAGTATGTTGTAGGGGTCATACCACTAATTATTCTGGTGAAAGGGTTCCTTCAAATGGACCTTGGTTTTTGAGAAATTGGGGGTCAAAGTTTACCGTATGTTTTAAATACTTAATTGTACAACATATGAACGTCGATTCGTGGCGTCGTGCCAAAGCATGTGTTTGTGAGTCGGAAGGTTGTGCGTTCGAATCCATCCTCGGTTTTATTTTTTCTTATATTCATCTTTTTTACACGTTACAAATTTTAAGAATTTTTATTTCTAGAGCAATTGCTACAACTTTTATATTTTCTTAATATAAAATTTTTCTTAATATGCATTTACATTTTTTAATTTTTTCATGAAAATTTATTTTTTTCTGCAATTTTTAAACTAATATTTCTTTTGATAACACAGCAAAACTAATTTAAGCCTATAACTTTTTTTTTCTTAAATATTATCTATATTTTTTACTTTGTGCCTTTAAAATTATTCTTATAAATGCATAAAGTGATTTAGAAATGTTATTAATCATTTTACGATAATTTTTAGGACTTGATAAACACAGAAATGTCATCACGAGGAAGCAATTAGCAGTCGCGTACGGAAAGTTAGTATAAATGCCGAATTTCATAGAATGTTTGACATTTTTCATTTGATATATTTTTCAAAACATTTTTCAATCTCATAGTTTCCAAATAACTACACTTGCAAATTACACGAGATTAAAATTGCTTTCACAAATGTGTCACATGTTACCTAATTTTGATTTCAGTAGACCTTTTTCAGAATCAGAAAGATTCGCATTATTGAACAAGGGGGGGGGGGGATAAGGATTTAAGGCATGTTTATTTTTTAAAGTAATTTTTAGAATATTTCTGCTGTACAGCACGTGTGTGTGTATGTGGGGGGGGGGGGGGTGATGAATCCGTGGCCTCATCTTTAAACCCGCTATTGAGCTACGCAGATGAAAATATGAGCTTCACCCTACATTTTCTTGAGCGCCCCCCCCCCCTCCCATTACACATTTTTAATTATAGCCCTGTGTACAATTATGCATTGCATTTTAATCAGGGGCGTAGCTAAGGCGGCGTCTCAGCCCCCTAAAACCTTTTGAGCCCCCCCCCCCCCCCGAAAAAATTCCAAAGTCATTAAATGAATTTATGTTCCAAAAACCCAAATGAAATTCTATTGAAAAATCTAATTTAGTTTTGAGGACCTTTCATCGTTTTGAAAAAATACTAAATTGTAACTAAAACAGGTGTTTCAACACTTGCTCATTTTACTTGCACATATGAAGCCAACATTATGTTTAATACTGCACTAGTTATGCGCTCGAATTTTCCATAATACTGTTCTTTTCTTAGCATAAAATGAAGTTATTACAACAGTTTAATCAGAAACATTGTAACTAAACTACAGTGTAAATATGCAGTAATTTATCTTTCTGCGTCCAGAGAGAGAGAGAGAAAAAAATATATGAGTCATCCCACTACATTTTCTTGACCACCCCTCCCCCCACACACCCTAATTATTGACTTCTCGTTAAGGCCCTGGTTTTAATATTCTGTTTGCATTTTTAAAATAAAAATTCAAAATTTCAATAAATGTAACTTTTACGGATAGATGGCAGCACTAACTAATACGAATTCTAGTGAAAAATATCGTAATCACTGGCGATAAATTGATAAATAAACTAAAAAACTTTGTAAAATCACCATAAAATGAAAAATTAAGCAGGACGCGTTTCGAGCTACAACAATAACAGCATGGTGATTTTACAAAGTTTTTTAATTTATTTATTAATACGAACTCTTCCAAAGATTATTCTATAGTCTATACGATGTATGCCGTATGCTCGATGACTGCGAATGCCCAGTTTCTGAACAGTAACGACTAGCGAAACGAATACTTTTTAACGGGTAGAGAATTCTAAATCAACGTTAACATACGGGTATTCATTTAACCGTTATTTTCACAGCACTGCATTACATTATCTAAAAATCCATGCACAGTATTGTGTAATATACATTTGAAAAAAAAGTGATTGATTAATCAAAAATATTATTATTTAAAATTGTGGAGATTTTAAAATATTAAAATTTTCTTATACTTTTTCAAAATTTTAATTAAATACGCATTTTTATTTAATTATCTGTTGCAAAATGTACTTTTAGTTGAACCCTGAACTGCAGTCAGTTCACCAATTGAGCCATATTTTTTGAAATAATAGTAATAATAAAATATTGAAAAAGTAAAGTGCCCTCTTCAGAAAAGCTGTAGAATTCCCAATTCTGCTTAAAATTTATGTCATGTAAAAAATATAAATATAAGTAAAAAAAGAAAATAGAAGCCGAGGATGGATTCGAACTCACAACCTTTCGACTCACAAACACATGCTTTGGCACGACGCCACGAATCGACATTCATGTGTTGTACAATTAAGTATTTGAAACATACGGTGAACTTTGACCCCCAATTTCTTAAAAACCAAGGTCCATTTGAAGGAACCCTTTCACCAGAATAATTAGTGGTATGACCCCTACAACATACTTTGAAATCATCAAAATCTGTGAGCACCATGTCTGGTGGTCCCCTTGTAAGAATAAAGATTTAAGGAAAAATAATAAAAAATAAAAAATTTTAAAGTGTTATTGAAAAGACAAATTAATAATACTATGGAAAGCATATTAAAAATTCAAAACATTAAAAGTAACAAAAAAAAATGGACTATTATATCCAAGTACAAAAACAAAAGTGAAAAACTGAGAGAAAAATATAAAATGTTCCCAAAAATTTAATTGGGGAAATTTATTTAAAAAATGAAGAAAAGTCCGAAATTCAGACTAAAGTCTGAAGAATCTCATTCCTGTTTAATTTGAATTTGCAAGCTGTGAGACATTTTTATGCAAATCCAAAATATGTTCTACATATAAATTTTTTATATGCAAAGACAAACAAAATCTTCATTTGCCGCCCCATTTGTCTTTTGTTTTGGCGTATTAGGCACATGCCCACTCTACAACCCCCAGGGAATTGCTTGGCTTTTGGCAATTATCAATGAGGTACAGCTTCACATAAGATAGGGGTTTTGGAACAGAGATTGACCTATTTAAACGATAGAAGGCATAGAGATGCTTTGGAGCAGTTTTTCTTTCGAATTTTACGGATGTGAGACATTCTTATGCAAATTCCATACATATACATTTTTGTATGTAAAGACAAACTAAATCTTCATTTGGCGACCCCTTCGATTTTCGTCTTGGCGTCCGAGACACATGCCCCTACAGCCCCTATGGAAATCACTTGGATTTTGGTAATTATCGGTGAGGTACAGTTTCATACAGAAGAGGATTTTTGAGTTGCGTCTAACCCATTTAAATCTAATAGGGTATACAGATGCATTTGGAACAGTTTTCCTTTTGAATTTCCCAGTTGTGAAGACATATTTATGAAAATTCAATATGTACACATATACATTTTTGTATGGAAAGAGAAACGAATCTTTATTTGGCGCCCCCTTCGCATATCGCTTTGGCGTCCGGGACACATGCCCCCTCTGCAACGCTTATGGAAATCGCTTGGTATCAGGCTGTGAGACATTTTTATGCAAATTCCATACATATACATTTTTGTATGTAAAGACAAACATAATCTTCATTTGGCGCCCCTTTCGCCTTTCGTTTTGGCGTCCGAGATACATGCCCCCTCTGCAACCCCTAGAGAAATCGCTTGGTTTCAGGCTGTGAGACATTTTTATGCAAATTCCATGCATATACATTTTTGTATGTAAAGACAAAAAAAAAAAAAAAATCTTCATTTGGCGCCCCTTCTGCAACCCCTAGGGAAATCGCTTGCTTTCAGGCTGTGAGAAATTTTTATGCAAATTCCATACATATACATTTTTGTATGTAAAGACAAAAAAGACTTCATTTGGCGCCCCCTATGCAACCCCTAGGGAAATCGCTTGCTTTCAGGCTGTGAGACATTTTTATGCAAATTTCATACATACACATTTTTGTATGTAAAGACAAAAATTCTTTATTTAGTGCACCCTCTGCAACCCCTAGGGAAATCGCTTGCTTTCAGGCTGTGAGACATTTTTATGCAAATTCCATGCATATACATTTTTGTATGTAAAGACAAAAAAAAAAAACTTCATTTGGCACCCCCTCTGCAACCCCTAGAAAAATCACTTGGTTTCAGGCTGTGACGCATATTTATGCAAATTCCATACATTTACATTTTTGTATGTAAAGATAAAAAAATCTTCATTTGGCGCCCCTTCTGCAACCCCTAGGGAAATCGCTTGCTTTCAGGCTGTGAGAAATTTTTATGCAAATTCCATACATATACATTTTTGTATGTAAAGACAAAAAAGACTTCATTTGGCGCCCCCTATGCAACCCCTAGGGAAATCGCTTGCTTTCAGGCTGTGAGACATTTTTATGCAAATTTCATACATACACATTTTTGTATGTAAAGACAAAAATTCTTTATTTAGTGCACCCTCTGCAACCCCTAGGGAAATCGCTTGCTTTCAGGCTGTGAGACATTTTTATGCAAATTCCATGCATATACATTTTTGTATGTAAAGACAAAAAAAAAAAACTTCATTTGGCACCCCCTCTGCAACCCCTAGAAAAATCACTTGGTTTCAGGCTGTGACACATATTTATGCAAATTCCATACATTTACATTTTTGTATGTAAAGATAAAAAAATCTTCATTTGGCGCCCCCTCTGCAACCCCTAGGGAAATCGCTTGCTTTCAGGCTGTGAGACATTTTTATGCAAATTCCATGCATATACATTTTTGTATGTAAAGACAAAAAAAAAACTTCATTTGGCGCCCCCTCTGCAACCCCTAGGGAAATCGCTTGGTTTCAGGCTGTGAGAATATTTATGCAAATTCCATACAGGTAGATTTTTGTATGTAAAGACAAAAAAAATTTATTTGGCGCCCACTGTGCAACCCCAGGGAAATCACTTGCTTTCAGCCTGTGAGACATTTTTACGCAAATTCCATACAAATACATTTTTGTATGTAGAGACAAAAAAAAAACTTCATTTGGCGCCCCCTCTGCAACCCCTAGGGAAATCGCTTGGTTTCAGGCTGTGACACATTTTTATGCAAATTCTATACAGATACAGTTTTGTATGTAAAGACAAAAAAAACTTCATTTGGCGCCCCCTCTGCAACCCGTAGGGAAATTGCTTGGTTTCAGGCTGTGAGACATTTTTATGCAAATTCCATATAGATACATTTTTATATGTAAAGACAAACAAAATCTTCATTTGGCGCCACTCTGCAACCCCTAGGGAAATCGCTTGGTTTCAGGCTGCGAGTGTGAGACATTTTTATGCAAATTCCATACATATACATTTTTGTATGTAAAGACAAACAAAATCTTAATTTGGCGCCCACTCTGCAACCCTTAGAGAAATCACTTGATTTCAGGCTGCGAGTGTGAGACATCTTTATGCAAATTTCATACATATACATTTTTGTATGTAAAGACAAACAAAATCTTCATTTAGCGCCCACTCTGCAACCCCTAGAGAAATCACTTGATTTCAGGCTGCGAGTGTGAGACATTTTTATGCAATTTTCATACATATATATTTTTGTATGTAAAGACAAAAAAGACTTCATTTGGCGCCCCCTCTGCATCCCCTAGGGAAATCGCTTCGTTTCAGGCTGTGAGACATTTTTATGCAAATTCCATACATATACATTTTTGTATGTAAAGACAAAAAAGACTTCATTTGGCGCCCTCTCTGCCACCCCTAGGGAAATCGCTTGCTTTCAGGCTGTGAGACATTTTTATGCAAAATCCATACATATACATTTTTGTATGTAAAGACAAAAAAAGACTTCATTTGGCGCCCCCTCTGCAACCCCTAGGGAAATCGCTTGCTTTCAGGCTGTGACACATTTTTATGCAAATTCCATACATACACATTTTTGTATGTAAAGACAAAAAAAAATTTAGTGCACCCTCTGCAACCCCTAGGGAAATCGCTTCCTTTCAGGCTGTGAGACATTTTTACGCAAATTCCATACATATACATTTTTGTATGTAAAGACAAAAAAAAAAACTTCATTTGGCGCCCCTTCTGCAACCCCTAGGGAAATCGCTTGGTTTCAGGCTGTGACACATTTTTATGCAAATTCCATACATATACATTTTTGTATGTAAAGACAAACAAAATCTTCAATTGGCGCTCCCTCTGCAACCTCTAGGGAAATCGCTAGGTTTCAGGCTGCGAGTGTGAGACATTTTTATGCAAATTCCATACATATACATTTTTGTATGTAAAGACAAACAAAATCTTAATTTGGCGCCCACTCTGCAACCCCTAGAGAAATCACTTGATTTCAGGCTGCGAGTGTGAGACATTTTTATGCAAATTCCATACACATACATTTTTGTATGTAAAGACAAACAAAATCTTCATTTGGCGCCCCCTCTGCAAACTCTAGGGAAATCGCTTGGTTTCAGGCTGCGAGTGTGAGACATTTTTATACAAATTCCATACACATACATTTTTGTATGTAAAGACAAACAAAATCTTAATTTGGCGCCCCCTCTGCAGCCAATAGGGAAATCGCTTGGTTTCAGGCTGTGAGACATTTTTATGCATATTCCATACATATACGTTTTTGTATGTAAAGACAAACAAATTCTTCATTTGGCGCCCACTCTGCAACCCCTAGAGAAATCACTTGATTTCAGGCTGCGAGTGTGAGACATTTTTATGCAAATTCCATACACATACATTTTTGTATGTAAAGACAAACAAAATCTTCATTTGGCGCCCTCTGCAAACTCTAGGGAAATAGCTTGGTTTCAGGCTGCGAGTGTGAGACATTTTTATGCAAATTTCATACATATACATTTTTGTATGTAAAGACAAAAAAAATCTTCATTTGGTGCCCCCTCTGCAACCGTTAGGAAAATGGCTTGCTTTCAGGCTGTGAGACATTTTTATGCAAATTCCATACATATACATTTTTGTATGTAAAGACAAACAAAATTTTCATTTGGCGCCCCCTCTGCAACCTCTAGGGAAATCACTTGATTTTAGGCTGTGAGACATTTTTATGCAAATTCCATACATATACATTTTTGTATGTAAAGACAAAAAAGACTTCATTTGGCGCCCCCTCTGCAACCCCTAGGGAAATCGCTTGCTTTCAGGCTGTGACACATTTTTATGCAAATTCCATACATACACATTTTTGTATGTAAAGACAAAAAAAATCTTTATTTAGTGCACCCTCTGCAACCCCTAGGGAAATCGCTTCCTTTCAGGCTGTGAGACATTTTTACGCAAATTCCATACACATACATTTTTGTATGTAAAGACAAACAAAATCTTAATTTGGCGCCCCCTCTGCAGCCAATAGGGAAATCGCTTGGTTTCAGGCTGTGAGACATTTTTATGCATATTCCATACATATACGTTTTTGTATGTAAAGACAAACAAATTCTTCATTTGGCGCCCACTCTGCAACCCCTAGAGAAATCACTTGATTTCAGGCTGCGAGTGTGAGACATTTTTATGCAAATTCCATACACATACATTTTTGTATGTAAAGACAAACAAAATCTTCATTTGGCGCCCCCTCTGCAAACTCTAGGGAAATCGCTTGGTTTCAGGCTGCGAGTGTGAGACATTTTTATGCAAATTTCATACATATACATTTTTGTATGTAAAGACAAAAAAAAATCTTCATTTGGTGCCCCCTCTGCAACCGTTAGGAAAATGGCTTGCTTTCAGGCTGTGAGACATTTTTATGCAAATTCCATACATATACATTTTTGTATGTAAAGACAAACAAAATTTTCATTTGGCGCCCCCTCTGCAACCTCTAGGGAAATCACTTGATTTTAGGCTGTGAGACATTTTTATGCAAATTCCATACACATACATTTTTGTATGTAAAGACAAACAAAACCTTCATTTGGCGCCCCCTCTGGAACCTCTAGGGAAATCACTTGGTTTCAAACTGTGAGACATTTTTATGCAAATTCCATACATATACATATTTGTATGCAAAGACAAACAAAATCTTCATTTGGCGCCCCCTTCGCCTTTCGTTTTGGCGTCCGAGACTCATGCCATCTCTGCAACCCCAAGGGAAATCGCTTGGTTTTTGGCCATTGTCGGTGAGGTACAGTTTCGCACAGAAGAGGGTTTTTGAGTAGGGACTGATTTATTTACATGACAGAATGCATAAAGTTATACTTGGTTCAGTTTTTCTTTTGAATTTTTTGTTTGGGAGATCTTTTTATTCAAATTCGATATATATATATATACATGTTTGCATGTAAAGACAAAAAAAAAAAAGTTTTCATTTGGCGCCCCTACGCTTTCTGTTCTGGCGCCCAGGTATAGATGATTGGGGGGGCACGTGCCCCCCCGACGCTATGCCTATGTATCTGACTGTTTCTTATGATGAAGAACAGCTTTTATTACTGCCGTCATTACTCTGACTGCAGGCAAGATTAATTTCTCGCCGATTGTGTGCGGTTTTCAAACTTTTGCGATTAACAGTATAATATTATACAAGGCTCGTAGTCCGGCAACTTCTTAGTTAGAAGACGACTAAAAAAGGTTTGATTTTCATATAGCTGACTGTTTTTAAATTTTTATTTTCCAGTCTTTGAAAAATAGGATATATCTTTGTCTTTTCTGTCAGTACGCATTTATTCAAATGCTCTTGTAGCTTAGAAGGCTTCATGACTTCATTTAACAAACCGTTTTGGTAATTAAACACATAATCAACGATTGGTTTGTAGAGGGGTGCGTAGATCCATATTTTAAATACTCAATACTGCACTGTCGGCATTCCTTCTTTAAGATATTTTGAAATATAAAATTTTCTCCTATTTAAGTTTAAACAGATTTACTTTTCAACAAATTTTGTAATATTATGATTTTTATCACTTTTATTAAGAATAAACAAATTTCTTGAACTGATTCAAATCACAGGTTCTTTTAAAAATTTCTGTTAAGCAATGTGTCACCATACTTCAGAATTTTTCAGAATACAGATTTATAAAAAAGATTTCTATTTAAAACTTTTAGCCAGCCAATTATCGCAAATTTTGTACCTCACAATATTTGAATTTACAATGATTTTTAATGCGAGTCACAAAAAGTTTTCGTGTTCCGCTGTGATTTTTTGACATTTATGAAAGAATTGCAACTACAATGTTTTTAGACTGATTTAATAAATTTGGTTCTCTGCTATTGTAGCCCTTCTTCGTGTTCCACGGTGATTTTTTGGCATTAGTAAAATAAATTCAACACTTCCTTCTCCACCCCCTCAGATCTAGGTTTGATTGTATCGATTTTCATTTAAAGGTGCAGTTAAAGTTTTTGTAATGGACCGGGCAATACGGAGGATATCAACTGTTTTAATTACATTAGTTCCTAAATAGATAGGCACATCCTAACCACCCCCTTTACTGTCCTAACGCCCCCAATTTTTCTCTAGACTAGCTACCGCCCCCCTGGAAGGCTCCAGCGCCCACTGGGGGGCGATACCGTCCCCGTTGGGAACCTATGATCTATATTATCTGATTAATAAGGAAAAAAGTATGCAAATAGTATTTAAAAAATAAATTTATTTCACTTTTTCCAATTTTGCGCCCTTAGGATTCGTGCGCCTGGAGCAATTTGCTCCAATTGCTCCACGGTAGCTACGCCCCTGAAACACAGGAATACGCATACCTCAGGTTCGGAACCGCTACACTATTGCATCAAAGATCATCGCTTTCCGCTAATAAAAGAATCTAAATGTTTTAGACAAAATATAAGTATAAAATAAGAAACTTAGAAAAAATAATAATAACATTATGCAGGGCTTGTAAATTTTTGCTACAAAACATCATCAATAGAATTCTTCGCCTTACTTAGTCGTAGACATATATTATACAGTTCAAGATGTCTTCATCTTTTGTTCCCATTATTTCGATTAGCATCTGTGCATCTAACTTTAATATGTATAAGAACTTATACAAAAAATGTACAATAAGATATAATACCGGTTTGCCAAAAAGTCCGTAAAAACTTTTTAAATTAATAAAATCCGGAAAAATAAACGAAAAAAAAAAAAAAAAAAAAAAAGTTTGCAGAGTTAGCATCTATAGGTCACGGGATTTTTTTAAAGACGGCAATAAAAAATAACTCAAAAACATCCAACAGATGGCGCTGAAAACATTCCACTTCGGTGGGAAAAATGCAAATGAGACAGTTATAAGAACTTGCGCTGCTAATCCACAATTAAGTTCACGTGTACCGTGTACATGATTAGATCAAGGCTTCTGAGCGCGAGGGACAAAGCTTTTTTGGCGAGTTTATTTTATGTGAGCCAGGAATCAGCGACCGATCCTTGATATCGATCCACGGCTCTTAATCCTGAATTAATTATGTATTAATAGTGCAAGTTCTTATAACCGTCTCATATGCATATTCCACCAAAGTAAACTGTTTCCAGCGCCATCTGTCGGATGTTTTTTGAGTTATTTTTATTACTGTCTTAAAAAAAATCCCTGCAAATTTTATTTCGGTTATTTTCCCGCTTTTAGGAATTTTTAAATTTTCTAAGGACTTTTTGCCCGCCCGGTACATTAATTTTTAGACTTTAAATAAAAATATAATATATATAATATATAATATATATAATATATAATATATATATGCAAGAAAAAATTCAATGTACTTTCTTATTTGAAAAAAAAGAAAAAAAAAAAAAAAAAAAAAAACTCAACAAATTTTTTTATTATTTCGACATTGTAACACAAAACTTTCAATTTTAAAGTTTATAAATATCGAGGCATAACAATATATAATATCGCATCCAATGTCAGTTAACAATTCATATGCGCGCATCTATAAATATACTCTAAAATACGAGCAGTTATATTAAAAATAAAGAATAACAATAAAAACAAAAATAACTCGCGCTGTTGCTTATCTAATATCACATTCGTGAATAGAACTATTTCATCAAAGGTCATTCCATGCTGTCGGCTAATAAAAATTTTTATTCTCTATACTAAAGACAGAAATGGTGAGTTAAAAAAAGAAAAAAAAAAAAGGAAAGAAGTTCGCGTTATCCTGCGCGAGAGTTTAAATTATATTTTTATCTTTTTAATTTTGTGTTAGAAGCAAAATTCGAAGGTCATTTTGAACTTCCTATTAATACAGTTATTCCCCGTTGTTCGCTCTCGAAAGACCCCAAATGCGTCACTCACAGTGTATGACGTCACCATTACGTAGTTATTTTGAGTTCACCGTGCTTCCCCCCTTTACTTCAAGAGAAATATCATGCAAATGGCATCTATAAAGCACTTCATAAAATTTTATATTAGAAAGAATAAATATAAAACAGATGTTTTCTTAGAACATATAAAATACATTATTAAAATAATGCCCCGTCATTGCTGAATACAAACAGATACGAACGAACTGTGATAATTCAAATTTTCCCATAAGTCGAATAATATTCCCTAAAACCTTTCGCTAATGGAATCCGGTACCCTTTGGACAATTTTTATTTTTATTTTTTTAATTTATAATACAATCTTTGCGTAGTTTTCAAATGATTTCATGAAGGAAAATTATTTAAAAAATTCTTTCGTATATTTCTATAACTCTATTTGTAGGTAATTTAAATTATTATTATTATTATTATTATTATTATTTTGCTATTAATTTAAGCCACTTATTTGAATTTTTGTCATTATTTTTCTTTTCTCTGCAACAATGGAAGAATCCGATAAATTTATAATACAATCTTTGCGTAGTTTTCAAATGATTTCATGAAGGAAAATTATTTAAAAAATTCTTTCGTATATTTCTATAACTCTATTTGTAGGTAATTTAAATTATTATTATTATTATTATTATTTTGCTATTAATTTAAGCCACATATTTGAATTTTTGTCATTATTTTTCTTTTCTCTGCAACAATGGAAGAATCCGATAAATTTATAATACAATCTTTGCGTAGTTTTCAAATGATTTCATGAAGGAAAATTATTTAAAAAATTCTTTCGTATATTTCTATAACTCTATTTGTAGGTAATTTAAATTATTATTATTATTATTATTATTTTGCTATTAATTTAAGCCACATATTTGAATTTTTGTCATTATTTTTCTTTTCTCTGTAACAATGGAAGAATCCGATTGCCACTGTTTTGAAGAAATTTCTTCAAAATAGCTAGAATGGGCACATCTACACAAAAGCTGAACAATTTTCACTAAATATATATATATATATATATATATATATATATATATAATTATTCATCTATTACAATGTATGAACCATTGAATTTAATAACTTATAGCACATAGAACATGGAGAGAAAAAATAAGTAATAAATAATTAAA
This sequence comes from Maratus speculifer, assembly GCA_964019185.1. Lineage (NCBI taxonomy): Eukaryota > Metazoa > Arthropoda > Arachnida > Araneae > Salticidae > Maratus > Maratus speculifer. Next base: position 30,240,066 of record OZ025295.1, read on the forward strand.
ATGAATACAAATATATATATACAGGGTGATTCATAAAAGATGGGCAGAACTTTAAGGGGTTATAGTACACTTAAAGACAAATAATATTAAATAGGAGACTAAGGGTCCCAGACGTATTCCCAAGGAGATAGGGGGCATTAAAGTTTAGGGTCCGAAATTTCAAATGATTATAAAAAATGGAAAAATTGGTCGATTCGTTTGCGGTTTTTGCAAAAAATTTTCTTTATGCCAGTATTTTCTTGAAATAAAATTTTAAAGTTCAATTTCAAAAAATGCTGATAGGGGGCGCTTTAGACTTTGGAGTAACAAACAACTATTTTTTAACGTTATTTTTTGTATTTCTTTAAATGATTTCGAAAGCTTAGACTTAAACTTAAATTTTGATCTAAAAATCTGAGTCCTAACGAGTAGTTAAATGGCGTAAACTGAAATTTGAAATTTGAAACCCTTCTCCCCCCAGAACAAAAATCAGTTATTCCCGATCTTTGTGTCGTAGATTAGGCTCTAACTACTGCCGCGTTTTGCTAAAATTATTCTTTATGTCAGTATTTTCTTGAAAATAAATTTTAAAGAAAATTTTCAAAAAATTCCGATAGAGGGCGCTTTAGACTTTGGAGTAACGAACAACTATTTTATACCGTTATTTTTTGTGTCTCATTAAATGCTTTCTAAAGTTTAGACTTAAACTTAAATTTTCAGCTCAAAATCTGAATCGCTGAGCGTGGTTCAGTAGCGAGGGGAGGGGGTTCAAATTTCAACTTCTGAACATAGTTCAGTTTGCACTACTTAACCATGCCCAACGATTCTGTGCTGTGATACGAGGCAAAAATGCAACTTTCGTCAAGGACTGCATAGTCGGAATTCACTCATAAAGGCACTGGCACAGTTGGAAACGTCGCTCATGCAAACGTTAAAGCTCCATTCCTGACGCTAGTCACCGGGTGAAGAAGGAGACAGAAAGTATGCAAATGTCAAATGGGGAAGAAGAAGAACACGTATGCAAAATTTCGACACGATTCAGGCATAAAAACCACTGAACGGTGAGTCAAGTGTAAGTCGCTGTAGTAATGAATCGGAAGATGGTGCCCTTCACGAATAAGGAAAAGGCTGAGATGCATTTAATTTACGGAGCGGCAGATGGAAATGGTGCAGAGGCACAACGAATGTACGGAGAGCGATTTCCCAACAGGCGGTTGCCTAACCGCAAAACTTTCGAGCGCTTGCACAGACAGTTGTGTGAGACGGGATCATTTCTCGCTTCCCGGTCGAATGCAGGTCGTGCAAAAAAGGACGAATCAGTAGTTGTTGCAGAAGCCATTCTGGATGTAGTAGCGGCGCAGCCAAGTACAAGTACACGAACAGTGGCTAGGCAGGTGGATACCTCACAGTCCATGACTTGGAGGGTACTGAAGGATGAACATTTGCTCCCGTTTCATGTGCAATGAGTCCAGAAACTGTCTCCAGGGGATTATCCAAATCGTATTGAATTCGCCCGCTGGTTTCTGCAGCAGAACGCGCTAAATCCACATTTTGGACGAACTGTGCTTTTCACCGATGAATGTACCTTCACACGTGAAGGTACATTTAACACATACAATGCACATGTATGGGCGGATGTCAATCCACATGCTACGTATCCACATGCTCATCAGAGACGCTTTTCCATCAATGTTTGGGCAGGAATCCTCGGAGACCACCTAATCGGACCGTACCTTCTTCCTGAACGCCTCAACGGTAAAACATACCTCACATTTCTGCAACATGTGCTGCCAGACCTGTTAAACGTTGTTCCTCCACGCATCCGGCGGGTCATGTGGTTCCAGCACGATGGAGCGCCAGCCCATTACGTACGAGACGTCCGCAACTATCTGGACATCACATTTCCGAACAGATGGATTGGTCGAGGTGGTCCTGTTGCTTGGCCTGCTCGCTCGCCAGATCTTTCACCCCTCGATTTCTTTTTTTGAGGACAATTGAAGGCTCTTATGTATGAGACACCCATTGAATCCCCCGAGGAACTGGTCGCCAGACTTTCCGCCGCTGTAGGGGAAGTGCTCGAAAAGCCCGCGAATGTTCGCCGTTCCATTCTTCGCCGTTGTTCTGCGTGCATAACCTCTGGTGGTCACAATTTTGAACATTTATTGTAATTACATGTTAATAAATATGCTTTGGTAACATAATCCTAATTTGTGTCTTTTTACCTCGTATCACAGCACACAATGTGTGGACATGGTAAACTGAACTGTGCTCAGGAGTAGAAATTTCAAACCCCTCTCCCCAGAAACTTAACCACGTCTAACGATTCAGATTTTGGGCTGAAAATTTAAGTCTAAGCTTTAGAAAGCATTTAATGAGACACAAAAAATAATGGTATAAAATAGTTGTTCGTTACTCCAAAGTCTAAAGCGCCCTCTATCGGAATTTTTTGAAAATTTTCTTTAAAATTTATTTTCAAGAAAATACTGACATAAAGAATAATTTTAGCAAAACGCGGCAGTAGTTAGAGCCTAATCTACGACACAATAACTGATTTTTGTTCTGGGGGGAGAAGGGTTTCAAATTTCAAATTTTAGTTTACGCTACTTAACTACTCGTTAGGACTCAGATTTTTAGATCAAAATTTAAGTTTAAGTCTAAGCTTTCGGAATACAAAAGAAATACAAAAAATAACGTTAAAAAATAGTTGTTTGTTACTCCAAAGTCTAAAGCGCCCCCTATCGGCATTTTTTGAAATTGAACTTTAAAATTTTATTTCAAGAAAATGCTGGCATAAAGAAAATTTTTTGCAAAAACCGCAAACGAATCGACCAATTTTTCCATTTTTTATAATCATTTGAAATTTCGGACCCTAAACTTTAATCCCGGACCCTAAACCTAAAAAATTCGGACCCTAAACTTCGCCCCCTATCTCCTTGGGAATACGTCTGGGACCCTTAGTCTCCTATTTAATATTATTTGTCTTTAAGTGTACTATAACCCCTTAAAGTTCTGCCCATCTTTTATGAATCACCCTGTATATATATATAGTTAACTATACATATATATATATAGTTATCAAAATCGGTACAGGAGAAAGTTCAAGGCCAATGACAAAAGCAAAAAAAAGCCTGTTTTTTTTTTTTATTTTTTTTTTATTAAATATATAGATTGTTAATGTTATTTAAATTATTAAATACAGCAAAACATGTAAAAAGACAGACTGTCTATAACAGAAAGCGGCTTATACTAAAGTTCGTCTTGGCCCAAGAGAAAGAATACTACAAAGACGTCTATGCTGTTTAGGCATCTTGTGCTATTCTTTCCCTTGTACCAGGACGAACTTTAGTGTAAGCGCATTCTACAGGCGTCTTGTATCAGGGGCGTGCGAAGAGAAAACTGCGCCCGGGGCAAAGTTGCAATTTAGCGTCCCCTACCCCCAACTTTTTCTTCTGACAAGCCAAAAATGACGTTGATAGTATAAACTTGGCACCCGCTAAATATCCGCGCCTGGGGCCATGGCCCCCTTCGCCCCCCCCCCCTTCTTTCGCACGGCGCTGTCTTGTACTATTCTTTCTCTTGGACCAAGAAAAAATTTTAGTATAAGCAGCATTTCGTTAGAAACACTGTATTTTAACATGTTTTATTGTATTTAATAATATTAACAATGATTTTTAGTATTAAATATTTAAATGCTAATAAGATTTTTTTAGAGAGTTTTGTAGCAATTGCATTACATTTTATATATATGCTACCACACACACACACACACACACACACACACAAAAAAAAAAAAAACATTAAAAATAATTTTTAATTTTCTTGAAATTAAAAATTTCATTATTGAATACCTTTTACAGTATTTTAATTTCTAAAAATGCTATCCTTTCCCTTTCTATAGGGGCTGACAAGACAAAACTAATGGAGGAGCAAGATTTTGGAACAGATAAGCTTGCAGTTCGTAGTCTTGGCGGAAGTTTTAAAAAAGGGGAATATGATAATAAAGGGCTAAATTAAGGGATTTTCGTCAAAACCCTCATTGCATGAAAGATTCTAAAATCCACCAACATAAAAAAGCAATACACTGTTTAAAACGTATTCGAAACATCCAAATGTAAAAAATAAACTAGAAATTTACTTCTACACACGGTATTTAAGGAGTGGTACAATGATTTCTTGAAAAATTGTCAGTTTTTCTTATTTCTTCTCAAAATCAGCTGAATAAAATACAATAAAGAAAATTCATCCGTCAAGCATAGATTATGAAACACTTTCGAATATTTCCAAAAATTCATGAAGGTTGCTCTCAACTGCTCCGCTCAACAATCGCAAAACGTTTTGACACAGTTACAAATTAATTTTTAACAGAACGATATAAAATTAAAAGGCCTGACAATGGAAGCGATTTCGAATTGCATTTTATGATAGTTAAATTACCTATCCAGTTATAAGCTATTTCGATGACGTGATCACCCGTTTCTATCCTGCTTTTCGACCGGTTTTTTTGCTTTCGTCGGGAAATGTGCTCAAAAGTATCAACTTTGAAGGCTTGTTATGAAAATCTACCGTGCTTTTTAAAAAACAAAAAATTGAGTGCAATTAGACAGTTTCTGAATAATAACACCTGCTATTTTCATGCATTTCCGAACAAAAATAAATTAAAGCATGTGTCAGAAAGTTGCCCTTTCTGATTTAAGAACACCCTTAAGCGTGTATTCGAAAAAATGGTTTTCCACCTTCAACAGCTCGAAATTTTCCGATACATTTTCAGACTCATTTTTAAAAGTAGAAACATGAAACTTGCTGGGGTGACTTTTGAAGAGGTGTATAAGATGCCGTGTGATTTTATTTTTCGCTCCATTCATTTGAATTTGATTGATAAACAATTATTTTCTTAGTTCCATGATTTTTTCGTTCACAGATCTCCCGCTTCGGAAAAATTGGTTCAAAAGACCATTTTTTGATTGCCTTTTTTTTTTTTTTTTGCAATATTTTCTGTTTTTATCAAAGAATTGACCATCACTGCACCTTGAGTACTTTCTAAATAAGGCAATTGGTCATTTTGATGCACATGAGAACAAAAATGAATTTAAAAATAAATCTGAAAATAAGGAGTTTCAATCGAAATACATTCTTAACAAAACGTCGTCTAATAAGGATCTATGAAGTGGTGGAAATCATTTATGCCGTATTTTACTATTGTTACACTATTTTAAACATAAAGAAATTTATACATATTATTAAGGTGAAATGATTACTACAGAATAAGCTATTTGTAATATTTACAGTATGTATACAGGGAAACTCAAAAGTGTTCCTTTATATTATGATACATGGGGGAAAAAAAGGAGGAAAAATAAGAAAACATGGAAAAAGGAAAACTACTCAAGAAAACATTTTACAAAACACATATCATTTTTTCAGATACATTTCAGTAATCAACGACGATATCTGGAAAAGAACTTCATATCTTTTGTGCAGCTCTGTATATGAATTATGGATCTGCAGATATTGTACATAGTAGTATGCTAAAATTTAGTATAGAAAGTAAAAAAAAAAAAAAAAAAATTCATAGCGCAGGTAAAAATGCAATTTGTAGCAATTCGTAGCAATAGACGGAAACATATTTGAATTCTTTTACACAGCACTATATATTACTTGTAGATTTTTATACACGTCCAATTACGCTAAAATTTAATTTCGGAAAAAAGCCGCTTAAAACAACTGAAATAACCTGAAGCCACCTATGAATGATGATTTATAAAATCATCATTCATAGGTGGCCATGTATTTAGTTCTATATATTGTCCTGTATATGATTTTAAATATATTCTATAAATTAATTTTAGAATACTAAATACATATAAACGTATATCTCAAATTAAAAAATATCTTCACGCTTATTTTCAGTATTGCTTACAAAATTTTTTTGTAGCTCTGTATGTGGATTGTAAAAATTTAAAAACAACATGCATTATGCAAAAATTTAATTAAACTTAGTAAAGCATAACATAACTGAAAACTCACTTGAGCAGTTATTTACTAAGCTATATAATTCGGTTACAGCAGTACTGTATCAGAAATATTTTACATGTCTCTGTATATGCGTTGCATATCATATTCCATTTCAAGCATATTGTAGTAAATCTGAGCAATTTAATCTATCAATTTTATCAGATTTGAAGTTTAAAATAGTGCACTATAATTAAAAGTGAATAATTTTCTCTGTATACCAATATATAAATGAAATCTTTTGTATGACCCTGTAGATGATCGGTAAAAACTTCGCATCCTATAATCTAATGAATGAATTTTTAGTGCACCTCAGAAATTTATATAGATTTTATTATATTTGTAACAGAGTAACATCATTAAAATACGCCGTAATTTTTTTTTCATGTATCATTATATAACTGAATGCTTTTTAGATTTGGAAAAGAATTGAGCAAGTATATCAAATTATGAATAAAAGTAATACGATACAAAGCTTAGCATACACATTTATTAATTAAAGGAGATTAAACTTAAGCGAGACCAAACTGGTCGCCAAGGGCGATTAGTGTGTATCAATTTCATTATTTTTTAAATAGTATAACACCAGTGAATTACACCATAAATAATTTTCATTATTCCATAAATCATTATTTAACGGAATATTTTGAAGTGATCCCGTAACTGAAGTATAAATACTACACACTTCATTTTAAATATCATACATGCCTGGGTAAACCTTAATAACGTATATCATTAACATGGCAATACTAATACATTTATATAAATTAGTACTCGGACAGAGAGACGGCCAAATAGTGTTAGATATGTAAAAAAGGGGGGAAAAAAAGGAAACTTTAAATCATTTTGTGTCCCCTTTTGTAATCAAGAATTCTTTCATTTAAAGTAGGAAAAATATATGTGTGCAATTGAAATAGACTAGATGCTTTGCAGTTTCACCCATTCCTTTTCTTTACAGCTACATCTGTGGACTTCCGCTTTGTTCTTCGATTGAATTTTGTTTCCTACATACACAGTCGGCTCTCGTTAATTCGAACTCGTCGGGACCACAAGAAATGTTCGAATTATCCAGAGTTCGAATTATGAAAAGTATGAGAGAAAAACATATTAAAAGGGTTACTATTTCAAAGGAAATAATGTCATAGTATTTTTTAAATATATTTCGGCTGTTATCACTAGAATGTGACTTAATATTAAATTAAAAGGTATAAATACATAAAATAATTAAGGGACAAGCACAAACAATGAAGAGGTGGAGGTGTCATTGATGGACAGACGGGGCATTAAAAAAGTGGATATGAAATGCATGGGACTATATGCATACTTGATCAGAAAAATTCTGACAAAAATGAACAAAGAAAGTTATTTCAAGGATCCGATAGAAAAAAAAGGAAAAAATGAAAAATCTGAATTCGCGTTAGTTCAAATTAAACGAAGTAAGAGAAAATGAGTTTGAATAAATGAAAATTTTTAACGTTATTCTGCTATTGAAAATTTCGGGACTTCATGTTTAGTTCGAATTAAGCGGAGGTTCGATTTATCAGATTTCGAATTAACGAGAGCTGACTGTATATCATTGTATTCTGGTTAATTTTTGCGCCTTTGAAAGATACTCTTTTTCTCTGTCCTTAGAGAAGATGTTTTCTCTCGGAGTTTCATTTATTTATTTATATTCAAGAACATGAAAATTAAATATTTTGCTGGAAGAATTTGTGTCTTCAACAACACACCATTTTCACAATATAAATTACAATAATAATAATTTTCCCCTAACACAATTTACCGAAAAATTAAATGTGTGAAATATGCCAGCGAAGCAAAATAGTAAATAAACATAGTACATCCTGATAGTGCTTGGAGTCTAGCGCAGAGTCGTGCGAAAGGAGGGGTGGGCGAAGGGGGCGGACGTCCCGGGAGCGGAAATGTTGGGGGCATCAGATTTATACTACCAACGTCATTTTTGGCCTGTCACAAGAAGTTGGGGAGGGGGGTAAGGGGCGCCAAATTGCAACTTTGCCCCGGGCGCAGTTTTCTCTTCGCACGCCCCTGGTCTGGTGGGTTTCTGCACTACTGTGGACAGGTAAGAGAAATCTTTTCTATATAAATTTTTATTAAGAAGAAAAATATAATTTATAAAAAATAGATAGAGAGACAGAAAGACAAACGAACAGACGAATCCAATTCATAAAAAACTTTTCGATTATGTTGGAAAGTGTTAAAAAGTTAAATAAATTTTTAAATGCTGTTAAAAGCAATTTGCCCCCTCCTTCTTGGCTGCCGCCTTTATACCTTCCCAGTGGCGCCAACATTTGAAAAATATTGGGTTGGCTCAAAAATATTGGGTGGGCTCGAAAATATTTTGGTAAAATAGTTCGACTAGCTTGTTTGCTTAGGGTTGACGGATGGTGAAAGATGAGAATTTTAAGTCAAGCTGTCACGTTTTAATAAGTTTGCAATTTTATTAAATTACATTCTAATGCGTTTTTCCTTATACACACACTGATATCATGAACATGACTGCAAATTAAATTAGCAAAGTTTAACATGGAGCAAAACATTTCAGTCATTTGGCATTTATGGGTGTCAGTCAGAGAATTAAAACACGTGGCTATTGGCAAAATAAACTTTATTCTAAGGGAAAAAATGAATAATAAAATAATAACGAAATAAATAATTAGAACAGCGAAAATTGGATATGTTATGATTCAAAATTATTGGTACGGCTCGGGCCCCATGGGCCCATATAAGTTGGCGCCACTGTACCTCCCACCCCCCCCCCCCAAATATTTCAATTCCTAGTAAAACATTCTTCGTATATATTACGTAAAAGACCTTTGGATTCTCAAGTCCACCGATCATTTGCATCATTCCAGATACTTCATTCCCTGATAGATAAAATGGATTTTGAACCTAACGATTACATATGGACTTCAATCTTTTCTTATCTAAGCACCAGACACGCGACCAGCTTTTTACGCATAATTAACATTTGGTGAAATATGAATTATGTAGAAAAAGAAAAAAAAATAATAACACGAGTGCAACATTCAAAGTCTACCCTTCAAAGTCTAACTGAATAGACATTACAAGAAATGATAGAAATCTGATGATAATCTGTAATTGTGTTATATCACAGTTATTAGGAGAAAAGGGGGGGAAGAGAAAATAAAAAAGAAAAGAAAAGAAAGAGAGAAAGAGACAGTATTATCAGTTGAAAATTTATTTTTCCTAGTGTAAATGAAAATCAGCAAAGTTTGAATTCTGAGTGCCTATCAAAGACTAATAAAATGCTTCGCGGTGCCCACAAAATAAAAGAATATGAACATGAAATAGGCTGAAATTTTTTATTAGAAGACCACACGCAAGACAATTTTTAAACATATTCACATAAAAAAAAAAGTGTAACAAATAATGCATATAAAAAATCCAAAACAAAGATTAGTCTGGCTCTTTTTTTAATTGTAGATATAAAACAACATTTTTATTTATATATTTATTTCATGAAGGGGTCTGCAAAGACTGGAACACCATATTTAAGTTATTCTATCTTTACAAGAAGAAAGTATTGGATTCGTGAAAATTTTCAACTTTAGGCTTTCGATGGATTTATGTATTTTAGAAGGTCCTGAACGCAATTTGATATTATTCGAGAATTTCTGTCTGTGATTCGGATTGTCACTCTGTGAGTTTGCCTGTATGTTACAAAAATATTGTGGGTGCTATATCTCAGAAACTAATGCACGGAATTTCCCAAAACTTTTGCTTCAGTTCAGTGGCGTGCGAAGAGAAAACTGCCCCCAGCTACCCTCCCCCCTCACCCTCACACACACACACATACACTTCGTTTTGAGATAGATGTCACAAAATTGAAAAGTGTGGAAACACAAGTGAATTCAATTGAATACAAATTTCGCGTTTACTTTACAACTTTAAAAAGTTTAATTTTAACACCTATATAATATAAGATAAAATTTCACTTATATTTTGGCAAAGGGTATCTAAAAAACAGATGTGTAATAAATGTATCTACAGACCAGTAATAGTTTGTAAGCCCTTTTGGATTCCAAGAAAGAAGTCGAATGCCATTTTGAGAATGTATGTTTTTGTCACACAAAAAATTTGCCACTATGTACATATCTATTTATTTTTCTAGAAAAGAAGAAACAAATCAGGTTGGTAGCATACATTTGACACCCCTCAATTTACGCGCCCGGGGCTTCGCACGTCTCTGCTTCAGTTAGACCTTGATATAAACTGGTGCTGCGCAGGACATTTTTTGATGTATATCTCAAAACAGGTGGCGCTGCTATGCTGCATTTTTTTATGCTTTCCCCGATAGCTCTATTTTAAGAACTAAAATGAGCGAATTTTCTTTTAACTTCAGAATCAGTTAGGCATCGACACAAGTTATTGCTGATTAGATTTTCATGTCAATTGCCCAATAGATAGTACTTTTGTGCTACATTTTTTACGATCTAAGCAATAACTCTATCTCAAAAACTAAACCACGGATTTTCATCAAACTTTAGATTCAGTTAGATGATGACATAGTTAGTTGCTGATTGGGTTTTGGTGTAAATCACTTCACAAACGGCGCTGCTACGCTACATTTGTCAGGATTTCATGGTTTTAGGGATCACAAGAACTAATGTACGGAATTTCAAATCTGCAGAATCCTCATGATGGACATAGAGCGTCATTTAATTTTAGTACTGTGCCAGCAAATTTTAAAACATAAACATGTGTTAAAAAAAAAAAAAAAAAAAAAAAAAAAAAAAAAAAAAAAAAAAAACGTTTTGTAGTGGGCACGTTTAATTTGTTTTTTTAACGCATTAATAATGTAAAATAAAAACAAGACCAAAAATTTTCTTTCATGGAAAATTTCAAGAGAGGGCCTTAACCCTTTAAACTATGGCGTGCAAATTTCTTCGAAATTCCAAATGTCACATTGGTACCAATGTTTTGCGAGGAAACATTCGGTTTACGATAGGCAGGAAAAAAATGCTTTAATTTTTTTTTTCAAATAAATGTGGCCGAATATTTCGGTGCCATTGTGACTTTTCGGATTTAAAATTAAGTGGGAAGAAATTCACCCACCTGAGCTCAAAGGGATAAAGAAAAGTCCTTAGTTCTTTTTCCTCTTAGAATTTCGCCCCACCAGTGGCCGAGAGGTACAGACCTCTCAACTGGTAGACGGCAGGTGCTGGGTTCGAACCGAATCGCGGCTGTCGGCCCAACCGTTCGGAGTTTTCGTGGTTTTCTTCGAACCTTGCGTAAATACGGGTTAGGTTCCCTTAGAAAGACCCCCACGAAGGGCACTCCCCCCGGTCCTATATCCCTAGCGTAGATAATCGGACGACAAAAATAAACCAAACCAAACCTTTTAGAATTTCATCATTTAAAACTAGCCGCCCTTGGCGACCAGTTTGGTCGCCTCTCAATGTAATACTAAGCATTGTAAAGATGTTACTTTCATTCATAATTTAATTTACTTGTTTGATCCATTGCCAAATCTCTAGATTCTGATAGAGAAATCAACAATTCGGTATATTCATGTATCCGACGCAGCTTTTATACCAAAAAGCTGTTATAAAATCCGTTTAAATACACTGTAAAAAAAAATTCAAGAGGTTACTAAAAATTTTTTAGTAAATTTGTATTCCACAGAATTTTTTAGTAACCATTACAAACTTTTTTTTTTTTTGCAAGTGAAACAAGCATTTCTTTTGTAAACTGAACAAAAGAATTTTTTGTATAACTAACTTAAAAATTTTTAGTATGAGCCACCAAGCAAATTTTAGTAATAGCTCCAAAATTATTTTTAATAACCATTACGTGCGCCCGAAAACCAAACATCGCTAACTGCTCCGACAGGATTTTCATAATCCCTTTACTAACGAGTACTTACACTACATACATGCGGGGCGTATTTGGCGGTGGCCAGTATCGAACCCGGGACCTTTTAGTCTGGAGTCCGTTACTATAACCACTATGCTATCAAGGCCACACCAAGTGCGTTTTAGTAATAGTTATTAAAATATAAAACTATTAACTCTCTTCGTTGCTAACTTTTTTTTAGTAATTCTTACAGATTTTCTTGTAACCGACTAAGATTACTAAAAATTTTTTAGTAATTACGAGGATCACTAAAGTTTTTTTAGTAGATCGACCCTTTTTTTACACTGTAGTAACTATTTCTTTTAAGTGTTATTTGATATAAAGTTATTATATGTAAAATTATATTTTAGTTTAGTTTATTATTTATAATTTATTATATTTATTATAATTCTTCATTTGAGTCAATAAAGTGTGCGAAAAATAAGAATAACATTATTGTATATCACTCAAAAAAAAAAAAAAAAAAAAAAAAAGAATTCAGACATTGATAACGATATTATTACGGGGGTGGGGGTCTCCAAAATTAACAAAAAAATTATAACATTATATATGCATAGCCCCTTATTAATATATTGATACTTGCTTTCGTTTGTTAATACTAACAAATCTGTTTGAATGTTTAAAATCCAGATACGGTCCGCGAATCAACATAAAAACAAAAAATATAACAATTCACGGATCTTATTTTTTGCTTTGTTAGACGAAATGTCAAAATTTCAAAAAACTTGAAAGGTTAAATTGACATTTAATGGTTTAAAAAACTAATGAAGGGTTTGTTTTTTTGTTTCGTCACCCAATTAACTGAATGTCAATACCGAGTGTTGCAAGGGATTTAATTTTTTTTCTCTTTTGACATTTCAAAAGATCAATTAGAAAAAAAAAAAGAAGAAAAAAAAGTGTCCACTTATCCGCGTTTTTTAAAGTTAAAAAAAATATTTTGAACAAAACAAAAGTTATTTTATTTAATATTTTTTCTATTATTGAATAATTTGTCCAAAGAAATTAAGAATTATCAGTTTTCTTATATTATCAGAATGAAATATTCAGTCTTTGGAAAAATTATTCGTTTTGTTAATTCATGTACTGTATATTTTAATGAACAGTTGGCTTTCATTAATTCGAACTCGTCGGGACCACAAGAAATGTTCGAATTAAGGAAAGTATGAAATGAAAAAATGCTTAATATGGTACTATTACAAAGGAATTAATATTATAGTGTTTTTATTTAATTTATTTCGTCTGTTATCATTAGAATGTGACTTAATATTAAATTAGAATGTATAAATACATAAACTAATTAAAATATTAGAAACAAACACAATGGAAGACAAATTTGAAGCATCACTGATGGACAGATGGGGCACTAAAAAAATGGATATCAAATGCATGGGATTATATGTATACTCGTTCGGAACAATTTTCACAAAAATCAAAAAAAGAAAGGTATTCAAATGATCTGAAATCCATGAGAAAGAAAAGAAAAATGAAAAATCGGAATTCTCATTAGTTCGAATTAAACTAAGTCAATAGAAAATTAGTTCGAATTAATGAAATTATTTAACGTTATCCTGCCATTAAAAATTTCGGGACTTCATATTTAATTCGAATTATCCGATTTCGAATTAACGAGAGTCGATTGTATATCAAAAACTTTTGATACTCGAAATTTAGAATTTCAAACTGCACGTTATAAGTGCAAAATTTTAGTCGAATATGCCAATCCAAAAGCTTTCGTCTATTTCACGCATGTTAATACTACAAAATTTGCAATAACAGTGCCAAAAATTAATGGCAATCTATGCTCATCATGATGATTCTAAAGATATGAAATTCCGTGCATTAGTTTTTGAGATATGATTATTGCTAAAATCGTGTAAACCTGCAAAATGCAGCCTAGTATTGGTATCTGCGTTGGGTGGTTTTTATCAAAACTTAATCAACAACAAATTATGTCAACGTTTAACTGAACCTAAAGTTTAATAAAAATTCGTACATTAGTTCTTGAGATAGAGCTGATGCAAAAATCTTGAAAAATTTACCATAGCAGCGCCAGTTGTAGGGCAATTTACACTAAAAACTCACCATTTCTAATTTATATCTCGGACTAATTGAATATACATTTTGATAAAAATTCGTACATTAGTTATTGAAACAGAGTTATTGCGAAAACCTTGAAAAATGCAGCATAGCAGCGCCAACTGTCGTGGATTTATAGCGAAAACTAATCAGCACCAATTTATGTCCGGCACTAGCAAAATCTGTAGTTTGATGGAGAATTCATTCGTTAGTTCTTAAGATAGGCCTATTGCGAAAATCGTGAAAAGTACAGCATATAACAGCGGCGTCAATTGGGTGATTTACACCAAAAATAATCAACACCAATTCATATCAAGAACTAACTGAATCTGAAATTTGATGAAAATCCGTGCACTAATTCTTGTCATAGAGGATTTCGGAAATCCTGCATAGCAGCGTCACTTGTTGGGCGATTTCCACTAAATACTTATCAGCTCGAATTTATATCGGGTACTCACTGAATATAAATTTTTATTAAATTCCATATATAAGTTCTTGAATTAGAATGCCCACAAAATTTCCCATCCAGGCAGATCGAGTCACAGACTCAGATGCAGATATTTTATAAAAACATATTTTTCAGGATTTTCGACCCCTAAAACTTGTAAATCCACCGAAAACCGAAAATGGAAAATTTTCATGAAACCAATACTTTCTTCTTGCAAAGCTAGAAGAAAGTAAAAACGAAGAAAAACAAGTAAGAAAAATCAGGCGTTAAGCATAGATGATAAAACACCTTCCAACATTTCCTGAAATCTTTAACAAAACTGAAAACAAGTTACTGTCTATAGTCAAATATGTATTCCAATAATTTTAAACAGCCCTTTATTTGATCTGTCGTTATATACAGAGTGAGTCATAAATATCGAAATAATATTCTATCTCCTTAAATATTGCCCATAAATCCATACTTCCAATAGCAAAAATTCATAAAAAAGGAAAATTTCTTGATAAGATAAGTTGCAACTCCATGGGGGGTCTATTTGAAAAAAATACGAAAATTAAATTTTTATACGGCCCCCATAGGGCAAAATTTCCAACTGGGAAATTATTCCTTATCCATTCCTAAATTGAACAAAAAAAAAAAAAAAAAAAAAAAAAAAAAAAAAAAAAAATCACCTCCATATCTAAAAACCTCACAGAGATATTAAAATCCAAAATTCTCCAAAATTCGTGACTTACACTACTTATCCTTGCCTATAAACGAACAGTTTTTCACTCATTTTGAAAGCAACTGAGGGATCGTTCACAAATTGTCTCCAGTAAAAGTCAATTTAAGACAGTGCCTCTTATTTGGATATAAAAAAAGCAGCGTATTGATTCAAAGCTAAACTTGTTTTCAAAATATGTTGATAGTCTGCACTGGAGGTCTGCATGGGTCGAAATACCTAGGTCCGGTCCCCAAACGACCCACTGGAGAAAAAAATCGGCTTGGCCTGAAAAAATATTAAAATCATAAACCGGACGCGTATATCACATATGCACATTCCTTTAGTGACCAGTCGAAATACTGTCTTGTGATTGGTTGAAACACAGAGGGCAAAAGAGGTTATATATCCAGATTTGTGTTGAAAGAATTTCGCTACTGCAGGCAAATGATTCTTCGTTTTTTCTTTATGTTTGCGTTATGACAGAAATGAGAAATGATTTTATAAATCACGGTGGTGATATAATAAATCTTTTGCCACCAATTTTCGATTTTAAAGTTATTGAAAGTGCGTTTGTTTTCGAATAAAAATTATCTTATTTATTAAGAATAAAATTATCTGGTGAACAAAAGCACATAAAAAGGCTTTAAATTTTAAAGCTTATATATATTTTTTAAAAAACTTACATGTTATCAGTTAAGATTTTACTCAGTAGATATTAGAATTGCCAAATAAAGTAAACTATCTTACGAAATAAGTTCAATATTACATTCAATAATATATTATTTTATTTATTTATACATTTATTTTTATTGATCTACTATCAGTTAATAGAATATATTTTTAAATCCATTAATGTTACTGAAACTAATTTTTTATTTTATTTATTTAAACAACTTTTTTAAATTGATTTACTAACAGTTAATAAAATGTGATTTTTAAATAAATTCTTGTTAATGAAACTAATTTTTGATACTTAATTTTATTTACTTATACAATTATTTTTATAAATTTACTATCCTTTAATAAAATATTATTTCTTTAATCAATTCTTGTTAATGAAACTTATTTTTAATACTTAATTTTATTTATTTATACAATTATTTTTATTGATTTATTATTTAATTGATTTTTAATATTTGTCATAATTATTTATATATTTATTCTTATTGATTTACTATCGTTAAAAAAAAATATGATAATTTTTTAATCAATTTTTGTTAATGAAACTAAATTTTAATATTTATTTTTATCTATTTTCACACTAATTTTTATTAATTTACTATCTGTTAATAAAATATCATTTTTAAATCAGTTATTAATAAAATTAAGTTTAATATCTCCTAAGGGTTATGTTTTAATAATCAAAATGAAAGATGTATTAAATCAATAATTACATCATTTAAAATTATAGAAAAATATTTTTTAATTGTAATTTTACAAACAATTATTTTTATTAATTTACTGTCAGATAATATATTAACATCATTTTTTAGATCTATTCATTATGATGAAACTAAATTTTAATGTTTAATATTACCTAAAAGCCGCATTTAAATTAAAAAAAATCAATTAATATGATAACTGCAAAATAAAAATATTTTTATGCATTTTTTTCGATGTTATTATTGCATTAAAATATATCTTTCATTTTAATTAATAAAATATAGACTTCGTGACATTAAATATTAAAATTTATTTTAATTAAGAAGAACTGATTAAAAAAATATTTTACTAATTAAAAGTAAATTAATAAAAAAGAATTAAAAATATTTAAAAATTAGCTTCATTAAAAAGAATCGATTTATTAAATGATATTTTATTAACTGGCAATAAATCAATAAAAATAATTGTATAAATAAATAAAATTAAATATAAAAAATTAGTTTTATTAACAAGAATTGATTAAAGAAATTATATTTTATTAATTGATAGTAAATTAATAAAAATAATTGTATATGTAAATTAAATTAAATATCAAAAATTCGTTTCATTAACAAGTATTTATTAAAATAATAATATATTATTAGCTGTTAGTAAATCAATATAATTTTTTTAAAATAAATAAAATTAAAAACTAATTTCAGTAACAGAAAATTATTTAAAAATATATTTTATTAACCGATAGTAGATCAATAAAAATAAATGTATAAATAAATAAAATAAAATATTAAAAAGTAAATTTTATTAATAAGAATCGATTTTAAGAAACTTTTAGAATAATTGAAAATAAATGAATAAAGATAGAAGTAAAATCCTCAAAAAGTCTAAAGCGAGGACACAATCCCCAACCTCACTAGAAGGATGAGCTAACCACTACATCATCAGATCCACGTTATTCTTACAAAAACGATTCCATTACATACATATCTCTTATAGCAAATAACACTACGCCTTCACGTAGAACAATAAGTTTTCTGAAATTAGCCAAACTTCAGTAGTTAAAGTTCAGGGGCTAGACGCCTGTAAATTGAAATTTATATCTTAATTAGAAATTAAGTCTTTGCATAGCTATCTTTTACGTTTTTTTAAGTTCAGATATTGGTATATTTAAAGGCAGTAGAAATTCTCCATGGAAGCCTAAAGTAGACAGCCAATCAGGAATCAGAATTGGCGATGGTCGCTAAATGAATGTGCATATGTGATATACGCAACTCCGGACCGGCCTGGAAAAAAGTTGAAATCAACCGTCAATTTCTACATAGTTTTTTTACTTTGATATGGTTAAAAATTGTTTGATGAGGAGGACTGACCAAAAATAATTATTATAGCTTTTCGTTTTCCATATTTATACTTTTTATTATGAAATAAGTGCCAAAGGCTGAGATATATTTATTTTATCAATGAGTCTGTATCTATATGTAAATGTTTCACTTATATTTTAACATCGTTAATCCATATTACATGCGTTGGAGACTTTGAAAAATGTTATATAGTAAACCTTTTAAGACGAAAGCACATAGGAAAGAAAATATACGTTATAGAGAAATTCCCTACTTAGGAGGTGTATGGAGTTTATTTTTTCCCAGGTATTATAATATTTATTTTGTATGGTTCAATACATTTTCCGTTTAAAATAAGTTTCCGTCATAGGCAGATATTTTTCACAAATTTTATTGTATCTAGTACCTTTGAATATACTATTCTTTTTTTTAATGAATTTTATTTTTATTTTTATTTATTTATCTTTTTGTAAAATAAAGGCGATTTTATAATCGATGGGTTTTTCGT
Organism: Maratus speculifer; assembly: GCA_964019185.1. Classification (NCBI taxonomy): domain Eukaryota; kingdom Metazoa; phylum Arthropoda; class Arachnida; order Araneae; family Salticidae; genus Maratus; species Maratus speculifer. The sequence goes on from OZ025295.1 coordinate 30,258,407, forward strand.
AAAAATTTTGATTGAGCCAAATTTTACTTGTTTTATGCACGTATTAGGTCAGTCAGAGACAGTGATTTTAATACGGGTTGCGTTGAGACTGGGATTGAAAATTTCGTCCAGTGCAGACCTAGGAAGAAGAAAGCAGTCCCTTCAGGTATGAAAAATACGTTAGGCCCGGCCAGGTGAGTCTTCAGAAAAAAGTAACGTCTAGGTCCTGGCTCGGTCTGGGCCCAGAATACAGATATTTTAACAGACTCTCAACGACGATAAAAAGCCTGAAGCTGTAAGAGCTAAATAAAAAAAAAAAAAAAAAAAAAAAAAAAAAAAAGACTTAATCCGCATTTTAGAAAAAAGCATTGTTTTAATTAACTAACGGACATTTAAACAATACAAAAAGGAGATGGAAATGAGAAAAGCTAAGCTAAATCGAAAATTTGAGCTGCAGAAAAGAGTTTCTTTACACTTTCAATTCTTTAAAAAGCATTTAAACATTTTATTAGGAGCCAAACATTATTTAAAACTTTAAATTCATTTTTCTGCATGATGAGTTTTCCCCCACTATTTCTCATCTTTAAATTACTAATTATTACTAATTATTATTAATTATTTAAATTACTAATTATTAAAGAAAAAAGTGCAAACTTGAAACATGTCATTTTTTATTATTTTACATTAGTTTTGTTTAGGTAAATTTGAAAAAATATTTACTTTTAAAAACATGATTTTTTAAAAAGTTATATCATTTTTTAAATAAATATTTTTAATAGTTTTTAAATTAATATTAAAAAAACAACTCTGGAACAAAACTAAAATCAGATTTTCATCTTTAATTATATGAAAACAAATTGAAATCCAATAAATAATGTTTCGAGTTATATCTATTTTAAATTATCCCATTTAAACTAGTACTAATCATTTGAAATTTTTATAAATTTTATGAGAAATTTGGGGATGTGATTTTCTTAGGAAATTATATGGCTAATCATCACAAAAAAAAGATTAAAAAAATCAAAATTCTAACTTAAAAGATAGATTTTTTACCTGTTTCCTACAACTGTTAAAGTAACATTGTTCCTTGAAATGCGCGCATTTTAATTTGTGTCTAATCCCTTAAAACCTGATGAATTATTTAAACGGCTATAATTCTACGAGTTTTGAAGATATAAAGATGCAATTTTTTGTGTCTAATTCAGGACTGGATAAGGAAAGTTTTCCTAACTGGAATTTTTATCCTACGGGGCCTGTATAAAAATTTTATTTTCGTATTTTTTGCAAATAGACCTCGCATGGAGTTGCAACTTATCTTATCAAAAATTTTACCCTTTTTTATGAATTCTTGTAATTTTAAGTATGGGTCTAGGGGCAATATATAAAGAGATAGCCTATTGTTTCGATATTTATGACTCACCCTGTAACTATATATTGGGAAATTTCGTTTAGCAAGAAAATGCCTAGCAGGTTTAAATTTCTCTTTCAGAAATTTATACTAATAGATGGAAACGTGCTTGAATACTTTTGTTCGGTCCTGTAGTTTACCTAGTACCTTTATAACAATCCAGTATTTAACTAAAACTTATTTTAAACTAAAATACTCTTAAAACTGCGGAAATTACATTCTGAGTAAATATCCTTTATAGGCGTTTATTTATCCAACTCTTTACGTGGCCCTGTATATCTTTTATCGATATTCTACAAGCATTTTTTTGTAAATAGTGAATGAAGTTCAGCGTAAAAATGCATACCTTGTTTAAAACCAAATTTAAGTAATTTGCCCTTATATTCAGTAACGTTTGCGAGTTCTTTTGTGTAGCCCTGTATATCAACTGTAGCATTTATACACACCATATAACATGCATAGATATAGTGAAACATAAAAGCGCATATCACAATTTAAAACTTTTCATCAGTCCATCAGCCATCATCAAATAAATATATAGTACTTCGAAAAGAATATACTATTTAATATCTTTCGTGTGTCCCTGTAAATTGTGTCCCACCATAATATTATGCATGACTATATCGCATAACTTATATTAAACCTCAGCGTCATATATCAATTTTATTATTCATAAAATAGTTCAATATAATTAAGATATGTCGCACGCAATTCCCCCCTTTATTATCATGTAATGGATTCTTTTGTGTGGCCTAGTAAAGGAATAATAGCTATTTTTTTCACCGCATATTTTAGTGCACTTCGTAAATGCATATAAATTTTAATATGTTTAACAGGATGTAACATCTTTAAAATACATTTAAAACGATTTTTTCCCATGTAACGGATGTGTACTTTTGACTGTTTCTTTAAATGAACTAATCATGCTAGAAATTTCATTTGAAATAGGGTTCGTGTTAGGGTAAGCCAGAGATCTGCACGGGCCGGAATTTACACGCCCGGGCCCGGCCAGGTCCGTTATTATTTTTCATTTTTAGGCCCGGCCCGTACAGAAATTAGTGAAAACAGGCCCGACACAATTTCTACTATTTCTAAAAAATTTAGATTTTTGTTTTATAAGTAAGATTTTTTTAAAGAATACTGCATACATATCTACGGAATGATTTTACAATATATTTTACAGGAAATAGACATTAGCAACATTAATGATTACTTAGATTCTTAGGCTTTTAACGTTCAAATAAAGATTCATTAAAAAATTAATATGGCTTAAAATAAAAGAAAAAAAAAAGAAAGTTAAACTAATCGTAACTTTTGAAACTATGTAATAAAAGTAGTGAAAAAACACCGATAACACTGGCGATAATTAATAATTAGAATAATACACTTTGTAAAAATCACCATTAAGCGAAAAAACAAAGCAGGACGCGTTTCGAGCTACTCTGTCCCCTACTGACTCGTGTTGCTTCAGCTGATGACGAGCTGTTATTGTTGTAGCTCGAAGCGTGTCCTGCTTTATTTTTTCATTTAATGGTTATAAAAGTAGATTTATGAAAATATTTATATATCATTTTATTAAAGATTCCGTATTCCGTAAAGATTCTATATCATTTTATTAGTACATTTATTCTTATTCTCGTTAAAGACATATTAATTGAAAATAACTCATATTTTATCGTCTCTGCTAAAACTTTTATAACGGGCCGGCAGGCCCGCAAAATTTTTTATCGGCCCGGCCCGTTGAAAAAATTATCCTAATTCAGTCGACCCGGCCCGGCCCGTTAGAAAATTTGGAAGCATTCCGCCGGGCCGGGTACGGGCTACAGGAAAGGCCGGGCCCGTGCAGATCGTCTAAGGTAAGCTCAATAACGTTCAAAAATTTCAGGACGATCCGAGTATATTTACACTGTTAAAAATCTTGTTCTATTTTGAACCAAAAAAGTTTGTTTTTTGGTGCTCAATATCTGCCACCGTAAGATGGTGAAATCTTGAACCAAAATTTGGAGCTCCCATTGAAGCATAGTTCCAATACTTGGAACGAGGTTGAAAAAGGAAGCTCCAAATGTTGGTACGAGATTTCACCATCTTATGGTGGCAGCTATTGAGCACCAAAAAACAAACTTTTTTGGTTCAAAATAGAACAAGATTTTTAACAGTGTACGGGAGTTAGAGCACGGACAGACGATTAAACAAAATCGAAATCATAAACACTTTTAAGCTTTGTTGGAAAGTGTTAAAAAATGCGTGATGGCTATTTATGCCTACTATGATTTTACTATGCCTACTAAATTAAAAATGTGTTTCAGTTTTAACCGATTTTGTTTTCGCAGTAAAAGACGATTGTGTTTATTTGTACAATAAAACTTGCCAGAACGGAATCGTAATTGAAAAGAGAAAAGTTCTATTTAAAATGGGCTTTAGTATCAGAAAGTATAATTGTACGATATTTTTACTGTATACACAATGAAATTTCCACTTTAAGACAAGTTTCTGTCATAGACAGATTCGATTTCGTCGAATTTTCTTGATTTTTACGTCTCGATGTAGAAGTCCCTATCTCGCGTTTTATTTTGTCTCCCATTTGTGCCTTTTTTTGTCTCCGTGTTCCGCTTTTTGTCTTTCTGTCTTTTTTTTTTTTCACTCTTGTCCCTTTTTTTATCTCCCTGTTCCTTTTTTTTCACTCTTTCTTTTTTGCATCTCTGTCCTGCTTTCCCCCCCTTTCTCCCCTGCTTCTTTGTCTCCGTGTCCCGCTTTTTTGTCCCCCTGTCCCACCCTTTTATTTGTCGCCCTATTTCGCTTTTGTGTGGCATTGGACCTGGCAACATTTGTCAGGAGTCTACTGTAAATGCAAAATATATTTTGTCTGGAATAAATATTCGGAAAGGGCATGACCGCCGGCAGACAAGCAATAAAAATTTTTGATACTTATTTACAATTCTTCTAGAAAAGAAAAATTACATCTCAGCAGGGGATTGCTTCATCTTTCATTTGCAACCTCGCATTTTCTCAGGCTCATTTCGTAGAGTTCTATGCATCCCGATCATCTACCGCGTGGGTAGGTGATAAACTGAAGATTGACACCTTAAACAGCAGGAGTTTAACTTGTTTGAGGAGATGCCATAAAATTTTCTGATAGACTGTCTACGCAGTTCTTTTTCACTGTAAGGTGACACTGAATTATTTTAATCATATTATTAAAACTCTGAAATATCATTACACTTGTAGTCGTAAAAGTGTATGTTGTAGTCATAGAAGAAGCATGTGTATGTATGTATAAACTATCAAAAATTTGATACATGAGTTTTTGTATACATTATAACCGAAATGTTGGTAGTATTCAGCTATAATGTCACGAAAGAAGAAAATTATTTCTTAACTAGAAGATAGCCCGTCAAAATGACGTGTTTGCATTTTTAAAAGATGATAAAAAAATTACAACAACTGTGGTCAATCATAGCTACTTTAGGCTGAAACAATTTCGATAAATAAAGCGATTAAACTTGGAAAGAGAAAAATCTAAACAAAAAAAAAAAAAAAAAAAAAAGAAAAAAAAGAAAAAGAAAGAAAGAAATTTGCAACAGAAATCTGCATTTAAAACTATAGCAAAACTATCTGGTAGATGTGGAGTGGGGATTATAATGAAATTTAAAACGCACCCGCGGTTTGCTTAAATAAAAAGTTTTAATTAAATAGTGTTTTTGAAATAGTGAAAAGATTTCAAAGCGAAGTAAAATGTAGTGACGTCATTTACTGATCCCACTGTAAATCTGACAATTGAGAACGCTCCATTACGACTATGGAACGGTTTCATTGGTCAGAAAATAGATTGCCTTTAAAATCGGAGGTAACTTTTCACAATGTTTTTTATAGATTTGAAATTCTCAAGAGTCATTCACGGCTGTAAAGAAAAAAAAATTAAAGCAACCCGAATATAAAAATTTTAACAATATTGCATTTAAAACGCACCTTCGCTTTCCTTTAATAAAAAGTTTTAATTAAATATACACTGTAAAAAATTTGACTCATTTGCTACAGCGTCACTCCACCGCTTTTATAGAAAACGGTTACTTTACTGTATTATGGAGCATTCTCATTGGTCATGAAAGAGATATTCTATAAAAGCTGTGGAGTGCCGCAGCAGCAAATGGGTCGAATTTTTAACAGTGTACTTTTTGAAATCGTGGAAAGATTTCAAAGCGAAGTAAAATGTAGTGACGTCATTTACAGCTCTCACTGTAAATCTGACCAATGAGAGCGCTCCATCACGACTATGAAACGTTTTCATTGGTGAGTGAGTTTCTTTTTCTCGTGGATAGGTTAACCCCGGAATTGTTCATTTGTCCCGGAATTGGTTGACCTCAGAGGGGTTTTATATATATAATTGTACCGTAAGGAAATAATAATGTATGATTACATTTCTTATACATTTTTTATTTCTTATGCAGTAAACTGAATAGGGGAGAGTGGGACAGAGAGATGAATGGGACAGTGGGTTTTTCTCTTTATGTATCATTCTAAACATTTCATCAGTCACACATAAGATGAAGCATGGTGACCCAATCTTCAGTTGAAGAAATTTTTTTATATATATGTGACATTTTAAAGTTAGGGGGGGGGGGCAGAAACATCATCGCCAGGTTTCCCTTTCTCCGCACAGAAGTCATGGCCAGGGAGAAAAGAAAACAAAATAAATAAATGTAAAAGATCCAATAAATCACTCTTTGGCCACTGGAAGTTCATATTATTAAACTGTAGCTATAATAGAGAGAAAAGCTCCTTTTGCAGACGATCTTTTACCGAAACATCCTAAAAAATATTTCATCATTTACTACATCCAGCTGTACTCATGGAAGAGAGAACCCATAAATCCTTCTTCTTCTTACCACCTCTCGAGGCTTCCTTCCTTTTTAAATCTAAAAAGAAAATTCTAGAACATTCTTTAGTCTCAAACCATCAGTCTTTTATGTAAACATAACTCATACCCAGAGTCGAGATTACTATTTGACAGACAACAATTTTATTTAAAAAAAAAAATTATTTAACCAATTTATAATCGACTCAGAATTTTAAATATCTTAGGCAGACGATTTTTATAGACGATTAATTTTAGGAGAAAAAGAAAAGAAATGAATTTATTGATATGCACAATATTAAATGTTGACTGAGGGAAAATAAATAAATAGATAAAATAAAATAATGATATTTTTTGAAAGGTATGGTTTTGGAATAAATTTAATAAGACTTTCTTAAAAAGGGTTGATAAAAACATAGAAAAATGAGTTTTATTTGGAATATTAAGAAATAAAGTTTAATTAAGAATATTTTTAATTTAGAGCCATCTTTTTAAATTTACGCATACTGGAATAAATGTTTTTTAAGGCGAATTAAGAATTTATATCGTTTCCATAAAGATTAATAGATTATATCTAGAAACAAGATTTTAATTTAATAAGTTGAAGTAAGTACGGAATATTATTATAAGGAAATTAATATAGTATAAAGGTTAGTTTTGGCGAAAAAAAATTAAAATTTGTAATAAATATAAGCTTGCAATTATATAAAGGAAAAGGTTATTTCAAGAATCAAAAGTAAATTTGCTTCATATACTTTTTATGTTTTCTGTATATTAATGACTTGTTTCTGCAGAGATGTAATAATTTCCTCACTTATAAAATATTACACTGTATATTAATTATAATTTAAACTAAGCCTAAAAGCTGCATTTTTGTTTATCAAAGAAGTTTAACACAAAACAAGGAACAGCGGAGGAATGAGACTGTCCCAATCTTTTTTTTTTTTTTTTTTTTTTTTTTTTAATAAGATGAATAAAAACTGCTAATATGCAAAAATTTTTAGAGGATAATATATTAATAAAATGTAAATAAATAGAATCGATTTATTAATGACTTTTTTTTATAATGACATTTACGACTGACAATCCCAAATTTTCATTCCAATCATGAAAATACTAGGATTTTACATTGTGACACATACATTATCAACATACAATCTTTCTTTGGTTGTATATCTAGCTGACACTAGACTATTTGTGCCACATAGCTTTTGTTTTATTTCTGTCCCAAACTTCCTAGCTAGTGGAGTAGTATGGGAATTAAAATTTTTGTTTTTGTGTCAAACAAAGTTGATTTTCTTACTTTTGTAAAAAGTGTCCCACAAACATCCCACTCATATATATTCATTCATATTCACGTATGTATTTATTTTTATCTGAAACCTAGTTCTGCCCAAACTTTTTCTTTAAATCCCAACAACCCTCTTGCAAAAAATCTATATCCGCAAGAATTATTCTTGAGTGAATTTGACACGCAGAAAGAAAATTAAACATTTCGACCCTAAAAAGAAAAATTACAGACGACTTGACCTAATGCAGTATTTCGTTTAGCGATACGAGGTGTCCGGTATTCAGTAGTTTTATTATACACTGAAACTTCCATTTAAATAAGTTTCAGCGTTACATTTAAGAGCTTTGGTATGAAGAATGTTTGTTAAGGAGCAACACTAGGCACAGAAAAAGACCCGGATGATAATGTAAAGTCTATGGGGGCTTTCTTTTCAAATATTTCGCCCAAATTTTAATATTTTTACCTGTTTTTTTTTTTTTTTTTCCATATTGGTTTGAGATTTTTTTTTGTTACTTTAACTTTCGAAACCGGTTTAAACCGGTTCTGAAATTGAAACTATCATAATATAAAAAATATAAAAGCAAAATCGAAGTAAATACTAGGCCGATTGTGGATCGTCCTCAGCTATCTTGTGCAAAAAAATCACGTAAAAATATTAAAATTTGAGCGAAATATTTGAAAAGAACACTCCCATAGACTTAACATTATCATCTGGGTCTTTTTATGTGCCTAGTATGGGGCCTTAAGGGGGCACAATAGCTTTTGAAACCACACGTCTTCAATTTTGAATAATACCGTAATGTATGCGGTAACACAATACTTAATACTAAAAATTAAATAATAATAAAAAAATCTTGTAAAACAGCCTATTTTACTAAAATTTAATAAAAAAATTTTATTTTTAAAAATCTTTATTATTTTTTAGCTCACAGGCTATCATAGCGAGCTTATGTGCCCGCCCGTTCTGTATATACGTTCGTTCGTGCGTGCGTAACGCGATAACTCATGATAAAAATATCCTATCCACTTGAAACTTTGTATATAGGTATATCCTGATAAGGCGCTTCCCTGATTAGTTTTTGGAGTTCATTCGATATGTATAAGAGAGGGAAACGGGGGATCATCCCCCCCCCTTAATTGATATAAATGGGTTTTTCATGCAGAATTATCAGTTTTCGTTCAAAATTTAGGTATAAGATCATTCTAATGAGGCACCTCCATGACTGGTATTAGGTGTTCATGGTATAAGCATAAACAAGGGGAACGGGGGTTCTAATGCCCTACCTCTTAATTTATATAAATGGTTTTTCATGCAGAAGAATCAGATTTCGTTCAAATCTCTGAAAAGTTTTGGAAGTTTAAAGGTTAAGTAGAAAAGAGGGGGATAACGCCTCTTAAATTATATAAATGGGTTTTTATTAAGAATTTTCCGATTTGTTCTGAATTTTGGATATAGATTTTTTAATATGATAAAGCATGTCCCTGATTAGTTTAGGGGGTTCAATGATTAAGTAAAAAAGGGGGGAAAGGGGGAGCTGTTTCCGCTTCTTTGATTTTTTTTCGATCGGAATTAACCCTTGAAAATAAAAGGCTGTAATGTGCAATTAGTGGGTATAGCCTGTGAGATCAGTTTAACTGGGCAATATTCTTTTTATAAAATGTGAATATTTTTGCTTCAATTTTTTTCCCACATTCATTAGAATGTACTACATAAACTGTATATAAGTTTTTAAATATATGGGATTTTAGATTTAATATAATTTTTTTCTCTCGTGTATAGTAAAAATGAAGGAAAATCAACAAACTCTCAATTTAAGTATTTAACAAGTTGGAAACTGCACGTGAAGCGTAGCAAATGAGGTGCGTTCGCACGATAACGAAGTTTTAAAAATATCACTCTCATATATAGATCTCATAAAATGTTACATAGTTAATTGCAGTTAAAATGTGCCCCAAACAATGTTCTCCCTATACCATTATGTAATGGAATACTTTTGTGTGGCCTTGTAAATCAATAACAAATGTTCTTTGCACCATAGATTATGCAAAACGTATATTATAATAAATACTTTATAGATGCATATCATTTTTTTTATGTTCGAATGAGTGTAACACCATTAAAATGCATCTGAAACATTTTTCTCTATTGACCGTAATGTAACGGAATATTTTTGATTGTCCCTGTAATTGAACTATACATCCGATTTTGATAAAATTTGAAATAACTCCACAAAACTATGTATTAGTTATGTATTTTAAATTTCAAAAGATTAAAATGCATTTGAAGCTTTTTTTCCCGTTGGCCATAATGTAACCGAATGGTTTTGATTGTCCGTGTAATTGATCTATGCATCCGATTTTCATAAAATTTTAAATGACTCAAAAAAATTATGTAATAATTATGTTTTTAAATTTTAAATGATTCAGTTGGGTAGTGTTTTGCGTTATTATATGCGGGCGGACGGACTGAACGACAACTATAGGTGCTACGTATTTGCATAATTACGAATGCACCTAAAAAAAATAACTATAAACTTGAATGTTAAATCCATTCCATGCACAAAAATATTAAATACATTGTTACATCTATACCATTCATTCGAAAACGGAAGAAAGACTTCCTTCTGTTGGTGTAGCAGCAGGACGTCCTTTGACGCTTGGTGGGGGGGGGGGGGGGGGAACAAAAAAAAAAGGTTATTTCTTTTGAAATTTGTTTATTTACTTTATGGGTGAATATCACAAAATGTGAGATGTTGATCATCTGAGATATTGAAATAATAATTTTTCCCAGTTTTTATCTCATTGATAGAGTTATTCCTTCATGAACGTTCACCATTTTCTAGTCTCTATTTTGTAAATACTTTGTAAATACTTTTGTAAATATATGTAAATATTTTTTATTTCTCTTATATATACTCTCATCTATTTTATTTGTTTTGTATGGTGCCTTTAAAGGGTCTTTGGGTTTTTTTGGGACCTGGCTCCCCCCCCCCTCGCTTTATTTCTGACGTTCTGTTTGTCAAACTTTAGCTATGACTTTAATTGTTCCATGCAGGGGTGCAAAAATCTAGGCGCCAGAGGGTAGTCTCTCACCACTAAAATTTTAAAGTTTTTTTCGCTCAAAATTTAATAGCATTCTAGCAGGAATTTTACACGAAATATTATACGAAGAAAAACGAAATAAATTTTGTGGTGAGAAACTACCTGCTGGCGCCTAGATTTTTGCACCCCTGGTTCCATGTGTCATTTCTCTACTAGAGGTAACGAGTTAATCTCTCCAGGCACTCTGACAACTATCTCGTCCAAGCTATTCAAATAATACATTGAAGACAATTGAAATTTTCAAGAAGAAAAGTTATTTTCAATTAGAGTGTAAAGGATTTTCCGTGTAAAATTGTTAAATTTTGAAGAAATTAAATAATAAATTATTTTTATTTAATTATATGTCATTTCTTGGAGCATATACATGCATAATAATGATCGTCAAAATGACAATTTCATTCTATTTTTTTTTTTTTTTTTTTTTTTTTTACATTCTTGTTTTTTTATTGTTAGGTCTAACATTCTACGAGGGGTGATCCAAAAAAAAGTTTACAAGGCAAAGGAAAAAGTATTTATTGACAATAGAAACAAGATACAAATGGCAATCAAGAGACACATCTGGCCTTTACTTTTCCACATAGTCGCCAAACTTGATTAGGCATTTGTCAGAACGTTTGACCAACTTATTTATCCCGTCATGGTAGTTATCGGGGCACTGCTCATTGAGCCATTTCTCAGCAGCTGTTTTCACTGCATCGTCTGAGGTGAACCGTGTTCCGGATAAGTTTCGCTTCAACGCCGGAAAAAGGAAATAGTCACTTGGAGCGATATCGGGGCTGTATGGGGGGGGGCGGTGATTCCAGACCTCCCACTTGAACCTTTGCAGCAATTCCTGAGTCTGGCGAGCTGTATGAGGCCTGGCATTGTCATGCAGAAGAATGACTGTGAATTTGTCTGTGAATTTCGGATGCGGCCACATTCTTGGCCCTTAAGAATCGAATTAAGACTCGCACCTCTATGCGAGACCACTTTTCTAGACGTCGTTCCATTACTGTCGGGTTTAAGTGTCTGCGTACTGACGTTACTTACTCGTAGAACCGCTGTAGAACAACTAGCACCATCTGTCAACCACCCTGAGTGGAAATATTCCACAATTATTACGTTTCAAATGCTTCTGCTTGTAAACTTTTTTTTTGGATCAACCTACGTAATTTTGTTTAAAATAACATGTTTTCAATACAGTTAGCTGAAATCCAACATAATGTTAAGTTTTATTTGTTAATTTATGGAAGCCAATGAAATGACATAAAAGTCTGCTCAATTTTTATAAAAACTTATTTTCAAATTTCAAAATACATTATTTTCAAAGAAATACCTAAAAGATCTGCTGGTAGCTGGGATTTTACTACCCTAATTTCCTGCGTATAATCCGCGGATCAAACAATCATTTTTCGACCCAGAAATTTTATTAAATAAAATATAACTTCTCAGATCGCCGTAAATATTTGCCTTCCTTTACGAAATAAAATTTCTGGGTCGAAAAAGAATTGTTTGATCCGCGGATTATAGGCAGGAAATTAGGGTACTTCTGACTTGAACTTAGTCAAAATTAAGAAGAATTACTTAGGGGCGCCAAATTTATACCTGATAAATAACTAAAATATGCAGGTCAAGAAAATGACATTCATATTTTAGTTATGGAAAATTATAAAATATAGAATTTGTTGCCTCCTTTATTGCTCCTATAAAGGAGGCTCCTATATAATTTTATAAGGTAGAAATATTAATTAGAAATAAAAAAAAAATAGATAAAGGTATTTGTATAGTATAGCAGAAAGCCCTTTACTTTACACGCATCACAGTGTCACATACCCTGAAAATGACAGTCTGAAATTTTAAGTCATTTAACACGTTGAGTACTTTCCGTTTAGGCTGCATCAGTCACCGGTGACTGACAGCTTAAAATCTGGTATAAAACTAAAAATATATATACTGTTAATAAGTAATTACTGAAAATTTCTTAAAATTTACTTAACTTTTATTTATTACAAGATTATACTTTCTCAATAGTATAAAACAATGCATTTTTTAAAAATTTTATATCATATTTTACACTGTCAGCCACCGATGAGTGACGCGGCCTAAAAAGAAAGTTCTGCGTCGGTCACCGCGGCACAAATAAAGCAAGTTTTGTGTTAATTGCTTTGTTTGTGTTATTAGAAATGTAATGTCTCCTGAAAATACTTCTATGGATATTTTTTATTAAATTGTGAAAAAAATACATTATATAACATTTAATAGGAATTTTATTGTGTTGACCGCAATTTTCGTATTTTGTTTTATTCTCCCTTATAGTGCATTTAAGAAATGTCTTTCATCGGTATTACAAAACAAAACTTCAGAAATTCTTATTTCTTGACATTCTAACGATTTTCTAAAAAATGTTGCTCAAATTTAAATTTTAACGACGCGGGAGCTTTAAAGGATAGCACTAAAGTATAGATCATTTTGTTCTGTGTGAACGTAGAAATGAAAGATTTAGACACTGTTTCTCTCGGAAGCAAATTATCTTCTCTTGCTGGCCTTGGCATTTAATTTTAAATGTTTTAAAATGAATGGTTGGTTGGTTGGTTGAATGGGGTTTTCTGGCGCAAGGTCCCCTGTGGGACATGCTGCGCCAAGAACATGGTAGGAATAAGACAAGGTTAAAAATGTAAAAAGTGAAAGCTGAAATAAAAATATGTTGTAGATATGAGTTAAGTTGATAAAGGCAAGGCGGTGATACATGAAATTAAAAACCAATTAAAACCTGACAAATATATTTAAAATTGTAAAAAGATAAAATGCTAAAACTAGTTAAAACTCTAAAACAGTAAGATAATGACATGATGACCAAAATGGAAAAGTACTACAGAAAACCTAAAATACAACTAAAACAAAGACCAATAAAAAAATTAATTTAACCAGGCACATACTCTTCAAAAATTGTGTTTTCGTCTGAATCCGAGCCACTGCCGTAAGACTCGGATTCCATAGCTTCTTGGACATAATGCTGCAGTTGTCTGGGATCTTTAAAATTTCTTTTGCATGGGCTGAGCGATGAATTTTGCAATCTTTTGACGACAGTCTTCCGCCGTGGGGTTGCTGGAGTTGGGGTTTTTATGGTTTCTGTTTGTTTTTTAATCATATGTGATTTTTGTAATGTTTTTGATTTTGTAGCAGTTTGGATCCCAGCCTTGGTTCCTTCTTTCTGAACACCAGTTTTCACTATTTGACTAGAGTTGGGTTGGACCGTGTTGGACTTAGGCGATATTTTTGTACAGGTTCCAGCTTTGATATTAGTTTGGGGATCAGATGATTTTTTGGATGGAGAATTTAATTTCTGTTCTCTTTTTTGTAAGTCAATTATTTTAACCGGTTCTGTGGAAGGTAGCCAGCGTTCTAATTTAGGGGTTCCAAACAGTTTAGTAGGGAGACAGACATCACGTGTTTCTTTAATTGGTGTGCTAGTTGATTGTGATTTAGTAGATCTATTAGGTGGATATGAGGAATCAGTTTGGGTGCTTACATGTCTTACAGATTTTGATTGGTTTTTAAGTAAGCTGGAGTAAGAAATTCCGACAGATGGGGTTCTGGTTTCTACAAGTTTGCGAGCTTCAGGATAAGACAAATTTTGAGTAATTTTAACTGTGATAATTTCTTTTTCTCTGTTCCAATTAGGACAAGTACGGGAATATGCAGTATGATCTCCCTTACAGTTTGCACAACGTTCGGTTTTTTCACAATCTTTATTGTCATGGCCCACTTCTGCACAACGTGCGCAGGTAAGAGATCCACGACATGTACCATTAGTATGGCCGTAACGTTGGCATTTAAAGCAACGGAGAGGGTTAGGAATGTAAGGTCTGACAGGACAATTCAGGTAAGCGGCTTTGATTCTAGTTGGTAAAGTAGGACTATTGAAAGTGAGAATGACATGCTTTGTAGGAAGGATTTGTCCATTCCGACGGATAGTGATACGACGTGCATCAAGGACATTTTGATCTTTTAAATTTTCTAAGAGTTCATCTTTTGTAGAGAATAATAGGTCTGGTTCAGAGATGACACCTCGGCTTGTATTTAGAGATTTATGTATTTGTACAGAAACGGAAAATGTGCCTATTGTAGAGCAATTAGTGAGAAACTGCGATTGTTTAGCTGTAGATACTTCTACTAATAAATCTCCTGATTGTAATTTTTTGAGAGTGTGGCCATCCCCTAAGACAGACTGGAACGTTTTTGCAATGAGAAATGGCGATGTTTTTCCAAAGGAACTATCAGAGTGGCTATCAGTGCGTTTAATTATGAAATATCGAGTGAAAGCAGAATTCTGTGACATTTGTTGCTCTCTACAAGAGAGAGAAGGAGGAAGTGAAGTATTTCCATCCATAGTAGATAAAATAAAATTCAGACCCCGGCCGCACCACCCACTCCCGAGCCCTACAAGGGGATGCACATTCGTGCACCAGTGCTAACCAGGGCCCATACGGTCACAAGACAACCCTATGTCAGTCTCCACCCTTAACGAGATGACTAGTAGTTGCTCGATCACTTGATCCCTAAAGCCAGTGACAAAAGTCAGCTGACCAGCCGATTGATGCACACGGGACCAATATGCACCTCCCGTCTACCTGAAGCAGAGGCCAAAGCAGTGTGTTGGTTTCCCTCAACTGCCAGGATCCCCCTTTCCAGGGACACGGGTCGCCACGAACGGCCAACACGTGGGTGATTTACAATTCTCCATGAGTCGATATACAGGATGATATCGGCCCATACAGAAATGCTCTCACCTCCGAAGAGGAAACCACAATGAGAGTGAAACAAAGATGAAAGGAAGACAAGAGGAGTAAGAGGAAAAGGAAAGGAGAAAGATCACTCAGGTGCCCCGGGTTTGTGAAGCCCGTGAATACCTAAAGAAGGTATCCCCCTGGGGGGTTAAAATGAATGAAAAAGCTCTTTTCTTACGTAAGCTTTATCAGATTGCAAGCCTCTGTCTTATGTCATCGTAACCTTATGTCGATTAGAATAACGCGACATATAATAATCTTGAATTTTACAAGCGAAAGCATTGTATAAAATATCATAGGTTGTCATTTATTTTATTAGTACTTTCCAATATAGTTGAAAGGTGTTTATGAACTCTGTTTGTCTGGCCGCTTTCTGTCTACCCTCTTACTCGCGTAAATATACTCGTATTTTCATGTAATTGATCTATGTTAATAATATATCCATCATGGCCTGTTAGGTATTGAATATAAAGGGCATTATATAGCATTAATAGCTTATAGCATTATATAGTTCATTTACAGAGGCATTCAATATAATTGTTCGCTGATATCGATGAAAAGTTATAAGATATTTAATGATGAAAATATAAAAAATATGTGACAGTATTTACTTTCAGAGGAAATATTCCTTAATCAACTTTTTAAATATGCTTGTGTATATAGTATGTCTACTAAAGTTTCATGCACCTTCATAACTTCGGAACAGTTGCTGTTATATTTATAGAAGTATTTTTAAGTATATTAAAGTAACTGTCAGGTTCTGAGACCACACCTGCTACAGATTGGAATTTCGGATATTTCTCTATCTTAATCTCTTGTGTATTGTATGGATGTGTACTAGAATTTTCAAGGTGACATCCTTTCTTTGTTGAAGGGAGAAGTGACAGGTAATCCTATGCAGGTGGTGTGTGAGAAAGAGCAGATTGCTGAGAGGCGTGTTCATCCGTCAGTGAGGTATGTGGATGATCAGCAGACAAGGAACATGTCACTAATCAAGAAAGGAATGTGCCCAATGAATGAGCTCCAAAGGGGGGTTTATATTGGGGAAAGCAGTGATTTGAGAAGAGCAAGTCTTATCTCAGATTAGTTCAGTTCGTACCTGGGGCTCGTACCTGGAGGTGTGTGTAGGACCGAGGTCCTGATAGAGTGTGCGCCGTATTGTAGAGCGTAAGTAGTGCGTTTGTGGAGAGCAAAAGACAGACGTCCTGGTGTTTAGTGCTCTGGGCCGAGAAGTGCAGGCCGAGTATACCTGTGTTGGGAGATTCGAGAGTGATCTCCAGTAAAGTGAATCTAACGTGCATTGAGTGTGAGGTGGAAGGTGTAATTGGAATAGTACACAGCCAACCTTTACTGTATTTAATTTAATGTTGAAAAGGATCACCTATATCCGAGTTGTAATTGTATATAATTGTAAATAACGTATTTAGTGTGTATCTATATTCTAAATAAACTGTTAATTCAGTTAATTGACAGCGTCAGTGTTCATTTACACAATCCTCACAGGGATTCTAGATGTCTAGGTCTATCACCTCCCTAGGTGACCAATATCACCTAGTAATATCGGTGGTGGCAGCTATAACTACCACGGTCTTTCTTCAAAGTTGTGTGGACTGAGAGGAACGTCCGACAGTAACCATACGCTATACTGAATGAAACGGCGTCACCTGGTGAAAGACTTCGGAATTAGCATTCCTTACTCAAAAATAGAAAGAAACAGGAAGAAAAAAGTGATATACAAAGCTCTAGAGCAGGGCTGTCCAACGCGGCGCCCGCGGGCGCCATGGCGCCCTTTGCAGACTTTTTTGGCGCCCTTTTCAAGGTTTTCTGTTATTATACTTTTTAGCCGTAAAATTTCATTATAAAGAATTTTTTCTTAAAAATCTTTCTTATTTTCATGAGAGACATTTTCAAAATCTGCGAAAACATATTAAAAGTCAGAAACATACTTTGAAAATTTAACATGCATATTTTGATGATTTCTGTTAATGTTTATAAAGTGCAATTAACATGGTTAAATTTGATAATAATCTGAAATAGCTATTTTTAATATTTAAGAAGTAAGATAAAAATAAATCTTTTTCCCTCTCCCCGCTCGCCCGTCCCTTTGAAGACGAATTTGCATATGCATCAAATTTCAGCATTTCTTTTTATCTTTCTGTTGTCACAATGGATTTGCTGTTTTATAGCAGGGATAAAAAAGCTATAAAAAAGCTCAATTTTTCCTTCCTGATTTTTGAAATTTTAGGCTTTTACTTTTCAGTTTACTTAGAAAAATTAATAAAACATTGCAAAATGATTTCCATTTATTAAAAGCACTTCCAGACTATCTCCCTGGAACCAGCTATATGGGCTATTTTACTTGTTTTTCTTTTCGCACTTTTTATAAAACACGCTTTCAAAATGAGTCAAAACGTATTTTAGTATCCTAAAAGAAACCTTTATTTTTATTTTTTGTTATTGTCCTGTTATAGGCATATTTAAAGTGTTTAGTACTTTACGCTAAAAACATTTTTGAGATAGACCTTAAGTAGAAAAATGTATAGTTTGAAATTTACTACATGCAATTTAAAAACCATGGGTGCCTTTTGTCTACTACCATAAGATTCATTTCCACATCATTAAGATGTGCATGTATACTAGTAAAACTGTGCAATAATATTGCCGCACGTTTTTTTTTTTTTTTTTTTTTTTTTGTTATATGTAAAATGGCGCTCTTCATTGAATACCAAAAGCTGAGTTGCGCCCTGTTTACGAAAAGGTTGGACAGCCCTGCTCTAGAGTGTCATTAATTTAGCACGAAAAGACATCTTGTGGATATTTATGCTAAGAATAGAACGGATAAAACGCGTATTCGTTTTTTCGCGATTTCCTACATTATGATGGGACAAAAAATCTCAGAAAAAACCCTTTATTTGATATGTTAAAACTTTTCCACGTCAGTTGCAATGATGCACATCTGTATACTTATTTGAATTTCATGTTGCACACGTTGAAGCACAGATGACACGTTCGCACCTGCGTCATGTTTGTGAAGGGGTCGGATATATCTGCTGTTTCAGGTATCCTCACCGGAAAAAGTTCGGTGGAGTCAGACCAGGCAAACGTGGAAGCCACTCTTCAAAACCGCCATAACCAATTATTTAGTTCTCGAATTCCTTGATGAGGTAATGCTTCACTTGGGAGTGAAGTAGTAACGTCATAAACGATAGATTGAAGGCATAGATTCTAAAGATTAAACAGTTCAAGTTCTCCACGAAATCGAGAATTACATTTTGTATGGTAAATATTGTGCGCCCGTTAACATGCCATTGTAAAATACTGAGGCGATCATCTTGTAATTCTAAATTGCACACCAAATGCTAATAAGAAACTGCATGTGATCTCGAAGGTCTGTAAAGCATCTAGGATTTTACGGAACATAGAAATGAGCGCTCTGCTTATTATAAATGCAAATCAGTGAAAAGCATACCTCATTTATCCACAGTATGCCTGCGAAGAATGTTGGCTGGACCTTTATATGGTTCGTGACGAAGTTGCAGCATGCATAAACATCTAATACAACTTTTGGAGATGTTAGTCAGTACGGAACGGATGAGCTCCTAAATCGCTTAGGATTTTCCAAACCTGACTTTTTGAGAAGCCAAAGCCACTTCGTTTACTGATTTTTCTTCTGTTGCATTTCAATATGGGAGAATGTACGCTACTATTTCATCCAGTTGAACTTGTCTGTCCTATCTTACTGATCTGCAACATCAAGCTCGACTAGTCACGCAATCTGTCACCCTCAAATGTTTTACAACAGTTACGATGGTTTGAAGAAAGGAATGCGGGCCTGCAGGGATACGTTGTCGAACAACCTTATTACTGATCGAACTTCGCATCCACATTCACAGTAAAATAAATCATCTCATAATACTCAGAATTTTAAAATTGCTCCATGACTTTTGAGCATAAACATATTACCTCAAGAAGGTATCTCTTTTATAGCTGTCTAAGGTGAAAAGCATGGCGTTTCTTGCGTATTTATATTCTGCAAAAATTTCGTACACCCAGCGGAAGTTGCGCTGAGTTGATAGGACACTAATTTGCTCGATCTACGTATTGTCGACTCTGTTTATAAATACAATCCCTTCAAAGATGCAACATTCAGAGTTTGAACCGCAGTTCAATTGAATAGAAATCGCAAACAATACCACTGTGCCACACTGCAGTGTTGTATTTTGTTCAAAAGTTAATCACTTCTCCTTCCATTCAAGTTTCGTGACGTCACAGTGCAGGAAATCACGAGAAAAAAAAATGCGCGTTTTAATATTCTCTTCTTCACATTAATGTCCATAAGGTATCTTTTCGTACTAAATCGATTGTTAGAACTTTGTAAATCACCTTTTTTTCCTTTCTCTTTCCGTTGATATAAAAATGCTAACTTCGTAGTTTTCCACAAGTTGGCGCCTTAGGCGACTTCATTTAGTAGCGCATGGTCACTTAACTATAATTAGGCACAATTATTATGAATACCGAAGTTAAGAGGGCGGCAAGGAACTTCAGTGACCATATTGCATATTTGTGTGTTTAAATAAGTAATTATCTTCTTAATTTAACTTGTTATCATTTTTTATCTTCACAAGACTAAGTGCATTTTTTTTAGAATAAATTGATTTGGATAGGGTATTTAACGTGGTATATTTTAGATTTTATGGTTATGTAGTTGTTTATCTAGCGGCTTTAAGCTGAAATGCTTCGGAAAAAAATTCACAACCTAATGTTATAAAGGTTTTTATCTTCCACCTTGTAAGAATAATGATTAAAACTTATTTAATTAATTAGCCAGGAACATTTTTTCGATCACGAAAATTATCATTTTACAAACCAGATATATCTACTAATATAAGGGGAAGGATTCAGGCTATTTCTCGATAACGTTGTAAATGTCAATCATTTTTCTCCATTTTCTCATCTAGATTGTTCAGGGATTATAAGGCAGGTAACTATTAATTTCGAACCGGTCCATTTCCTTCCAAAAGTTTCATCCCTCTGTCTGTAACAGAGTTTTTTGTCAGAAACTGTAAGCGTTCCAGATTTTGCATACTCACAATCCATAGTTCTCGCTGGCTGTTGGTGAAGTTTAGCGATTTGGCGAATAAGAAATAAAAAACAGTAGCCAAGTGAATCACAACGGATTTAGAGTGAAACACTGAAAAATCCATTTTTAACTTCTTATGTCCCTTTTTTAGTACGTTCTTAAAAATTATGTTTTTTTTTTTTTTTTTTTTTTTTTTTTTTTTTTTTGTTATTGCCTATAAGAAAGAAATTCCAGTTAATTTTTCTTTTGCTTTTTTAAACTTTGCTAAATTTTTAAGTTTTATTTGAATATTTTTTTTTTTTTGTTTTGTTTTGTTTTCAGAAAATTGGAAATTTTAAATTCTGCATAGATATACATTCTTGAGAAATTTCAACATTTTAAATTTCCTTTAAACAAATCTTCGTTTTTATTTTTTTTGCGGCAACTAAGTATTCCCTTCCGATAAAGAAACGTTTCACAAAAATGTTTACACTTTAAAAACGTATCATCACCGGGGGGGGGGGGGGGGGGTCGAGGAATGATAATGCATGATATCGAAATGGGGCTAGGGGATAAAAAATTACCAAAAAGTTGATAATGTTACATTTGCACAGTCTCTTAGAGAGTCAAATTGGGCCATATAATTAGAGGTATAATCAATAAATAATTCTGTGCATGCATGTGTGTTTTAATTACTTTTTTTTTTTTTTTTGATATTCTGATTTCGAATTTATAGGTAACTTTTCATAGATATTTCTTCCTTTTGCGAAATTTTTGGCAAGGTTAAAGTAACTCAATTCTTATCGAGAAGACTTTGGAATCTTGGAATCATGACGTGCTACTCAAAATCGAATTGCCCTATCGGATGACATTTGAGCACACGATAAAATTCCGTTTTCTTCCAATTTCTTCAAGAAAAAAGAAAGAAAAACAATCATTCTTCCTTGAAATATAATTCACTGAGGTCAACGATTTTGACTTAAATGTTTGACGTGCGCTAAAACGATTATCTTTTGGAAATTACGACCCGAGAAAATGTGATACACTATTGTCTATGAATGGATTTATTTATTCATTTTTATTAAACTGAGAAATTTCTCCAAACAATATTCCTTATGTAAATCAGAGATAGTTCGAAAGAGCATAAAAATTACTTACAATAAAATTATAACGTACATATTCGGTCACAAATATAGTAGTACGTGCAAATATTGTATACGCTACATTGACATTAATCAATGTATATATTACTAATATAGCCTCTCATCTTTTTAGCTTCATTTTGGGAATAACGGATTTTCAGCTTATTCTAATCACGATAATTTTCAGAATTTTGAAGCTGTGTTTTTGAGACTTCCATAAAAGTGTTCTCCACATTTAACTAACACATTGTGCAAATTATATTGTGATTGCGTTCACGCATGCGCAGTGAAATATTATTTAGCAAACTTATTTATTACCTATTATAACCTATTTATTAGAATTACAATTTTTATTATTTTTTAATTCTGATTCCAAGGTCTTATGTACAATGTTCTTTGTCATATTTTCTGAAAACAGCATTTCTTTATATTATATCTGTAAATTATAAGCAAAAAACTTGGCATAATTTGGGACTGTTTTTATAAAAACATTAATTTCTCTACGAATATCCATGTTATCCTCATAAAAATGAGCACAGTTTATTGCAATAAGTCACTTAATCACAATCTGCTGTTTGAACGATTTTACTATCTTAGTTTTGACAGGGTTATTCAAAATGTCTTCGTTATTTTACAATTTGTTGACGGTTTCCTATGAGATTTAGGAAAAAAGTTTTCACCGAAATGTATGACCTGCTCTATTTTGTTTACACACAGAGAATTCCAAAATAATTCCTAATTAAATTACTCTTAATTGAGTATTTTTTTTAGATATTTAACAAAACGTCTAAAATTGCAAGTATCCGATCATTAATGGCTATATAGTATAGATATGCATACGCAACATCAGAACACATACGCACATGACTGCATGTAGACACACTCTCACATGCATATACGCACACAAATAAAACAGATGAAAGGAAAGTCATTACAAACAAATAGGGTAACACCCTCAGTAATTGGCATGCACCAGTGATTGGCGCATTTTACAAACATGTCATAAAAAAAGATTTATATCTAGTCTTTTAAAAATTCAAGACCATATATCAGTTATATGCTCATTTACGTTAAAGATTATAACTTTGATTTATTTTACAAGATGACAATAGAGCCTAAGAAAGAGAAACATGTATGGCTTGTATCAAATTAGCCATTTTGTTGCAAATTCTTCTTTTTTGGCTTAAAAAAGACATGCTTTTCAATTCATTATTATCTGATTTATAATGTATTTTAAATTTTAATTGACGACAGTTTTGTTTAGTTAAAAAGGGTTACTTTAATTGTGTAAAAGTATTTTCTACACAAATATTTGGATTTTTGAATTAATGGTAGTTGCCAATTAATGGTGCTTCAATTTTGCTAGTTCCAAGTAATTGGCACCTATTCCAATTACAAGGAGTTCGCAAGGAATTTGAGACTAAACCATTTATTTTGGAAGTACTTTTAAAATTATAGGCTAATTTTGT
Source organism: Maratus speculifer (assembly GCA_964019185.1). Taxonomy (NCBI): domain Eukaryota; kingdom Metazoa; phylum Arthropoda; class Arachnida; order Araneae; family Salticidae; genus Maratus; species Maratus speculifer. Next base: position 30,281,475 of record OZ025295.1, read on the forward strand.
TTATAATTTGTTTTTATTTGAAAATATAAATTTTATCAGTAATTGGAAACCATTAAAGCTTCATATGACAATTACTGGGGACAGCTTGACAATTACTGGGTATTAATGTAAGTTAGTGATGGGCGATTTCGATTTTTTAAATCGATTTAATCGATACTACGGCCAACTCGATTTAATCGATACTTTAAAATTTTTAATCGATTTCTCTGAAGGTAACATAATTTTCATTTTCTTTCAAAAGTCGAAGATAAAATAGACGGATGTGCCAATTCCAAAATTTCAGTGTATTAGTTTCTAAGATAGAAGAATTAAAGAAACCTCAGACCCCCCCCCCCCCCTGCAAAATAGCGTTTTTTGTTGAGTGATGTACACCAAAAATTGATCAGGATCAATTTTTATTAAGTACCAGCTGAATCTGAATTTTGATGAAAATCTATGAAAGCGCGAGACACAGCTATTGCGAAATCATAAAAAAATGCAGCATATCAGCTCCACCTGTAGGGCAATTTACACCAAGAACTAAGTAACACTAATCTATGTCAGAGATTTACTGAATCTGAATTTTGATGAAAATTCGTTCTTGAGATAGCGCTATTGCGTTAATCATGAATAATGAAGTATAGCAGCGCCATCTCTTAAGCGATTTCCACCAAAATGTAATTAGCACAAATAATATCAAGGACTAATTGAATCTAAATTTTTATGAAAGTCCGTGCATTAGTTCTTGAGATAAAGCTAAAATGGAAACAGGGGCGTGCGAAAAGAGAACTGCGCCCGGTTCAGAGTTCCAATTCAGCCCCCCCCCCCCTATTAACTTATTCTTGTGATAGGCTAGAAGTGATGTTAGTAGTAAAAATTTAACGCCGCCTAAATCTCCGTGCTCGGAATGACCGCTTCCTTTCGCCCCTCCCCCCCTTTCTCAAGGCGCTGAGTGGAAATTGGGAAAAATTCAGTATAGCAGCGCCATCTGAGGAGCTATATACATCAAAATGCAAAAAACATCAATTCATGTCAAGGACTAACTGGATCTAAAATGTGATGCAAATCCGTTCATTCGTTATTCAGATATAACTGTTGCTCAAATCGCAAAAAATGCAGCATAGCAGCGCCACCTGTTAGGCTATATGCACCAAAAATTAATTAGATTCAGTTTATATCAAGGTCAAACTAAATCTAAAGTTTTGTGGAATTCCGTGCATTTGTTCTTGAGATAGAACGGTCAAAAATTTTTGTCGTATACAGACTCACAGAGTGACAGACACACACACAGACAGATATTTCTTAAAAACCATGAAATCCTGTTAAAGACCTTCTAAAATATATAAATCCATCAAAAACGGGAAGTCAAAATTTTTCACGAATCTAATACTCTCTTCTTGTAAAGTTACAAAAGAAAGTAAAAATGCAAAATCGATTCTGCCCGTAAGATCGGTCTTTAGATTCGATGTCAATCTTTAGATTAGATTCGATTTCGATTTTTTTTTTTTTTTTTTTTTTTTTTTTTTTTTTTTAGGCGAAATGAGTGTTGAATGCAGGTATTTTTCTGCGACTCCAGGTATTTTTCTGCGAGGAAGGCATCATGTTTTACAGCTCTGTAAGAGAGGGGGAATCGCAATTTGTGCATTAAAAAGCATAAAATCTCATAACTTCTGGGGGGGGGGGGTAATCCCCTGCGGGCCACCCCATTAATTCGGCACTAGGTTAAATCGTTATATTTTTGTTTAGAAGTCCAGTTATTTGAAGCATTAGTTTATTATGCTTTACTTTTCACGCTCATCTCTTCTAATCCCCCCCTTCCGCGTCAGTTTTAAACATATACTTTCTTAGCTCTATGGTTTTAACTTACAGGGCCGTTTGAAATATGCATACAGTTTTAAAAATGTCCAATTCTCGGTCTATTTTATTTTAGTTCCACATTTTAAATCCTTGACAAAAGATAAATAAAGGGTCGCCCTTCCGCCCGTTTGGGGTTCTGCGCTCTGCCGGGGGGGCATATTTTTTTTGTTTCTTCAAAAGAAACAAAAAAAATGTGAGGGGGGGGCTTGCACCCTCCCCCAATATACACCTTAAAATTTCGCTCATTTAATTTTCTACCATTTTTAACTTAAAAGTTTAAACTACATGGCACCCCCAGAACTGTGGACCCCTCCCTCCCTGTCGATCACTCACCTAATTTTGCTTATTATTAACCGACTTCAAAAAGGAGAGGAGGTTATCAATTCGACGCGTATGTATTTTTTTTTTTTTATGTATGTACACCGATTACTCCGAAACTATGCAGCCGATTAATTTGGTTTTGGTGTTAAATTAAAGAGCTTACTCTCGGATTGGTACCACATCCATTTCATAGAAATTGGTTCAGCAGTTTTTTAGTAATTAAGCAAAAACTATTAAAATTTGTGTTTTTTCGGTAATTAAAACTGTTGAATTAGTTCTTACGATTGAGTGAAGTCAGGATGGCCAAGTGGTTTAAAGCGGCTGATTTAAGCTCTGGTTCTCGAAAGTGACAATGGGTTCGAACCCCACTCCTGACATACGTGTGTACAATAATTTTCCGTATTATAATTTTTACATATATATTTTACAAATTAAATACTAATTATGCTATTAAGAATATTTTGTATTTAACCGTTAGCACAGAGTATCAGAGATCTTTTATCAACTCAATACTTTATCAGTGAAAGAGTGCTAAAATAATTGACTTGCAAAAAGTAACATGACATTGAATAAGATTTTTTTTATGTATGTTCACCGATTACTCCGAAACTATGCAGCCGATTAATTTGGTTTTGGTGTTAAATTAAAGAGCTTACTCTCGGATTGGTACCACATCCATTTCATAGAAATTGGTTCAGTAGTTTTTTAGTAATTAAGCAAAAACTATTAAAATTAGTGTTTTTTCGCTAATTAAAACTGTTGAATTAGTTCCTACAATTGAGTGAAGTCAGGATGGCCGAGCGGTTTAAAGCGCCTGATTTAAGCTCTGGCTCTCGAAAGTGACAATGGGTTCGAACCCCACTCCTGACATACGTGTGTACAATAATTTTCCGTATTATAAATTTTACAAATTAAATACTAATTATGCTATTAAGAATATTTTGTATTTAACCGTTAGCACAGAGTATCAGAGATCTTTTATCAACTCAATACTTTATCAGTGAAAGAGTGCTAAAATAATTGACTTGCAAAAAGTAACATGACATTGAATAAGTTTTCGAACCTATTCCGTATTATAATTTTTACATATATATTTTAAAAATTAAATATTAATTATGCTATTAAGAATATTTTAACCGACTTCAAGAAGGAGAGGAGGTTATCAATTCATCGCATATGTATTTTTTTAATGTATGTTCACCGATTACGCCGAAACTATCCAGCTGATTAATTTGGTTTTAATGTTAAATTAAAGAACTTACTCTCCGATTGGTACCACTTCCATTTCATAGAAATTGGTTCAGTAATTTTTTAGTAAACGGGCAAAAACTATTAAAATTAGTGATTTTTCGCTAATTAAAACTGTTGAATGATTTCCTACCATGGAGTGATGTCAGGATAGCCGAGCGGTCTAAGGCCCCAGATTTAAGATCTGGTTCTCGAAAGAGAGCATGGGTTCGAACCCCACTTCCGACATACATGTGTACAACAACCTATTCCGTATTATAATTTTTACACATATATTTTGCAAATTAAATACTAATTATGCTATTAAGAATATTTTGTATTTAACCGTTAGCACAGAATATCAGAGATATTTTACCAACTCAATACTTTATCAGTGAAAGAGTGCTAAAATAATAGACTTGCGAAAAGTAATATGACGTTGAATAAGTTCACCAAATAGATTGTAGTCAAGATAGCCGAGCGGTCTAAGGCGCCTGATTTAAGCTCTGGTTCTCGAAAGAGAGCAGAGGTTCGCTCCATATATGCAAAAGCCTTTTCCGTATTATTCTTTTTACACATATATTTTACAAATTAAATACTAATTATGCTATTAAGAATATTTTGTTTTTAAACGTTAGCACAGAGTATCAGAGATCTTTTACCAACTCAGTACTTTATCAGTGAAAGTGTGCTAAAATAATAGACTTTCGAAAAATAACATGACCTTGAATAAGTTCTCTGAGTGGATTGCAACCAGGATAGCCGAGCGATCTAATGCGCGTAATTTAAGCTCTGGTTCTCGAAAGAGAACGTGGGTCCGAACCCCACTCCTGACATACATATATGCAAAAGCCTTTTCCGTATTATTCTTTTTACACATATATTTTACAAATTAAATACTAATTTTGCTATTAAGAATATTTTGTTTTTAAACGTTAGCACAGAGTATCAGAGATCTTTTACCAACTCAGTACTCTATCAGTGAAAGTATGCTAAAATAATAGACTTTCGAAAAGTAATATGGCGTTTTCACCGTTTCGATTGCAGTTAGGGTAGCCGAGCGGCCTAAGGCGACCGATTTAATCTCTGGTTCTCGAAAGAGATCGTGGGTTCGAACCCCATTCCTGACATCCATGTGTAACATACAGTATTTTTCCGTATTATAATTTCTTTAACTGACTTAAAAAACGAGAGAAGGTTATCATCAATTCGACCGCGTACGTACTTTTTTTTTTTATATATGTTCACCGATTACACCGCAACTATCCAACCGATTAAACTAAGTATTACGGTATAAATAACTAAAAAGTAAGAAATAAAATAAACTTTTTCAAAAAAAAATATAACCGACTTCAATCAACGCTCTAAAAAGAGTTAAATAATTATTTAAAGTACCCTAATGATGAATTGTTATCTAATAACCACACATCAGATATCATGTACCGACAAAAAAAATGGTTATAAGTTTAATACATAGAACTTAATATCCAGCAAACATGGTTTTTCGACAGAATATTTTTTACAAGAGATTAATTTACATATTTTTGATTTAATTTATGAATATATACATATAAAAAGTAATGAATTACTTTTTGAAGTTGGTGCCAAACTATTGTAAGTATAGTAAAAATTGTGGTTATATTATGCCTAATACCATAAATAAAATGGTAAAACTCATTATTGATTGTGATCGTTTGGCACCAACTTCAAAAAGTAATTCATTACTTTTTATATGTATATATTCATAAATTAAATCAAAAATATGTAAATTAATCTCTTGTAAAAAATATTCTGTCGAAAAACCATGTTTGCTGGATATTAAGTTCTATGTATTAAACTTATAACCATTTTTTTTGTCGGTACATGATATCTGATGTGTGGTTATTAGATAACAATTCATCATTAGGGTATTTTAAATAATTATTTAACTCTTTTTAGAGCGTTGATTGAAGTCGGTTATATTTTTTTTTTTTGAAAAAGTTTATTTTATTTCTTCACTTCATTTCAATCTTTAAAAGACTATAACTTTGCTTCTATAGGAGTTACAGTGATGAGAAAAATTCTAGTATAGCTAACCATTTCTCGCCGTTCTTTTTGCTATTCCAGTTTCCCGGTTTTCCCTATAGGACCTTTTTTTTTGGGGGGGGGGGGGTAGAGGGTTTTTTTCTCATTTCTTAATACAATATGTCTATTGAAAGCTTATGTTTCATACATTACAAATCTAGCATAAAAATTTTTCTCCCATCATTTCAGATCACGTTACGGACCCATAATGTGTTAAAATTTTAATTTTCCAAATTTCTTAAAAAAAAAAAAAAAACATCGATACATATTAGCGAAATTGGGGTTCGAACCCGCAATCGTTTGATTGCACACGTAATCCCTAAGCTTATTGGCCACCGAGTACTCAGCAGCGCTATTATTTCTTTGATTGTCATCTTTAAATTCGTAATATCTTTTGATAGGAATGTCCGATTTGAATAATTCAAAAAGTAACCTACAGATATTGTAACAGGCATTAATACAAAATGATTTATTTGGATAAGGATTAAGGTATCGATAGTATGGTTTAATTTTGGTTGGTGTATTTATCGCGTTTTAAAATGTAAGAAAGTAGTTATAGTAAGTTAACTACAATAGCTGGATATAAGGTATCGCGCGGTTTTTTAATAGATATTAATATGTTCTTTAATATTATAGAACCTTTTTTTATTCATTTAAAAATATTTCCTGGCGATTCAAAATTATATATCCTAACGATTCAAAAAATACACACGTAATTGTTCAAGGTTTCAATTCTATCGGCACTCTCAGAGTGCCACTATGTTTTTTTTCATGTTCGCCCATCCTACCGCCCCCCCCCCTTCCTCACCAATCTTAACGGTTCGTTCAAATTATGACTGCGATTTTGAAAAAGTCTAATCCTCGTTCTATTTTGTTATAAATCCATATTTTGAAACCTTAACAAAAGATACATTTGGGCCTGAGTCGCCCTTCTGTCCGTTTGGGATTTACCTTGCCCCCCCTAGGTGGGGGGCATATTTTTTGTTTCTTCCACACCATCTCATGTAACATATCGTTATAAAGCTTTTATCTCCTCTTTTTTCTGTTACTACCCCTCTCTCCACCTAGTTACATGCTCTTGGCACTTTTTATAGTTCCAAAGAGTGCATGTTCCCCGCGGGCCACCCCATGAATTCAACACTAAGTTAAACACTATATTTTTGTTTAGAAGCTCAGTTATTTGGGTTATTAGGTAATTATGTTTTTTTTTTTCAAGTTCGTCCGTTCTAATCCCTCGCCCTCCACCCCCCCCCTTCCTCGCCAATCTTTACTAAATGGGCCGTTCAAAGTATGCATGCAATTTTTAAAATGTCCAATTCTCGTTGTATTTTATTGCAAATCCTCATTTTGAAACTTCGGCAAAAGATACATTTGGGCTATGGTCGCCTTTCCGTCAAGAGTGGGGTTTTCCTGCCCCCTTGGGAATGGGGCAAATTTTGTGTTCTTCCAAACTATCTCGTGAAACATTTGGTTTGCATTAGAAAAAAAAATTGTCTATACTCCTTGTTCCTTATCCTAGTTACACGCTCTTGGCACTCTTTATACTCGGTTTAATGCCAAGTTACTCAATGTTGTTATTAGTTGAGTTATGTCTCTCAAATTTGTCAAAGTTTTTGTGTAAGTGACAACCATAAGTGACGATCATTTTAAAATTTAAAATTCTTATTATCCGACTCTAAAATCTGCAATAGCCTATATCTATGCCTCCCTAAATGGGGATTGGGGGGGGGGGGGAGAGGCGGTCATTACGGTCCTGCTGATTGTCTAAGTTTTGGAATTAGTAATTTGGATCTTCTCTGTGTGAACCTGAATATCGAAATATCGATTTTAGTATCGATTCTAGAACTGAGAAATGAATTCTTATTATAACCGATGTTGTTTTATACGATATCGATTTTAATCGATTCTCAAAATTTCCAGAATCGCCCATCACTAATGTAAGTATATTGTATTGTTTTAAAGTGCTCACATTTCAGACTAATATGCTGATTTCTTACTCTCAAAAACCTGAAATATGGCATCTTCTTCTACAGTAAACTAATTTAAAGCGATTAAACCCAATGCAAAATGTAAAGGTTTTGCCAATTACTGGATCACAAGGTGTCATGCATTGCTGCTCTAGGTGCCAATTACTGGTGATTTCAGCAACTTTTAATAAATATATTTTTATAAAAATACTTTTTCAATTTTTTTTTGCTTTTAGTGGGCAAAATAGATGGACAGATATGCATTCTTTGATTTAAAAATATTTCCAAGTAAAGAGCTTATTTCTTTGTAATGAAAATTTAAGTAAGTTTAACGACAAATTCTTAATGTGCCAATTACTGGGGATGTTACTCTAGACCAGAATGATTTGTTTCCATGAGCATACACAGATTGGTAAAGTGGAAATCTTCTCGCTTTCTCTAAACATTAATTAACATTAATTAACATTACTATTAACATTTGTTAATAAATTTCTATAATTTAAAATACTAACGTAAGAGACATGGCCACTTGTAAGAAGAAATTTAGGGAGGGACCATATTTTTCAATAGATGTACTTTTGATCCACAGCCTAGTCCAGAAGGCAGAATTTCTCCGAAGAAAAACAAATAAGATTTGCTTTATCTTACTACTTAATTATTCTAATACCACTTGGGAGAAATACATTTTCTCATTCTTATTAAGTAACTAGAAATAATGAAAAAAAATTTAATTAAATTTTAAAACCTCGGGGGGAGGGGTATCGGCATCTCCTTGGATCTCCACCATTTTTGGCGCCTATATTGAATTTTCCAACTACAGGTACTCACTTCCCTTTACATTCTCCATAACAAAAAATCCTTCCTATGTCGACGATTGCTTCCTTATGAATAAATAAAATTTTAACTTTAAGTTAAAGTCTGTTGAGTAACTCTCACTGACATTACTCGAAATTTCATCTCAAGCTTTTGTTACGATTTCTTTCAGGATCCAAAACACAAGAAAAAAACAGATGAAAGGAAAGCCGCTCGTCATTCCGAACAAAAAGACCTCTGACAACACTTGGCGAAAATGAAGGTCGAGTAATAAAAACCCACTGAAACTTGGAAGAAAAGAAAAACACAACATATGTTGAAAGGATGAAAAAAAGGAATATTTCTTATTGCAAGAACAATGACAGTTGAGAAACACATTCCTTGTGTAACAAATGTATAAAAAAACAAACAGAAAAATTGCAAATAAAGATTTCTCTCCTATTCAGCATGTTGCCACCAATTTTATGAAGTAACATTACATAATTTTTTTTATAATGCAATTACGGATTAATTTTAAAAAGTATGAGCACGATACTTACATTTGCAGACAGAATTATAAAAGTGATTCGCAATATAACAGCATTTTTCTTTTTCTAAAATTAAAATATGAATTATATTTTAAGTTAAAACTGTTTGTATGTCTTATAACGTCATTTCTCGAAGTATCGCATTCGTAAACTCGGTTAAAAATGACATCTTCGACACTAATTTCTAAAGTAATGCTTTGCTTTTATCGAAAAACTAGCGGCCTTCGCCCGCTACGCTGGTCGGTTTATCTAAAGAAATCTTGAAGAAGTAGTTAGATAAGGTTCAGACATACATTAAAAAAAAAAAAAAGCAAGTCGATCATTCAAAAAACGTTGGGAAATATCAAATATTTACTGTAATTTTTTAAGAAAAACAAAGTTTCGAAAAAAAAAATTAAATCGAAAAAAAAATTACACTGACATATTAATGCAAGGAAATTTTCCCAGAGAGAAAATTCGCCTTGAATACAATATTTCAAATTCTTTTAATTGCTTATAGGCGTTAATGCCAACATAGTGAAAAAAAATTCCATGCTGGGAATCGAACCCGGGCCATCAGCATGGCGCACTGACGTTCTACCGACTAAACCACATGGAACGACAGCCAGCTTGAAACTTTCTCATACTTAAGTAGACTGGCGAAAACATAACGATAGCGCGTTTTAAAATCGCACAGTGACATCTATTGGATTTTATATGTACTAAAAAACGTTATGTACTAAAAAACGTGAGCAGCGCACCTAATAGTTTCTTTTGTTTCTTTTTGTTACTTTTTTGTCTGTTGTCCGATTTTGATGAAACAAAGCCTATACACTGCCCGGGAGTGTGCATTCTTCATTAGTGAAAACCGCATAAAAATCCATTTAGTAGTTACGAAGATAACCTCGAACAAACAGACAGACAGACAGACAAAAAATTCAAAAAAATTTTTTTTGTGTTTCATTGGTTTTCTTTTATCGCCCTGACTCCATTTTTGTCAATTATCTTCAATGTACAGACACACCGGGTCCTACTGTTTTATTATATGTATAGATGAAAAAAAAATATTTGATTGCAGTTTTTTAATAACAGCATCTGGTTAATTCATGCATTTACGAATAGATATCAATTCAGGCATATGCCAGAGAGAGAGGGAGAAAAAAAAATGTTAGTTAAATTTTAAAATCTAGGAGTTGGGCATCAGCATTTCCTCGGATCTCCTCCATTTTCAGCGCCTATACTGAATTTTTCAACTATGGGTGCTCCCTTCCCTAACAAAAATCCTTCCAACGCCAATGATTGCATTCTTATGAATAAAGTTTTAGCTTTAACCCCTTGAAGGGCGGTGGTACAAAATATATACCACTTAATTTTAATTGAGAAACGTCACATCGACACCATAATTTTGAAATTAAAATTTTAATTTCGTCAAGTACGTGAAGAAAATCTTTTATCTATTTTAAAATAACTTTGATTTTAAATCCTGGTGTCAATTGATGATTTCAGCATTTTAAGAGTAGAAGTGCTTTGCCCCTCAAAGGGTTAAGTTAAAGCTTGTTGAGTAACTCTCGCTGACATTACTCGAAATTTCATCTCAAGCTTTTGTTACGATTTCTTTCAGGATCCAAAACACAAGAAAAAACAGATGAAAGGAAAGCCGCTCGTCATTCCAAACAAAAAGACCTCTGACAACACTTGGCGGAAATGAAGGTCGGGTAATAAAAACCCACTGAAACTTGGAAGAAAAGAAAAACACAACACATGTTGAAAGGGTGAAAAAGAAGAAATATTTCTTATTGAAAGAACAATGACAGTTGAGAAACAAACACATTTCTTGTGTAACAGATGAATAAATAAAAAAAAAAAAAAAAAAAAAAAAAACAAGAAATTCCAAATAAAGATTTTTTTCCTATTCAGCTTTTTTTTATTTATTTATTGAAAATTTGAAGTAAAACTTTCTTAAGGATGGCCTCAAGTTAATATATTTCCCCCGCAAATCTTTCGCACACACTGTAAAAAAAGTATGTAACGTTACTCCAAAAAAATTGATGACAACCTTGCTGCCACCATTTTATTGAGTGACTTAACCCTTATAATTGGTGTAACGTTACACTAACATGCAATATTACACCAGTTATATCAATTTAAATTACATCATTATATAAGATAAATTACATCATAAAATTGGAAGCAATACACTGTTAAAAAAATTCTGAAATTCACGAACATTTTTTTCCAGAATTTCACAGAAAAACTCCCTTTTAACAACTAAAGGGTATTTTCCGTTACAAATCACAAAGTCCCACCATATTTCCTGAAAAAAACGAAACGGATGGAAATAAAAACAAAAAACGGAGGCACTCCGTTGCGTGGGGAGCTCCATGGCCGAGTGGTCAAGGCACCACACCGCTAATCGCCTGCGAGCGCAGATTGTGGGTTCGAGTCCCATTGGCGCCATGGAATAACGAAACATAAAAATTCCTTTTAAATTACATTTTTTCTGTTTATTTTTCTCTTTTTTTCTTATTAAAAATCTTTTAATTTATTAGCCGAAAAATAAATAAATAGTGTACGACAAAAATCAACGACAAATTTCAAAAAAAAAAAAAAAAAAAAAAAAAAGTCTATATATATCTATATATATTGTAAAAAAAAAAAATTGTTAATAAAAAAAATTTATTAAAAAAACAGTGGTTTCAAACAGTGATTTTTTTTAATTTAAACTATTTAAAAAACTAAAAATGATTTTAAAAAATAATAAGTATTGTGCATCAGTCTAAAATAATCCGTTTACAAACATTCTAAGGAATATATTTGAAAGGAAATCTTTAAAAAGCACAACAGATTTTCCCACTAACTCATAAAAGACATACTTTGGACAGCTTAGCATCAGCAACGTTGGCTCAGTTCGTAAGAATTTGTTCCGCAAGCGGAAGGTCCCGAGTTCGGTCCTGGGGATGGCGTGAACTAAATTATCCAAGATAACAATTAAGTAAAATTACATAGCAGATTAATATCCCTCGGTGATTTCGAATTCTTTGAAGATTAATCGGTAAATCATTTTTAAAAATTACATTAAATTATTACTATTATAAATCAAACTTTGTAACGGAAAGTTACTGATTCTTACACCAGAGTTTTCCCTTCTTGTATTTCCCACAACGGAAAATCTACTAACGGAACGGTAAAAGTTCGGCTACATTGCTGCCGGTAGTTTCACCTGGAATTCACAGATTTATTTTTAACAGTGTATGTTGCCACCAATTTTATGAAATAATGTTACATAGTTTTTTTTTTTAAATACAATTACGGATTCATCTTTAAAAGTAACAGCATGACACTTATATTTACAGATATGGCTATATAAAAGTGATTCGGAATATATAACAGTATTTTTCTTTTTCTAAACAATGAATTACATCTTAAGTTAAAGCAGATTGTAGGTCTCATAACGACATTTTGCAAAATATCGCGTTCGCAAACTCGGTTAAAAATGTCATCTTCGAGAGTAATTTCTAGAGTAATGTTGTGCTTTTATGAAAAAGAGAAATAAATAAATAAATAAATACAATAAGCAAGTCTTTTTTCCAATATCTCGCAATCAAATCACACATTTTTTCTCTTTAGATATATAAAAAAATAACAAAATTGTAATTTAACAAATTACAACGACTATTTCGAAAATGGTATTTTCAAAGAAATTCTATATTTATATCATATATATTATAAATCAGAAGTTCTGAAACTTCCAAACGAGTGTTTTCAAAAACTACACTGTTAAAAAGAAATCTGTGAATTCCAGGTGAAACTACCGGCAGCAATGTAGCCGAACTTTTACCGTTCCGTTAGTAGATTTTCCGTTGTGGGAAATACAAGAAGGGAAAACTCTGGTGTAAGAATCAGTAACTTTCCGTTACAAAGTTTGATTTATAATAGTAATAATTTAATGTAATTTTTAAAAATGATTTACCGATTAATCTTCAAAGAATTCGAAATCACCGAGGGATATTAATCTGCTATGTAATTTTACTTAATTGTTATCTTGGATAATTTAGTTCACGCCATCCCCAGGACCGAACTCGGGACCTTCCGCTTGCGGAACAAATTCTTACGAACTGAGCCAACGTTGCTGATGCTAAGCTGTCCAAAGTATGTCTTTTATGAGTTAGTGGGAAAATCTGTTGTGCTTTTTAAAGATTTCCTTTCAAATATATTCCTTAGAATGTTTGTAAACGGATTATTTTAGACTGATGCACAATACTTATTATTTTTTAAAATCAATTTTAGTTTTTTAAATAGTTTAAATTAAAAAAAATCACTGTTTGAAACCACTGTTTTTTTAATAAATTTTTTTTATTAACAATTTTTTTTTTTTACAATATATATAGATATATATAGACTTTTTTTTTTTTTTTTTTTTTTTTTTTTTTTTTTTTTTTTTTTTTTTGAAATTTGTCGTTGATTTTTGTCGTACACTATTTATTTATTTTTCGGCTAATAAATTAAAAGATTTTTAATAAGAAAAAAAGAGAAAAATAAACAGAAAAAATGTAATTTGAAAGGAATTTTTATGTTTCGTTATTCCATGGCGCCAATGGGACTCGAACCCACAATCTGCGCTCGCAGGCGATTAGCGGTGTGGTGCCTTGACCACTCGGCCATGGAGCTTTTCCACGCAACGGAGTGCCTCCGTTTTTTGTTTTTATTTCCATCCGTTTCGTTTTTTTCAGGAAATATGGTGGGACTTTGTGATTTGTAACGGAAAATACACTTTAGTTGTTAAAAGGGAGTTTTTCTGTGAATTTCTGGAAAAAAATGTTCGTGAATTTCAGAATTTTTTTAACAGTGTACCCGATGGATCTTTTTGCAGATTATATCATTCGATAGGAAATGTATATTAAAATTCCTGTTTTGTGCACCACTGAGCAATGTGTTATTATTAGTTAAATTCAATTCATTATAATTAATTCGAATGATAAATCACAAATTGTTTAGCTACATCCTGCAATTAAATCAATAAATTAAAATAATTGGAAGTTGATGTTCGCAATTAAATCAATACCTTTTTAATACTTTTAAACCTTTATCATTATTTAAATTGTTGTGTGAAAAAAGGTCTGCTCCTATAGTGCACAAAATTTTAAATTCTAGTTTTTTTATTTTAAAATTTCTGCCATATTTTTTACATTATTTCATTCTAATTGTTTAATAACAATGTCGTTCTAATAATATTATTTTAAAATAACAATTCAACATATTTGAATAAATTATTTAAATTCCTCTCTCCCATAAAATTGAACACAAACCATTTTTTGTCATTTTGCACTCAGTATTTGTAAGCTTCAATGGCAATAAAATAATGAACAGTCGTTTCAGACAATGCACCATTCAAAATTTTCTCTTGTACCCCCTCCCCCCTCCACTACACTTTTTTTTTAATTTATTTATTTATTTATTTATTTTTTTTTTTTACCATTTAAAATTGAACATTGTTTTGCAGAAAATATTAGATAAAATTGTGTCAAAAATGCTCTATATCCCTTCTTTATCCATAACAGTGCATAAAGTGCACTGTTTTGCACTGTCTGTTGATTTTAAAATAACAAATTAAAAGTTTACCATACAAAAAAGGTTAAAAAAAAATAAAACCAGGGTAAAAGTTTTACGCACATACTTTCGTATTTTTTATTTGTTTGCTTTTTAATTCTTTACATTTTAAGAAATTTTCTGTTGTATTTATTACTTTTGATGTAACTATAAACAGCCAATTATTCAAATTTTGTTCCTCCTACTTCCTAAAAAAACTTGTTTTTTTCATTCCCACAAAATGTTAAATAATCGAAGCTTTTAATTTTTCTATTTGTCAAGTTACTTAAATTGATAAATTATTTAAATCTAGAATCCCTCATTATCATATACAGTTAAAAAAAAATCCCTAATATTTTATTTGTTACTTTGATGCGACTTTTTATTCGCAAATTTGAGGTATTTCTGTAGACGATCGGTGTTGCTAAGATCCGAGAATATTTTCTTAAAATGCTCGGCCTCATCATTTGAGCAAATATTAGTATGTAAAACAATTTGCTTTGAAGACGATTTCTTCTCAACTAAAACACAATATCCAAAATATTCTTTTAATTTAGGTAAGATTTTGATTCTAAAATACGATAGATCGTCTGCCGCCATTTCGGAATTGAAAATCAAAACAAAACGACGATTGGCGTTTGGCGATGCATCTAGTTGAACGTTCTCGCTTTCGCCAACTCGCCAAGGCTGGTGCTCAAAACGTGATTCTTTCCGAAAATGCTTGTCGGACTGAAACTTTATTTATATCTTAATTTTTGTAAAAATTATTAGTGATCTTGTAAATTTGTTTAACGAAATTTTTTAAACATCTAATTTGGTTTAATAACTTACAGAGAAATGTTTTTTAAAGTTGACTTATTACTCTCTTACGGGTTATTTCGATTAAAATTGCTTATTTTCCGATATTTTTTTTATTTTTACTCTCAAATGCATCAAACTGGCAAATTGTTTTATTTAGAAAGTTCATAAGGTGTCTTGATTATCAATTTTTTGATAAATGCAGAAAATGTTGCAAAAAATACAATCAAAATTGACTTTTTGAACCAATTTTTCCGAAGCGGGGGATCTGGGGAAAAAAAAAAGAGTCATATTGAGAAACTAATTGTTCATAAATCAAATTCTAATGAATTGAGAAAACAAATGAATTGACAAAATGACATCGCACGGCACCTTATACATCTCTTCAAGAATCACCTCAGCATGTTTCTACAGTTAAAAATGAGTCTGAAATTGCATCAGAAAATTTTGAGCTGAGAAGGTGGAAAAGCATTTTTTCAAATACATCCTTAAAATCTCACCCTCAAAATAACTCAAGTTGAGTCGAAATCTACTCATCTCATGATTTGAAAGTCTGCTTCTCGTAGAGAATTGAAACAACTCCAGTGAACGAGTTGTCTTTACGCATTTTAAATCAAGATGAGTAACATAAATAAGCAGTTTAAATCAAGATGAGTAAAATGTTTTAAAAACAACCCATTCACGATCATATAAATTCTTGAGAAGCCAAATCCACTCTTTTATTTTAAGAGTGTACCTTTGCAGACATATAAAATTATGATTTTTAGCTCACAGGCTATCATAGCCTGAGAGTTTATGTGCCCGTCCGTTCTGTATGTATGTTCGTACGTTCGTACGTACGTTCATGCGTAACGTGATAACTCATGATAAAAATATCGGATCCACTTGAAATTTTGTATATAAGTATATCCTGATAAGGCGCTTCCCTGATTAGTTTTTGGAGTTCATTCGATATGTATAAGAGGGGGAACGGGGGGCTCATGCCCCTCCCCTTAATTGATATAAACGAGATTTCCATGCAGAATTAACAATTTTCGTTCAAAATTTAGATATAGGATCATTCTGATGAGGCGATTCCGTATCTGTTATTAGGTGTTCATTGAATAAGTATAAACAGGGGGAACGGGGGGCTCATGCCCCTCCCCTTAATCGATATAAACGAGATTTTCATGCAGAATTAACAATTTTCGTTCAAAATTTAGATATAGGATCATTCTGATGAGGCGATACCGTGGCTGTTATTAAGTGTTCATTGAATAAATATAAACAGGGGGAACGGGGGGCTCATGCCCCTCCCCTTAATTGATATAAACGGGATTTTCATGCAGAATTAACAGTTTTCGTTCAAAATTTAGATATAGGATCATTCTGATGAGGCGAGTCCGTGGCTGTTATTAGGTGTTCATTGAATAAGTATAAACAGGGGGGACGGGGGTTCTAATGCCCCTCCCCTTAACTTGTATAAATGGATTTTTCAATCAGAATTGTGAGATTTCGTTTAAATCTCTGAATAGTTTTGGAAGTTTAATGGTTAAGTATAAAAGAGGGGAATAACTCCTCTTAAATTAAATAAATGCTAAATGGGTTTTTATTAAGAATTATCCGATTTGCTCTGAATTTTGGATATAGATTTTTTAATATGATAAAGCATGTACTTGATAGTTTAGGAGGGTCAATGATTGAGTATAAAAAAGGAGAAAGGGGAGAGCTGTTTTCCCTTCTTATTTTTTTTTTTTTTTTTTCAACGGAATTAACGAAAATACAAGGCTGTAATGTACAATTAGTATGCGTAGCCTGTGAGCTCAATGCCATCAGTTTAACTGGGCAATATTCTTTTTATTTTTTTTTAGCATTGTTTTCTTTCATTCTAAATAACATTAATTTTCTTACTGAATCTTCATTTGAATGTAATAATCTATATGCTAATTATTTAACAAGAGTTTATGTATGAAATTGTTTAAGTGGTTATTAGTATTATTGTCATTTCGTAATCGCACAAATTACAGACATATATTCTGAAGATAAAATCTATGCAAAATTAATTGCGCATTTTAAAGGATTTTAATTTTGAGATAACATTGCTTCAGAAAAACAGGTTTGTGTAGTATAAGTTAAGTTAGGCGGGGCAGGTCTGGTCAGAGCCGAAAATTTAGATTTCACAACGGGATCAGGAAAAAACTTTCATCTTTTTATTGCCGGGCCAATAAAGCTTTTGTATTGATCAGACTGAGTTCGGGCCTGCAAATTTCGGAGTGTGTAATTGTTTGTTGCAAACACGCCTGTTTTAAATTAATTAACAATTATTTCGAACTCAATCAGTTCTCAAATGAAATTTATGTAATATTACTTTTAAAAAGTATTATGGCAATAGTTTCTTTTCAGCAGAAACGCAACACTCTTTATAAATAATCTATATTCAATTAGGTTATTCATTACTTTAATTTTATTTAGTCAAAAACTACTTTGAAAATGTAATCGTATAAGGAGTTGCGTTGCAGTAAAGAAGAAGAAGAAGAAGAAGAAGAAGAAGAAGAAAAGTTATAGGATAGACGGATAGACAGAAGTATACCTAAGTGAAAAGTGCTACACCTATAAAGTATATATGGAGTTTTTAAAAAATTTTAGTAGGCACAGAAGTGTGCCATCGGTATACACTGTTAAAAATTTCTGTAAAAATAGAGAAAAAAAAGCGAGACTTTATGTAAATTTACACCAGTTCTCGGTTAAATGATTTCGACTGAGTTTCTCGGTCTTCATTTTAAGTTTATTTCCCTTTTCATAATACAGTAAAAAATATTTATTATAGTAATTAATTTTAATGCAGTAAAAATAATTTTATATATAAAAAAAATATTTTCATATATTTAAGTGTATTCCAAAATAAAGGCTAGATGAAGAATGCTGCAGTAATATATTTCAATATCGGAGAAGTTTTTATTTCCATAGCAACAAAATTGAATCGCCACAGCTTAATTGGACTTAGTTTTGAGATTGAAACAAATGTAATTAATTTAATTTTCTTTTAATTCATAAAATTTCATAGTTAACCTTCACTATAAATATACGTATCACAAAACTATAGTTATAACAAACAATAACCGACAAAACTAAAGTTATTTAAATAAATAATTTAAAAATAGTTTAACATGAAACATTTTTATCTCATAAAGTATTTGACAAAAATATTTATCTTTTGAAATTTTGTTTCGTCGCCAACCGGTAACAAATTACCAAGTAAACGAAATGTTCACTATTTTTTTACGAACTTTTAACGGAGTTCCGCCGAAATTTTTTTATAAACATGTATATTCACATGAGAAGAATATTCTGTAATTTTTTTTTTTTTTTTTTTTTCAGAATTTCCTGAGTATGCCCGTATGGAGACCTCCCTTGTTAGAATAATTTAAATAGGGAAAAATAATCTCAACAGATTTAGTGGGATTTTTCCCCCGCTGAATCATAAAAGACATGCTTTCCTTTGAGCTCAATATCAGCAGCTCCCATAGTTCGTTCAGTCACGAGTTCTTGCAGTGTTCAGAGATTTCGGATTAAATCGGGCGCTGCAAATAATAGAATAAGTACTATTCTTTAACATGCTTAACTTACTAGACATTAAGTTAGAGATCTGCACGGGCCGGAATTTACAGGCCCGGCCCGTTGTAAAACTCAAAAGTTCGGCCCGGGCCCGGCCCGACCCGTTTAAATTTTTATATTTTCGGCTCGGCCCCTACAGAAATCAGTGAAAACAGGCCCGGCCCGTTTTGGCCCTTTACAATTTTCTTAAAATTCAGACTTTTAGCATATAATTAAGATTTCTTTAAAGTTTACAGCATACATATATATGGAATGATTTTACAGTACATTTTACAGGAAATACACATTAGCAACATTAATGATTATTTAGATTCTTAGACTTTCAACATTCAAATAAAGATTTATTAAAAAATTAATATCGCCTAGAATAAAAGAAAAAAGGAAGAAAGTTAAAAACATCGTAACTTTTGAAGCTGTTTAATAAAAGAAGATTTATAAAAATATTTCTATATCATTTTATTAAAATTTAAATCCAAATTCATTCGTTAATTCAAAGAAGCTCCTTTCTGATACATTTCTAAATTCATTTTTTTTCCCCTCAGAAACGCTTAAAATTAGCAAATGTCTTTATTCAGCAACTATATAATCGAATGGCGTTATCAATTTTTTTATTCAAGTAATTCAGGAATACTGCAAGAAAATAAAATACTTTCATAATTAGCGTTCTGAATAGAATTTACGGAAGCGATAGCATGGGAAGGGATAAAAAAAAACATGCAATCATCTGAAAAATTATTCTATCTCAATAAGGTAATACAAGTATTTTATTTACCAAAAAGGAAAAACGCTATTCGATTCCAAATCCATTCAATAGTTAGGCTTATCACTTTTATACTTTTACAATTAAAAATTAATCAGAAAATGTGTCAAACTTTCCATTATTGAGAAATTAATTTAAAAACCACCAAGAAGTATATATCCAAACTCCAAAGATTAAGCTAACATAAGTTCTTTATCGCTGTTAATAATTTTACATGAGTAAGCTAAAAAAATATTAAAACGGGTTACACACAATGTAATTCTCCGATGCCGATCTCTACACTGTGAATTTTTATATTGATGCTGTCAAACTAGTATGGCTCGTGACGCACATTTATACTTATTCTAGTTAAAACCATTTTCGTTGAAAAAAAGCTCATATTTTATCGTTTCTGTCGAAAATTTTTTTAATTGGCCCGGCCCGTTAGAAGATTCGAAAGGATTCCGCCGGCCCGCGGGTCGGGCCGGTACGGGCCACGGGCCAAGCCCGGGCCCGTGCAGACCTCTACATTAAGGTGAAAGATTAATTTATTTTTCATGAGAAATAGATGTGTGTGTGTGTGTATGTTTCGATCTATCTTTTGTTTATTTGTTCATTTATTGCATAAATCGATGACCAGAAAAAAAAAAAAAAACCTATTAGTATTTTCAAATTTTAACGATTGAGTCTTTTTTCAACGGAAAAATCGCCGTAAGGCTTGTTGAATTAGAAACTTAGAAGATTGGTTTCATATAAGAAGCTTTGAAAATTTATTTTTAAGTAAAATACATTTTTATAATTTAAATTCAAATTTTTTTCATATATTTTTTTCTGAACTGTTATGGCGTTATCATTGTATTGTACATAATAATGATTGTAACAGATTAAGTGAAAGCAGGGGCGTGCCAGCAGTATCCAGCGCCTGTGTGCTGAATTTCAGTTGGCGCCTTATACCCCTCCCCCCCCCCCCCCATTCGAAAATAAAACTTTATATTAGATCGTCACTTGCTTTTTTACAAAAAACAAACCAAGGAAATTTCGATAGTGGGGATATGTTTGTGAAAATCTGTTGAATAAACTTTCAATCTTTCTGGCAGTCTAACAATGCCATAGTTCGAAAACGTTTTCGATTTGGCAAAATACTTATCGAAGTGATTTTTTTATGTCTTTCAAAGAGTTAATTTTGTTTTGGTGAAGAGAATATTTGACAGAAAGAAACAAATAATAGTCGGACGGAACGATGTCCGGAGGGTAGGGAGGATGGGTCAGAATGTCTCAATCGAATCCAAAGAGTTCGTTTCGGTCTGTCAAAGATACATGTGAATGCAGTTATCATAATGGAAGATAATATTTCGTTTGTTTGCTAATTTGGGGGTGTTTCCTGGCAATTGCTGCCTTCTGTTCGTCCAGTTGCGAAAAGTAATTTTCAGAATTGATGATCTGGTATTTTGTAACAGATCCAATTTTCACCAAATAGATACTAAAACTTTCTTCTATAGAAGTCTGGCTTTAGCCATAGGAATGGGATCTTTATCCTAGCTAGATCAGGCTTGTTTGTATTCTTGATTGTTATAAAGTATCCAACTTTCATCTATGAGGACCAATCTTTTCATACAAGGATCTTTATTGTTGAAAACGCTGTCTACAATTTTACACTCCAACAGGTTGGCCGCCATTAACTATTTTTATATTCTATTCGCACCAGTATTTTTTTTTTAAACCGTTTTGTACTAATTTTTATTTTGAAATTTCGTCAAGGTGTGAGTAAAATATTTTTATTTTTAGAAAGTAGTACCAGTTGAATTAAAAAATAGCACATGAATTGTTTTTTTCGGACACTCTATAAATGGGAGAACAAATAGCTTGCGTTCGACAGAACTATCCTGATCCACCTTCCCTACTCTTCGGACATTGCTCCGTCGACTATTTGCTTTTCTCTCACAAAAATTCTTTTCACAAAAAATTTTAATTGTTTGAATGACATAAAAAATCATCTCGGTTAGCATTTTGGAACCAAATCAAAATTGTTTTGGAAAGAAGGCATTATAATACTCCTGGAAAGGTAGGAGAAGGCTTGTTGAACAGAATATTATATTTTTTAGTAAAATCACGCTGTTTTCGAAATTTGAAGGGGTTATATTTTGGCAAAAAACAAAAGAAACTTTTGGGACAACCTAATAAAATACTCAGTATCTATAGATGCATAAATTGTATCCTGCTAGAGTTTTATCCCAGTTCAAATAAAGTTTTTTGAACTAGAAAATTGTTTAATAAAAAGCGTCTTGTTTCAACAGGGTTCGTATTTTATTTCATTTATTAAATAAATTTCTGGTTCAAGACATGTGTAAATTATTTGAAAAAAAAGGAAGGTTGGCATATATATAAATAAAATTTTAAACATAATAAAGCCCGTGAAAATAAAATCTGTCTGCATCAGAATCCTACATTAAACGGCAAAATTCCATTGTACCAAAGAAAATAACACATTACAATAACATTAGACTGCATCCATTCTAATAGAATAAAGTTGTTTGTCATCTCTAATTTGCATCTCACACAACTACAGTGAAGCAATCTATCAGACCGCGCCATCGAAAGATGAATAAAAAGCGAAGTTAACTCATTGGATTATGTTTTTGTACTAAACTTTATGTATAGGGCTGTTATCATTAAAATTCACATATTCAAAAGTCTCTGATAGTACTATAGTCCAAATGAAACAGAATTTCAATAGTGTTTGTAGATGAACTGTAAGTTAAGTGTTAAACTATAAAAATCGAGAAAAAGCAGTGGTCTGTGAGACCGGCAACACCAGTTAAAGGTTAATAAAAGAAAGACGTTTGTCTTTACTCTGCGTGAATTTTTATAGTTTAACCCTTTTCCCTTGAGAGGTGATTCTCACTGACCACAAGTGCCCCGCTTAAATGGGTGCTCTAAATGCTCTGGACACCAGTATCTTAAACTAATTTTCTTCGCTTTATCTAATGGCCGAATAGTCTGTGATAAAAGATGGCGAAATAAACTTTTAGATATTAGAGGTGTCCGAAGCAATTGGCGTCCCGATTTATGAGAGACACTTGGCAACTCTAGTTGTGAGTGAGAGTCACCTCTCGAGTGCAAAAGTGTTAGCTTGTAACATTCGGTTTAAGTACAAACACTACCGAAATATTGTTTAATTTGGAACTTTAGTAAATACTATCAGTAAAGACTTTTGAGTAGGTGAATTTTAAATATGACAGCCCTGCACATAAAGTTTAGTATAAAAACATCATCCTTAGAGTTAATCGCGCCTTCTATTCATCTTTCGATGGAGCGGTCTCACAGACTGCTACACAGTAATTGTATGAGAATTTCTGTCACATCAGTTAAAGATTAAGAATATTATTTTTTGCCGGGCAGGTGGGATAGTAAGATAAAGACAAAGAATTTAAAACTCTTATTTCATAAATCTATATATTTTTTTCGTAAAACAGTGACCATATTAGCTGCTAACTTATTTATGTCTAAATTAAAAATTTTGCCAATCTAGTCTCACAAGCGTCTACGGTTATATGTAAAGCTAATAAGAGCTGAAACACTGTAAAAAAAAATTCAAGAGGTTGCTAAAAATTTCTTAGTAAATTTGTATTCCACAGAATTTTTTAGTAACCATTACAAACTTTTTTTGCAAGTGAAACAAGCATTCCTTTTGTAAACTGAACAAAAGAATTTTTTGTATAACTAACTTAAAAATTTTTAGTATGAGCCACCAAGCAAATTTTAGTAATAGCTCCAAAATTATTTTTAATAACCATTACGTGCGCCCGAAGGGCAAGAGCTTCCGTCGAGCTGCATCCAGACTTCTTAAGCGGAGGATTTTCGACAAACCCGCAATAGATGGCAGCACCAAACATTCCTACCTGCTCCAACAGGATTTTCATAATCCCTTTATTAACGAGACACTACATACATTCGGGGCGTATTTGGCGGTGGCAAGTTTCGAACCCGGGACCTTTTAGCCTGGAGTCCGTTACAATAACAACTATGCTATCAAGGCCACACCAACTGAGTTTTAGTAAGAGCTATTAAAAATATAAAACTATTAACTATTCGTTGCTAACTTTTTTCTAGTAATTCTTACAGATTTTTTTGTAACCGACTAAGATTACTAAAAATTTTTTAGTAATTACAAGAATCTCTAAAGTTTTTGTAGTAGATCGACCCTTTTTTTTTACAGTGCATTTCAATACTTTGAATTTTATGTATATATTAAAACTCTTATTTCATAAATCTATATATTTTTTTCGTAAAACAGTGACCATATTAGCTGCTAACTTATTTATGTCTAAATTAAAAATTTTGCCAATCTAGTCTCACAAGCGTCTACGGTTATATGTAAAGCTAATAAGAGCTGAAACACTGTAAAAAAAAATTCAAGAGGTTACTAAAAATTTCTTAGTAAATTTGTATTCCACAGAATTTTTTAGTAACCATTACAAACTTTTTTTGCAAGTGAAACAAGCATTCCTTTTGTAAACTGAACAAAAGAATTTTTTGTATAACTAACTTAAAAATTTTTAGTATGAGCCACCAAGCAAATTTTAGTAATAGCTCCAAAATTATTTTTAATAACCATTACGTGCGCCCGAAGGGCAAGAGCTTCCGTCGAGCTGCATCCAGACTTCTTAAGCGGAGGATTTTCGACAAACCCGCAATAGATGGCAGCACCAAACATTCCTACCTGCTCCAACAGGATTTTCATAATCCCTTTATTAACGAGACACTACATACATTCGGGGCGTATTTGGCGGTGGCAAGTTTCGAACCCGGGACCTTTTAGCCTGGAGTCCGTTACAATAACAACTATGCTATCAAGGCCACACCAACTGAGTTTTAGTAAGAGCTATTAAAAATATAAAACTATTAACTATTCGTTGCTAACTTTTTTCTAGTAATTCTTACAGATTTTTTTGTAACCGACTAAGATTACTAAAAATTTTTTAGTAATTACAAGAATCTCTAAAGTTTTTGTAGTAGATCGACCCTTTTTTTTTACAGTGCATTTCAATACTTTGAATTTTATGTTTTGTATTGAAATGAACATCACAGTTATATTTGTTCAGTCTATGATTGAATACGAACCCTATGAAAGATGTACAAGGAAAGGCCGTCCCTCTGAATCTTTGCAAGAGTAAGAATCTTTGGACGTTTATGGCCAAATTTAGCCTATTTTTTCAATCCCCTTCTCCTTAAGGGTATATTTCGATTCAAACTGCTTGTTTTCCGATTTATTTTTGAATTCACTTTTGCTCTCAAACACATGAAACTCGCAAATTCTCTTATTTAGAAAGCGACAAGGTGCCGTAAAGGTCAATTCTTTGCTAAGTGTACAAAATATTGCAAAAAAAGCAATCAAAAACGGCAATTTGAACCGATTTTTCCGAAGTGGGAGATAAGGGAACGAAAAAAAGGGTCTTCCAGAGAAGTTAATTGCTTATAAATCAAATTCTAATGAATTGAGCGTAAAAAGACTTTACTCGGCACCTCATACGTCCCTTCAAGAATCCCCTCAGCAAGTTTCATGATTCTACTTTTAAAAATATGTCTGAAATTGTATCGGAAAATTTCGAGCTGCTGAAGGTGGAAAAGCGTTTTTTCGAATATACCCTTAACAAAAGTTTTTCTTCCGCCAGGATGATATGTCCAGAGTACAAGAAGTGTAGATAAAAAGTATTTGTACTTCTCGAAAGTCTGTGGTCCTAAAAGACGTATAATTTTTGGCCAAATAAATAATAATCTCTACAAAAGTGATCATTTGTACAAGCGCTGAAAAAGTACAGTGTCTCACATAAGTGATGGGACACTTGTGTTTTACAAAAGGAAACTAGTCAAATAAATTAAAAAAAACATGTACACATTTTTTTGTGGGTGTGTTTCATACTTAAATTTAGTAAAGATTATTACATAACATACATTTTGTCAAAATATTAAAATATTAATTTAATAAAAATACAAATGTTTAGAACGGAGCAAAAAATAGCTCACATAAGTGATGGGACACCATTATATATGCAACAAAAATCGTCTGAAATAAGCAATAAAAATATTTTTTGGCGTTTTATTTTTACTTAAAAGCAATTGGCAATAATTTATAAAATCGTCTGCAGTATTTCTCTCCAGTTTGTTTTGGAAGTTTGTTTTGTTTTTGTGTTTTTTAGCTCTGTGTAGCCATGAATGCTAAAAGAAAAGAAACTTCGCCCGAAATTCGAAAATTAGTTATTAATTTGCATATTGAACGTGGAAAATCTATTAGAAAAATTGCTGAAACAGTTAACTTGAGTCGTTCAACAGTTTTCAGTATCATTAAACGATATAAAATGAATCATATGATTCAGTATAAAAGAAGACCTGGCCGACCATCAAAGCTATCCAATGTAATAAAGCGAATTATCGTTCGAAATATTAAAAAAAAATCCAAGAAATAGTGCTTCAAAAGTTGCTGCTGATTTACAAGCATTATATGGAATAATTGTTAATCCTGAGACTATTAGAAGGGTAATTCGATCTGTTGGATATCACGGTAGAGTAGCCAGGAAAAAATTCTTCGTAAGTGAAAAGAATAGAAAACTCAGACTAGCTTTCGCAAAATCCAACATAAATAAGAATTCTGATTACTGGAATAAAGTTACATTTGCTGATGAGAGTAAATTTAATATATTTGGTTCTGACGGTAGAATCTTGGTGTGGAGAAAACCCAGGGAAGAATTTCGCAAACAGAACTTGGTACCAACAGTAAAACATGGTGGAGGAGGAGTTATGGTATGGGGGTGTATGTCGTCCGCTGGAGTTGGTAATCTTGTTTTTATTGACAGTATAATGGATCAGTACAAGTATACTGATATTTTAAAGCAAAATTTGAAATCTTCAGCACGAAAATTGAACCTTCATAACGATTTTAAATTCTACCAGGACAATGAACTCAAGTACACTGCTCTGAACGTTAGACTCTGGCTGCTATATAACTGTCCTGAAATAATAAAAACACCACCACAATCTCCAGACTTAAATCCCATAGAGAATATTTGGCAAGAATTAGAATCAAGAATTCGCAAACACACCATTTCTTCAAAACAACAACTAAAATCGGTGCTTCAAGAAGAATGGGGTAAAATCACAAAAAAGTTATTCGAATCCATCCCAAAAAGATTAAATCATGTTTTAAAAGTAAAAGGAAATCCAACAAAATATTAAAACCTTTTAAAACGTAAAATTTTTGGATAAATATTTGATGGAAAAGTAAGTGTCCCATCACTTATATGAGCTATTTTTTGCCCCGTTCTGAACAATTGTATTTTTACTAAATTAATATTTTAATATTTTGACAAAATGTATGTTATGTAATAATTGTTACTAACTTTAAATATGAAACACACCCAAAAATTTTTTGCACATGTTTGTTTATTTATTTTATTGCAGTTTCTTTTTATAAAGCACAAGTATCCCATCACTTTTGGGAGACACTGTATATTGCTTCGACCGCCTAGTGTTAAACCTTCGACATGGAATGCTAAAATTGTCACAATAAAGACAACAGCTGTGCCGATATAAAAATTTACACGTAACTGATAAAATATGATATTTTATGGATATAATTATGAATAAGTATAATAGTGGTTGGTATAACAGAGGTTAGTATAATAGCGATGTTGGTTTAAAAACAACAATACCGAAATGTAACATATCCAGATTAGAGATCGGCATTTGACTGCTACATCGGGCTTGAGGCCAGACTGAAGACGCTTATGACGCTTCAGTCTACCGCTATTCATGGGCTTATTACTACAGAGAAAATTTTTACCAATATTTCCGAATAATAATTTTCATTTTATTTATAACAGGGCCTCTGCAACAAGGAGAAGATTGCTATTTTAAAAAAAAGAGTGAAATTTAATTCTTGTGGTAATAAAACTGTACTAGGCTTTAACACTACTACCGTGAGATAAATGTTGAATGTTTTCAACAACCTGGCGCCTTTCATCGTTTGCAACTCTATGAGGTGCGCTTCTTTTTATTGAAATGTTGGACTGGTCTACATCTAAGTTTAACTTATTAGGAAACACAGATGTCGAATAAAACAAAGTAAATAAATAATAAAAAAAATAAATATATATAAAAAGTTTGTCTTAGGTAAATTTATAAAATTTAATTCAGATGTTAAGAAATTGAGATACATTTTAGGTTAATAACATTAAGGATTTTTTTAAAGTACTTTCTCTTCCACTGAAATCTTTGGCGCCTTTACTACTTCGGCGCCTGTGTGCGCCGCACGCTTCGCACACCGGGTCGGCACGCCCCTGAGTGAAAGCGTTAAGAACTACAGCTAAATTACACTTTCAGTTATTAGATTAAAAAAAAAGATTTATTATTTGATTTTTAATGAGATTAGATATTTTATCTTTTGTATTTCTTTTTCTTTTTCTTAGATACAAAATGGAAGAACATAAACTTGTTCTTCAATCTTATTGATGGAGTTGTCTTTCCAATGAAAAATCATTACAGGTTTTTTTTCCTTCTTTCCAGAAAATTTTGTCTTTTATAGACAGGTTTTCATAACTATTTTTTTTATTAAATGCAGATATCTTATGCATATTTTCTCTAAGAAATTATCTTGTGACTTCTGCAGAGTATTTTAATCGGTTAATAACGTGTAATTACAATAGTTTAAACGTCAAATAATGGAATAAATACTGTTTATTAACATGGTTGACTTCGTAGACTTGAAGAAGAAAGATTGATTGCTTTCTAATAGTGTTTTTTTTCGATATATCTTTTATTTATTTCTTCATTTATAGCATAAATCTACTATAGAAAAAACTTCTATTTCAACTTTTAATGATCGATTCTTTTTTCCAATGAAAAATTACAAAAATCATACCAACAAAATTAGTAATATAATTAATGATGGTCGGAAAAAATAACATTTTAAATAACATTATTTTAAGTGTCCCAGGGTCAAGATATTCACGATAGATCGGAATTAAATAGTGTCAATGATAAAAAATACGTGATTCGAATGTCTGCTTCAGATCTTGTGCAAAGAGCTGTTACGCAACTTGATGCGTGTTTTTATTGGTTGGGCTAGCATGTTTAATTGAGCTGCTGAAGATCTGTCAGATTAAATGTAAGAAGTAAAATAGATGGGAGATTCTGATAATTCATGTCATTTATAACCCGACGCATTGGCGAATTAATGATACTCTGTCTATTTCCATAATTGTTAAACAGAAATGTGAATCTGTAATTAAAAATATATGCGGAAAAAATATTAATTATGTTTTTATGTATGATAAACATTTAAACTGTTATAAAGCATTAAGAGATGTAGGCATTTGATAAAGAAAATTTCAAACAAATTAATCGCAGAAAAAAAAAATACATCCGGTTTAAAAAATTATGCAACCCTTTTAGAAATTATGCATTACCGTAATCAACGCATTATTCTAAAAAATTAAATGTCCGTTTAATATTTTTTAATCCACTGAGGGACGCTGTCCTCTATGCAGAGCCGTAGCTAAGGGGACGCAATGGACGGCTCAGTCCCCCTAAAATATTTTGAGCCCACCCCTCCCCCCCTGGAAAAAATTCCAAGGTCACTCAGTGATACTCTGTTTCGAAAATTCAAATGAAATTCTGTTCAAAAATCTAATTGAATTTTGAGACCCTTTCACAGTTTTGCAGAAATACCAAATTGTATCTAAAATAAGTGTTTCAACACTCTCTTATCCTATTTGTATACATGAAGCTAACAGGATGTTGAATATGACACTCGTTATACATTCAAAATTTTCATCATCCTATACTTTTATTAGCATAAAATGAAGTTATTACAGCAGTTTAATGAGAAACATATTACCTACAATAAGAATATGCACTAATTTATCTTTTTGCGTCAGAGAGAGAGAGATTTGAGTCCCCCCCCCTCCCCTACAATCTCTTGAGCCCCCTATTGTTCATTTCTAGCTACGGCCCTGAACTATGTTATGCCTCCGTTCAGACACTAAAACACGCTAATTTGATTGGCTTTAAAAAGATTATGGAAGATTGAACTATAATTATATATATATATATATATATATATATAAAACAGTGGCGTTCTCATAATAAATTGATTTCCATTCATTTCCCTTCGATTGGGAAATTTTAAGGACGAGTCAGCTGCTTTTAAGATATCTAATGGCTGTTTTCGTGTTTTATTAAATTAGATCCGTTAAACATTTGAAAAGAAGCTAATAATATACTAATAATATGCTAATAATAAGCTAACAATAAGTAAACAAAGTTTTTCCCTCCCGATATTTTTAAACAACACTACAAGAAAATTGTTTGATATTTTAAAAATATTAATTTAAATCTGGCGTCCCAATAAAAAATTTCCACCATTTTTTTCTATTTTTAAAATTGACGTAAAAATATATTCTTGTTAGAATGGAAATATTAGTATATGCGCTGTCTTAGAGAATTGGTAACAGTTAAAAAGATCATTTCGAAATATGAAATAAATTTGTAAATATATTTTTCAGTTCTAACTGTTTGGTTATATTATTAATTGGCCATTTTATGTATGATGTAAATTATCCCTATTTCTTTCTTTTAATGGATATTAATAAATTCATTATTCACAAGTTTCCTTTCTTTTTTAATATTATTGTATAAATAGAATTTTTATGGTGTACTTTTCAATATTTTCCAACGTTTATTATATAATCATCTAATTCTTTTTTTTTTTTTTATCTTGTTTTAATAGTCACGTATAAATAGTTTTTTTTAAAATTATTATTCTAAAGAAATATTATTCCTTCCACTGTTTTTAAAATTGGCATCATTTTCAAACAATAATCTTTTCTAAAATTAGAAAAAAATATCTTTTGAAATGATGACGAAAAATTGAAAGCAAACCTAAAAAAATAGTCAATTAAAAAAGCAAAATAAGTTGAAAATTGCACGTAAAGCGTAGAAAATAAGGTGCGTTCGTAAAATAACGGAGTTTTAAAAATATCACTCTCATATATCAATCACATAAAATTGTAAACAGTTAATTACAATTAAAATGCGCACCAAACAATGTTCTCCCGATACCATTATGCAATGGAATACTTTTATGTGGCCTTGTAAATCAATAACAAATGTTCTTTGCACCACAGATTATGCAAAATATATATTATAATATGTACTTTATAGATGCATATCAATTCAATAATGTTCGAATAAGTGTAACACTATTAAAATGCATTTGAAACATTTTTTCCCATTGACCGTAATGTAACGGAATACTTTTGATTGTCCCCGTCATTGATCTATGGATCCAATTTCCATAAAATTTGAAATGACACGACAAAATTATGTGATAATTATATGGGAAATCTCCTCCACTATTAGATCTGCATATTATTTTCTACGCATCGCAACTCTGATGAACAGGCTCTCAGTGAGGCAGACGATTTTGAAGAAACTATTAATTCCTAAGAAGCCAGACGATTTAAGCGGTAGAAAAAAGAACTGAACGGAAGAAAGGAGAATGGAATGTTTTTAGTTTTAAGTTGGTGTAAAAAGAACGTAAGATGAAGACGAGTTCCCGTATAAGATGTAATTGATTAATTAGAGTTATGATTGTTTGCTTTGTAAATAGTCTATGTAAATATCTTTTTTTGTAAATATTAACGTTTAATATAAGTCATTTAAAAGTTTAAAAACGGTGTCAGAATTTAATTTACCTCCGAGTTTATTTACTTATGTGTTCAAAAGAACTTTTTAAAGAAGAATCTCCATAAATTTTGGTCTCAGTAAGTGAGATACAGACGCACGCCCACAGAGATGGAAATATATATTTTTTAATATCTTGGAAGCCGATATTTTTTAGAACTGTGATGGAATGTCAAGCCTACAAAGCTATTTCAGAAGAGGTAAAATTTTGCGATGAAAGTGAAATCAAAGTGTGTGAAGCTGAGCATCTGATTATGAAGTGAGTTTATTATTTCATTTTTCTTTTCAATAATGGAAAAATTAGTTGATTTAAAGGAATTAGAGTTTTCTTTGAAAACTGAAAAATCAGCTAGTATTAAGACATTGCACAAATTAATTTTTGGAGAAATCGGTGACAGAAATAATCGACGTAGAATTCGGAATTTTACTGGGTTTACGTTTGAAGTAGATTCCGATGAATATCAAACTAAATTCAAAGAAATTAAAGATAATTTTTCTGTTAACGACTTAATTACCATTTGCAATGTTTTGTGTATAAATAATTCGGGAACTTTTGATGAAATTGCTGCCAGAATAATTTCTAGTTTATGTGATTTTAATATTTTAAAAATTAATATGATAGCCGATGTAGGTACTCTTAGTGATGACGAAAGTGTCGATGAATTTAATGATGATTTACAAGATAAAACTAAAAATATTTCAACTGTTTTTGAGAATAATATGAGAAATGATTCTGGTAGTTCTAATTGTGAAAGTAATGAAAATCAGAAAATTCTGATTCCTGATTATGTTATTAAACCAAGCATTTCTATTAATGATATTGAAAGTATGATCACAATGTTTGAAGGTACTCAAGTACAAAATATTAATAAATGGATTGCCGATTTTGAAGATATTGTTTTATTATTTAACGTTAGTGATTTGCACAAATTGATTTTGGCTAAACGCCGTATGACAGGCAAAGCAAAATTATTTCTTGAAAGTGAAACAAATATTAATTCATGGTCTAAATTAAAAGCCCTACTCATATCTGAATTTGGTCAAACGTGCAATTCAGCTGAATTACACGAATTGCTGTCCAAAAGAAAAATTAGACCACATGAATCGTTAGATGAATATTTTTTAAATATGAAACAATTATGCTCAAAAGGCAATATTGAAGATTCTGCCCTTATTCAGTATGTAATAAATGGCATTAATGACCCCATTTCTAAAAAATCTTTTTTGTATGGTTGTCCCAATATTGCTGAATTTAAACAAAAATTAAAGATTTATGAAAAAATAAGATCGGAGTATGAAAATGCAAAATTTCATAAATATGAAGGAGCTAAGCCTAAAATTAAACCCGAAGTTGAAGTTAAGAACAAATTTAAGCCTGTAAAGCCAAATATGCGTTGTTTTAATTGTGGCGGGAATAATCATAAGAGTATTAACTGTGTAAATAAAGATAAAGGGCCGCTTTGTTTTGCTTGTAACGCTTATGGTCATAAATCATTTCAATGTAATAAATCTAAAGATACAAGTGTTAAAAATGCTCAGTCACAAGTAAACATTATTACATCCCAAGATTTAATTCTGAAAGAGATAAAGCTTTATTCTTTGCGTTTAATCTCTTTAATAGATACTGGTAGCCAAAAGACTTTGTTAAAGAAAAGTATTTATGATAATTTGAAGAACTTTGTAGGATTAAAACCTACGAGTATCTCTTTGACCGGTCTAGGAAAAGCCTCAATTAAACCAGAAGGTTGTTTCAATTCAGAAATCGAAGTAGATGGTTCAAAATTTAAAGTTACTATTTTTGTCGTTAAGGACAGTTGCATTAATTTCGATTTAATTATTGGCACTGATGTTATTCATCAAGGTACATTAACTATTTCTGAGAATAAAGTGAAACTGTTTAAAGCTGAAGTTCAGTCTAATGACTTTTTAGTTAATATTGTAAATGTTTTGGATGAGCCTAAAATTGATTTAACTCACATTGCTGACAAAAAATTACGTTCAGAGTTATACTCTTTAATTGAAAATTATGTACCAATTAAAACTAAAACAGTAGATGTTAAAATGAAAATTAATTTAACTGACGAAATCCCAGTTTGTTCTTCTCCTCGAAGATTACCGCTATGCGAGAAAAAAATAGTCGAAAACCAAATTGAGGAGTGGCTAGCTCAGGGAATAATTCGAGAAAGTTCTTCTAATTTTTCTTCGCCGGTTGTTTTAGTCAAGAAAAAAAATAACACAATGAGACTTTGTGTTGATTACAGATGTCTTAACAAAAAGACAGTACGCGAGCATTTCCCCTTGCCAGTTATTGATGATGTAATAGACCAATTACATTCTGCCGAAGTATTTACCACCATAGATTTGAAAAACGGTTTCTTTCATGTAGATGTTGAAGAAGACTCGCGGAAATACACCTCGTTTGTTACTCATGAAAGACAATACGAATTTTTGAAATGTCCATTCGGGTTGACCAATAGCCCTAGTGTTTTTCAAAAGTATATTCATAATGTATTTCGAAACCTATTAAAAGATCACATTGTTGTCATTTATATGGATGATTTAATAATACCTGCTAAAAACGAAGCTGAAGGTCTAGAAAAATTAAAACTTGTACTCAAAACCGCATCGGAATATGGATTAGAATTAAATCTTAAAAAATGCAATTTTTTGAAGCGTGAAATTGATTTCTTGGGGTATAGAATCATAAATGGTAAATTGTATCCCTCTCCACTGAAGACTAAAGCAGTAATAAATTTTCCCGAACCAAAGTGTACCAAAGATGTTCAAAGTTATTTAGGATTGACAGGATACTTTCGAAAATTTATAAGAAATTATTCGGTTATAGCTAAACCTTTAAGTGACCTGCTAAGAAAAGATTCAAAATTTAAATTCGATATATAAGAACAAAGAGCTTTTAATGAACTCAAACGTATTTTGTCGTCAGAACCAGTACTTTTAATTTACAATCCCAAAAGTGCGACCGAAATCCATTGTGATGCCAGTATTGATGGCTATGGAGCTGTTTTAATGCAACAATCTCCAGTAGATAATCAATTTCATCCAGTTTATTTCGCAAGTAAAAAAACCACCGAAGCTGAACGGAAGTACACTAGTTACGAATTAGAAGTTTTAGCTGTAATTGAAGCTCTGAAAAAGTTTAGAGTATATGTGCTAGGTATCCCATTTAAAATTGTAACCGATTGTAATGCATTTAAAATGACTATGGATAAAAAAGAAATGAGTACAAAAATAGCTAGATGGGCAATAATGTTATCCGATTTTGATTATGTTATTGAACATAGACAGGGTAGCAGTATGAGACATGTCGATGCATTAAGTAGGTATCCTATTTGCATGGTAATCCAAGATAGCTTAACTTTAAAAATTATCCAAGCTCAAGAAACCGATGACCATATTAAAACGATAAAAGAAATCCTAAAGGTGAAATCTTATGATGATTATCTAGTTAAAAATGATGTTCTTTATAAATGTGTTAATGGTAATGATTTATTAGTTGTACCGGAAGACATGCAAATGAATATAATCAAGGCCGCTCACGAAAAAGGTCATTACGCAGTTGCAAGAACAGAGAAAAGTTTAGAAAATGATTTTTACATCCCTAAAGTTAAACAAAAAATTGAGAAATGTATAGCAAATTGTGTTCCCTGTATTTTAGTTAATAGAAAATGTGGTAAACAAGAAGGCTTACTTCACCCAATAGAAAAAGAAGAAACTCCATTACATACGTACCATGTTGATCACTTAGGTCCATTAGAAAGCACTAATAAAAATTACAAACATATCCTTTCGGTCATTGACGCATTCACAAAATTTGTTTGGTTGTATCCCACAAAATCTACCGATGTTGCCGAAGTAATTTCTAAATTAGAAATCCAAAAATCTATCTTTGGAAATCCAGTTCGAATTATATCAGATAAAGGTCCTGCATTTACCTCTAAAGCTTTTGAAGATTATTGCATCAATGAAAATATTAAACATATCCCGATTACCACTGGATTACCCAGGTCTAACGGCCAAGTTGAGCGTCTAAATTCTGTCATAATATCTGTTCTGTCTAAATTGTCTGTCGATAATCCTAAAAAATGGTATACACATGTAAGCAACGTCCAACAGGTGATAAATTCGACTTTTCAGAGAAGTATAAGCACAACTTCTTTTGAATTGATGTTTGGTACTAAAATGAAACTAAAAAATAACATTGAAATTACTAGTCTTCTGAATGCTGAAATACAATCTGATTTTACAAATAATCGCGAAGATATGAGAAAAAATGCTAAAAAACAGATTTTAAAAGTCCAAGAAGAGAACCGTAAAACTTACAACCTCAGACGAAAGAAAGCTAACAAATTTAAGATTAATGATGTGGTTGCTATAAAACGCACACAACAAGGTCCAGGTTTGAAGTTAAAACCAAAATATTTTGGTCCATACAAAGTCATAAAAGTAAAAAATAATGACACCTATGATGTACAGAAACTTGGATTTAATGAAGATGGAACCTTCATTACACCAGTACCCATTGTCACCAGTACTTGCGCAGAGTACATGAAGCCGTGGACGGACGAAGCTTAAAAAAAAAAAAGAATTTCACCGATTGTGACACTATACCAACTATGACAAACCTCTGGACTGACAACTAATAGAATTTTAACTTTATTCTCGAAAAGACGAAAAGACGTAAGGTAAAAGAAGATGAAAAGACGTATGAAAGAAGACGAAAAGACGTAAGATAAAAGAAGACGGAAGACGTAAGAAAGAAAAGACGAAAAGACGTAAGGTAATAGAAGATGAAAAGACGTATGAAAGAAGACGAAAAGACGTAAGATAAAAGAAGACGGAAGTCGTAAGAAAGAAAAGACGAAAAGACGTAAGGTAATAGAAGATGAAAAGACGTAAGAAAGAAAAGACGAAAAGACGTAAGGTAATAGAAGATGAAAAGACGTATGAAAGAAGAAGACGAAAAGACGTAAGATAAAAGAAGATGAAAGGACGTAAGAAAGAGAAGACGAAAAGACGCGAAAAAAAAAATATGAATTTTTTCAAGAAATAATCTAAGCTTTGATAAACAATTTGAATGATGACTTCTTTTTTTCAATTTAGACTTTGGATGCTGCTGTGTTTTTTTTTCTTTATCTTTTCAGATGATCCAGCTGCTGTTTCCAGCCAACAAGAATACATTCGAGGACGAATGTCTCATCAGTATGGCCGAAATATGGGAAATCTCCTCCACTATTAGATCTGCATATTATTTTCTACGCATCGCAACTCTGATGAACAGGCTCTCAGTGAGGCAGACGATTTTGAAGAAACTATTAATTCCTAAGAAGCCAGACGATTTAAGCGGTAGAAGAAAGAACTGAACGGAAGAAAGGAGAATGGAATGTTTTTAGTTTTAAGTTGGTGTAAAAAGAACGTAAGATGAAGACGAGTTCCCGTATAAGATGTAATTGATTAATTAGAGTTATGATTGTTTGCTTTGTAAATAGTCTATGTAAATATCTTTTTTTGTAAATATTAACGTTTAATATAAGTCCTTTAAAAGTTTAAAAACGGTGTCAGAATTTAATTTACCTCCGAGTTTATTTACTTATGCGTTCAAAAGAACTTTTTAAAGAAGAATCTCCATAATTATGTATTTTAAATTTCAAACGATTAAAATGCATTTTTAACTTTTTCCACCATAGACCGTAATGTAACGGAATAATTTTGATTGTTCCTGTAATTGATCTATGCATCCGATTTTCATAAAATTTGAAATGACTCGACAAAATTATATAATAATTATATATTTAAAATTTCAAACGATTCGGTTGAGTAGTTTTTGCGTTGTTATATGCGGACGGACGGACAGACGAACTGAACGACAACTACAGTGTTACGTATTTACTTAATTACGAACGCACCTAAAAAGCAGTCTGCACATTATCAAGCTTATGTATATCACTATAATAAAGAGAGATACCGTAAACTTTGACATTCCAAGTTAACTTTGTCACCTTGAAGGCAGACGGCTTTATATATATATTATAATATATATTTTTATATATTTATTTTATATATTTTTATCTATATTTATTGCTGTGTTTTATTCATGTTATTAATAATTGCTTTTCTTAGCGAAAATGAGGACCTACTAAAAAATACAAGGTGCCCGGCATTATCGCAATTACACTAAAGAAAATGTGGTAAGCTGAGAGATAGCTGTCAATAATGGCATGAGAAAAAACTAGCTGTGATAACGTTCTAAATACTACGTCAATAAGTCAATAAATACCTTGAAAAACACGACAATTTTTACATATGAAAAAGAGCATTAACTCACTTCCAAGATCTTGAGAGTTGTTGCTGACTGAGGTTTTCCCGTCACCAAGCATGATGTCAACAGTGTAATTAAAAAGCACCTGCACCAGAAGGCTGCTAAAATCCCTATATTGACTAACAACACTCCATGTGGTATACAGGGGTGTAGTCGTAAAAATGACAGAGGGTATACGCTTTAAGCAAAGAGTATACGCTCAAGGCAGAGGGTATACCCTAGAATGTGTATACTACAGCTTTCTTAAGAAATGAAGTGTATACGATGTTTCTTTAAAAAATCCAGAAGGTATACCCTCCACTACATCCCTAGTAGTATTATGATCAATTCGTACACTCAGAAAAATGCTTTATCATTGAAAATAGTATGTATCATATTTTTCTCGTAAATCATGAAGAAGAATGGTTCAAACATCCATAGTTAATCTAAGGGGTGTGCTTTTTAATTTTACATACATATATGAAATACCTTTGTAATAAATCATCTATTGAAAGCATTTAAAGAGTTTACATTTGTAGTAACAAAGTTACCTCAAAACCCATGGGTAACTTTAACACCCCATTTTTTATTTAATTTTTTTTACAGTACTTTTCGTATAAATTCGATTCTGCTGAGATGATGAAGGGAATCGTTCGGTCGGTACGCCTGTATTTTTTTTCGGGGGAGGGGGGGGGCTCTAATTTGAAGAATAAAAAAAACATGTCTGAATTCAGGGAATGGTCCGGAGGGGACAATCCCCCCCGGAGCAATGAAATGTAACCCCCCGGAAATTTTTAGATTTTGCGTCTTCAGTGGTCAAAAAATGCAATTCCCCAACCGGAATTCCATAGTATCCCCCCGGAGCCACAGATATCCCTCCCGGAGAAAAGTGTCTGAATACAACACTGGTCTGAAACATGACAAAGTAACCGGCTTACAATATTCCAGACTGATTGACGACTCATCAACACACAGGGGCGTGCCGACCCGGTGTGCGAAGCGTGCGGCGCACACAGGCGCCGAAGTAGTAAAGGCGCCAAAGATTTCAGTTGAAGAGAAAGTACTTTAAAAAAATCCTTAATGTTATTAACCTAAAATGTATCTCAATTTCTTAACATCTGAATTAAATTTTATAAATTTACCTAAGACAAACTTTTTATATATATTTATTTTTTTATTATTCATTTACTTTGTTTTATTCGACATCTGTGTTTCCTAATAAGTTAACTTAGACGTAGACCAGTCCAACATTTCAATAAAAAGAAGCGCACCTCATGGAGTTGCAAACGATGAAAGGCGCCAGGTTGTTGAAAACATTCAACATTTATCTCACGGTAGTAGAGTTAAAGCCTAGTACAGTTTTATTACCACAAGAATTAAATTTCACTCTTTTTTTTAAAATAGCAATCTTCTCCTTGTTGCAGAGGCCCTGTTATAAATAAAATGAAAATTATTATTCGGAAATATTGGTAAAAATTTTCTCTGTAGTAATAAGCCCATGAATAGCGGTAGACTGAAGCGTCATAAGCGTCTTCAGTCTGGCCTCAAGCCCGATGTAGCAGTCAAATGCCGATCTCTAATCTGGATATGTTACATTTCGGTATTGTTGTTTTTAAACCAACATCGCTATTATACTAACCTCTGTTATACCAACCACTATTATACTTATTCATAATTATATCCATAAAATATCATATTTTATCAGTTACGTGTAAATTTTTATATCGGCACAGCTGTTGTCTTTATTGTGACAATTTTAGCATTCCATGTCGAAGGTTTAACACTAGGCGGTCGAAGCAATATACAGTGTCTCCCAAAAGTGATGGGATACTTGTGCTTTATAAAAAGAAACTGCAATAAAATAAATAAACAAACATGTGCAAAAAATTTTTGGGTGTGTTTCATATTTAAAGTTAGTAACAATTATTACATAACATACATTTTGTCAAAATATTAAAATATTAATTTAGTAAAAATACAATTGTTCAGAACGGGGCAAAAAATAGCTCATATAAGTGATGGGACACTTACTTTTCCATCAAATATTTTTCCAAAAATTTTACGTTTTAAAAGGTTTTAATATTTTGTTGGATTTCCTTTTACTTTTAAAACATGATTTAATCTTTTTGGGATGGATTCGAATAACTTTTTTGTGATTTTACCCCATTCTTCTTGAAGCACCGATTTTAGTTGTTGTTTTGAAGAAATGGTGTGTTTGCGAATTCTTGATTCTAATTCTTGCCAAATATTCTCTATGGGATTTAAGTCTGGAGATTGTGGTGGTGTTTTTATTATTTCAGGACAGTTATATAGCAGCCAGAGTCTAACGTTCAGAGCAGTGTACTTGAGTTCATTGTCCTGGTAGAATTTAAAATCGTTATGAAGGTTCAATTTTCGTGCTGAAGATTTCAAATTTTGCTTTAAAATATCAGTATACTTGTACTGATCCATTATACTGTCAATAAAAACAAGATTACCAACTCCAGCGGACGACATACACCCCCATACCATAACTCCTCCTCCACCATGTTTTACTGTTGGTACCAAGTTCTGTTTGCGAAATTCTTCCCTGGGTTTTCTCCACACCAAGATTCTACCGTCAGAACCAAATATATTAAATTTACTCTCATCAGCAAATGTAACTTTATTCCAGTAATCAGAATTCTTATTTATGTTGGATTTTGCGAAAGCTAGTCTGAGTTTTCTATTCTTTTCACTTACGAAGAATTTTTTCCTGGCTACTCTACCGTGATATCCAACAGATCGAATTACCCTTCTAATAGTCTCAGGATTAACAATTATTCCATATAATGCTTGTAAATCAGCAGCAACTTTTGAAGCACTATTTCTTGGATTTTTTTTTAATATTTCGAACGATAATTCGCTTTATTACATTGGATAGCTTTGATGGTCGGCCAGGTCTTCTTTTATACTGAATCATATGATTCTTTTTATATCGTTTAATGATACTGAAAACTGTTGAACGACTCAAGTTAACTGTTTCAGCAATTTTTCTAATAGATTTTCCACGTTCAATATGCAAATTAATAACTAATTTTCGAATTTCGGGCGAAGTTTCTTTTCTTTTAGCATTCATGGCTACACAGAGCTAAAAAACACAAAAACAAAACAAACTTCCAAAACAAACTGGAGAGAAATACTGCAGACGATTTTATAAATTATTGCCAATTGCTTTTAAGTAAAAATAAAACGCCAAAAAATATTTTTATTGCTTATTTCAGACGATTTTTGTTGCATATATAATGGTGTCCCATCACTTATGTGAGCTATTTTTTGCTCCGTTCTAAACATTTGTATTTTTATTAAATTAATATTTTAATATTTTGACAAAATGTATGTTATGTAATAATCTTTACTAAATTTAAGTATGAAACACACCCACAAAAAAATGTGTACATGTTTTTTTTAATTTATTTGACTAGTTTCCTTTTGTAAAACACAAGTGTCCCATCACTTATGTGAGACACTGTACTTTTTCAGCGCTTGTACAAATGATCACTTTTGTAGAGATTATTATTTATTTGGCCAAAAATTATACGTCTTTTAGGACCACAGACTTTCGAGAAGTACAAATACTTTTTATCTACACTTTTTGTACTCTGGACATATCATCCTGACGGAAGAAAAACTTTTGTTAAGGGTATATTCGAAAAAACGCTTTTCCACCTTCAGCAGCTCGAAATTTTCCGATACAATTTCAGACATATTTTTAAAAGTAGAATCATGAAACTTGCTGAGGGGATTCTTGAAGGGACGTATGAGGTGCCGAGTAAAGTCTTTTTACGCTCAATTCATTAGAATTTGATTTATAAGCAATTAACTTCTCTGGAAGACCCTTTTTTTCGTTCCCTTATCTCCCACTTCGGAAAAATCGGTTCAAATTGCCGTTTTTGATTGCTTTTTTTGCAATATTTTGTACACTTAGCAAAGAATTGACCTTTACGGCACCTTGTGCACTTTCTAAATAAGAGAATCTGCGAGTTTCATGTGTTTGAGAGCAAAAGTGAATTCAAAAATAAATCGGAAAACAAGCAGTTTGAATCGAAATATACCCTTAAGGAGAAGGGGATTGAAAAAATAGGCTAAATTTGGCCATAAACGTCCAAAGATTCTTACTCTTGCAAAGATTCAGAGGGACGGCCTTTCCTTGTACATCTTTCATAGGGTTCGTATTCAATCATAGACTGAACAAATATAACTGTGATGTTCATTTCAATACAAAACATAAAATTCAAAGTATTGAAATGCACTGTAAAAAAAAGGGTCGATCTACTACAAAAACTTTAGAGATTCTTGTAATTACTAAAAATTTTTTAGTAATCTTAGTCGGTTACAAAAAAATCTGTAAGAATTACTAGAAAAAAGTTAGCAACGAATAGTTAATAGTTTTATATTTTTAATAGCTCTTACTAAAACTCAGTTGGTGTGGCCTTGATAGCATAGTTGTTATTGTAACGGACTCCAGGCTAAAAGGTCCCGGGTTCGAAACTTGCCACCGCCAAATACGCCCCGAATGTATGTAGTGTCTCGTTAATAAAGGGATTATGAAAATCCTGTTGGAGCAGGTAGGAATGTTTGGTGCTGCCATCTATTGCGGGTTTGTCGAAAATCCTCCGCTTCAGAAGTCTGGATGCAGCTCGATGGAAGCTCTTGCCCTTCGGGCGCACGTAATGGTTATTAAAAATAATTTTGGAGCTATTACTAAAATTTGCTTGGTGGCTCATACTAAAAATTTTTAAGTTAGTTATACAAAAAATTCTTTTGTTCAGTTTACAAAAGGAATGCTTGTTTCACTTGCAAAAAAAGTTTGTAATGGTTACTAAAAAATTCTGTGGAATACAAATTTACTAAGAAATTTTTAGTAACCTCTTGAATTTTTTTTTACAGTGTGTCAGCTCTTATTAGCTTTACATATAACCGTAGACGCTTGTGAGACTAGATTGGCAAAATTTTTAATTTAGACTAAAATAAGTTAGCAGCTAATATGGTCACTGTTTTACGAAAAAAATATATAGATTTATGAAATAAGAGTTTTAAATTCTTTGTCTTTATCTTACTATCCCACCTGCCCGGCAAAAAATAATATTCTTAATCTTTAACTGATGTGACAGAAATTCTCATACAATTACTGTGTAGCAGTCTGTGAGACCGCTCCATCGAAAGATGAATAAAAGGC
Organism: Maratus speculifer; assembly: GCA_964019185.1. NCBI lineage: Eukaryota > Metazoa > Arthropoda > Arachnida > Araneae > Salticidae > Maratus > Maratus speculifer. The sequence goes on from OZ025295.1 coordinate 30,324,178, forward strand.
GCGATTAACTCTAAGGATGATGTTTTTATACTAAACTTTATGTGCAGGGCTGTCATATTTAAAATTCACCTACTCAAAAGTCTTTACTGATAGTATTTACTAAAGTTCCAAATTAAACAATATTTCGGTAGTGTTTGTACTTAAACCGAATGTTACAAGCTAACACTTTTGCACTCGAGAGGTGACTCTCACTCACAACTAGAGTTGCCAAGTGTCTCTCATAAATCGGGACGCCAATTGCTTCGGACACCTCTAATATCTAAAAGTTTATTTCGCCATCTTTTATCACAGACTATTCGGCCATTAGATAAAGCGAAGAAAATTAGTTTAAGATACTGGTGTCCAGAGCATTTAGAGCACCCATTTACGCGGGGCACTTGTGGTCAGTGAGAATCACCTCTCAAGGGAAAAGGGTTAAACTATAAAAATTCACGCAGAGTAAAGACAAACGTCTTTCTTTTATTAACCTTTAACTGGTGTTGCCGGTCTCACAGACCACTGCTTTTTCTCGATTTTTATAGTTTAACACTTAACTTACAGTTCATCTACAAACACTATTGAAATTCTGTTTCATTTGGACTATAGTACTATCAGAGACTTTTGAATATGTGAATTTTAATGATAACAGCCCTATACATAAAGTTTAGTACAAAAACATAATCCAATGAGTTAACTTCGCTTTTTATTCATCTTTCGATGGCGCGGTCTGATAGATTGCTTCACTGTAGTTGTGTGAGATGCAAATTAGAGATGACAAACAACTTTATTCTATTAGAATGGATGCAGTCTAATGTTATTGTAATGTGTTATTTTCTTTGGTACAATGGAATTTTGCCGTTTAATGTAGGATTCTGATGCAGACAGATTTTATTTTCACGGGCTTTATTATGTTTAAAATTTTATTTATATATATGCCAACCTTCCTTATTTTTCAAATAATTTACACATGTCTTGAACCAGAAATTTATTTAATAAATGAAATAAAATACGAACCCTGTTGAAACAAGACGCTTTTTATTAAACAATTTTCTAGTTCAAAAAACTTTATTTGAACTGGGATAAAACTCTAGCAGGATACAATTTATGCATCTATAGATACTGAGTATTTTATTAGGTTGTCCCAAAAGTTTCTTTTGCTTTTTGCCAAAATATAACCCCTTCAAATTTCGAAAACAGCGTGATTTTACTAAAAAATATAATATTCTGTTCAACAAGCCTTCTCCTACCTTTCCAGGAGTATTATAATGCCTTCTTTCCAAAACAATTTTGATTTGGTTCCAAAATGCTAACCGAGATGATTTTTTATGTCATTCAAACAATTAAAATTTTTTGCGAAAAGAATTTTTGTGAGAGAAAAGCAAATAGTCGACGGAGCAATGTCCGAAGAGTAGGGAAGGTGGATCAGGATAGTTCTGTCGAACGCAAGCTATTTGTTCTCCCATTTATAGAGTGTCCGAAAAAAACAATTCATGTGCTATTTTTTAATTCAACTGGTACTACTTTCTAAAAATAAAAATATTTTACTCACACCTTGACGAAATTTCAAAATAAAAATTAGTACAAAACGGTTTAAAAAAAAAAATACTGGTGCGAATAGAATATAAAAATAGTTAATGGCGGCCAACCTGTTGGAGTGTAAAATTGTAGACAGCGTTTTCAACAATAAAGATCCTTGTATGAAAAGATTGGTCCTCATAGATGAAAGTTGGATACTTTATAACAATCAAGAATACAAACAAGCCTGATCTAGCTAGGATAAAGATCCCATTCCTATGGCTAAAGCCAGACTTCTATAGAAGAAAGTTTTAGTATCTATTTGGTGAAAATTGGATCTGTTACAAAATACCAGATCATCAATTCTGAAAATTACTTTTCGCAACTGGACGAACAGAAGGCAGCAATTGCCAGGAAACACCCCCAAATTAGCAAACAAACGAAATATTATCTTCCATTATGATAACTGCATTCACATGTATCTTTGACAGACCGAAACGAACTCTTTGGATTCGATTGAGACATTCTGACCCATCCTCCCTACCCTCCGGACATCGTTCCGTCCGACTATTATTTGTTTCTTTCTGTCAAATATTCTCTTCACCAAAACAAAATTAACTCTTTGAAAGACATAAAAAAATCACTTCGATAAGTATTTTGCCAAATCGAAAACGTTTTCGAACTATGGCATTGTTAGACTGCCAGAAAGATTGAAAGTTTATTCAACAGATTTTCACAAACATATCCCCACTATCGAAATTTCCTTGGTTTGTTTTTTGTAAAAAAGCAAGTGACGATCTAATATAAAGTTTTATTTTCGAATGGGGGGGGGAGGGGTATAAGGCGCCAACTGAAATTCAGCACACAGGCGCTGGATACTGCTGGCACGCCCCTGTCAACACAAAGCTGAAAAGACTAAAGTTAGGATAACGAAATTTAAACAATAGATTGGCTGCTATGACCTTGGCATAGTCAAGTAATAAGAAAGTGTTTTTTAAAATTCACCCTCTAAAAGGATTTAAAGAGAGTAAAAATTTTAGAATATTTGGCATATCACAGCAGCCATTTTTGGTAGAAGCATGAAATTCCAGAAAGTAAATCTACTGAAAAAATAATTAAACATCTATTTCAGCGATTATAGAAATTCCCATTCTAAGGAAGTTAAAGTGAAGGTATGGGGGGGGGGGGGTACAAATTTTAGAACATGTGGCATATTGCAGCAGCCGTTTTAAACACAAGCGTTAAATTCTATAAAATGAATCCATAGAAAAATAATTAGCCACGTATTCTAAAGATTTTACAAAATTCACATCCCTCCACCCCATAAGGGAAATAAAAGGGGTGTAAAAATTTTTGGAATGTTTAGCATATCTCAGAAGTTGTTTTAAATAAGGCATGAAATTCCCGAAATTAAATCTACTAAAAAATATTACACGTGTTTCAACGATTTTACACCCTCCCCTTTAAGAGAGCCAAGTGGAAAGGGGGGAGGGGTTCGGAAATGTTTAGAACATTTAGCCATATCTTAGCAGCCATTTTAGGAAGAGCGTGAAAGTTCAGAAAATATATCAACTAAAAAATAATTCAACATGTATTTCAGCGATTTTAGAAATCCTCCTAAGGAGATTAAAGGGGTTGAAACTTTTTGAATATTTATTCATATCTCTGCAACCCTTTCAGGCAGGAGAGTGAAATTTCATAAAATAAATATGCTAAAAAATAATTAAACATGTGTTTCATCGATTTTAGAAATTTCCTGCAAAAGGGATTAAGCGGAGGGGGAGTAAAAATTTTAGGACATTTGGCCATATCTTAGCAGTTGTTTCTGGTAAGGGCGTGAAACTATATAAAAGAAATCTTCTAAAAGTAATTAAACACGTATTTAATAAATTAATAGAAATTCTGCTCCTAACAAGGTTAAATTGGGATCGAAAATTTTAGAACATTTGACCATATCTCAGTTGTCATTTTAAATAGCGTAAAAGCTCAGAAAATAAATCTACTAAAAATAATTAAACACTATTTCCGCGATTTTCGAAAAACACCATTTCAGGGATTAAAGGGCAGGGATCAGAAATTTCAGAGCATCAGACGGTGTGTCAGCAACCGTTTGAGCTAGATGCGTAAAATTACAGAAAATAATAAAAAAATAAAAATAAAAAAACCAATTAAACATGCATTTTTGGGATTTTAGATTCCCTTCTAAGAGGGCTAAAGAAGATCTAAACTTTTAGAACATTTGAACATACCTTCGCAGCCGTTTTAGGCAGCAGTGTGCAAGGCCAGGAAAAAACAGTACTAAAAAATAATTAGATACGATTTCAATGATTTTAGAAATCTCCCCCCCCCCGACCTTAGAGAGTGAAAGGGGGGATGAACAAATTAAACACGTGAAATTAAAAAAGAAAAAAACTACTAAAAGAATAATTAGACAAGTATTTCACCAAATTTAGAACCCCCACCCCCCTCAAAAAAAGTTTCTTTCTTTCTTTTTTTTTTTTTTTTTTTTTTTTTTTTAGATTTACATCCATTATCTTCAAAGAATTTTACGCGTGTTTAAAAAATAATTCCCCGAGATTTAAAACGTTACAAACAACGATTGACCACAGAAATAGGCAAAACAAGTAACTAATTTAATAAATGTTAATACCTACATTTCGAGATTTTTAATAATTTTCAATTTATTACAGATATTCGCATAATATAAAACTTATATATCTGCATAAAAAGATATTATTACTATAGCTATCAAATTGGGAGGGATTTTATTAATGTTCCAATAGTAGATCAAATCCTTTTACATCTCATTTCTCTGTTAAGAAAATGATTGTTAGTGCTAGTATTTCAAACATTCCCAGAACGCTCCTTTTATTTTTTTTTTTTTGAAGTTATGGTCTCGTTTTTATCCAATATAATGACCATTTTTCCCGGAAAAAAGACGAAAGAGAATTTGACGACCAGCCATGTACATTTCCAGTCACGCGGCTTTTGGATCAGAAAGATAGTATGAAAAAGATGAGTTCCACGCAAGTGAGGTTGAATACGATCACTATCGAACAAAACTACCATACGGTCATTAGCTACCAAATTTACGAAATATTCACTTAAGAGGAAAACAGGTTGTTATAAGTGATAAAAGATAGAAGCTTTGTAAAGAAGAAAATGATAATGAAATTTTTGTTGCTCTTGATTGGATCCAATTTGTTTAGACCCATTTGTTTACAGTGTAAAAACAAAATCAAAGAACATTCTTGGGAAATAATGAACAGATAAGTTCACTATTATTTTCAAGAATTTTTTCTTTATAGTTACAAGTTACTTACTGTGAACCTTTTCTGAAATATGAGATATGTTACATATTGCAAATAAAAGCTTTCGTGATATTTCACAAAAAGGTTACCGATAGTTTAGTGAATCATTTCATTATTTTCGGCGAATATTCTGTGAAGTTTTATTACTTTATGGATTTTTTTTTAAATAATAGGCAACTCTGCCGCCCACAATTTACCTAAAACCTTCTTGGATTATACTTCTTTTTTTTTTTTTTTTTTTTCTATTTTAGAAAGAAATGTTTTTCTTCCATTCAAAATTAACAAAAAAGAAAAAGTATATATCCAACAAGTTGTAACATAATGAACTTAATAACATTATGTTTATGAAAAAGTCAAAAATTATTAACCCTAACCTAGAACGTACAAGTAAAATATATATTTAGCTTTAGAAAGAAAAGAGGCAAAGCTCTAGTCGTTAAAAAAGGTGCTATTGCAGAAGAGTAAAATGCAATAACTCAGTAGAAAAAGAATTGATCCAAGAAAAAGGATATAATTAAGTTTAGTAACCAAAAGAAAAATATGTAATTTTTAGGATGATAAATAAACAACACCAATTTCAAATGATTTTATTAATTATAAATGAAGAAATGCACTTAAATAACAGCATTATTTAATATTTTTCTTTGTTTTACTTAAAGAAAGTGGGGAATTCTAGATATATATTTTTTTACAAGCAATCAGCTAAAACAGATTCAGAGTTACAGTGGTGCCAGTTTTTACAAGAGATCTCTGGGAAAACTAAAAGAGCGTTCCACTAATTTTAAACGGGGCAAGGTACATTTTGCTGATTTAAAAAGGCAGGACGCTGCACTCTTAAAAAGTGATCTAGAAGGGACACTAAATATAATATTACAGATAGAAAAACAATACCAAAAAATTTAAAACAATCTAAGCAAACACCATTTCATACTTCAAATGATCGCAAGCATATCGGTCTAAAACGTTTCATGAAAGTTCGGCCGAAAATTATCCCAAACATATCTATTAGTTTATCTAGCAGCCTGAAATCATTACAAACATATTAATTGATCTCTCTGACAAAGTAAACCTTGGGCAACGAATTGAATTAAAAAGTCACCGCTAACATCCATTGGGGACCCAGCTAATCTCAGACCAAACACACTTACTTAGCTGATAAGAGCTAGAGTCTATATCTTTAGAGCTTGATGAACATCTTGCAAGTCTGTGGTTATTATATCGATACAAATATTCTCTGAAATAATATCCAAAAGTTAAAAAAAAAAAAAAAAAAAAAAAAAAAAGAATTAACATTTTATAGCAGTGAAATACTTTTTTTAGTCGATTTCGAATTATCTGATAAATTAATGGCATAGAAGATACCTAAACTTTTAGTCCCGGTCTAGCTAGAAAACAATAGTTGAAAGTTACAAGGGAGGAACGGAGTATTTGTATAGCTCTGTTATATTTAATTATTATAATGAATAAATAATTTTAAGAAAACATACAAATGGAAAGTTTAAAAAATGAAATTATAATTAAAAAATGTATAAGTTTGCAATATTTACTATCACACAAGTTATTTTTTACCAAAAATATCAATGTAGAAACAGAATTTTATAATGGATTTATAAATAAGATGTTGGATGCATTAAGCAAAATTGATATAAAGAAATGATATGCGAGTGTATAGAAAAGTATTGTAAACATATCATAATATTTTAGTTTATTCACAGTGTTTAACAGCGAGCTATATCGTATAAACTAGAATACCACTAATCTGCAAATCTGTGATTCACATACGCCTGTAATTCACATTGTAGTGATGAAGTAATTAATGATATTTAATTGTCGAAAAATAATTTACCAATGGCATTTTTTTTTTCATTTCATGCTCCATTTTTAATTTCAGTTCTGAGGTATATTATGATACATCAACTCACACGCTTTTTTGTAGTTTAAATTAATTCGACATATAAAAATGTTTTATGTATTTAATCATTCATACGGTAAACAAAAAAAATATTTTTTTAAAAAATATTCCTCTGAAGAAAGTATTTTTTCTTTTAATGAATATTTTCCTTTAAGGGAAATAGTTTATTATTGCGATGGTTGCTTATAAAATATGTTTCATTTTACGCCTAGAAATAATTATAATTTATAAAACTTAAAATAAAACCAAATAGAGTCGATGTAATTTTTTTCTTTGGAGCTCATTTTGTGAAAATTAAAATTTATTTTTGAAAATTTATAGTATTTTTGTAAAAATAACACTTTTTAACGAAAAGTGAAATCTAGTTGCTCAAATTCGATCCAAGCATTTATAAATAATAACTTGTTTAAGTTATTCTGCTAAAATTATCCTTTCTAATGAGCTTATTTTGTTTACAAGTTACACATTTTAAAACGAATTACATAACAAGATTACTTAACGAGAATTACTTAACAATGATATGATTGTAAAAATACTGGTTTCATTGGTTTATTTAATGGTATTGTCTGAATAACTTTGGATGTATTTATAAAAGTATTTATATAATTAATAAAGAATATTTTCATAGAATTAAATTTCACAAAGGGATAAGCTTTATTAAAATAATTTTTGCGAAGAGGCCTATTTTATCAAAACAATCTTTGTAAACAAGTCTATTTTATTAAATGAATTTTGTTAAGAAACCCTAAATATACCCCAAAGATTCCCTGGATCAATTCTGATATCCATTTGTTCCAAAATCAAGATATTATTTTCTGTAATTAATGTTCGATAATTATGAAAATTAATATATTATAATTTAATTCTTACGTATGTATTTATTTATATGCACTGAAAAGAAGACTAATTTAAAGAAATACAAGTAATTTCATTTAAAATTTTGTTCTAATACAAATTCCTTAATAAAAATTATAATAATTTATTAAAAGCACGTCGGCATATTTGATGCTATATGCTAAAAAACAAAAATTCCTATAAATATCTCCTTCTTTTTTTCATAACACATTATTTTCGTTACAGTTTTAAAGGGATTTACAAATTTTCAGTTCATTTATGCAAATTTTAAAATTCAGATACACTACAAATGCCAGACAGTAATATTATCTATATTGATAAATTGAAATATATAGTTGCATTATAATTATTATACAACAAAAAGGAATTAATTATTCCTGCTACAGGGTAGAGCGTATTTATTTATTTATTTATTTATTTATTTATTTATTTATTTTAATAGTTGGTGGAGCTATTTTAATGAATAATTGCAATAAACATTGCCTCAGCTATGAAATAAAATCAGTAAAATGGTAAAATCAGTTTTCCAAGCTAATGATGCTAACACTCATTTATATTTAAGATTTATTCAGCGTTTGTTACATTACAAAATGTGTTGATGAGTGAAAAAGCCCAATCTAAAACAAAATTACAGTTTGTTTTTGAAATGAAATATTAAAAATGAAATTCTAAAAAACAATACTATTAGACAATCAGTGTTTGTTGATATACATTAATGGATATATCCCTGATATATATCCAACATTTATTTCAAAATATGAAAGTTTTTTTTTTTTTAATATTTTCAGACACTTAATATTTATTTTCAAAATATCAAGATGTCTGATACTTTCGATATTTTCACATACTTAATGTTTATTTTCAAAATATCAAGATGTTTGATATTTTTTACATTTTATATTTTTTCAAAGTATCCTTATACAAGATATTTTTGATATTTTCAGTACAACAAGAATTAAGAAAACGTTATTGACTGTGTTACTCTGTAGATACAGAACTTTTGTCTCTGATAATGACGTTTTACCTAAAGAAGAAAACGAATTTCAAACACTATAAGTTTTTATTTTAAAAAATAGATCTAATATTTAAGCAGGCCACAATTAATTTTAAAAAGCCGTTGAAAGATAAAATATCGGATTTAAATTATCAGATATATGAAAAAAAAAATTATTAGAAAATAAACTTTTTCTTGTTTTAAGGTTCAGTTGAATTTAAATTTTACAAGATGTTAGGAAATATAAAATAAAAAAGTTTATATTAAAATTTTCTATTAAAAAATTATTTTGTATTTAAAATTTTGTTTTATTATTTTGATTTATAAAATATATTGATATACTTAAAACTGAATCCTATCATTAGGTTTTTTTTTTTTTTTTTTTTTTTTTTTTTGTAAGTGCATAAAACAAATTCTTTCTGTTTTCAATTAGTTGATCATCAATTTTATTCTAAGTGAAAAAGAAAAATGGATTTTTAGAATAATAATTAAGTTTTCGTGCTAAGTGCAATGTATTTTTTTTTAATATAGATTATGCTTGAATTTTTATATTATCAGCAGTAAGTAGTTGGCTATTTTGAAAATATCGTATCTATATCAAAATAATGTATATTTTTAATACTTCCGCAAATATCACGATATTTACTAGCTCTGCAAACAATCAAGCTGTAATTATACAAAAGCTATATTTCTATGACAATCACAGATATTTGTATTTTCATCCTCGAAAACTTCTTTTTTCATTCAAACTTTTATCAAAAATTTTCTACTGTCAGTTTACTTAAAATTCCAGTTACAGTTATACTACAGTTATGGTTAAAATTTATACTACACAATAGATATAAGTAACTAATAGTTATTTATATCTATTAAAAGGAAAGGAAAAAACAACATACTTACTATGATTTCTTTTTTTGTTTGTTTTGCTTTGTTTTTTATCCAAAGAAGAAACAGCAACTCACCGACTCGTTAAATTGTCAAACAAATGGCGTGATCGGAGCTTTCATGTCAATTCACATATTGATGTTGCCAACTTTGAACAAGAATGTTTCAGAAATAATTATCAAATTTTTTTAGGCAAATGTTTAGTTATTATAAAAACGTATAAAAAAAGGAACCTTCTTTTGATATACTACTTTGAACGTTACCATATATATTTTTTATATACTGAAAGGTACAGTCGTGTAAATCTTTAATTTTGAAAGCGCTAAGGGCATGAGAAACACTCAAACATATCGGACCAGCTATTTGTCTAAGACGAATTCTGATTTTTTGAAGAACATTTTACAAAATGTTATTTCTTAAAAACAATTCTACTTTTATAAATATTTTCTATCTCTAAATTGTATTGAAAATAAATTAGACCTTTGACCTTTACCAAATCAACTAAAATCTCGAAAGAATCTATAATCTAGCTATATAAAAAAAATAATAAATACAAATTTATTTTGTCTCAAATAACCCTTTGTCTCAATAAACCCAAATAGATACAGACACGAACGTCGTATCTAGGTTAGGTTTGACGATTTTGGAAGCCTACTGGGTCAATACTGGTAATTACAAGGTGCATTAGGACCGACGCGACGCCGGACGCTGCCATAGAATTAATTTCAATACATCCAGAGGGCCGGAACAGGTCCGATACTGTAGCTGGGCAGTCAAATCATGGATTCCCTTTCGAGAAATCTCATAAGAGATAATCATTTCTAAAGACTAATCAGGGTCCGCCTCTAAATTACTGATGGCCGAAATTGAGAATCCATATTGTCAGGCTAACTGTGCTATTCAAGATACCGATAAAAGAAAACAACACAAAAATATAAAATAATAGTAAAACAGATAAAAAGATAGAAAATAAATTGCAAAATTAGTCTCCCCGCATCGTGCGTACTTAGTATAATTACTTCTGAAATGTGGTATACAGGGTAAAAACAGAAAGAAATAGGCTGATCCGACCGTATCCTATGGTATCGTCTACTCCCCGTTTTCTCACCTGTCTCCAGAATAGATCCTACTTTCAAATACTAGAGAAAAACGCCCCCTAACTAAGTCCTTGAGTGAGTGGGTAGTAGGTGTCTATATGATGCTATTTCAGATGATAGAATCTCCAGCTGGACATACTCTGAAGTCTGGAAATGCGGCCTCCAGACCGGACTTGGGGATTTATTGGTAACCTGCACCCGTTAGAGACCTTGATTTAAATCCTCCGAAACTGAAATGCTCCTCCACGGCGTCCACGGCCGAACTCCATATCATTAATCTGCACTGAAGCCAGGTTGATTCAAGACCACTCCCAGATGCACACACCTTAAAATGGGTACAATTAAATGGGCACGTGCGTTACAATCACAATAAGGCAGAGATGCTTCATAAGAGATTCGACACTGAAGAAATGTCCGTATTTTTTCATAAAAATAAATGAGCAACCATAGAACACACTGTATCTTTCTATTTAATTTCTAGAAAATTCCTTTTATAAGATTACAGAGTTATGCAGTTCATAAATATATCTGTATTTTAACTTTAGTGAATAAAATTAAGTATTAGGTGCTTACGTTACGAGTGTGTTTTGTGGTCTAAGGCGATCCATCTGCTTTCAACAAAGACGGCTGAGATATCATCGATGTCCAATCTCTCTCTTATGTAGAATTTTCACAACGGGATACTCCACAGTATTGCTAGAAACAAAACTGGGGAATTAGAGTTTTTATCTCGCGAACAATGACACAGGAAAAAAAGTTCTATATGTCTTCTATTTAATGTGAGATAATGTTTTACATGTAAAAATAACTGCATTAGAAAATCTGAAAAGTAATTTTTTTTATATCTACTCATCAGTGAAAATACGCTGCTATTTACAAGGCAAAGGGCAATATTATAACTGGGATGAACATTTACTAATAAACCAACGCATGTGAGCATGATACAACTTATTTTAATAAGAAAAATCACCGTTAACATGTTCAAGGTAGTTGGAATTTTATTTTGGCTGGTAATAAAATATGGGGAAGAGGGATTTTAGATAAAAGAGACAAAATTGTCCGACAAATAAATCATAAATTTGTTTCAATAGACAATTTATTTTCTGTTAATATTCTTTGTGACATTACAAAATCTAAAACTGTCAAAGAGATTCTAAATAGCAGACGTTGAAGACATTGAAGTTTATAGTGACGTTGAAGTGGTCATAAATGCCAGATATTTGAAATCATTTTCAACCTCTTAAAAAACCTCTTAAACAAGAGTTATTGTATCCATATATTCATTGATTAGTGTCAATATAGAATACACAATATATAATAATTAGCTGTTATCCGTGACGTCGTTCACGTAGTATTAAAAAAAAAAAAAAAAAAAAAAAAAAAAAGATAAACGCTTTAATTAAACAAAACATTTCATTAACAATAATTTAAAAAATATATAACACATATCTTATACTAGGCTATGCAATAGTTTTTTTTTTTTTTTTTTTTTTTTTTTTAGGGGACTTAAAGAATTCAGTCAAATAAATGGAAAATATGTTAGATAATATAAACAATCGCGAAAATGAAATTGCAACCACTTATACTGTAGAACAACTGTAACGCACCCCCATTGTACAGAAATCATGTTGTAGTGCATTTCAGAATTCCATATCAAAGAAAGAAAAATCATGTGTTAAACCTAGGTAATAAAAAAAATATCCAACATTTCCATAATACATAACTTCGCCAGCCCATTCTTTTCTGCAGCTGTGTATATGATCTATGTGTTTGTAAATATTCTAAATACAATGTTAAAATTTTGCTTAGTTAGAAAAAGTATAATGAAGATTAAAATTCAACTTTATCAATTTCTAATAATAGACAGAAACGTACTTGAATTTTTTTGTACAGTTCTGTATGTTACGTGCAAATATTTATACGACTGCATATTTAGCTTAAATTATTCAAGCAAAAAACCCGATTCAAATTATTGAATTCACATTTCCGAAAATCGCTATTGCACAGGTGACCATATATCCAGTTTATTGTATAGTCCGATACATGCTTTATTTAAATTCTACAAACATCTCTTATTATACCAAATGTAGCTGAACTTCAGGATGCATTTACATACGGTAATTGAAAAAGCTCTTCAGCAATCTTTCCTAATAGACTATACTTTGGATACAATATCTGAGATCTGGACACAGGTCCAAAATCTTTTATGCGTCTCTGTAAATGAACAACAAATGTGATGCAAATCATACTTAACTGCAAGCATATTGTAGTAAATTTCAGTATTTATCATTGTATTGATTATCTCAGTATATTAATTTCATCGTGTTTAAAATAGTGCAACGGAATTAAAATACGCTGGGAATATTTTTTCCCCGTAGACTATTATATTACCAAACATTTTTCTGTGATCTTGTAAATAAATGTTAAACCTTTTCACCACATTTTCTACAGAAATCCTGTTTTAGTGTACTTCAGAAACTGATATCAATTTCAATATTATTAAAATAACCTTAATAAAATAACATTACGCTGCAAATGGTTTTTCTTCACAGACCATGATATATTGAAATACTTTTGAGCTCCCTGTACGCACACTATAAGTACTATACTTAATATATTCGATAGTAACCATGTTCTTGTGAACCTTAAAAATGCATGTGAATTACATTACATTTAAAATTATGTAACATTATCAAAATGCACCATAAAGGATTTTTTCGCCGTAGATCATAATGTAAAGTCTCCTTTTGAGTGCTCTTGTGATTCAGCTATAATTGCTACCTGGTTCATTTTCAAATGCCGCTCATGCTAAGGCAAATTTCAATAAGGTATGTTATTTTCATATGAATCCCACTATATTTACTCAAGTTGAAACACGGACAAACAGACGGCATACCCCAGGCACTCGTCATCCGGTATACAGACAGGTTGAAGTCGTAAACACTTTTAGACCACATGTTAGAAAGTGTCAAAAAGGGGGTAGTTTCTGTAAAACAAACAAACAACAATAACAAAAAAAAAAAAAAAAAAAAAAACAGAATTTTTGAAAATTTGAAAATTTATACTTTGTTTCAGATATGACGTTACATTGATATTTTTAAAATTCTTAATGGAAAGTATTCCTGTGACGTTACAATTAGTAAAAAGTTGAATTTTATAGCCTCGGACCGAAAGAAAGAAAAAGGTTCATTTTTATTACGGATTAATATCTGGAAAAACTACTAAAATATTTATATTCTTGTAAAGTGCGAAGTTATATTCTTGTGAAGTCTTCTAAGTGTAAAAGAAATTTTATATAATCGTCTGCGTGAAAGGAGAAGAAAAACTGCATTCCTCTGACGTCACAAATGGTAAAATCGCGGTTTTTAACCTCGAATCGAAAAACAGAATAGGGTCCATTTATTTATTTCATTTTGTTTTATCAGTGAAAATCTTTCAGTTGAAAATTAATTACAGAAAAGAATTAATTATTCCTTTTTTTTTTTTTTTTTTTTTTTTTTTGGCAACGAAAATCGATTAAATATTATGGAAAATTTTTCAATTTATTTTGTATGAAAAACAGTGAAATGTTGAATTATTGAGAAAAATATTTGAATAAAATAAATAAAAATTAGCCTTATGTTCATTTTAGACCAATAATATATCTATATACAAAAATTCAAAGACATTAATCCCCTCGTTTTGAACCCAAGTTCATTTCAATTTTTCGGACACACTTTCACATTTATAATATATATAAGGATACACAGTACTACTACATTTGGACAAAATCCCTCATTTTTTTGCTTCATTTTGGGAACAACGGATTTTATGCTTATTCTATAGACGATTACTTTCAGAATTTTCAAGCTATGATTTTGAAACTTTCACAAAAGTTGCTCTATATATTTAGCTAACACAATATGTAAATGAAATTTTGATATCGTAGACACATGCGCAGTGAAAAATTATTTTGTAAACCTACTCATTTATCATACAACTTTTATTATTTTTTTATTATGATTACAGAATATTGTGTGCAATATTATCTGATATATTTTCAGAAAAGAATGTTATTTTATATTAAGAACTCTGCAAATTATAAGCAAAAAAACTTGGCAAAATTTGTGATCATTTTTATAAAAACCTTAATTTCTAGACGAGTATACATGCTATTCGCATAAAAATGAACACAGTTTATTACAATAAGCCACTTAATCACAATGTACCGTTTGAGTGCTTTTACTACATTAGTTTTGACAGGGTTATCCAAAATATATCCATTCTTTTTAAAATTTTTGACAGTCCCCTATAGAGCTTCGGGAAAAAATCTTCACGGAAATGTATGACTTGTACTATTAACACTGAGAGTTTCGGGATAACTCCTCATGTATTTTTCTAGATATTTAGCAAAATGTCTAATAGCAAGTGGACTGTCATCAATGGCCATGTAGTGTACAAGTGATTTTTATTTTAAAGTTAAATGTGGTATAGTACGCCCAGGTTGCTTGTTCAAGAGCATTCGATTAATGGGTCATTTTAAGTCACAATGGGTCGGAGCCAAGTTAATTTATCTAATAAAAAAAGTCGCAAACGATTTTGACAAAATTTTGCATTAAGCATTTCAGGACACGAGAAGATCATTGGGTTATGTTGAATGTTTGAGGAGTTTTGATTAATGGGTCCTTTTTGGTCACTATGGGTCCGGTTAAGTCTATTGTGTCTAAAAAAAACTCAAACGATATTGGAAAAAGTTTTATATCATACTATTTTCGGAAACGAGAAGACCACTGGGCTAAATCTAATGTTCGAGAAATTTCCATTACTGAATCAGTTTTGTGTCACTACGGGTCAGCCATTTTTTTTTCAGAAAAAGGCTCGAGAAAATTTGATTAAATTTTGTATTCTGTCGTTTTCGAACTAGAAAAAACCATTAGGTTAGGTCGTACGTTTGAGAAAATTTAATTAGTGGATCGATTTGGGTTACTACAGGTCCAGGTCAAGCGAAATGCTGTATGTAATATAGAGCTCATACGATGATGAAAATTTTTTGTATTATATCATTTTAGGGCAAGAGAAGGTCATTGTACTAGATCATATGTTCGAGAAATTTCGATTAGTGTGTCATTTTTGGGTCACTACAGGTCAAGCTATTTATATTAAAATACGGCTCTAATTTTTAACTGAATTTGGTATTTCACTGTTTTCAATCTTCAAAAGACCACTGGGCTGGGTCCCATGTTCGAGAAAATTATAATAGTAGGCCCTTTTGGGGATCACTACGGGTCAAGCTAATTTTATCTATGAAACGGGTTAAAAGATTTTCACAAAATTTTACATCCTTTCGTTTTTGATTACCAGAAGATCAATGAGGTAAATCACATGTCCGAATAAATTTGATTGGTGTGTCATTTTGAATAACTAAGAATCGGGTTTGCGAAGTGAAGAAGTTGTCAACAGCCATATTCGAAAAAAAAAAAAAAAAAAAAAAAAAAAAACATTGGTGACATTTGGCCGAAAAATCGACTTTCAAGATTACTTGTGCCAAATTACATATCTGGCACCAAATGAAAGGATGTCGTCTAATTTGGTTGTATTTGTCAAAAAATTGACTTTACAATTGTGAAAATTTTTTTGACATTCTTAATAAGAATCGAGATGCATGGTTTAATTAATCTGAGTTGAGCTAAAAATGCGGTTTGGATCGATGTTCTTTCGTTGTAAGAGTGTAAATAATATAAAATTTATCGAAATGAACGCAAATACATAATTTTCATATTGATTGTTTTTGTAAATAATACTGTTACATATACCGTAATTTCGGGTGTATAAGCCGCGGCTCAAACATTTCTTTTTGGACCCAGAAATCTTATTTAATGATTAAACACAAATATTTACGGCGATCTAAGTAGTAACTTTCATTTTTAAAAAAATTCTGGGTCGAAAAAGAATTGTTTGAGCCGCGGCTTATACACCCGAAATTACGGTAACTTATTTTTTGCCAATAATACAGGGAGAATGATACAAGGAGAATATTATATCGAGTTAAACACAAAGTAAATTTTCACCGAGCAAAGCTCAGTTACCCCCGCTAGTATAATTTACATTTTTAAAACGCGCACATAACGTTTTTGTGCGACATTTTTTCTTTTTAATCCAATAAAATGTTTTCTTAATGTATGTTATACAGTCTAGAATAAACATCTATTTAACAAGAGCGTAGTATTTATTAAACGTAATGAATTCCAATGAATATTCACTAAAATCAAAGCAGCACCATAGTTGAACTACGGTTTATTTATTTATTAACAACATACATCTGACTTGTATGCTCGGCATGAAGGCCTGCTTATAAGGCTTCGTCAATATACAGGGACGAGATAGTACAAGAAAAACTGAACTCCGGTGTGATCCAGCGCAAACTAAACACTGGTTGTGATTTTGAAACAATTGTCCTAATTTTTCATCACTTTACCCCGCAAAAAGAGGGACAAAGGATGTAACTCAGAATATTCTGGACATGAAAATGGTATTTGAATTCCACATTTGCGGGAAAGATGAACGAAGAAAGTTTCATTACATTTGAAAATATCGATTTTTAATGGAATGTGATAAATTGATTGATTATTTTTGATTTTGCAAATGAACATGCGATTTATATGTTTCAAGACCACCAAATAAAACAGTAAAGCTCTTATTTTAATTTTCAAAAATGTCATTACAAAATTATACATATAAATGTATACAATTTTTGATATTTGTTTTAAATTACAATATTATTTATTTTTTCAAAATAGCAAAAATTAAATTTTTTGAAAACATAATCTGGTGGAATAAAATTTAGAATAAGCATATATAAAATCTAAATTACACATATAAATTATTTTTACGTTAATAGTAATTTGTTTGTTTTCCCTTAAAACTGATGAAAGCTTCCAAAAGCCGCTTTGAAATGGATTTAGTCAGGTGGAAATGAGTATTTGTTTCCATATTTACAAAACGGCTACTTTCAGTTCAAGAATCGAATCAAACTGCATTCTTTTAGCATAAATTTGCGAACCAAAATTCCTCGCATGTTTTTTATAAAATTTATGTCAGAACTTTTAGATGGAATACCTAAAGTTTTGATGTTATTCGCGGATAACTAGATCTGAAGCTGCACAGACTTGCAAATAGAAGCGTTATCTTGAATCTGTACCAAATTCTAATCTATAAGTTCATCTTTAACTGACACTAAACTGTTACCAAGACTACCATGATAATCAAAAAGTTCATATTTGTCTCAGTGAAAGCTACAATGTTTTTTTCTTTTGCATTAAAGCCTACTCAAATAATGATTGAGCCACCACCTGAAAGCATATATGTCTCACTTAGTAAATCATACCAGTAATATCTTAAATCATCTACACAATCTAGGGCAAATTTTCCCCATAGATTGTATTTTAAGAAACTGGATGATGCAGATTTTAGCCTTGCCTCATGTCATATTTTTTTTTAGCTTTGTTTTGGCTTTCTATTAAGCAAAGTTCAAGCATCCGACACCTTTTAACTTATTTTTAGTTGTTCATGACGTTACTGAGACTTCTAGAGTAGATTTTATTGTAGAAGAATAAGCAAAATCTTGTACAACTATTCTAATAGTTTCGTTTACATTGCACTGAAAAAATAGGTTCTCAAAATTGAGTAAATAGTACTCAATTTTAAGTACTCAAAATAGCTTCGATCCGAATGTACTCAAAACTAAGAAACATACATACTTATTTTTGGTTCGAGGTTGAGTTCAAATATAAATCGCTATGAGCTGCCCCCTGAACTTACAAATCGCAGTAAAAATATACTGGCATTTATTTTTTGTTCAAAATCATTAACAATAAACGTTTAATTTATTATTTGCAAAGAAAAATAGCAAAATTATTAGCAAAATACTCAAATCGAATATTTTTATGACAATTTCAGGGCTCCCAAATGGTCCGCGAACTGAATATCAATATTTTTTAACAGAAAATTTCATGATAGGTTTCTACAGAATTTGTGCTAGAATTAACTTCGAAAGGTGGTTACTCGGCAATCCCCCCCCCCCCCAAAAAAAAAAGTCTAAAAGGAAAATTTTTCTAAGAAAATTCTGATGTTCAATTGGCGGACCATTTGGGAACCCTGGAATTTGCAAGCATTTTTAAAATACTGTGCATAATTTAATATTTACATCGCTAATAAGCATCTTTTACGCCACCATGAATGAAATAAACCAATACAAGGTGCACAATTATCGTTTGTTTGGATTTGATAACATCTGATGTTTTGAAATTGGAAAAGCAATGTGTTCATTTTTGATCTGAACATTCTCAATTCGATATGCTACTGCTATATCCGCTTCAGTTATTTCTAAAACAATTCATTGAACCATAAACAAAATGTTCACAACAAACAGTTTTAAATTTGTTTATTTTTAGGGCATGTTGCCTTTCAGTCAGCCCGCACCCCCCCCCCCCCAAAAAAAAGTATTTTATTCTTTTTTTTTTTTATGAATGATTTTCCGCGTATCACTCTCAAAGCAGCGCAGTTACATACCCTAAATCATCCACACATCAATTCTGCGCAAAATACTATGATCATGATGTCATCCCATTATTGCTAGATTTAAAAGAAGATACTGGTCCTAAACTTCCTTCCATTTGTTGATATTATAAGATTTTAAAACTTGTAAAAAAAAAAAATTTTACACTTGAATTACATTTATATGTCATATCCTATATTTGTGAGTAAATTTAAGATGTATAACTCCTTCCGGAATTTCATTCTAAACAATAAATTAGTATGTGGTTTTAAACATTTTCTAACACTGTATTAGTATGATTTTTTTTAATTTCTGGAGATTTGCATAATAAAAATTTTCCAATATTTTGGAGTTATGAATAATACTTCCACAAAGCAATCAAAATTAAATTTTATTGCCAAAATAATTTTTTTTAAAAGTCTAATTGGAAGAGCTGCTATATCGCCAAATAAGAAACAATTCAGGAGAATATTTTTACGGATCTTGTTTTATATACATAATCTATCTATCAGCTTTCTATCAGCTCAACTTCACAAATAAAAATAAATTTCTGATTCCTAGCCATTCTGAATCCAGCCATTGACTAAAAATAGATTGAACCGACTCGTTAGCTTGAGTTTTCTTGAATGTAATACGTCCATTCAATTAAATATAATTAATTTAATTTGCACTTTTTGGATGATGAAAACTAGAAAAGTATAGCATTTACTGTTTAATTTCTCGATGCAAATATATTCTTTCTATTTTAATTCTGAAGTTATGTATGCTGCAAATAACATGAATCAATAACTTACGTTCCTATTATTAATTCAGCTTCTCTCTTCTTTTAACTTCTCTTTTGCAAAAATGAAGGTATGCCTAAGGGCCTTGTATACCTCCAGGCCGACGACAATGGTAAAAAATAAAGATATCTAGATCATCAAATAAGTAAATGCTCTATTTGGATAAGTGCCAATTTTTCTTAAGGAAGATTTCAATTTTAAAGAAATTAAATTTCCAAAGTATTCCAATCGAAAGAGAAATATTTAGTTTTTATAATCCTTTTGAATACTTTTTTTTGTCTATTTGTGTAGAGATGGGATTGATTACTTTTAAGTTTTATTGAAATTTAACGAATGCGTTATTTATTTTAACTTAATGAGTATAGTTATTTTGCGTACGACTAATAAATAATATAAAAGAATAGAACATGAAAGGATTTTTTAAGACGTTTGGAATATATGTATCAAAAAAGAATTAAATAGACATTAAAACTTTACAGTATTTTTTAAAAACATGTTTGAAAAAAAAAAGTCTCAGAACTGATGCATAGATCTTTAAGCGAACTTTATTATTACTTAAAATATACAAATAAATACTTAAAAGTTGTTGCAAAAAAAAAAAAAAAAAAAAAAAAAAACATTCTTTACCTTAGATTTTCGGATGCCCTCGCATCCATTTTCAAAGGAATATAAAAGAAGATAATTGATTTAAATTAATACGTAAAAAAAAAAAAGTCCGCGTGTACAAACAAAGTCACGATGAAATGATCGAAACACCAGGGATATTGTACCATAGTGCGGGGATATTATAAGAAATGACGTCATTACAAGCAGTATTATTGTGGCGTATTTATTTGTATATTTTAAGTTTAATAACAAGGTGTAAAATTCCACAAAGATACTGGTATTAATACTGTTATTTGACTCATTTATTATTGCTATTAATATTTTAACTAAACACTGCTACTATAGTAACTACAATGACTTTTTTTATATGAAAGTATACGAAAAAACCCATTAAATTTTTGCTACTTATTTCGGCGTGGGGATTGAGTTAGTATCTGTGCCTTCCCTTCCTCATCTCTTTCTTCTGAGCACAGTTTATTATCAAACATGTTTTATGTTTACAATACGATTCAGCGTGCTCTGTATGACTTGAAAACATTACCGAAATTTGGGCTCTCCCCCCCATCCCCCTCGAAATAAAAAATCTGCCATTGACAGATTCCAAACAGAACTGTTGAACGCAGTGCCTCATAGCAGTACAAGGAAGTCGTATGGAAGATTCATGATCGCTTGCAACACGGTATACGCGAGATACTGAAGTACTACTTCATGTAGTGCAACCATGTCATCATATCCAATCTTTGGAGCAAACATCCAGCAGAAACAGTAGAACCAGGGTTAGGATACAATGAAAGAGACACAGCCATATACCATATACACAGATGGTTCTAAATTGGAATCAGGTGCTACGGGTTCGGCTTTCGTAGCATACAAAAATGAGCAAAAAATCAAGGTATGGTCAATGCCACTAAGAAAGTGCAACAGTGTTTTCCAAGCCGAACTACTGGCCATACTGAAAGCAGCAGAATGGGGTAATACCACAGGTCAGAATTACAGCATACGCTCGGACTGCATGTCAGCCATACAAGCATTAAGTAAACCATTTAATGTAAATGAAATAATAGATACAATACAACGAACAATAAAAAATTCAAATAATAAATTTAAAATCAGCTGGGTCAAGGCCCACATTGGTATCGAAGGAAACGAGGATGCTGATGCATTAGCCAAACAAGCAGCACTAAACCCTTACAATGAAATTCCTTATCATATAGAGAAACCAATTTCAACACTAAAGAGGATACTTAAAGAGCTAACAATAAAACAATGGCAGTTCGAGTGGGACTACGGGGACAAGGGCAGGCTGACACACAAATACTTCCCTAAAGTCGATAAACACAGAATAGTAAGCTGCAAGCTACTTTCTCAAATCTACACAGGTCATGGCGCCTTTCCAGCATATCTACACAGATTTGCTTTGGTAGAAACACCAGAATGCGAGTGCGGGTTAATAGGTACATGCAAACATTACCTCACAGCTTGCCCACTCACACAAACACTCCACCTGGTCAACATAACACCAAACAACGAGCAACTTTGGCACAAACAGCTAGCCCAAAATAAACACCTACAAGCAAAAGGCAAAGCAGTGATCAGATGGCTTATAAATAACATAGACCTAATTTCGCACTAAATTGTGGCAAAACTAACCAAGCCTCTCTCCCCATCCACACATCATTACATGAGTATGAGTTGTAATGCAGAGTATTACAAAAAATTAAAAAGCAATAAATAGAACCCTGTGTTACTCAATCCCGCCACCCCCCAAAAATAGGGGACATTAGAAGACCATTACTTCCACGGAAAAAAAAAAAATAAAATAAGAGAGCAAGTTTACTATCTCTGCAACAAAACAAAAAAGGCATTAAAAGAACTTTACTTTTTTTTTTTTTTTTAAACCAAAAGAAAAAAAAAGGGGCATTAAAAGAACTTCACTTTTTCTGAACTTAAAAAAAAAAAAAAAAAAAAAAAAAAGGGGGCAGTAAAAGAACTTTACTTTTTCTGAACCAAAAAAAAAAAAAGGGCTTTAAAAGAACTACTTTTTCTGCACCAAATAAAAAAGCACTGTGTGCACAAAAAAAAAAATTAAAATATAAATAACTGGCATTCAAATGCAGCATAAAAATCGAGCTATCTGCGCTGTAGTAAAGTGGTAGTCTTTTAGAGATGAACTGATGGCCCACGAGACCATCCATGAATACAAACGAAGTGATAACAGCCATGATAACAAATTAAATGGATGAACTGATAGCCATCGAGCTTAATATCACAGAAATAAGCAAAAGCCAACAAAGAAAAGTGTAAGTGCTACTTTATGTAGAAACAGACGTCTCTAAAAATAATAGACGAACTAAAGGCCGACCAACAGCCTCCACCCTACAGCGCACCAAGAAAACGATACCTTACCAATGAACAAATTGAAAATATCAACTAATTACAACTATTAGAGAAAATATCAACTAATTACAACTATTAGAGAAAATACCAACTGGTAATCCCGATTGTGACTACAACAACCAAAACATGTGACATCAACTACCAAGATATGAGAAAATGAATATAAGACAAATAGGAATATATGGGCAGCGGTGGCCCAGATGGCAGAGCGTCATGCTTATAGACGTAAAGATCGTGGGTTTGAGGCTCACCGCTAGCTAAAAACCCACCATGTACGCTAACGGCACCTGGTGCATGTAAAATCCGTCGTGGGTGCAAAGTCCTCCAAGTTACCTGTGAATTATACCTCTGGGGATGCCTTGTCAGGTGAAGATCTCGTCATCCGATCAAGGCTCTAAATTACGAGATCAAACTCGAGTATCGGTTGTCGTATAGGCAGCTCGTATGAGCTCTGTGGAAGAATTAGCGCTACCCCCTTTCTTTTTAATCCCTTCCAATTACAACATCGTACGAATGAACCCAATTAGATAATTAAAAGTAACCTAGAACAGGCCAGGATAGTAACCAATATTAAATAATAGCGATACAGCTACATTCAGGTAGATCTCAGCTTGTGCAATCAAGCGGCTTCTGCCCCGCAGCCAGGTAAAAAAACTCGTTAAGCTAGGCATATTGCCTGGCAGGCAGGGGCCTGGTCTGCGGTATAATAATAATAATGTCATCATATCCGAACTTCGTATATTATCTTTGTATGCTCAGAGGCCTCACTAAGGGGTGGGGACCCCTCAAACGCTTGCACACGCTGTTACAATTGGAAAATTTACAAACTAAATTGGCAAATTAGTTCAAAACTTTAATAAAAAACTATTATATACTCTCTATTTCTGATAGATTTAACGAAAGTTATCAATATAATTAGAAATAGTATTAAGAATTTTACAAATAATAACTATATAACATTTTTTAATTGTGATAACAAGGTAAAATTGTAAAATTAATTGGCAAACGCTGAGAACTATTTACATTTGCTTTTTCCTGAGTTGGCAAATACTGAATTTTGAATTGGCAATTTAAGCTCTCCCCCTCCCACCAATAATTGTGATGTCCCAAAAATGACTGTTGGATTTTAAAATTCAATAACTTGCAAACGGTGACAGCTATTTAAAAAATTCTTGCAGGAGGGTTATGTATAATGTCAGGAGTTTCTTTTATCGTAATTTTTTATTTTACGTCGAATTTCAAACAATAGGTGGCGCTGACGGCGATTGAAGGCCAGGTGATCAGTGCTGAGTAAAGCGTCGACCTGGGTTTCAATCGCCGTCAGCGCAACCTATTGTTTGGAATTCGAACTAAAAAAAAAAAAAAAAAAAAAAAAAAAAAATTACGGTAAAAAAATCCTGACATTATATATAACCCTCCTGCAATTTTTTTTTTAAATAGCTGTCAGCGTTTGCAAGTTATTGAATTTTAAAATCCATCAGTCATTTTTGGGACACCCGGTATCTGATTCCGATCTCTACACTGTAGAAGTTACATTTCTGCACTGATGTTGTCAAACTAAGTATCGGCTCGTGACGTACATTTCTACATGTTATTTTCGTTAAAGCCAAATTCATTGAAAAGAACTCATATTTTATCGTTTTTGCGAAAATCTTTATACGGACCGGTAGGCCCACTAAATTTTTTTATCGGCCCGTATGGCCCGTTCATTTTTTTTTTTTTTTTTTTTTTTGCTAGGCCGGCCCGTTAATTTTGTTTGTCAGCTCGGTCCGCGGGCCGGGCCCGTGTAGACTTCTGGAATCTCCACCGCAAGTACCGCTTTTAAATCCCGCGCCTTTGGCCTTCTGTTTGGCCCGAAAAATTCAGTCTGATTACTTCAGGACAACCCATGTATATTTTAACGACTTTCTTGTTTTAATTGAGTTTAATTGAACGCACTCTGATACCGCAATGAGAAACCTCTAATAAACTGCAGAATACTATAGCATGCGCCACATGGGAATAAAAACCACTCCAAACTGTATTTCCCCCCCCCTAAAAATTAATACTAACTTAGTTTTCGAAAATTAACAGGCATTTTTTTTAATGAAAAAAAACCTGCATATTTCTAGATATAAAAAAAGAAATCAAATCAACAGCCATCAAATATTTTTTTCTTTTCAAGACGAAAACATCACATGATTCTTTGAATCGATAGATAGAACTGATTTAATTGATACTTTTTCCAAAATAAAAACGAAGAAAAATAGTATTTGTGGTTTCATTCTTCAATGCACGTAATTTTTCTATTTTAATTCTCGGGTTATATGTGCTGCAGATAACATGAATCAATAAATTACGTTACTATTATTAAGTCCGATTTTCGCTTTTTTTAGTCATTCGTTTGCAAAATTGAAAGGGATGCCTGGGGGCGCCGCCATATACCCCCGGGTCGGCAAGTAGTGCATCGAAATAAAGAAACCTGGACTACTAAATAAGTAAATGCTCTACTTGGATTGTTGCCAATTTTCTGTAATAGAAATTTTAATTAAAGTTTTTTTTATCTAAAAAAAAAATGCATAATTAAATGAATTAAAAGCGCTATTTCATTCTTTTTTTTTCTAAATAACAATTAATTATAGTATTCCAAAATAGTTGAAACGCGATTTAATTCCTGTGTTGATATGATTAATTAGACAGTGTGAATTGAAAATAAGTTAATGAAATAGGCTAATTATTATTTTCCACAGATTGCATTTTTTAATTTTGTATGTGACTGACTTACACAAAATTAATCAATTAAAGAAATTTTCTCTTATCTGCAACAAGATAACTGCAGAAAACTGCATATTGGTATCTTGTGTTATATTAATCTGTATTATAGTATAGTTATCGGAATGCGTTATATTTAGTTGTAATTTAACTTTAACTATTATAAATGCACTGTTAAAAAAAAAAAAAAAAAAAAACTTTGTTTATTATACAGTAAAAAACTGTCAGCCAGGTTTGTCTGAAAAAACCGTTTAAAAAATATTGAAGCCATTTATTTTACTGTAAAATTTGTTAAAATAACTTAAATTTGTAATAAATACAGTTTTTACTTCGGAACAAATTTTTAAATGAAGTGTTTGATTTACAGGCAAAATCAAGAAATTTTGTAATAAATTCAGATGTATTATAAGTGTTTTTCTGGTGTCCTAGCTGTGTCTTTTACTGTAAAGTCAACAGATTTTTTTTTACATAGCTTTCAGAGAAATAGACCCCATACTTATTTTGATTCCTAGAGAAAATGCGTAGGTAAATCTTAAAAAAATAAAGCTAGCAATCACACAATCATTAAAAAAAAAAAAAAAAAAAAAAAAAAAAAAAAATCCTTAGGTAATTTTCAAAGCATTGTACATTCATATATATTTAGAGTATTGATGACCTAGCTAACCGCTATTATATATATATATATTTAAAAAATCAAAATTTTTGTATTTTATTATATTTAGAGCATTGGCTGATAGTTTTTTTTTTTTCTGATAAATCAACATTTTTTTTTTTTTTTAATTTCCACAGAATTAAAAAGAAATTATACATAAATAATCTTTAAAGCTTTTCATATTCATTTATATTTAGAGTATTATTGCCTTGGCTGAAAGTTTTTTTTTTTTTTTTTTTTTTTTTTTGACTAATTAACGGATTGTTTTACAGTTTCCACATACTTTTACAAATTTTAACACACATGATTTTAAAAACGTTTCATATTCAATTATATTTAGAATATAGGCACCTCGGCTGACAATTTTTTTTTTCTGAAAAATCCACAGATTTTTATACAGTTTCCGTGTAATTTTATAAATTTCACATAAATAACTCAAACCTTTCATATTCAATTATATTTAGAGTATTAACGTCTTGGCTGATAGTCTTTTTTTCTCTTTTCTTTTCTTTTTTTTGTGAAAAATCAAAAGATTTTACAGTTTAGTGACTTTTTATACTTTTTTAGCTGAAAATTCACACGATTGTTATTATTTTTTTTCGATTAGAAAGAAAAGTAAAGATATCAACATCGGTCATTTGTGTTATATTTATTGACATTGCATTTCTATAAATATTTTTTTGTATAAAAAAATAAAAAATATACCAAGTGCAACAAAAAGTATTAGAAGGTACATGTCGTTAAGTTCCAAAAGGAACCACAGCATTTCTAAACAAAATTGTGTTTACTATACTAAGAGATGTTTATAGAATACAGTAATCCCTTAACCCCTTTTCGCGACGAGAGCCTTTTACGAAAATTTTAATGCTTTGTCACCGGTTTTTAAAAACAGAAATTTCTTCCTTATTCAGTCGAGAAAATGCTCCGATTGATTCAGGCAAATTTTACAGTAAAATTTTATTGGTGGGAATAAACAAGGATTCTTAAGCCTTTTTGCGGCACGTATACGTGTCGTTCGTCCCCAAGGAATTAACATTCGCGATTTTCGATTATTCGCCAAATAAAAAATGCGGAACATTTCAACATTCACGAACACTGAACTTGGTTACTCGCAATTTTTTTTTTCTTTTTTTATAACGAAAAGTTTTTTACAAAGTAAACTTACTTTGTTTTACCAGTTCTATGAACTAAGTGACAGTGGACACAATGTACTATAAAACCTACTGCAGGCCTGTCCAGCCTTTTAATAAGCAGGGACGCACTTCGGCTCTTAGTACTCAATGAAGAACGTCATTATTCGCATTACTGAAAATATACCGCATTATAATCGCACAATATTATCCTATACGCATGTCTTATTATCCCACACTACTCACTGAAAAAGACCCGGATGATTATGTTAAGTCTATGCGGGCGTTCTTTTCAAATATCTCGCTCAAATTTTAATATTTTGACGTGATGTTTTTTGCATAGGATAGCAGAGGACGATCCACAACTGAGCTAGTTTTTACTTTTTGAATTTTGGTTTCCGATTTTCTTTTTAATTACTTTAACTTTCGGAACCGGTTTGAACCCATTCTGTAATTAAGAATTACCATAATATGAAAACTATATTACCAAAATTGAAAAAGAAAACTTGTCGTTGGGGGCCACCGTAATACTTACCCATCATATATATGCATATATAATGTATGAAAATAATACATTTGAAAACTATTTATAAAATGGATTGCAATTCCAAAACAAAATTTAAACGTGTATTTATATTTTTATTGTGCATAGTAATGCTGTATTAAAGAGTTGCTGATGAATCTCTTTCGATAAATTATACAACACGCCTAACTACTCAAGTAATGTTGAATTGCGAAAAAGAAACATCCTTATAACTCCAAAAATAATAATCTTATTAACTAACAGTTTATTGCGTCGGATTAAGCGTCTAATTTTCAATTAAAATATATCTTTGAATTGAAATTTGAATGAAATACAGGGTCATGAAAAATCGAAGAATGTGGAAAACACGATTACAGATATCTCGGCAACTAATAATTTGATCAACTTCGTTCTTTATGCAAAATTTGTGTTATTTTATTGTCTTTTACGATCACTCCTTAAAATAAAATGTTTCGAAAATTTTTATATACCTTTCACCAGAACGAATTTTTCGAGAGTCTGAAAAAAATAGTTCCGGATAATCGAGGTTATTGATATTAAATAGGTTTCGTCCCATTCTTACATACTAAGTACATACGAAATTTCAAATCTCTATGTCAATTCGTTCGGGAGGTAGAGCGTTTACAGACAGACAGACGGACGGCAATTTTTTTTTTCTAAAAATATGTTTTTCGAAAACGTGTAAATACGTCAAAAAATTTTTTTTCGATTTTCAAAACGATTGCAAGACTTACCCTATACTACGTATGATGGGTAAGTAAAATTAGCCCGGTTGTATATCGTCCTCAGCTATCCTATGCACACACACACACGAAAAAAAAAAAAAAAAAATCATGTAAATTATTAAATTTTGAGCGAGATATTTGAAAAGGACGCCCCCATAGACTTAACATTATCATCTGGGTCTTTTTCAGTCAGTAGGGTGTGCTCTTAACATAATGCAAATGAATTTTACAGCAGTAGATAAACGCAAGTAAGGTTGTGAAATTACATGTATTAATTTTCAAGTTATATTTTTTGGTATGAGAGGTCTATCGCAAAAATGTTTGTAGGTTAAGAGGTTGGAAACTTTAGTCGTGCCTATAATAATGAAATAACAATAACACTATGCAATAATTTTGCTAGATTTCTTATAAGATATGAAAATACACTTTGGTTTATTTTGAGGACGTGAATTTAGTTTTATAAAATTTAAAACAACAAAGGTTAGGCATGATAGTGACCAATCCATATGGATGATTCCAGAGAGATAATCACTCTGCACTGTTTTATTAATTTTCTTAAGCAAATTAATTGTAAAAGAAAAGCCTCAAATTTAAAAATCCATCAATAAAAAAAAAATAATAATAACTTATATCTTGTATAAAACTGCTAATGGGACAGTGAGACATCAGGAAAAAGAAAAAAGCTAAGCTATTATGCACATGGGTCTTCAAAGGGGCGGGGAAGGTGAAAAAGACTTATTTTCTGTTACTTCTTAAATAATGTACAGCGCTATTTCCAACTACACTGGTGGACAAAATTAAGAGATGGAAGGCATTTTCCCAAATATCTCGAGAAATACTGGATAAAAATAAATGAAAATTGGTATGAATATAACTTATAGTATGACAATAATATGCGAAAAGGAAAAATTAAAGTGCCATTCATTAGCAAGAGTTATTACCAACAGTCCAATGTGGACTGAAATTCAAGATGTAAGATGGCAATGAAAGTGAGGCTTGTTTGGCGTGTGGTCGCCTCTTTTATGGTGTGTGATCACCTCTGACAGATAGACAGCATGCGCAACGAGTATGCATGCTGTTACTAAGAGAGTTAAGGATTGCTTGTGGAAGAATCTCCCACTCTTCCACCAGAGCAGTTTTTAACTCCGGAATGGTTCTGGGTGGAGGTTGGCGTCTCGCAATAGCCCTTCCAATAGCATCCCAAGCATGTTCAATGGGGTTAAGGTCAGGAGTTTTGGCTGGCCGATCCATTCGATGAATATGCTCGCTTTCCAGATTCCTCGCTTTCCTCAACCAGGCGATCCCTATGTGGTCGGGCATTGTCGTCCATAAAAACGAATTCAGGGCCAACAGCCCCCCTGAAAAGAGGCACATAGGATTGTAGGATCTCCTGCCTGTACCTCTGGGCATTCACGGAAGCAGTGTCAAACACAAGGAGCGGTGTGCAGGTATCTTGCATGATCCTTGCCCAAACCATCAGTCCTCCACCAGCATAATGATCCCTTTCCATGATGTTACTGGGATGGTATCGGGTCCCAGGTTCCCTCCATATGAATATTCGCCGAGAATCAGGTTAAGGACTGAATCTGGACTCATCTGTGAACAGAACATTAGCCCATTGAAGCTGTGTCCAGTGTTGATGTTGTCTGCACCATTGTGCACACGCTCTTTTGTGGAAGGAAGTGAGTGGGATGCAAATAGCGGGCTTGTTGGCACACAATCCTCTTTAACCGAGCCTCCTGTCAACAGTCTTCCTTGAAACTAATGTTCCTGTGGTAGAAGCAAGGTCCCTAGAAAATTGTGTCGCTGTAGACGTCCTCTGGCGCTTGGCTGAGGAGTATCTCGAAAGCGAGTATATTCATCAAATGGATCGGCCAGCCAAATCTCCTGACCTTAACCCCCATTGAACATGCTTGGGATGCTATTGGAAGGGCTCGCCAAGCGAGACGCCAACCTCCACCCAAAACCATTCCGGAGTTAAAAACTGCTCTGGTGGAAGAGTGGGAGAGTCTTCCACAAACAATCCTTAACTCTCTTAGTAACAGCATGCATACTCGT
This sequence comes from Maratus speculifer, assembly GCA_964019185.1. Classification (NCBI taxonomy): domain Eukaryota; kingdom Metazoa; phylum Arthropoda; class Arachnida; order Araneae; family Salticidae; genus Maratus; species Maratus speculifer. Next base: position 30,354,904 of record OZ025295.1, read on the forward strand.
TGTGCATGCTGCCTGTCTGTCAGAGGTGACCACACACCCTACTAGAGGCGACCACACATCATTCAAGCCTCACTTTCATTGCCACCTTTTATCATGAATTTTAGTCCACATTGGACTGTTGGCAGTAACTCTTGCCAATGAATGGCATTTTAATTTTTGCTTTGCACATATTATTGTCCTACCATAAGTTATATCCATACCAATTTTCATTTATTTTTATCCAGTATTTCTCGAGATATTTGGGAAAATGCCTTCCATCTCTTAATTTTGTCCACCAGTGTATTACCAAATTTAACCACCATAGTTACACTTTATAAACAATAATTCCAAATTGCGAAAATATGCATGATTGAATTTTCAAAGTATGCTTCTTGGTTTTAATACATTTTCACAAGTTTTGAAAATATCTCCCATGCAAAAATGAATGATTTAAAGAAAGTATTTTTTATAATGGAATTTTACTTTTAAAAAGTCGAAAAACAGCAAAAGGGCGCAAAGAAAATCCTCAAACGACAGCCCTGGCCCACTGTATTACTGGTATGACGTAAATTGATAGAACTTCAGCGCTTGTATTGGGGGAAATTATTGGGGAAAATTATTGAATTATTGAATTTTTGAATTGGGGGAAATTATTGAAATTTATTTAAAGCATGTACTTCTAATGTATAACGCTTAATAAATATATTTTTTGAACTCCAGTTCCTCTTTTCCATTAAAAATAAATAAATGAATGAACCTAGCCCTTTTTATGCACTTGAAGATAGTCTCAATATTCACAAATTAATTCTCACGAATGCTGAGAGATTACTGTATACAGGGTGATTAAAAAAAAACGTGGACATTTGTCCATGTTTTTTTTGACGATATGACAAATAAGACTAGGATAAAAAATCACATAGGGACATAGGGCCGCTATCACTTATTGAGTCACAAATACAAGGTGTTTCATTCTAGCCACACCCGGTTTGAAAGTAATAATTTAGAGGAAAATAAAATTATTGTAAGGAAAATGCAACGATGTGTACTTTATTTTGTGTGAAATGTGATAACGTTATGAAAAGTTCTGGAAAAACATATTGCTCAAGCAATCGATGATACCATAGGAACTGATTATCACAATCCAAGATGTGAGGTGCCAAGTGCATATTGCTGGTGCGAATAATGCAAACTTCTACCACCTTTGTTTGGTGTTATCACATTTAAAACAAAGGTGAGATCGTCTGTTAAATGTTTTATTAAAATATACTTCAGTTTTCTGAAATTTATTACTATCAACCCAAAGTGAGTTAGGATGAAACACCCTGTATTTGTGACTCAATAGGTGATTTGCGGCCCTATGTTCCCATGTGATTTTTTATCCTCGTCGTATGCCTGATTTGTCATATCAATTTGTCCACGTTTTTTTTTAATCGCCCGGTATATAAAATCACAAGAACTACGTGACCGCGTATAGATTTTAATTCCTAGAAAAGTGATTTCAGTCGTTAAAAGCGTGAGTGAGCCTGAATTAAATTTTAGATTAAAATTTTTAAACTCTAAATGTTTGTATTTAATGCTAAAAAGATATGGCCTGTTCAACCTTTCAGTAAAAAAGAGCGCATCTTGGCTCTTGGCACCTAATGATGGGCGCCACTGTTTACGTGATTGAAAACATGTGGCAATATTATCGCACACCATTAGTATACACGCACGTCTTAACACAATGCAAATGAATCGTACAGCGGTAAACGAATGATCCTTACAATTCTGGAGTTATGCGTATTAAATTCCAAACTATAATTTTTTTAATGAGAAGTCTATATCAAAAATATTTGTAGGGTAAGGCGGCAGAAACTTTATTCGCGTCTATAATAACAATAATAACAAATAAATAAATATGAAAATCAGAGATATTACTAGGTTTCTTTTAGGATGTAAAAATAAAATGTGTTTGATTTTTTTTTTTTTTTGCATAGATTAGTTTTATGAAATTAACAAAAAAAAAAAAAAAAAAAAAAAAAAGAGAGAAGAAGAAGACGAGCATGATACTGATCAAACCATGTAGGTGGTTTGAGAGAGATAGTCTGAATGTGCTTTCATTGATGGAAATAATTACGCACTGTTTATTACTTTTTCTAAGCAAAATTATAGGAAAAAAATCCTCAAAAATTTTAAAAGTTAAGAAAGAAAAAGTAAGCCATTTTATCTTTCATATAAAGCTGCCAGTGTTTTATTATCAAATTAAGTTTTAACATACTATGTATAAATAGATACATGTCTATAGATAAAACATAAGATTTCATCAAATTTCCGGCTATGGACGGTAATAGCTGAAATCCGATTTTCAAATACGTTATGCGTTTTCTAAAATGTTTACTTAAATACCTTATTGACGTTTTTAAACAGTGAAGATTTATAAAAGTATTCAGAAAGTGTTGAAAAGCATTTCATAATAAATGCTTGGCGCATTATTATTTTATTATTTTTTATTAAAATTATGAAGGAAATCAGAAGAATGGCCTCAAGAAAAATGGTCGCCTAGTTTGAAAAACCTGTTTTAGAGACGACATGCATTTTTATGACTCGATTTAGAGATAAATTTTCGACACGTTTTTGAGATGCGATAAATTTGGAGCGAAGAGCTGCACGCTCAAGCCCTTTATAGGCTAATTCTGTGTTACGTTTAACAAACATAAAGATTGTAAAGAGTTTGAATATCCCTAAATCGCTTTAGTCGACAATCTAAGCACATGAGGAAAGCTAAAAATGTAACAAAGTAAAAATAAATGTGCAATAAATTTGAAATTTTGACCCAAAAGAAGTAGAATTTCACCTTAAATTAAAAATACATCTTTACCCCCTTCGTGACGGGACCCTCTTACGGATTTTTTAATGTTTAGCCACCGGTTTTCAAAAATAGAAATTTGTGGCTTATTAAATCGAGAAAATGCTCCTATTAAATAAGGCAAATTTTTCAATAAAATTTTACTGGTGGTGTTAAATAGGGATTATTTAGACTTTTTGCGGGCCACCGGTGGTACGCGCCGGCATGAACGTGGTAAGAGATACAGTGGTGGCCAAAATTGTGGACACTTTTAGGTAGCTTTCATTACAAAAAGTTAATAAAACTACCTATTGTAGCCGTCCGGAGAAAGCCCATCGGTAAATTTCGCTGTATTTTCGTCGATCATGACCCCTAGATCCCAAAACCCCCCTCCGTCGAAATGTTGACTTACATGTATATACTATATATATAAATATATCCATATATATAGATATATATATATCTGAATGCGGTAAAGTATCTTATGTGGTAAAATGTCATAGAAACTTTACAAAAATGGGTTTCAATCATTTGTATATTGTATCTTATAAGTAGTTAACATGCCACATTTCGTGTTTCTAGATCTTTCAGCAACACAAAAATTGCATTTGTGGAATGTTTTTTGCTCCTGCACTCCTTTTGGGTTAAGGCCCCACACTAGGCACAGAAAAAGACCTGGATGATTATGTAAAGCCTATAGGAGCGTTCTTTTCAAATATCTCGTTCACATTTTAATATTTTGACTTTTTTTTGCATAGGATAGCTGTTGATGATCTACAACAGACCTAGTTTTTACTTTTTCGATTTTGCTTATATATTTTTTATATTACGATAGTTTCAATTTCAGAACCGGTTTCAATCGGTCTTAAAAGTTTTTTTTTTTTTTTTTTTTTTTTTTTTTTTTTAATCCGACACCAAAACTGAAAAAGTAAAAACTAGGCCGGTTATAGATTGTCCTCAGCTATCTTGTGCCAAGAAAAAAAAAAAAAAAAAAAAAATTATGTAAAAATATTAAAATTTGGGCGAAATATTTGAAAAGAACGTCCCCATAGACTTTACATTATCATCCGGGTCATTTTCTGTGCCTAGTGTTGCGCTTTAATGGCTTCGACATAAGATATAGCCTATGGTTGAACAGGGAGAACGCCATCATTTTGGTACCATTACTTTTAAGATCAGTTCCGTAGTCCCAGAAATCACCCCTACAAAGAAACAAACTTTACTTCTTTATAATGTAGAAATAGATAAAAAGTTTTGAATCTAAAGCACAGAGAGCTAACTTGGGCGACGTGCATAATTGATTAATAATTATGAATATTTAATTAATACGCATAATTAATTAATAATCATGCATATTTAATAAATACGTATAATTAATTAATAATTATGCATTTTTAATAAATACATATAATTAATTGATAATTACGTATATTAATGTGTATATTAATTACGTTAATACACACTATTTAATTACTTAAAATTTTTTGGGCTTATTCGTTTTCGTTTTCCACCGAAAACAGGAATGTCACCGAAATTTGGATTCGGCCACAATAATCTGTTTCGGTCGATTCTTAAGTTACAATCACATGATTTGTAGAATGGTATTATGGCCCCTCGGAGTAACGTATTGGTATTTATAAAAATATTTATTTAACCCTTTCCGGCGCGGGATAAATCTATTTGAAATAATTCACTTACATCAAAATTTATAAACGAATTTATTGGCATATACGAACTTGTATAATATGAAAATTTTAATTAAATATTGACGTCAGTAAAATTAAAATTAGGTGGTGTCCTTTTTTTAGGGGCACTGCGCCGGAAAGGGTTAATGAAACAGTATACGTCGAATATAATCTGAATTTCGTGTTATGAAATAAATGTTTTTTTTCTTTAGAAATTTCGTTTTAACCCTTTCCGGTACGGGCAAAATCTATTAGTAAAATGTGAAAATATCGACTGTCATTGGAATTCACAAACGAATTTTTTAGCTATTTTCAAATCCTTAATTTAAGCTTATATTTTAAAAGCAAAATTTTAGTAATATATTATTGGTGCCGTTTGCAAGTTTGGAATTAAAATTACGTATCTCAGACCAGACACAGTGTGCCGGAAAGGGTTAATTGAAATTAGCATTGATATTTTAAAAGCTATTTTTTTTATGAAACCGTGCAGATTGAAAATTACCTACATTTTAATTTATGAAATATACAAGCATTTATTTATTTATTACTTATTTAATATTATTATAATTTAAATGTTACTTTAAATAAATATTATCTAGATGCTTGAAGAAGTAATATAGACTGAAAATCAGCTGCTTTCTGCGCTATGAAAACTATCAGAAAAAAAAAAAAAAAAAAAAAAAGAAAAGAAATCAAGGTAAAAAAGCTTGACCATGAAATTGCAGACTGACATCCTTCAACCCGTCACGCCTGACAAAAGAATTGAGAAACGCGCTATAGACAAAACAAAAACATTTGAAAACTCCCGTTCCTCAAATCCGATAAAAACAATTCACTCCGACAATTTCTTTTCTATCGCTCGATACGATTCCGTGGCGTCATCGTGACGCGCTTATGACGTCAGATCACATGGGTCATTGACGTCATCAGTAGCAGACTTTGCTGAATTGAGGTGTTTTCTTGGAAAAATATGCGCTGGTTTTTTGAATTCGATCCCGAACTTTTTTTTTTTCTTCCGTTGTTATTCTTGCCTAGGTGATATGTTTCGATGGAAATGGGATATTTAATATGATTTATGCTCAGAAAGAAAGAGAAACTAAGTAAAATTGCCTGTTCACAATGAGGCTACTGAATTCAGTGCATTAAGATAACTGGAGAATCGAAACTAAGCAGTAACTATCGAGATCTCGTGATTAGAAATTGAAAGAACTGCAGTAGGAGAGTTTCGAATTGAATGAAACTGTCTATCTATCAGAAAGTAACGCATTCAGAAGAAATAGAACGGCACTGTGTTATTTAAATTATATATTACGGTTGCAGGAGTGCCCAGAGAGAGGTTTGGTGACGAAAGATGCGTCATACAATTTAGTTTTGGGGGGGGGAGGGGGAATTTGGGAAAAATTTTGGGGGGATTTTTAAATTCTTAATATTTCCTTTTTTTACTGTTAAAATAATCTTGATTTTTAATATCACTTTTAAATTTTTTCAACATTTAATTGCAGAAATGTTCTTGTGTTTTCTTTCTTTAAATTCTAGATAAGTTCAATAAAAACTTATTCTGCAATACTCAATTCGCTTCTTTTGTAAATCTTGATTCTTTTAATAGGGTAACATCCCCAGAAATTGGCACATTAATGATTTCTCTTTAAACTAACTTCTATTTTCATTACCAAGAAATAAAATATTTACTTGCAAATATTTTTAAACCAAAGAGTGCATATCTGTGCATCTATTTTGCCAACTGAAGACAAAAATATTTGAAAAAGTATTTTTATAAAAATATATTTATAAAAAGTTGCTCTAATCACCAGTAATTGGTACTTAGACTTTTACACAATTAAAGTAACCCTTTTCAACTAAACAAACCTGTTGTCAATTAAAATTTAAAATATTCTATAAATCAGATAATCATAAAATGAAATGCAAGCCTTTCTTAAGCCAGAGAAGAAGCATTTGCATCAAAAATGGCTAATTTGATACAAGCCATAACTGTTTCTCTTTCCTAGGCACTATTGTCATCTACTAGGATAAATCACAGTTATAATCTTTGAAGTAAATGAGCATGTAACTGGTATATGGTCTTACATTTTTAAAAGACTGGACATAAATCTTATTTTAGGACATTTTTGTAGGATGTGCCAATCACTGGTGCATGCCAATTACTGGGGATGTTACCCTATCACTTTTAAATTTTTTCAACATTGAATTTTCAGAAATGTCCCTGTGTTTTCTTTCTTTAAATTCTAGATAAGGGCACTAAGAACTCATTCCGCTATGCTCAACTCGCTATCTTTTGAATGTGCAGTAGATTATATGTAGAATGTATTTTACAATTTATATTCTGTTTAGGGGGGGGGGGGGGTCAATGTTAAAATATGAAGATTTTTTTAGGGGGGGATTTGCGTCATTGGGTTTGGGGGGATGGTCACCACTGTACGGTTGTAAGAATTAAATGATTACCACAGGCCTACAGATGAAACCTTTTTAATATACAATTACATAAATGATTCAATACTTAAAATAAGATTAAACAATTAAAATAATATTAAAAATTGAGTATTTTGGGCTAATACTTAGCCATGACCAAAATAAAACATTTAAGCAGTTGTCACGAACGTCAGTAGCAAGGTTGCGTTAATAAAAACTGCTTAAATTTTAAATCCTGATGATGTCCAAGTATTAGCTGAATGTACACTGTACCCGATTTTTAATATACAGTAAAACTTGGAAAGTTGGAATCTGTTTAATTCAAAATTCAGGCTAATTTGAATATTTTACTCGATCCCTAGAATTTTGTATTAAAATAATACAAAAATAAATAAATAAATGAATAATAAAATAAAATAAAATAAAATAAAATAAAAATAAATAAACAATCGTTGGTATTTCAAAAAAAATTTTTTTTTGAATAATTGGAATTTTTCGCACAAGTGCCCTTAATACTTTGTGATAGAAATTTTTTCTGAGATTTTTTTAAAGTTTTCGTCAAAGTATTTTAATAGCTTTTTTAAAGGTTCTTTTTTGAATGCTAGTCTAATGTAGAAGTTTATATTTTTGATCATTTGAAAGGTCCGAATCGTATACTATGATTCAAAGATTGCATTCAAATAAACAATCAGAAGTATTAGACTTTTTTTCTTAAAAATGATGAAAAAATATCCGATTTAATGAAAAAAAAATAATAATAAAAACAGAACATTTAAATTAAGTTTATGCATTAAAATTTTCATTCACTTATGTGTTATTTTCTTCACTGTTTTTGTATTTATCGCTTCTTTTTGTGAAAATGTATGCAACTCGAATTTTTGGATATTTCGAACTTTTCTCTATTCTTTTAAATCTCGAATTATTCAAGTTTAGGTGTATTTTTAATTGCTTAATCGTCTTTTTTTTTTCTTTTTTGCTAATTTCGGTTAAAATAGACTCCTTTCTCTGCCCCCCAACCTCCCCCCCCCCCAAAAAAAAAAAAAAAAAAATCTATCGCATATTGTTTCTAAACAAATAGAAATGATTTATCCAGTTAATAAATAATAAATTTAACCACAAAGAAGAAGAAAAAATCTATCACATACTGTTTCCAAACAAATAGAAATTTTTTATCTAATTAATAAATAATAAATTTAACCACATACAAGTAAGAATTTTCAAATGGTAGGGGATATGGGGAATGAATAGCAGAAAGAATGAACCGGACATTCTCGTTACATGAGATAATAAACAATTCTTTTAGTTGCTTCCAATTTTCATGAGTGGCACTACTATAGTTTGCTTCAGAGCCAAAAAGGAAACCACATGGCGGTTTTCATTTTTCTTCAAAGTTGCATTTCCTGAAAATCTGTTTAAAAGTTTTTTATTTTATTTTATTTTATTTTATTTTATTTATTTATTTATTTATTTATTTATTTATTTATTTATTTTACATTTAAAGTTTAAAAGTATCTTTTTAAATATAAATAATTAAAATAAGTTGTAGTTATTTATTTATTTATTTACTTATTTATTTTAAATTTCAAGTTTAAAAGTATCTTTTTAAATATAAATAATTAAAATAAGTTGTAATTATTTATTTTATTTTATTTTTACATTTAAAGTTTAAAAGTTTCTTTTTAAATATAAATAATTAAAATAAGTTGTAGTTATTTATTTTATTTTTATTTATTTATTTTTTACATTTAAAGTTTAAAAGTATCTTTTTAAATATAAATAATTTAAATAAGTTGTAGTTATTTATTTTATTTATTTTTTACGTTGTTACAGTTTTTTTTTGATTACTGCTTCTCTTTAAAATTTTAATTATTCAAAATTCAAAACACCTCTTTCCTTTTTTTTTTCTAGATACGCACAGGCCTTAATACTCCTGTGATTCCTTTTTCCGTTCCCACGCCTTCGCAAGCGTTGGTGAATGTTAGAAAGAAAAGCACACCCCCTCCCCTTAAGACTTGCATAAAATCCCTGCTCGGCAGAGAAGTGCAGTAATTGCTAAAAGCCCTTTTGTTAAGATTAAAGATGTGTGTGTTTCCCAAGCTATGAGTTGTCAGACAATAAATAGCGTACCCTATAATAACTGGCCACACACACAGTTTCTTAAGCCCTGGGTAATATTGCTAAAAGTACACTCCTTTTTTTATGACCCATAAAAAATTGTATAGTGTCATTTCAGAGAGAAAGCGAGATACATTTTCGACCATAAAAATACCCCCGTGCCTGTTACTCCTTTTGTGTGCAATACTTGGAATCCCTGCTGTAGATTTCATGGGAACGGGAGCTGAAAAACACCTGCCTGTGAAAAACCTCATGTAAGTCACGTGATTGAGATATAGAAACATGTCCTTATGGACATTGGATTTGGTATTTGCGCACTGACCAACGGGAAGTCACCCTTTTGGTTGGGGAAAGTGGGGGATGCGTCCGTGTTCCCAGAAAAGTACCCCCGTATGTTAGAGGCTTACGTGCAATTGGTTTTTTGAAAAAAAAGGTCAGTCCTGGTGATAGGAGTCGTACGGAGAGCATCTGGTGGAAGAGATGCAAAAGTTCTGTCCCCCCCCCTCCCCTATTTTGGATCTGGGAGAGGGGAGGCCAAAAAGAATTCTACGATTTTTCGACATTACTCCCAGAGATACGCTAAGTGGAAGTCGCAGAAGTGTTGCCTGCAAAATATAACGGAGAGTTTGCTGAAGAAATATGTCCCTTCCGAACTATTGGTCTAGAAAAAAGGGATCGGGGCCCCTCGTTTTAAGTTGAAATATCCTACATGTTGCAGTTGAGTATACCATAAGTACAATTGATTTCCCGAGCTCCCGCACTCTTAAGGCTTATTGAGATACGTGCTTAACGGAAGCCTTTATCGAGAGCAGCGTAATAAATGCCCCTTGGCTGCAAATGACTGTTAGCATGTGGCAGTGAACGTCCAAGATTGTTTTTGTTGTTTCAAATACTTCTCAAGGTAAAATGTGGATACCCAAGAGCCGAAAAATCTCAGCCTAACGATTCGTGTCGCTGATGGATGATAGGCGATTATGTCGCAAAGCCCTCATGAAGTTACCGTAGCTCAGCGCACTGTTTCAGACGAAGGGAGGGTAGCGTAGAGACTGTTTTCAAAGACTACTCCAAGTCTAATCTGGGCAACAGAAACGCCATAAATTAGTTTAAAAAAGTGCTCTGTTGCAAGGAAAATTTGTGATCCACGTGAACAATACATATGAAAATACCCTAAATGGGTGAATGGTAGAAATAGCTGTAGGTAAGAAATGTATTTTGTATTTGTTCTTAAATTCTTTTATTATTATTGAATATTCTTGTTATGAATTAATACTTCCATATGTTTGCAACAAAATTTGTGTTAGTGAATTCCGATGCCTTTTTTTTTATGTTAAATTAAATAAAGGAGAATGTATTTAAAGGATATGCTTTAGTATAGTTCTTTAGTTTTTTTTTTATTTATCCTACCTTGATATTAGTTTGTTTGAATTTTAATCTCAATAGTGTCAAAATAACTATACTAAATTTTGTAATACCATGAAATTAAAGTAGTCTCTCCGAATATTTAAAAGTAAAAATAATTTCAACCTTTACCCTTTGTACTCAGAATTTAAAGTAATTTAGCAGACTAGAAGTCATATATGCATTGATCAATTAACATTCTTTTATCTTAATGTTGAGTAAAGGTATTTAACAATAGTAGAATTTTTAAAGCAAAACTGTTGAGAGGTTCACCTGATTTAAAATAAATTACTTTATCTTATGAATAAAAATATGTAGAAATTAAGATAGAAGTACTAACACTATACCTTCTCTGGTCTCAATGTCATTGTTGTATTATGGGATGCTTGTATTTTTTGTTGTAGAAATCTTATTGCTTGTAAAAAAAATTTTTCTTTCTTTGCTCCCCACAAATAGATGGGAGATTCCAGGGTCTTTCTTCTATTTTTTGAAATTTTAACAAAGGTCTTGAGCTTTAAAGTTATCTATTCGAGTTTGATATCCCATAAAACAACATTGGCAAAATATTGGGTTCACTGCTACAGATCCTTATATGCTACATCTGAGATCTAGACAGATTGAGAATTTTGTTGTGTTATCATTATTACCTACTGGAAATCATTAATATGTATAGAAACTTAATGAATATGTATTTTTTTTATTAGTTTTAAATTTTATCTTGGTAATCTTTCTTATTTCTGTAATTTCTTAACTTAACTTGTGTTATCTAATAGTATTTATCCTTATGAAATCTCCTTTTGTTTTGATTATCTTAAATTACAACAAAATTCATATAGAAGGTAGTCTAGTCCGGATCTCAGCTAACTCATTAGTAAAGTAGATGAAATATTTGAACTAATTAAGAAATTGAGTGTAGAAATGATTTTTTATATAGTAATGTTTATATGAAAAAACAATTTTATTGAATGAATTTTTTTATTAATTAATTTATGATCTGTAGTAGTCAAAAAAAAAAAGGACCCAACAAGTTGGTGCCGCGCTGTTGAACCTAATTATTGCAATTTACACGATAAGTTGATGCCGTGTGGCAGAGCCTAATTATTACGGTATACACAATAAGTTGATGCCGTGTTGAAATGCCTGATTTTTGCAATATACACAATACATTGGCACAGTACTGTAGAGCCTGAGTTTTACTAAACAGTGTTTATATTAAGTGTGCTTCAAAGTAAATAAATATATGTATTGTTGTTCTATTTTTATTATTTTGTTGTATGTTGTAAATTTGAGTAATAGGGGTATACATTGCTATTTTATGGGTATTTTATGCCATATTTAGAAGTAGTAAAAGTTTGTGTGTGGATATTTTATTATTCCCTTTTTTTCCCCCTCTTTTATCTTTATTATTTTCAAATTTTGTATCGTATCTTGTGCACTTTAAAACGCAAAAATGGCACTCGACCCCTCTAAAGAGATAACGAAAATTCAGCGAAAAACTGCCCTTATTGATAATCTCAATTATATTCCCCCATTCAGTGGCGAGGGTAATTCAGTTTCTTTTGGGGATTTTTATGAAAAATTGGACAGTTTTGCCAACATGTTTGGCTGGGATGATGAGGAAAAGAAATTTACATTGCTATCTAGATTATCTGGTGCAGCTGCTAGACTGCTAAAAATTCACAAAATTAAGTCTTTTGAGGAGTTAGTTTCTATTTTAAAAAACAGATATAGTCAGCACATAACCCCAGATGTGCAGCTTAACAAATTAATGAATTTTAAACAAACTCCAGCAATGACAGTACAGGACTTTTATGACAGAGCATGCGACCTGTCACTAAACTCGCTCGTCATAGAGGGTATACAAGACGATGTTGTAGAAAAAAGCAGAAAAGCACTCCTTCACTCAGTGCTACTCAACAATTTGTCGCCTGAAATAAGAAAAGGTGTCATTGCTAGAAATCCAAAAACGCCCGAGGAAGTCCTCCAAATAGCCCTACTTGAGGAAAAAGCTTATAAAAGCGTAAATCCATTCTACAACTCTTATGAAAGTAGTGAGAATATACCGAACCCCCAGAATGTACCACGTGCTGCCGTATTTTCTCAGAAAAGTGATAATGAGTCCCATAACAGACAGATTCAAAATTTAAAATCCCAAATTGATCTGCTCGCAGCTAAAATTGATAGTCTAGTTGAAATAAAATCCAAAGAAGTCCAAAATAATTTTAACCAGGGATGTGAAAGTAGCCAAACTGGAAATTTTTACTGTTTCAAATGTGGTTTGCCAGGCCACTATGCAAGAAATTGTACCCTAAACAGGTACACAAATGATTATGGAAGGGGCTTCCATCAAAATCCCAGGGGACGTCGACAAAATTCCAGGGGCAGGAACTATCAGAGTGAGAATTATAGAGGAAATAATAATAGAGGTGGATATAGGAGACAGAGGGGCAATTTTGATCAAGGGTATGAGACTAACCGAAGAAATAGAGATGATAATGCGAGCGGTGATACTCGTCAGGATGAACACAGTAACCCTACTACATCCAATAATGCTTTAAACGTGTAACGGCTGGTTTCGATTTGGTCGAGTCGTCTCCATATAGGCCTCCAGACCCCCCAATCATTTTTAGTATGTTCTCCCCCATTCTTACCATTTACCTACTGCTGTGATAAAGGTAAATAATATTTCTCTTACTGCACTGTGTGATACTGGGTCAGCCATAAATATTTTAAGTAGTACAGCACTTATTAATTTAAATTTTTGTGAAGTTGTCGAATGCAATACTCCTATTTTAACGGTAACTGGCGAAAGAGTAATTCTAAGCCAAAAAGTTTCTTTGAACTTTAAATTTAATGATTTATTATGTCAGTCTGAGTTCTTTATTGTCCAGGGTAAATTAGCCGATGAATTTAGTGTGATTTTGGGAATGCCCTTTTTAAATAAATATCAGGCTGTTATAAATTGTAAAAATAATAATGTTGTTTTAAGTATTCCAGTAGAAACACAATGTAAACAAGTAGTAGAGAGTCATGCAAAAAAATTGTCACCACTAAAAAATTCCCTAGAAATAAATATTGTAAATAATACCAGTGATAACAGAGTGAATAGTGCAGATTTAGAATGTCAACAAGCAGATATCTGTAATGATCAGTCAAAATGTAGGCCAAATGTCCCCATTTCTGCTAATAAACAGGGAGATGAGTATAGTAATAATGACACACCTATGAAAATTGTAACCAAAAAGGGTAAGGAAAGTTTAAAAGAGAAATGTGGGAATCTTAGTAGTAAAAATGTGACAGTTCAGGGTACTACATATCCCAGTATGAAAGTGAATGCAGATTTAAACAGGACAATTAAAGCAAATGAAGCAGATAATGAAACTGCACATGTTTTTTGTTTACAAAATATATCACGCAGTAACTCGAGTACAAATGAATGTGAAATTAATAAGCCTTTAGACCTTAGACAGCAAACAACTAGTCAAACAGTCCATGCTAATAAAAGTGATTTAGAAAATAGGATACCCCAGACTGTTGAACAAAACAATCTTGACAATAATAACAACAACAATGGTGAAATTACTACTTTAGCTCTTTTATGCGAAAGGATTTCTATTCCCCCTAATTCAAAAGTAATAGCTGAAGTTAAGTGCAATAAAAATAATTCCATAAAAGAAAAAGATGTTCTAATGCTAGAACCTTTAGCGAAGAATTTAAGCCAAGGTCTGCTTATTTCTAGAGCCATATGTACTCAGGAACATGGCCTTTTTGTTTCTCTTGCAAATTTTTCAAATCATACTATAAAGCTAAGCAAAAATACATATGTTGCAAAAATCCAGAAATGTATAGATAAGTCTAATATACCACTAACGGATAATAGTTTAAGTTGTAATGTGAATTTGACTACTCCAATAGCTGACTTTGATCATGCTGATCTCACTTGGAGTTCTAATATTGACTTAAGCCATTTAGACCCTCCCCTAAAATCTAAAATGCAAGAATTTTTAGATCAAAATAAAGATGTATTTGCAGCATCTGTCCTAGAGTTACCAGGCTGTAATACCATACCCCATGTTGTCAATTTAACCTCTAATAAACCTGTAAAATCCAAAGCGTACAGAGTTCCATATAAATTACGTCAAGAAATGGAAGATCAACTTAATATTCTACTGCAAGCTGAAATTATTTCCCCATCTATGTCAGAATTCGCATCACCGGTAATACTTGTAGAAAAAGCAGACGGTTCTTATAGACTAGCTGTTGATTTTCGTAAACTAAACAAAAATCTTGTCAAAGACGCATATCCTATCCCAAACATTACTGATTCTGTGGATGCTTTAAGTGGAGCTAAATTTTTTTCAACACTAGATTTGACTAGTGGTTTTTTTCAACAGGTCATACGACCTGAAGACAGGCATAAAACTGCTATTATCACGCATAAAGGTCTTTTTGAGTGGAATAGAAATTGTTTTGGGTTATCTAATTCAGGGAACAGTTTTCAAAGGCTAATGAATGCCATTTTTGGAGATTTAGGAAATCTCGGAATCTTAGTATATATAGATGACATTGTCATTGCTTCTTCTGATGTAGACTCCCACTTTGAAAAATTAAAACTGGTTTTTGACAGATTAAGGCAGCATAAACTAAAGCTTAAACCCAGCAAATGTACTTTTCTTTCAAATAAAATCCAATACCTAGGCTTTGAAATTCATAGCGGGCAAGTATCCCCTGTAAATAAAAATATTGAAGTAATTGAAAAATTGCAACCACCTACGACACGTAAAGGTGTCAGGTCATTTATTGGAACCCTCTCATTTTACAGGCGTTTTATACCTGACTTCACAAAAAGGGCATTAAATTTAATTGATTTAACAAAGGAAAGTGGGCAGTTTGCCTGGACGAAAGAAGCCCAAGAGGAATTTGAGGATTTAAAAAAGGCTCTAATTTCTAAACCGTGCCTCTTATTACCTGATTTTAGTAAAGAATTTTATGTCTATACTGATGCGAGTGGAGAAGCATTGGGTGCAGTTCTGTCACAGTTGGATGAAGAGAATAAAATTCATCCAGTGGCGTTTGCTAGTAGGCGACTCAAAGGTGCAGAAACGAGGTATTCTGCCACTGAGAGAGAACTTCTCGCTCTAGTTTGGGCAACTAGCCATTTTAAGTGCTACCTAGCTAACACCCATTTTACCATTTTTACAGACCATGCCCCCCTTACTTTTATGTTAAAAATTCATGATCCCACTTCACGTATAGCCAAATGGGTATGTACTCTATCTGATTTTGACTTTACCATTAAATATATAAAAGGCAAGTGCAATAGTGTAGCAGACTTTCTCTCTCGATTTGCAAAAATTGATGAAACACCTGAGATTAGCAGCAGTAATTTTTGTATACAGGTAGAAAAAGAAACTACTTTTGTACCGCATTCAAATTTAACTGATAAAATTAGTGAGTTGCAGAAATTCGATAAAAAGTGCTGTGAAATAGCCAGAAAATTAGACCAAAATTTAAACATAGCACCTAAATATATGAAATTTTTTTTTAGAGATGACATTCTTGTGTGTGAGGACACTAGAGATTCGAATATAATAAGTAACCCAATTAAATTGGTAGTCCCTAGGGAAATGATTGAGCAAGTGTTCGCTCTAACACACGATTCTTTGGCGGCTTGTCATCAAGGTTTTAAAAAGACGATTGACCGCATCCGAGAGCACTTTTACTGGCCCGGAATGTCAGCTGATATCAAGCACCTAGTGGAGTCGTGTATTAGTTGTCAACAGAAGAGGGCGTACAAACCTAACCAGCAGGCACCCCTTCAACGGATGCCTACACCCGAGTTTCCCATGAACAAGGTACATTTAGATCTAATAGGCCCACTACCGGTTACATTTTCAGGTAACACCTATATTGTCACGTATATCGACTCTTTTACTAAGTGGCCAGAAGCTTATGCAGTTAATTCCACCACATCTGATGTTATCGCAGATACGCTTGCTGATTTCATTTCACGTTATGGCGCGCCTGCGGTGATAGCAACAGACAATGGGAGAAATCTGATATCCGAAGCGATCAAACATGTCTACGAAATGTTCGGCATTAAACATATCACAACATCTGCCTTTCATCCGGCATCGAATGGACAGATCGAGCGACAAAATTCTACGTTAAAAAATGCCCTTAGTCACATAGTAAATGAAAACCAATCAGACTGGGATACTAAACTTAAATTTGCCCTGTTAGCAATGCGTTCAGCTGTGCACTCCTCAACAAAATTAACACCCGCAGCAATTTTATATGGCAGGAATTTAAATTTACCATATAACCTATTTTCTCAGTCACCTAGATTTAGTTATAATGACGCCCCATCATTCTGTGAATTGTTAATCCCCGCCCTCCAAAAAATATATGCCGAAGTGTACGATAATTTGGTTAAAGTATCAGAAGTACAAGAAAAATACAGAGAGAAAACAGCGGTCGTTAAAGATTTAAAAATAGGAGATAGAATATGGCTGTATAATCCATCTATAACTGCTGGTAATACGAGAAAATTGTCAAAACTAAACAACGGACCTTTTACAATCATTGAAAAACTCAGTGAGGTCAATTTTAAAATTGCATTAATTGCTAATCCTTCAAAAACCCAGGTTGTCCATGTAGATCGCCTCACCTTATTCAAAGATAGATGCATTTCAGGTGTAAATAAACAGAATGGAGACACTCATTCAGACCAAAACCACAGCCAAAGTCAAATGTCAACAACAACAAGTGAATCGAATATTCAATTCGATTGTACTGCACGTAAGAAAAGAAATCGGTTCATAAATCGATTCCCGCCACCCTTACCACGTACAGCATCCATCCAACCTGATACGCAAGGTCCCCGTGCTACGAGCAGACGTCACGAGCAAAGCAGTAGCGAAACTAGACCCGGGTGGGAAAACGAAACTAGTAAACAGATGGCCAGCGACGTTTCCCCATCACACTCAACTCCATCCGAGCGTATCGATGGAAAGGTTGATAGGTTGCTTGTTGAAACACAAGGAAAGACGGACTTATCGGATAGCGTTGGGCGCGAAGCGGAAATGATGCGAGTAGGAACGTCTAGTGATTCAGGCCGTGTGAGTCGTTCACGAGAACGATCCGGCATCAAAACAAAACAACAGAAGTGGCGGTCAGTATCGAGAGCTGATTACTCTTTGAGAAACAGGAATTCGCGTCCTAATTATAGATTTTAGAGCTGTTTAGCTTTATTTTTTTAAAGATTGTATATATATAGGTAATTGTATTTATTTTAAACAAATTGTAGGCCCAATATAAACAAATTTAGATAGTGTGTGAACCTAATGGTGCTTTGTTTTGATTTTAATCCGCAATTGTTTAATGTGGATTTTTAGCCTGCAGCTTATTTTCTCTCGGGAGTGTTAGTAATATTACGATATATTAGGATGAATTAAGTGCTCCGCCTCCTGTTTGTATTCTTTTTTTTAATTTTTAGTGGATTTTAACGCTAATTTTGGAAACTTAGAAAAATTTCTGGTCAGGAAATTTTGGGAAAGTAGGCATGATAGCAATATATATAATGCCTGTAAAACCCAGGTGCACCCCTTTTTGTATATAGTATAGTTACTAGTGTAAATATAGTTTATTCTTTAACAAAAAAAAATAAAGGTAAAAACTTTTGCAATTTTTTTTAACTTTACCTTTTTTTGGGGTATTTTTGGAAATTTGTTTCTCTATTTGGGAGATAGAGGATTTCTGATACAAGCAATGTACACCCCCACAGATATACTTATCTAGTTTTTGTACATCTTGTATATATATATATATATTGTTTGTGTTATCTATTTTATTATGTTGTTTGATTTTTCTAACAATCGACCCTTCCCCTTATATGTGTAAATGGGGTATTTTGAAAAAGCTCGTATTCCTGGTCAAAGAAATTGGCAAGCTCTCGTGTGGAGTTAATATTATTTCACTTTAGGTCTTATTTGTGATATTGTAAGGACTTTATATTTTGTTACTGTCTGTATAAAAACTAGTTCCTCATCAGTGGTAACAAAGGTATACAATTATCACTCGAGGTTACACAAGGTAACCTATGCAAATATAGTGTTATGTTCTAAATGTCCATACATTGGTGTACTTCAGTTTGAAAGGTAAAATACATTATATTGTTTTTTTTATGTGCGCACGTTATGTAATTGTCCCCACTGAATATAATCAAGTGTAAGTGCTAATTTCACCTTCTTTTGTGTGTGTATACCCTATGTATGTAATGCAAGGTATTGTTCTTTTTATTGTATATGTGTATACAACATATTATCCTACTTATATGTGTACATATCTGTGATACCTCCAGCTGCAATGATATATTTATAGTGATTTTTATGGAATTGGTTGTTTCGGCCCTTTGGCTCAGTCCTGCTCACAGGATTCAAAATTTTTCAAAAATTCCTTTCTTTATACTGGACAAATCTTCCTTGCATTCGACCTGTGGGAAACTTTTTTTTAAGGGCTTAATATTTACAGAGATGGTAGCATGTAGAAATAATCCCAGTGTATTGGTATTCGTAACTGTATGCCCAGCTTGAAAATCTAGGTGGGTATGCCACGTAAATAGTGTAGGTTTTGCAATAGCAACTTAGGCCCTAGTATACATTTAACTTTCAAATGTTATACCCAAACTTCAACATTGCATTCCGGAGTGCATAGTTGTTGTGGTGATTTAGTTAGGGTGAAGTTATCAACTTTTCGGGTCGTTGTGTGATCTGCTCTAGTCGGTAATCTTAATTCAACTAGTCAACCGGGGTACTACATTAACTTGTCATTTCACTTTTCCATTCACTTTGGATTCATTTTTTTTTGTACTTTTCTTCGACTTACCTTCTGGGATCTTCTAGCTAAAAAAATAAAATTCTTGTTTTTTGACCAAAACGAATAATGTTTATTTTTTTTTTCAACGAGGGGGAGATCTTGTTACAGTTTTTTTTTTTGATTACTGCTTCTCTTTAAAATTTTAATTATTCAAAATTCAAAACACCTCTTTCCTTTTTTTTTCTAGATACGCACAGGCCTTAATACTCCTGTGATTCCTTTTTCCGTTCCCACGCCTTCGCAAGCGTTGGTGAATGTTAGAAAGAAAAGCACACCCCCTCCCCTTAAGACTTGCATAAAATCCCTGCTCGGCAGAGAAGTGCAGTAATTGCTAAAAGCCCTTTTGTTAAGATTAAAGATGTGTGTGTTTCCCAAGCTATGAGTTGTCAGACAATAAATAGCGTACCCTATAATAACTGGCCACACACACAGTTTCTTAAGCCCTGGGTAATATTGCTAAAAGTACACTCCTTTTTTTTATGACCCATAAAAAATTGTATAGTGTCATTTCAGAGAGAAAGCGAGATACATTTTCGACCATAAAAATACCCCCGTGCCTGTTACTCCTTTTGTGTGCAATACTTGGAATCCCTGCTGTAGATTTCATGGGAACGGGAGCTGAAAAACACCTGCCTGTGAAAAACCTCATGTAAGTCACGTGATTGAGATATAGAAACATGTCCTTATATGGACATTGGATTTGGTATTTGCGCACTGATCAACGGGAAGTCACCCTTTTGGTTGGGGAAAGTGGGGGATGCGTCCGTGTTCCCAGAAAAGTACCCCCGTATGTTAGAGGCTTACGTGCAATTGGTTTTTTGAAAAAAAGGTCAGTCCTGGTGATAGGAGTCGTACGGAGAGCATCTGGTGGAAGAGATGCAAAAGTTCTGTCCCCCCCCTCCCCTATTTTGGATCTGGGAGAGGGGAGGCCAAAAAGAATTCTACGATTTTTCGACATTACTCCCAGAGATACGCTAAGTGGAAGTCGCAGAAGTGTTGCCTGCAAAATATAACGGAGAGTTTGCTGAAGAAATATGTCCCTTCCGAACTATTGGTCTAGAAAAAAGGGATCGGGGCCCCTCGTTTTAAGTTGAAATATCCTACATGTTGCAGTTGAGTATACCATAAGTACAATTGATTTCCCGAGCTCCCGCACTCTTAAGGCTTATTGAGATACGTGCTTAACGGAAGCCTTTATCGAGAGCAGCGTAATAAATGCCCCTTGGCTGCAAATGACTGTTAGCATGTGGCAGTGAACGTCCAAGATTGTTTTTGTTGTTTCAAATACTTCTCAAGGTAAAATGTGGATACCCAAGAGCCGAAAAATCTCAGCCTAACGATTCGTGTCGCTGATGGATGATAGGCGATTATGTCGCAAAGCCCTCATGAAGTTACCGTAGCTCAGCGTACTGTTTCAGACGAAGGGAGGGTAGCGTAGAGACTGTTTTCAAAGACTACTCCAAGTCTAATCTGGGCAACAGAAACGCCATAAATTAGTTTAAAAAAGTGCTCTGGTGCAAGGAAAATTTGTGATCCACGTGAACAATACATATGAAAATACCCTAAATGGGTGAATGGTAGAAATAGCTGTAGGTAAGAAATGTATTTTGTATTTGTTCTTAAATTCTTTTATTATTATTGAATATTCTTGTTATGAATTAATACTTCCATATGTTTGCAACAAAATTTGTGTTAGTGAATTCAGATGCCTTTTTTTTATGTTAAATTAAATAAAGGAGAATGTATTTAAAGGATATGCTTTAGTATAGTTCTTTAGTTTTTTTTTATTTATCCTACCTTGATATTAGTTTGTTTGAATTTTAATCTCAATAGTGTCAAAATAACTATACTAAATTTTGTAATACCATGAAATTAAAGTAGTCTCTCCGAATATTTAAAAGTAAAAATAATTTCAACCTTTACCCTTTGTACTCAGAATTTAAAGTAATTTAGCAGACTAGAAGTCATATATGCATTGATCAATTAACATTCTTTTATCTTAATGTTGAGTAAAGGTATTTAACAATAGTAGAATTTTTAAAGCAAAACTGTTGAGAGGTTCACCTGATTTAAAATAAATTACTTTATCTTATGAATAAAAATATGTAGAAATTAAGATAGAAGTACTAACACTATACCTTCTCTGGTCTCAATGTCATTGTTGTATTATGGGATGCTTGTATTTTTTGTTGTAGAAATCTTATTGCTTGTAAAAAAAAATTTTCTTTCTTTGCTCCCCACAAATAGATGGGAGATTCCAGGGTCTTTCTTCTATTTTTTGAAATTTTAACAAAGGTCTTGAGCTTTAAAGTTATCTATTCGAGTTTGATATCCCATAAAACAACATTGGCAAAATATTGGGTTCACTGCTACAGATCCTTATATGCTACATCTGAGATCTAGACAGATTGAGAATTTTGTTGTGTTATCATTATTACCTACTGGAAATCATTAATATGTATAGAAACTTAATGAATATGTATTTTTTTTATTAGTTTTAAATTTTATCTTGGTAATCTTTCTTATTTCTGTAATTTCTTAACTTAACTTGTGTTATCTAATAGTATTTATCCTTATGAAATCTCCTTTTGTTTTGATTATCTTAAATTACAACAAAATTCATATAGAAGGTAGTCTAGTCCGGATCTCAGCTAACTCATTAGTAAAGTAGATGAAATATTTGAACTAATTAAGAAATTGAGTGTAGAAATGATTGTTTATATAGTAATGTTTATATGAAAAAACAATTTTATTGAATGAATTTTTTTATTAATTAATTTATGATCTGTAGTAGTAAAAAAAAAAAGGACCCAATAACGTTTAAAGTTTAAAAGTATCTTTTTAAATATAAATAATTAAAATAAGTTGTAGTTATTTATTTTATTTTTATTTATTTATTTTTCACATTTAAAGTTTAAACGTATCTTTTTTAATATAAATAATTAAAATTAGTTGTAGTTCTTTATTTATTTATTTATTTTATATTTAAAGTTTAAAAGTATCATTTTAAATATAAATAATTAAAATAAGTTGTAGTTATTTATTTCATTTATTTATTTATTTTTTACATTTAAATTTTAAAAGTATTTTTTTTAAATATAAATAATTAAAATAGGTTGTAGTTTTTTTTAAAGTTTAAAAGTATCTTTTTAAATATCAATAACTAAAATAAGTTGTAGTTAAATATTTATTTTTATTTATTTATTTTTTTTTTTACATTTAAAGTTTAAAAGTATTTTTCGAAATATGAATAATTAAAATAAGTTGTAGTTATTTATTTATTTTATTTATTTATTTATTTATTTTTTTTTACATTTAAAGTTTAAAAGTATCTTTTTAAATATAAATAATTAAAATAAGTTGTATTTATTTATTTATTTATTTATTTACATTTAAAGTTTAAAAGTATCTTTTTAAATATAAATAATTAAGATAAGTTGTAGTTATTAATTTAAAGGCTCGGTATTGGTAATTGGAATGAATGAATATAAACAAGTGTGACAAAATAATTTCTGAGGCAACATCGCTGACAATTGAATATATACATCATGGGAATAAATGGAAATTTTTCTAATGGAGATGAATGAAACAGTCTCATTCATCCTTAGAGATGCTAAAAAATTATTTATTAACTAAAAAATATTATATGGTTTGCTTACAATTAAAACTTATGTTGAATCTTAATTATTGTATTGTAATAAAGGTTAAATATTTTATCAAAATTGCTATTTGAACTTTATCAAAATAGATAGAATTGTTAAATATAGTATATATTTTTTGATGAAATGAGAGAAATTATTTTGAATTTTGAACTTGTACTTAAATAAATCCCCGCCCAATCTAACATAAAGTCAGATGTGCATGATATGTAAGATACATTTAACTAGTAGTAATTAATAAGTTATAAATACCCTATTTTAGATTTTAGAATAAGGAATACAGAAAAGGTTGTACGCTAAATTGTGAACATTTCAGGTGTTCACGAAAAAGCCAGGTGCACGAATTCTGTAGCGGACTACGAGGAGCTGAATTATCCATTTATTTGTGGGGAGCAAATTTTCAAAGGGTACCGCGAAAGTTATTGCATACCGAAATGTCTAGACGGTTACATGTCGTTATATTAAAGATATTTTATAATACAAGCCTTTACAGTAAGTGATGCTGTGATATTTTGTGGCCTTGTTGTGAAACCTACCTCGGACATCGGTTAGAGTAGTAACGGATTGAAAACAAACTCGTAAAATTCAGGTACAATACTTATGGAATTTTATATAAGAATGGACAGGATATGCTTCCCTCCCAGGCAGCTGGGAACTGCGTTATTTCCAAAAGCACAAGAACTCGAAAACAAGTTGTAAATTTTAAGAACGAAAAAGGGGTTATTTTACTGCGCAGGTAAATAACAATAAAAATATTTCTCCGGTATCAGGTGGCCGAAAAGGTGTTTTCCCATGCAGGAAATATTAAAAGGTTATATTAAATTTGAGAGAGAGCCAATCGGAATATTGTTATTATTAACAGGAACCACTGAGCACGGATATTTTCAGGATTGATGTTGGGAGGGTAGAAAAGTTCCCGATTGGCTATAGAAAAAGGGGGAAAAATTAATTGTAAGTAAAGAAGGATATACACGAGAACATGGAGTTTTTTCGGCAGTTAGTTGATTTTTGAATTTAAAAGCGGTAGTCGGATTTTTTAAAGATTGTGTATATTTCGTTTTTAAAAGTGTGTTATTCCCCTCCTCCAATCCAGTGGATATACATTTAAAGAAAAGAGGTAAGGAGCACTTATTTTCATTACATTCTGAGTGAAAATTTTTAATAATTGACATTCTCTTAACTTGCATTCTATAATTGTTTTATATAAATACCATGTCTAAAAATATAAATAAAAAATGTTTATTTTAAAGGAGTTTACTGTACATTTTCTTAGAGTCTGGGTTTATCTTATTCTCTCTAAATTAAATATGGTTAATTCGTAAGATACTTTATTTTCTTTACTTTCATCGGCCAGTTAAACTTATTTAGGTAAAAGACAGAAATAAGGGGATTGAAACGCAGCCCCCCAACAATAAGTTGTGAATGAAAATTATCAGCTATTCCGTATTTTAAAGAAATTTTTCATTTTAATTCCGTATAAAAATACATTGCGGGGGAAAGAAACAGAGAGCCGAAGTTTGCATTACAAATTAAAATTGCAGTAAAAGAAATTATTATACCAATTTTGAGGTATAATAGACATATTATAAGATAACAAATTACAAACATAACTATATGCAAATTTATAATTTTAAATTGAATTAGGGAATGCTGAATACAAAGAAAAAAATTGTGTGTCCCATTCATCCCTGCTATGGGGATGATTGGGACAGAGAGGAGCTCTTTTTTATTTTATAATATTTTGTTGTATAGCAATAATCTAGAATAAATACTGTGCATAAATGTAGTCAAATACTTAATGTATGAGATGTGATGGATAATTTTGCTAATAAAATTTAAAAAGTATTTAGAATAAATGTTTTTTGTAAAAAAAAAAAAAGTATTTAAAATAATGTTTTTTGCAAAAAAAGTATTTAAAATAAATGTTTTTGTAAAAAATATTTAGAATAAATGTTTTTTGTAAAAAAAAAGTATTTAAAATAATGTTTTTTGCAAAAAAAGTATTTAAAATAAATGTTTTTGTAAAAAGTATTTAAAATAAATATTTTTGTAAAAAAAGTATTTAAAATAAATATTTTTGTAAAAAGAAAGTATTTAAAATAATTTTTTAAAAAGTATTTAAAATAAATATTTTTGTAAAAAAAAAATATTTGAAATAAATATTTTTTTGTAAAAAAAAAAAGTATTTAAAATAAACATTTTTGTAAAAAAAGTATTTAAAATAAATATTTTTTTTGTAAAAAAAGTATTAAAAATAAAAAAAATGTTAAAAAGTATTTAAAATAAATGGTTTTTTTTTTTTTGTAAAAAAAGTATTTAAAATAAATATTTTTGTAAAAAAGTTCCATTCGTCCCCCATCTTCCCTAAATTATAAATCCAGTGATAAAGAACGTGACATTAATAAATATAATAGCACGATACTGTTGATGGATCATCTGTAAGCGACAGCAAAAAATGCATAAGCCACAACCAGAAAGAAAAGTAGTAGTTAGACATTTTTTTTCTTCCGGATAAAGAAAAGGTATCATATTTATGATGTTGCAATTAACAAATTATCTTATATCATTAATTATTCTCCAATTAAAAATAAAATCATTTTACAAATATATTTATTCAAAACTAACTTCCTTTTTAAAAATATATTATTTCCTTCATCTCTTTTGCAGTCGATAAATATCATTATAAGAAAATACCAGATTCAGCCATTAATAGGCAGGTCAATTTTTCTACCAACAATGCAACGACAACAATTTCACGCATATTAATCGGCTCATTAAATTGAAAAATAATAATATAGTATAAAAGCATAAATTTTTCATTATTTGTGTTTTCTCCTACAGTAATCTAATCGCTCAATAGTGCTTGTAATTTAGAGTGTTTATAAATGAATGCCTATAACTATCAGCACTTTGTGTAACTTTTGCAATTTTACTCTTAATGATCTTATTGTTTGTAACACTAGATACTATGCATTTTTACTTCTGTCAGTTGTTTCTCTTATCAGGTACATCCATTCATTATGGCATAATTTATGGTTTATTATTATAGATTTTCCCAACTACCCATTCAATTATGAACTGCTTAGCTGGATTGCAATTCAAAATTTAATACGTTAAATCCTATTTGTTATGATTATTATAGATTAGATGGAACGGTTTTCCAATTACGGATCTCCTTCCTTCTCTTGTACGGTCCTTCTCTTGTACTGCTGTCATTTTCGCTGATACGGCTACCTTATGTTTGACACGCCTCAAAGACCATCTGAAGAATCAGTGTCATAAGTCGATTTGCTATCAATCTATTTATGGACTAACAGAAACTATATTATAATACCGTGGGGCATCGGTTATCCGAATTAATAAATGACCAAGGGTGTTCGGACAAATAATATTTCGGATAATTGAACATTTACATAAAAACATACCAGGGTTATATGAGCATAGTGAAACAAATAAAGAGTGATAATAAGCACAAATATGTATTTTGTACTACAATGCTTACAACAAAAAGAAGGGAATAAACTATCAAAGAAGTCAAATGATCGAAGAAATTTGCAGTAAATATGCGTACAACACTTTAGGCCTACATTTTAAGAAAAGAGCCCCAAAGTTTTCTTTTGTTTCAGAGAGGACACTCTTTTTCGTGCAACTAAATATCTTATGCAGCTAACAGAATCACACTCTTTCTGTTGTTCTACCAACTCCAACGCAAATTCGAATTTCGGAGCTTTTGGAACAAATTCAATTAACCATAACCAACCGTTCAGTTAACCGAGGTTTGGGTAATCTATGCTCCACTGTAATACTAATTTTTGATTTAGTATCAGCTATGTGAAATGAAATAAATTAATAAAATACGAGATATACTTATTAGTATATTTTCTGCATTAAGTTGTTTGGCTCCCATAGATCTTCCGTGTAACTTTAATAGTTTACCATCCTCATTTTGAGCAAAATAATGTTTATGATTCAGTTGAAAACTCGACTTATTTTCCTTCAGGATATCAACAAACATTAGAAACACCGAAAAAATTACAGAAAAAAAAACTATTATTTTGACGATATTTTTGAATATCAATTTAGCATTTAGCGCCTCATGAAATAATGTCTAAACTAACAAGGAAGGTTTCAATACGGGCATACTCCAAAAAATCTGAAAAAAATTACAGAATGTTCTTCTCATGAGTATATATACGTTTATGAAAAAAATTTCGGCGGAACCTCCGTACTCTGTCCTTAAAAAGATGATGAAAATTTCGTTATTTGGCGATTTATCATCGGTTGGCAATGAAAAGCAATAAAAAAAAAAAAAAAAAAAAAAAAAAACAACTATGTCTTATGCATTTTAAAGGCAAAAGGTTTCATGTTCAGCTTATTTAGATTAATTAAATATCTTTGGCTTTGTCAGCTTTAGTTTGTTTTAAGTATAATTTCGTTACACTGATATTTATATGTATTTACATTCAAGTTTAACCATCAAAATTTGAGATGTTAAACTAAATTCAAATTTAAACTAATTAAAATTGTTTCAAGTTCAAAGTCCAGTTGAGCATTGTCAATTCGATTTTGTTGCCATGGAAACATCTCGCTTTTATTTTTGAATACGCTTAAATGTATGAAAATAATTTTACTGAATAAGAATTTTTTATGTATGAAAATATTTTTTACAGAGGTAAATTAAATAGCTAAAGCAACAAATTAAAAATATATATATGAAATTTAACACATATATATATGTGTAAATAACATATTAAACTCTCTCATTGCTTATGTTTAAATTCATAAAATACCATTTACACGGATTCTAAAAATCCAAAAGTTTTCCGTTGCATTAAAATTGTTTGCTTTTGTCGGGGAAAAGTGCTGCTCACCAAATCGTGAGACACTTTCTTATTTTCACGCCAAATATTCGAAAGTATTTTATTTTATTACATGCTTTATACTGCAATTCCGCCGCTAATTTTCACCAATGCTTTATTACATACATGAGTAGCTTAATTAGTATTTTTTTTTTTTTTAAATCTGAGTATGCCCAGTACGGAGGCCTTCCTTGTAAGTTATTACTGTTCTGTATAAGCTAAAGGTATCTCTAAAACCGATTGGATGTGACTGCCAACAAATTATCTGGATTATGTCGACCGAAATTTTTGAAGGTGGCTCTGTTATAGAGTGTTGCTGCATATGATTTCTTTAGTGAGCATTTTAAATAGGTTTCAATTAAAATGAAATACTCTCACATTGCCGCATGTCGCCTTCAGGGCCATAAATAACTAAGATATCTAAAACTTGCAAGGAGAGCCGTGGATATTTTGGTGGACCCTAAACTCACCACTTCATGTAATCGTAATAATATCAAAACTTTGAAAAACTTATTATTCTAAGCAGTCGGCTCTTGGACTATCAGTACCATTATAGTTAGAAAATTTTGTAGAAAAGTGCATTTTGGCACTCGCCCCGCCTAAATTCATTACTGTGTCCCGGATATGGACAAGTAAATAAAACAAAAGTGTATTAGTGTAATCTTTCTCCAATGCATGTTAAACTTTTAAAAAGCTTACTGCTTAAAATCAAAATTAAGATATAAATTCATGCCAATGCCTCTATAGGGAGGGTGATTTCTATATTTTCGAGAATAATGTAAAAGGCCGAAAGGAATTTTCTTTTCAGGGCTATAAATAAATATAAAATGCAAACTTTGATGCTAGGAGGCATTTTGATGGCCATAAATTTGTCACCGTGTACTAAATATGAAAAAGAAAATTCAAGAGAAAGTGTGTCTAAACTTAATCTCTCCTCAATAGTTATTGAAGTCCAACCTAAGATCTGAATTGAGATATAAGATTGAGGGTAAGTGTTTTTCTGTACTTTTAAGATTAATTAATGTCGAGAAAGAGGGAGAGGTATTTCTTTATAAGATCAATAATTATCCTGAATATCTGAAAAAAAGAGGGAGGGGACAGAATAAGTTTAAATTTTAAATAATACATCTGAAAAGTTTAGAAAAAATTATAATTAAAATCAAACTTAAGTTATCATTCGGACTTAAAATATTTGTGTTATAAAAATGATTACTTAAAGAACAGCGATATTATTGCAAAATAAATTACAGCCCACGAAAATTGTGCGGAGAAGAGAGAGCAGCTTTATAACTATTGATTTCGATGTATCCTGTCTTCAAGGTCGATTTTCCCTTTGAATAAATGTTTTTATCTTCTTTTAATTTATCTGACCTTGTTTGATTATCTTTCTTAAGTTAGTACTATACGATTCAGGAAGGAAGATATAGAATGGTTTACACACCAGATATTATCCTCTTGAATTGATAACGAAGCGAAAATGATGAACTATGACAAGGTTTTTTTTTAAGTTGTGCTTTTATTATTACTAACCAATGATGATTTCTATCGCTTTTAATTGGCATTTTCGCTTTTAATTATTAAAGAACTGAGTTTGTTTAATGAACTTTTCCAATCATGATTTCAAATAGGCTAAGTAAAAAGGTTTAATTAATTTTAAATGATATTTCCTCTTTTAAATTCCCGACAGCTTTAACTTTCTGATTAAATATCTTTTTTTTATAGTAGAATGTATGATCTTTGACTTGTGATCATTTTTTTCCTCTGGGATTTTCACTGCCTCAATATAACTCACAGAAAATTAAGGACGGGATCCAGATAGATTTTTAGCTGTTAGCAAAATGAGACTGACCAATCAGAAGCTTGCATTTGTGGAAACTTTTCGCCGTCTACTTAAATAGCGAAAAGTTCACAAAAATGCTGTTTTCTGATTTTTAAATCTCATCTCGTTATCAGCGAAAAATCTATCTGGATCTCGGTTCTTACTCGGTTCCTCGGTCGTCTTCTAGTTTCTGGATATCTAACTTATTACATACCATGATCAACGCCACGTCAGTCACCGGTGACTGACAATGAACTTTCCGTTTAGACTGCGTCATTCATCAGTAAGTGACAGTCTAAAATATGATATAAAGGTAGAAGAAATTATATTGTTTTTTATAATTAGTGTAAACTTATTTAAGATTTAAATTTACTTAACTTTTATTTGTTACGGGATTACACTTTCTTAATAATTACTTAAAACAATATATTTTTTAAATTTCAACGTCAGTCACCATGGTACTCAACGTATTATCGAGCTATTTTAATCCGCATTTGTATCTATTTACGATACATAATTATATGTACTTTTTTTTTTTTGGAGAGGGAGGGGGCTGTTAGCTATTTTTGAAGTTTCTGCAAATTAAACGTAGAATAAGATAGTCCTTGGAATAATGAGATATTTTTGCGACATTTCCAGGTAGAAAGACCAGGAATTTTCAAGAACAGGTAATCACTACATGTATCGGGAAAAAAATAAAATAAAATTAGCGTATTGCGACGACGGATATAGACTCTCTAGAGCCCTTAGTTGCAGACGCCATAGCCTCTACACTATTAAAAAATTGAAACTTTTGGTGCATCGTTATTCTATTTCTATTATAGAATATCTCTATTTTGATTAATGAGAATACTCCATAATACAGTAAACTAATCGTTTTCTACAAAAGAGGTGGAGTGACGATGCAGCTAAAGTTTCAAATTTTTAACAGTGTAGATAGCTGATACAGACCAAAGGGCACGTCTCCGCAACACATAGCTACACAGTGTCTCTACTGCACTCCGTGTGACAGCAGGGGAAAATTTTCAGAATCTTCGGTTAGCAATATAAGCTTATTTATTTATAGTTGCACAGCAATTTACAAAATCAAGAAAATTAGAATTAAGGAAATAAAATACATGGAATAGATCGCATAATTTAAGCTCTTTCAGCACAGTTCTTTAAGCACTTTCTGACAGCCTCGGGCTTTTAGAAGAGCACAGAAAAGAACTGTTCTTAGTAGATTTCAAACCACAATTCCTTGAAAAACACCATGGTAAGTCGTATACATCTAGGATGTATTTCTTTGTTGTAGACGCACTTGAAGAAGCAACGCAAGTGTCATAAAAGTTATTAGATTGAAACTGTTTAAACTATTATCAAATTTAAGTTCTTGGCTTAAATTATGTCGTAAGTAATACTGTCAGATGGAGAATTTTGAAGTAAAATTTATTTCATATTTAATTGGTGTGCTAAAGATCTTTATGATACACCGTGCTAGTAAGTGTGATATCACCGGCCCCTCCCCCTTGTTTAAGAACTTCGAATGCTTAAGAATGCCGGACTCGAACCCAAACTAAATTATAAATTATTTCAAGAATGTCGACAAGATACCGAAAGGACCGGATGTTTTCAACGCAGAATTAAAAAGCCTCAAATGAACAGATAAACTGTTTCACGACATAGCCTGTCTATTTCAAAAAGCTGAATTTAATTTAATTTTATGTGTTGTTGATAAAATTTCTATTTACTTGAATGGCGGGAACTTGGCAAAATTCACGAATGAAAGGAATCATTCCATTTTACCTAAAGCATTTGAATGATTCGTTTTCTCAAATCGTCGAAGGAAGATCTTATAGAAATTTGAACTCGAGAATCGAAAATAGAAATCCATCAACGCCAAGACTGCCCAATTCCACTTAATTCCTCCCATAATTATTTTCGCTCAACCTGGACTCTGTCAAGTACTAAGTCATTTTTGGCCAAATAGACTTTCAAAATCTGAAACAATATATTTACATCTATACTAATTACTTACTTTCTTTGTGCCTATGGATATACATGTATGTATGTATATACAATCAAATTTGGAAAAGCGGGATCTCTGTTAATCGGGCTACATCTTTGATCTTGAGAGTAATTGTATTAATTTGAGAATCTTTATTAGTGAAACAAACACTTGTTGATTCTGAATGGCTGAATTTGAAGGGTCGTTAGTTTTTTTTATTTATTATTATTTACCAAGGTTTCGCTGCTTATACAGCATGCCCCTTTTAATCATTGACTAATAGCTAATTCCTAAACTGTCAATTTTAGAGACATAACTCCTAATGCAAAAATGTTTCGAGCATTGTTCTTTCTTGTATGAAAATCCATTTATGTTTAAAGAAAAAAATATTATTTTAAATTACAAAGCAAAGTTTTACGCAACTCTTAGTTAAATTTGGGGGAAAAAATATCCATTCTCTTACAAGTACAATATAAAAATTCCCGATATGTATGACTAGAACTTATCGAGTGCTTTATCGAATGCTTTAAATTTTATGAAATATCATGGTTTTCTACGACTAAAAATGCTTTTTTTCAGTTTTTGTGCCGGAAAACACTAATTAGTGACTTCAAAAATAGGAAAAAATCATCGCCAGGCACATTATGCTCATTGATTGCTTAGCATAAGTTCAGCATCTGATGGCAAAAAGACCAAGCAAATCGAAAAAAGAAGGCAGGGATGCTAAAACATACCATTGCTGCTAAAGAAAATAATGGAAATAAAAATTTTAGCATCAATTTAACATTGACAGAATAACTTGGCATTTAATCACAGCATGATGGAGGGTAGCTCAAACGGATATTTGCATTTTTCTTCCTAAATTTTATAATGCCAAATTTGCTAATGTATTACAGTTTAAAAAAAGTTGTTCACCAAGCCCATATGATAAATTATTGACATTTTTTATAACAATCGTTGAAATTGTTTTTTTTTTTTGTTTTTTTTTCAGATGAGACATGTTTCTGTTAAGGTGGGTATGTCAAAATATGTATTACAGTTTAAAAAAAGTTGTTCACCAAGCCCATATGATAAATTATTGACATTTTTTATAACAATCGTTAAAATTGTTTTTTTTTTTTTTTTTTTTTTCAGATGAGACATGTTTCTGTTAAGGTGGGTATGTCAAAATATGTCATTCTATGTTCCAAATCCGATAATTTTCGGATTTGGAACAGAAAGAAGCCTGAATAGATCGTTATAAAATCTTTTCACATTACATATTGAATTGATATCGTTCGCTGTTCTTCCTGGAATGGGAGAAAACATGTTTGGCAATGGTGAATATTGTTTAGAATTCCAGACAGAATTTAAAGTTTTATGGTCAGTATCCATCGTTTTGCATATGTGTTAGATAAACCAACTGCAATTTTTTAGAAATTATATAGAATCACTTAAGTTATATGTAAAAACTTTACTTTTCTCAGCAGCTTAGTTAAACAATTTTTAAAGTCATACAATATTGTTTAAAAATTTATTTTCTATGTGATTATCATTAAAAAATAGTCCTTTGAATGCCGAATTATTTTACTTTCAGATTTTTTTTTTTTTTTCAAAATATTCCAAGGAGTACAGGGATTTACGCTGGTAGATATTACAAAATAAAATCCTAAAATTCTTATTCGACTAACTATTTACATTTTGAAATTCTAAAACAATTTCTAACACGGAAAATACTCTGTCATACAAAAGCAGTTCAACTAAAAAGAAGTCAATCTAACGAAAAATTTCAGAAATAATAGAAAATATTTTTCAAATCTAAGATTTAAAATGTGCATTTGATGCACCTTATGACACCTACAGAACAAAAAGTAATATAGAAATTACTTACATTATAAAAAAAATCTCAAAAACCTCGGAAGTCTAAGTTGTGGAGAATCGTATTCACATGTAATTAGGTAAGCCAAAATTATACTCTCTCAGCTTTTGTGAAATTAAAATTTTTTAAATTTTTGCTAAAACAGTTAAAAAATCAGCATTTGAGCAAAACTTCAAGCCACTCGAGGCAAATAAAGGATTTGTAAAAAAAAAAAAAAAAAAAAAAAAAAAAAAAAACCTCAATTTTCAGTGTAAATTTAATGTCACTAGGGGCAACTTTTCCGCGCTAACCATAATCGAAAATCGAAATAAAAAGTATTTTTTGACCCACTATGTACAGAGTTTTCTGCAAATTTACGGAATAAGTGTTTGCTTGCTTAATAGAGTCTTGGTTTTCAGTTTGCTATAAATTTACAATAGAGTTAAGTAGCTTATTTTTTATTGTTAAGAAAAAAAAAATGATTTCAAGATTTGAATGACATTTTCTATTTGGGCTTTAGAACAGTCTGTAAAATCCAATTAGCGGTAGCGAAAGAAAAACTGTCCAGATGTTTTAAGTTGCATTTAGCATATTGTGCTCAACATGCGTTTACTTTATTCGAAAGCTGAATACAGGATTCTATCAAATTTTACTTACCATCAAATTACTATTTTGTTTACCACTATTTTCAAAGAATAACCTTCATCGAAATCTACGATGAAGGTTATTGTTTGAAACTTGCAGTACAATAAATAAATAAATAAATAAATAAATATAAAATAAATAAAATTAAATAGTTGTTTGTTTCAATCATGAAAATACCATTTTTAAATTTTTAGAATTTTTGCTAACAATATTATTACACCGAACAAGATTTTTCTTGATAAAATGACAGCAAATATGATTTTATTTAGCCCTTTAATAAATCAATTATGGTTCTTGTAGCAATACTTGACAAAATAAATAAATAAAATTTATGTCGCATCTCTTCCTCAAGAAGTAACAAGTTGGAAATTGCACGTGAAGCGTAGCAAATGAGGTGCGTTCGTACGATAATGAAGTTTTAAAAATATCACTCTCATATATCAATCTCATAAAATTGTAAATAGTTAATTACAATTAAAATGCGCAACAAACAATGTTCTCTCTATACTCATTATGTAATGGATTACTTTTGTGTGGCCTTGTAAATCAATAACAAAAGTTTTTTGCACAACCGATTATGCAAAATCTATATTATAATATGTACTTTATGATGCATATCAATATTATTATGTTCGAATGAGTGTAATATTATTAAAATGCATTTGAAACTTTTTTTTCCATTGACTGTAATGTAACGGAGTATTTTTGATTGTCCCTGTATTTGATCTATGCATCCTGTTAAAAAAAAAAAAAAATGAAATGACTTGACAAAATTATGTAATAAGTAAGTAATTTAAATTTCAAACGATTAAAATGCAATTGCAACATTTTTCCCCATTGACCGTAATGTAACGGAATAGTTTTGATCGTCCCTGTAATTGATCTATCCATCCGATTCTCATAAAATTTGAAATGACTTGACAAAATTATGTAATAATTATATATTTTAAATTTCAAACGATTCGGTTGGGTAGTTTTTGCGTTGTTGTATGCGGACAGACAGACAGACGGACTGACGGACGGATTGAACGACAACTATAGGTGCTACGTATTTACATAATTACGAACACACCTAAAAAAGTTTAATATGTTCCTACTAAACAGTTGCAGTTGTTTAGAGAGATTTGAGTGGTTGAAATTTTACTGCAAAATTTCTATTCTTTCAAATATCTACATTAATACTTTCGGGTCTGTAATAATATGCTAATATTAATATTAAATATTAATATGCATACTTATTAATAAATATTACATTAAATAAAATACATATAAATACTAATACTAGCAGTACATGTCTTTTAATGGAGTATTATTTTGTTTTAAGAAACACTTTTGCTACTATTTACCTATAGTAATGTTAGTACATGTAGTAATATTAGTAGCATTTTATATATGACTTCATTATGTTAAGGACTTTAATAATAATAATTTTTTTTTAAATTCTTTTTGCGCTGTTTGCGATTCTATTATTTTAAACATACATTTCTCTTTTTAAATTTAAAACAAAAGTTACTTTCCTGAAAGAATAATGTGCAAAAAAGCACAAAAAGTATCAGAGATTTGTAACATAAGTTAAATCTTATTATAATACAATATTATCTTAACACATCCAAAAATTCTTCCTTATTTTCATATAAATATTAACTGATAGTACGCAAAACAACGGCATTCATTATCTTTCAGACAATCAAATATTCGTTAAACACCGATTAATCTATTTGGATAGCTACTTAATGTTATTAACGTAAAATAATTTTTTTTTTCTAAAAACTTAAAAAAAAAGTAAAAAATCAAAGCCGAAAGAGTTAAGAGGCTACTTCATTCGAATGAAAAGACCATTCGCTAATCCTATAGAAGAAATTTATAAAGATATCTCGGTTACATTTCAATATTTTAAATGATTTTTTCTGCATTGGATAGCTGAGATCGGTCTGTATGCAAAGCGTTTTATTTTTTTTTGATTTTGTTTATAGGTATTTTTTTTTTCGAGGACGCTTCCCTTTTCGGAACCAAAGGATTAGTATTAGCGAGAGGGTCTTTTCGTGTGACTTCCAAAAAACGAATACTACAGCAGTGGTATTCCACAGCTCGGGTCCTACAGGGTGAGTCATAAATATCGAAACAATAGGCTATCTCCTTAAATATTGCCCCTAGACCCATACTTCCAATTGCAAAAATTCTTAAAAAAAAGGTGAAATTTTTTATAAGATAAGTTGCAACTTCATGGGGGATCTATTTGAAAAATTACGAAAATTAAATTTTAATACGGCCCCCGTAGGATAAAAATTCCAATTAGGAAAACTTTCTTTATCCAGTCCTGAATAAGACACAAAAAGTTGCATCTTCATATCGTCAAAATTCGCAGAAATATAGCCGTTTGAATTATTCATCAGGTTTTAAGGGATTAGACACGAATTGAAATGGGCGCAATTCAAAAGACAATGTTACTTTAACAGTTCTAGGAAACGTGTAAAAAATATATCTTTTGAGTTAGAATTTTTTATTTTTTATTTTTTGTATGATGGTTAGCCATATAATTTGCTAAGAAATTCACATCCTAAAATTTATAAAAATTTCATATGTTTAGTACTGGTTTAAATGGGATAATTAAAAATCATTATAATTCGAAACATTATTTATCGGATTTCAGATTCTTTCTATTTAATTAAAGATGAAAATCTGATTTTAGTTTTGTTTCAGGGTTTTTGTATTTCAATATTAATTTTAAAACTATTAAAAATATTTATTGAAAAAATAATATAACTTAAAAAAAATCATATTTTCAAAAGTAAATATTTTTTCAATTTTGCCCGAAACAAAACTAATGAAAAATAATTAAAAATGACGTTTCAAATTTGTACTTTTTTCTTTAACAATTCTTAACTTTTAATAATTTAAAGACAAGAAATAGCCGGGAAAAAATTCATTATGCAGAAAAATGAAATATACTGTTTTATTGCCCATCAGTTTTTTAAAAGAATGCTTTTCTAAGCTGCAGATTAAGTCTTTTTTAGAAATATACCTCTCACAACTTCAAGCATTTTATCGTACATTTTATTGGAGAGGCTGTTAAAAATCTGTATTCTGGATCCAGGCCGGGTCAGGACCGAGACGTTACTTTTTTCTGGACACTCGCCTATCCGGGCCTAATGTATTTTTCACATCTGCTTTCTTCTTCCTAGGTCTGCGCTGGACGAAATTTTCAATCCCGGTCTCGAACAATCCGTATTAAAATCACTGTCTCTGACTAACCTAATACGTGCCTGAAATAAGTAAAATTTGGTTCAATCAAAATTTTTACGAAAACCACAGAGATTTTAAAATCGCTTTTATTAAAAAAAATTATTTATTTATTTATTTATTTTCAAGAGTAGTACAGTAAAACCTCCATAACGGACACTCCCGAATAGCGGACACCTCTATTTAACGGACAGTTTTCCAATCCCCACTCCCAAAACCTAAATTTTTATATGTTTAACCTCCGAATAACGGGCATTCCGAATAGCGGACACTATTTTCGCCGATAAAGGATCAAAAAGTATTTTTTAACAAGACAAAAATGAAAAAAAAAAAGTTAAAAAACCTCTAAATTTATCAGGGTAATGTTTCCAAATTTTGTAATCACAGATAAATGTGGAGGGTGAGCTGAGGAAATTTCTCCTTCAAGTTCAATGTTGAATTCAGGGGGTTGCCTGGGAGGGACATCTCCCAGAACATTCAAATGTCTATATCCCCCCGGAAGATTTTACGATTTTATGTTTTTAATTATCAAAAAGTGTAATCTCCATCCCTGCTCGGAACTCTATAATGACCAATAACGTGACATTTAAAATCAAATTACATGCAATCGCAAGCATCAAATTACATGCAATCAAATTACAAGCAAAACTTTTGTAACAGTTTTTTTTTTAAATAAGAATGTTAATGAACAGCAGTAAAAGATATGTACAATTTTATTTAAGTTTTATTGTTTAAAAAATAATTTTAATTTCTCATTAATCATATAATAAATGTTTTAGGACATATAAATGTCAATTAATGAAATATTAAGCATTTCTTAGTGATTTTTTGCATCTCTGAGGTTTTCCCAATAGCGGACACCTCCGAATAGCGGACAATTTCTGCGTTCTCGAGGTGTCCGTTATTTAGAGGTTTTACTGTATATTCAAATGCTAAAAAATTAAACACAATAAAACCAGAAAAAAAATCTGCGTATATCGAAATTCTGTCTTAAACGGAAAATGTATTGATCCATGCAGTGTTGGGCACGTTCACAAAATAAACGAACTAACTCAAACTCACGTTCAATTTCTGACAAGTGATTTAAGTTCACGTTCAAATTCAAAAATTTTCAAACGAACTCGTTCAAATCAAACTCATTTGTAAAAATAAACAAAATTCACTAAAAAGTTCACTTTTTTTTTTAATGTTTGGATATTATTGTCCAAATTTACAAAATTTTGTGAACTAATCATTTGATTATTCGATATGTAAGATAGAGGTATGCACGGACGGAAATTTCAGGCCCGATCCATAGAAAAAAAAATGTCCGGCACGATATTAAAATAAAATTTTCGGCCCGAGCCCAGCCCGGCTCGTAGAGAAAATTTAGCGGCCCGACCCGGCCCGATATAATAGCTAAAATCAAAGCTCAACCCGGCCCGATATAATAGCTAAAAACAAGGCCCGAGCTTGACCCGGCCCAGAAAAAAAGTTGAAATTTCGCACCGAACCCGGCCCGACCCCGAGTACATTTCTACAGGACATTGATATTTACCCTTACGGAAGAGTTCTGGCCAAAAAACTTACCTGAGTCTGTTTATAATCTCCATTTATGCAGAAGTGCCGTAGGCTGCGATGTTTATGCTTTCTTTTAAAATCTTTCCGATTTCTTTAAAATCTTTCCGATTTAGACATATTACCGCCTTACACAGTCCACCTTGTACAGAGAATTTACTGTATATATCTATTTTCGGCGAAATTGTATTTGTATACAGCCCAGGTCCGGTTCGGCGCAACCCGAGTCTGCAGAAGAAGTAAGACTAGGATACTACCCAGAGAAGTAATATCCAGACTTAACCCGTCTTGAGGCTCGTGTAGGCCTCTAAATGACTTTTGAAAGAGAGAAAAAGTGTACTAAGGTCTGGAAAATTTTTAAATAAATTATGAAAAAATTGAACGTAAATTTGAACCTTACGTTTTGAACTTAAATTTGAACGTAAATTTCGTTCAAACTCGTCTATTTTTTGAGTTTCCGTTCAGTTCAAACTCGTTTATAAAATAGTGAGCGAAGTTCAGTTCAAAGTTCGCAAATAGTGAGCGAAACTCGTGAGTTTTCGTTCAGTGAGCGCGTTCATACCCAACACTGGATCCATGTAAAATTCATACAATAATACCTGAGAAAAAAATAAACTCCATTTAACCCTCCTTGGAAAGGCATTTGTCTATAACGTATTTTTTCTTTCCTATGAGATTCCGTCTTAAAAGGTTTTACTGTATAACATTTTTCAAAGTCTATAACGCACGGGATATGGATTAGCGATATTAAAATATAAGTGAAACATTTACATATAAACAGAGATTCATTGATAAAATAAATATATTACAGCCTTTTCGCTTCTTTAATAATAAAAAGTATAAATATAAAAAAGAAAAGCTATAATAAGTATTTTTGGTAAGAACTACTGTATACGAAAGAATTTTTAACCATGCCGAAGTAAAAAACTATGTAGAAATTAACGGCTGAGCTCTGCTATTATTAAAACTTTTTTTTAGACTGGTCTGGATTATGATTTTAACATTTTTCCATGCCGGGCAAAACTTTTTTCCCCAATTTCGATTCATGCAGACTTCCAGTGCTGACGATCAACATAATTTGCAAACAAGTTTTGATTTAAATCAATACGCTGCTTTATTATGTCCAAATAAGAGGCACTGTCTTAAATCGACATTTAATAATGTATAATTTGAGGTCGTCCCTCAATTGCCTTGAAAATCAGTCAAAAACGCTTCGTTTACAAGCATGGGAAAGTGGTGTAAGTCGCGAATTTTGGAGAATTTTGGATTTTATTATCTCTGTCGGGTTTTTAGATAAGGAAATGAAATTTTTTTGTTCAATTTAGGAATGGATAAGGAATAATTTCCTAATTGGGAATTTTGCACTACGGGGCCATATAAAAATTTAATTTTTGTATTTTTTCAAATAGACCCCCCCCCTTCCCCATGGAGTTGCAACTTATCTTATCAGAAAATTCACTTTTTTTTAATGAATTTTTGCAATTGGAAGTATGGGTCTACAGGCAATATTTAAGGAGATAGCCTATTGTTTCGTTATTTATGACTCACCCTGTATATCTCTCTATTCTAAGAAGAAAAAAAATTCGAACATATTGAAATACAACCGAGATATCTTTATAAATTTCTTCAAAAGGATTAGTATTAGCTAGCGGGTCTTTTCATTTGACTGAAGTAACCCCTTAAAATAATTCAGTTCGGATTTCATTCTGATTGTAGTAGTTTGAAAAACTGCTTTCCCGACTTCATAAAATTTCTCAGAAGTTTGCAAAAAAAGTGAAGTAGACTATCATCACTGCTACACAATTGTGTGAAAAAAATATCTGCAAAAGACAGACAATTTAATCATTCTCTCTTGAGATAATTTCGATAAAGATGGTTGTTTGTTTATCTGACCTTTTTTCGTTATCAAGCAATAATCTCTTTATGTTGATAATTATCAGTCATAGTTACGATTGACCTGAATTTTTCTTCATCTTCTGAGATGCATACACATGGTTATTGTTTATGCATAAAAACATTGCATTAAATATTTTTTTGTTATCTTAGGAGCTGTGCAAATATAATTTTATCAAATCTTTGGTAATTCTAGACCTCCTCCCCTTCTTCCGATATCATACGTTATCATCCTTCGAACTGTAATGATATCGTTATCAAAGTGTAAAAATGTTTTGATTTCTAGAATTTATTTCTTTTGTTCGAAGTGGTACACAAAACTGGTTGCATTTAATTTTCGCAGAATTTTATAATTCAAATGAAGATAAGTCAATGTAACATGTCTTTGCAAATGAAAAAAACTTTATATCAAATAACACTTAAAAGAAATAGTTACTATATAAAAGTATTTTATAATAGGTTTTTGCTACATAATGCATCCAACAGTAATAAAGTCCTGTTGTACTTGCCCTGAACACTGTAAAAAACGGGTTCTCAAAAATGAGTAAAAAGTACAAATTTTGAGTATATCACATACTCAAAATAGCTCCGATCCAAATGTGCTCAAAATTGAGAAACATACGTACTCATTTTTGATTCTATGGTTCTGTTCAAATGTAAATTGCTATGAACCGCTACCTTAACTTATAAATTAAAGTAAAAATATACTAGCATTTATTTCTTGCTCAAAATTATCAACAAAAAAAGTTTAATTGATTGTTTATTAGGAAAATAACAAATATTATTAGCAAAATGCCCAGATCGAATATTTTTATGGCAATAGCACACTATTTGCAAGCAGTTTAAAATTATTTCAAAATACTGTGTACAATTTAATATTTACATTAATAAGCATCTTTTATTCCACCATGAATGAAATAAACTATTACAGGGTACAAAATTATCTTTAGTTTGGATTTTATAACATGTGATGCTTCAAAATTGAGAAAGCAATGTGGTCATTTTTGATCCAAATGTACTCAATTCAGTATGAATACATCGATGTACTCATTTTTGAATATTTCATTTTTTCAGTGACGGAGGATGTGGGATGGCAAATCGAAATTCTTATCAACAAAACATGTGGACAACTTTCCTTCTCTTTCCTTTCTTTTTTATTTATTAGTAAACACAAGCTTCATTTCAAATTTACTTCACATATAATTTCCCGAACCGTGTTTATATATGAATACACATATACAGAAGAATAGGAATGTCAGACGTTGGAGTATTTCCTATTTTAGAATTAAATATTTTTGCAATAATTTAATGATTTTAATAAGAATTTTATATTTTCATAAAAATAGATAATACCCTAAAAAGATAACGTGCTATTTTGCACCGAAGACCGTGTTACAAATAAAAAGAGAGAATTGTGATAAATTGCGATTGGATCAAAAATGATATCGATATAAAAAGACAACCCCCCTCTCCCCTAAAGTGATAACGTTATATTTGCACCGCCCGTAATTTATCATTCTTTCACAATGTTATTGTCATTTTCTTTTTCTTTTCTTTTCTTTTTTTTTTTTTTTTTTCAATCTCTTTCACCTCGATAGTTTCTCTTCCTTGTTATACTGATGTGGGCTTGCGTGGCATAACTTGATTATTGTATAATAGTTAATGCCAAATTAAAAAAAAAAAAGAAAAAAAAAGTAAATAAATAAAAAAAATAAAAAAACAAGGCTGTGTGCCAAATATATATATATATATATATTGGGTTGGGGAAAAGGTAATTTCGCTTTTTTTCGTATTTTTCAAACTAAATTTATTTATATAAACTAAAAAAACTAATCAGTAATATATGTGCTGTTTTATTCGATGACTTTTTGCAATTTTTCAGGTAAAAGTATAATTCCCTCACTGTAGAACTTCTGAGAGTTCTGGGCAAAAAACTGAACCAGGTGATTTTCACAAGCCTCTTTTGAAGCCACCTTAATACCATTAAGAGAGTTCCGCAGAAGGCGGAACAAATGGTAATCGGTCGGATCCAGGTTCGGACTATATGGTGGGTGCATGAAAACCTCTCAGCCAAGTTCTCTCAGTTTTTGCCGAGTGACTAAAGATGTGTGGGATTTAGCGTTGTCGTGATGGAAGACGACGCCTTTCCTATTGATCAATTTTGGACCGGTTTTTTTAATCGCCTGCTTCAATCGTATTAGTTGTTCACATATATAGTTGAATTAATGGTTTGACCATATTAAAGCAGCTCATGATGGACAATTCCTTTTCATTCCCACCAAACACTCAGCATCACCTTTCTTGACATCAATCCGGGCTTTGCCATCGTTTGTGAAACTTCGACCACGATTTTTTTTCGCGCACTGTTATCGTACGTGATTCATTTTTCATCACCCGTAATCATTTGTTTCAGAAATGACTTGATTTCGTTCCGTTTCAGTATCAATTCACAAATGGAAAATCTGTACATTAAACTTTTCAATGTAAATTCATGGAGAAGACAAGTATCGAGTTTCTTTTGGTATCCAATTTTATGTAAATGGTTCAAAAGTGTTTTATGGTCGATGTTTAGCTCCGTAGCAATGTCGCAGGAAAAAATATGTCAGTCTACCTCGATTTTTTTTTTTAATTTCATCGATTTTTTCAACGATTGGCTGGTCAGGGAAACGTTCATGTTTAACAACAAAATTTCCGGAACGAAAACGAGAAAAACAATTCTGACTTTGACGTTTACTTAAGCAGTGATCACCATAAACGCCACACAATTTTCGATGAACCTGCGCCGCATTTTTCCCTTTTTGGAAGTAAAAAACCAAAATGTGACGAAAATAATCGTCTGGAATTTATATTTTTAAAACGCAATAACTATTGACTGATTAAACCGATGACGCTACCTTTATATCTAAAATTTTTTCGAGACTGTCAAACGCTGTATAGTATGGCTTAATTGAGTAAGTATTACTCGAGATATGCGACTTTAAATCTATCCATTGGGAAAAAACGAAATTACTTTTTCCCCAACCCAATATATTGTAAGTTAATAAAATAAGGTACTACTCTGTTATCCCGTCGACCAATTTCGCCAAATTATACAAATCTCCAAACTAATAGCCAAATTATACATATTGACATAATTTTTATTTTAAATAACGAAAAAACAAATAATTAGTAGACTATTGATAAAAATGTATTAAAAAAGACGCAATAAAAATCACTTAATGACATTTTAAACACGTGAATCGTATTTAA
This sequence comes from Maratus speculifer, assembly GCA_964019185.1. Taxonomy (NCBI): domain Eukaryota; kingdom Metazoa; phylum Arthropoda; class Arachnida; order Araneae; family Salticidae; genus Maratus; species Maratus speculifer. The sequence continues at coordinate 30,398,954 of OZ025295.1, forward strand.
TGTCATTGAATGTGACATTCGCAATCATCCATTATTGGCATTTAATCTTATAGTTTGGCGATAATTTTTTGGTCGACGGGATAACTTAGTAGTACCTGAAATAAAATATTGTAATTATTAAAAATAATGACTAAAAATTATAATAAAATATTATAATTACATAACGGCCTTCGCCCGCTACGCTGGTCGCTTTATATAAAGAAAACTTGAAGAACACGAAATATATATGTGAATTGGGTGATGACTTTTAAAGTAGTAATTTTTTTTTTAAAGCAGAAATAAAACTCAAAAGTCCTCTGAAATATTTTGAATTCAGAAGAGAAGCAACTCGCTTTTGGCATGATGCTAAAAACACTCTTCAAATAATTTCTTGTAATTATCTCATTTCGTCATCGCATACATGGAAATTATTTTTTTTTTAAGTATTCAATCAATTCTTACAAATTTTTGAATACTCTTAAATCATATTTAAATAAAGAACTAAAATTTTTTTTGAGTGAAATTACTCTTAATCAGCAAGATATATATTGTTTATTCTTAATCGCTTATCTATCATTTTCCAACCAACCACTCAACCGATTTTTTCTATTTTCTACAAATAGTTAGCCAATGTTTAGAGACATAAAAAAAAACGTGCAATAACTTTGGGAGATATAAAATATTTACTTACGGAAAATGTATAATAATAGCCTTTAGAAAAAAAAAATTAAAAAATTGAAAAAAAAAAAAAAATACACTTTCACTCTCAGTAAGGGATCAGAATTTAGAAACCGGCATCTTATTTTGTCAGATTTTCTTAAAACTCTCAGGATTGAAATTCAAAAAGTGCATTCCTCGAAAATATAGAGTACTGAAAATCGATGTTTCGTAGAAAAAATTCGGAAAAATTGTAAAACAATAAATAAATAAATAAATAAATAAATAAATAAAAATAGACTGTTAGTCTAAGAAAAGAACAATCTATTTAAAAATCTCATTGTTTTTTGTTTGACTCTGTTACAACGCCCGCGATGGCAATTTAAAAAAGAGAGAAAATATTCTCCTTTTATCATTCATTGTTGGTTGACTTCGGAAGGGATCTATTTCGACCTGTGCGAACACTGTGCAAACATACAGGGGCAAAGTAATTAAAATTTTATAATTTTTAATAAATAACTTACCAACTAATTGGAATTTTGGGATGTGAATGGGCAACTCGGGATCCCCGGATTTTCCCTCTTCAATTCAAAACAAACGCGACGTTTCTTCGTTTCCGGGATAGGAGGAGATAGCGTCACATACAAACATACGGTCGGATTTTAATAGCGTAGATTTTAATTATTAAACAAATTTATTTATAGAGAAACTACCGTACAAGTTATGTGGGTTTAAAATTATAATTTAATTAATTGTACTATATTTAAACTAAAAAAATGAAAAATATTTTAAATGAATAATTTTTTTTATTTATCAAGGGTAATTTTAGAAGGAAAAAAATTTTTTAATATGTTAATTCTGATAATTTTACATTTATTTGTTTCTAAATTTCTAATATCAAAGTACTTTAAATGTAAGATTAGGAGATTTATTATTGAATTTTATTAAATATTTACATTTATCACTAAAAAATAGATTAAATTAAATTTTTAAATTAATTATTGAAATGTATTTAACCCTTCCGGGTTAATATTTTTTTTCCCTTTTGAGAACAAAATTATTCTTACTGAAATAACGTTAATCTTAGCTATCCAAATAGACTTACAAAAGTTTAAAGATTATCTCATTGCCTGAAACTGCCGAATGTAATTATTTTGTGTACTATTCAATTCATATTTACATGATAATAGGTTAAGGAAGAATTTTTGGAGACGTTTGGAAAATATCGTATTACAACAGAGTTTAACAGCTATTACAATTTTCTAATGTTTTTTGTGTTTTAAAACATATGACTCGTTTAGAAATGTAGCCTATATTTTAAATTTAGTGGGTGAAATTTATGTATAAAATAAAGGTGAAAAGAGAATCAAGCAAACTTTTATTATTATTGTTATTACTAAATCTTAAAACATAAATGGAGTCGTAAAAAGAAAGGAATAGCCACATGATATCATTTCTGTATCAGAAAGTAACAATAATAATTGTTAAAATAAAATAACACTCAATGAAAAGACATGTGCTATTTATAATACACCAGACATGATAGGGTTATAAGAAAACCTAATTGACAATAAAATAATTACAAAGGTACTGATGATAATGATCGACTGACTTTCATTAATTGACTGAATAAAGATTTAAAAAAAAACTCTAAAATGGTGAAATACTTCATTGAGGACAGAATATGTAAACTTAAGATTACAAATGCACAATTATCCATATCAAATTACAACGTGTCAGCTTTAGATAATACCTTACTATAAGATTTTTCTATTTTCAAAGAAAGAAGTTCAGGACACCGATAACACGATAGCGAATGAAATTGCAAGATTTTGCTTTAAAAAAAGTCTTATGAAAAGTCAAATTTCGCTCCTCCATCAGCTACAGTGGATGCACTGTCTGGAATTTTCAGGTTTGGGCCGAAAAATAAATAGCTAGGCCTGGCCCGTCCCGTACAAAAGAAATCTGATCAGACTTTTAAAAAAATATATCCGATTTTTCTTAATATGCAATTAAGTTTCTTATCAAGGATACTGCATATATGTTTATGCAAAGATTTGAAAGTGTATTTTAGATTACTATATTTTTGTTAACCAGAATAAACAGAATAGAAAAATTATTAATAACTTAGACTCATTAGACTCTTAAATTCAAATCAAGGCTCATTAAGAGAGTTAACATGTTTAGAATGAAGGAAAAGGCATGGTTAAAAACATAATAAATTTTGAATATGTATAATATTAAAAAGGAGTTTTTGAAAGTATTTCCGTTCAATTTATTAAGGTATATTTCCAGATTTTCTATTGCCTAAAGATCATTATTACTATTGTTATTTTTACAAAAATAATTTTGTCCGACGAGGCTACTCAAGTCACGCGAAAAGACTCGCTCGCTAATGCTTTAAAGATATCTCATTTGTATTTCAATTTATTTATTTATTTTCATTATACACTATATTGCCATTGATTATGGGACACTTGCGATTTTAGACATTTTACTAAATATCTAGAAAAATACATGAGGAATCATCTCGAAACTCTTAGTGTATAAATATATTAGTATACGTCATACATCTCCGTGAAGGTTTTTTACCGAAACTCCATAGGGGACCGTCAACAAATTAAAAAAGAATGAATATCTTTTGAATAACCCTGTCAAAACTAATGTAGCAAAAGCGCTCAAACTCTAGATTATGATTGAATGACTTATTGTAATACACTGTGTTCATTTTTATGCAAATAGCATGCATACTCGCAGAGTAATTAAGGTTTTTATAAAAATGGCCCCAAATTTTTCCAAGTTTTTCCCTTATAATTTTCATATTTCTTAATATAAAATAATATGTTTTTCAGAAAATATGACAAACAACATTGCACACAGTACCCTGTAATCAGAATTAAAAAATAATAAAAATTGTATGAAAAATAAGTAGGTTTACTAAATAATTTTTTACTGCGCATGCGTCAACGATATCAAAATTTCATTTACATATTATGTTAGCTAAATGTATAGAGCAACTTTTGTAAAAGTCTCAAAATTATAGCTTGAAAATTCTGAAAGTAATCGTCTATAGAAAAAGGACGTTGTTTCCAAAATGAAGCAAAAAAATGAGGGATTTTATCCAAAAGTAGTCGTAACATCCCGTATTGTGTATTCTATATTGACACTAATCAATGAATATATGGATACAACCCCTCTTGTTTTTGCTTCAATTTGAGAGTAACGGATTTTCAACTTTTTCAATTGACGGTTATTTTCAGAATTTTCAAGTTATGATTTTGTGACTTTCACAAAAATTGCTCTATACATTTAGCTAACATAATATGCAAATGAAATTTTGATATCGTTGACGCATGCGCAGTAAAAAATTATTTAGTAAACCAACTCATTTTGTATACAATTTTCGTTATTTTTTAATTCTGATTACAGGGTACTGTGTGCAATGTTGTTTGTCATATTTTCTGGAAAAAAAATATTATTTTATATTAAGAACTCTGAAAATTATAAGGAAAAAACTTGGAAAAATTTGGGACCATTTTTATAAAAACCTTAATTACTCTGCGATTATGCATGCTATTTGCATAAAAATGAACACAGTGTATTACAATAAGGCATTCAATCATAATCTAGAGTTTGAGCGCTTTTGCTACATTAGTTTTGACAGGGTTATTCAAAAGATATTCATTCTTTTTTAATTTGTTGACGGTCCCCTATGGAGTTTCGGTAAAAAATCTTCACGGAGATGTATGACGTATACTATTATATTTATACACTAAGAGTTTCGAGATGATTCCTCATGTATTTTTCTAGATATTTAGTAAAATGTCTAAAATCGCAAGTGTCCCATAATCAATGGCAATATAGTGTATAGCAGAAATTGATCTTTACAAAGGCTTTTTTTTTTTTAACTATTTTAATTTTGTTTGTAGTTAGTTTTTATAAAGATGCTTTCACTTTGTAAACCTGTTTCAAAAGTGAAGTTATCCTTATTAAAAATAATGGTAAATAAATTTGAAAAAGTAAAAAGCTGCAATTGCAGAGATCAAACTAAGCCATACAATGAAAAAAAAAAGTTATGAAATTCGAACGAGATATCTTTAAAAATTATTCGCATTAGACTAAAATTAACGAACAGATGTTTCTGCTTGAATAAAGAAGATTCAAGCCTATTATCGGCCCGCCACGTAGACCTAGATTGTACAAAAAAAAAAAAAAAAAAAAAAAGGTAATCTGATTTTTGTCTACTAACCCGAATCTACTGAAAAATTTAAGCCCTGTTTGAGACGATGCAACTTCCAGATGCTGATCTCTATGCTGGATATGTTGTTTTCTTTATTGATGTTGCCAATATAGCATGTATTGTGCAGCAAATTTATACTTATCCTCGCCCGATCTATTGAAAATTGTTAGAATATCGGCTTAGTATTTGTGTATGTCGCCGGTCGACTCTTTTCATCTTTTTGTCTACATGAACCGGGGGCGAAGAAAAGAATATACGGTCAGACACATAATTTCTGATTCGGCCCAGTTTGGACCGTTAAAAAAATTGTCTTTAATCTGCCCGATTGGCCAGTTAGATATTCTGAGGACCGGTCCAGGAAAATGGAATGAATATCTGTTAAACTACTAACAGATTCACAAACTTTACGAGCAACAAACTTTTCAGCCGATTTTAATCCCAATTTTTCCCGTTCAAACAGAGAAAAGGGTTACAATTGGAAAAAAGTCAGAGGAAAAAGAGAAAAACCAGTACTACTAGTACCAGCCCTTAATATTTATCGCCTATTCGTATCAATCGCTTATCTCTGATTCGTTGAAATGTTCGATTTTGGATGAAAAGTCTCGGCTAGCGGAGACTTTTTTGGAATTGTGGAAAAAAAATGTGGGACACTGCTGTTTGATATCACACTGGGTGTTGTAAGGATATTTTGCGAAAAGTTGGAGGAAATCAGGTGTTGGCTCAAAAATTACTCGAATTATTGGTGAATCTGATAGCAGCTTTACAGTCACAACTCTATGAATGTGGCAATGTGGGAATACCAGAACATACTTACTATTACTGTACCCTGACTGAAGTCCGGCACCTTAGATATCACCCCTCTCCCACCCAATCCTGGCTACAATGGATATCATCTCGGTCAACGTTCCTGGCCAAATTAAAAAAAATATTTATAACTATCTAATGGATGTTTCCATCCTAACCCCTTAGCTGTCTGTCTTTCTATTGCGTAGCAGGAGGTCGAGAGTGCCTCGCATCTCTCTATGAACTCCATCCCACCCGCTGCCTGTCGCGAGAGGGCAAGCGCCAGGTAGGCACCTCAACAAGTATCTTAACATTTCAACTTCTTTACTCACTCTCTCTCGCGAAGAGGCAGTATATAGCAATAGTAATTTTTTAAGATCTTAGAGAACGTGACTGGGAAAGACACTATGCTCTACAGAAATGGTTTCATGTCTGAGCAGTCCCTCTTAGGCATTTAATATGTGTTACAGATACAGTAAGAAAATATTCGAATGAATTTTAAGAATTAGACTGGATAACAAATATGGAGGATTTAAGAAATAAAGTGGATTTTCAGTATATTTTGCGCACATCGGCCGCATTTTTCTCTTAAGACAAGTTCAGGAAAAACAGAGAGATGGGAGAAAAAAAACAACAGAACTTAAAAAGCTTATCACTGTGTACTGAAGAGTTTGCTTAAAAAAAAAAAAAAAAAAAAAAAAAAAAAAAAATCCGCATTAACTTATCTTTACACAATCACGCATTTCTGTAGCGAATTTTATAAAAATGCATAAATACCCTGATTTCTTGCTCCTCCTCAACTCCCTCACCTCCCCCAAATAAATAAATAAAATTATATTTTTATGTAATTAAATGAAAGCTTAAATTTAAAACCAGTGAATAAATGAATGGACAGATAAAGAATAAACAACATAAACCAATGCCAAGTCAGGAAGAAGAAAAAAAAAATCTTAATTTCTATGCATTTATGCAATTGAAAATATCTGTTCTACCCCGCTTCTAGCAAGTTCTACCATCCGAAATCAAAAGCGAAACACATTACGCATTAAATCATAACATTTATCTTTAGCACTAGTTCTTCACAAACAACGATTAACTGGATAACTACAGAGTCCTAGCTAATAAGACCGCCCTATGACGTCACTTGCACTTGCACTGACGTCACGACTAGCGATCGAAAACGGACAGTAAGAATATTTTGTGTTGGAAGCATTTCAACATGCAAGTCTCCAAGACAACCCCCTCCCTCACAGTATTAAAAGTTTTCTTTTATCTGCTTTAATCGAGTTCTCAGAGAAATTAGGGTAAAATTTCGAGAATTTCGTTTTTTCTTTCCAAGCACGGGACAGAATAATGCATACCGAAACAGCGCGATAAAAGTTTTAATGGGAGATTAATTTAACTTTTGTTTAGAAATTTAAATATAAATTTATATGCTTAAAAAAATACGCACGTTGAAAATATTTTATGAATCATTAAAAATGCATCAGCTCCGTAATTCCAAAAAGAGATAAAAATGTTCATAAAACAATTTAAAATTTGCAAAATAATCTGATACGAAAATTTAATTTTTGAATTTATAAAAAATATATAAAAAACTTTTTTTTTTTTTTGTAATAAAGGATTGGTTTTAATCATATTTATAATTTTTGTTTTTCTAATTCAATTATATTAATATTCATAACTTTTTTTGCTTTCATCTATCTTTACAAGAAGTAAGTATTGGATTCGTGAAAATTTTCGAATTCAGGTTTTCGACGAATTTACACGTTTTAGGGGTCAGAGATTCCAAAAAAACATGTTTTTACAAAATGTCTGTCTGTATGTATGTATGTGACATATTTTAAGGACGCTCTATTTCAATAACTAATGCATAGAATTTTACAATACTTTAGATTTAGTTAGACCTTGATATAAACAGGATCTCATTAGCTTTCGGTGCATATCGCCTTATAGGTGGCACTGCTACGTTGCATTTACACGATTTCTTCAATATGTATATCTCAAGAACTAATGGATCGATTTTCAAAAAACTTCAGATTCCGTTAAACCTTTGATATAATATGGTTATGATTATGTTTTATTGTAAATCATACAACAGGTGGCGCTAATATGCGTCATTATTTATGATTATCGCGATGTCTCTATCTCAGGGACTAATGCACGAATTTTCATCAAACTTCAGATTCAGTTAGTTCCTGATATAAATTACTATTCTTTAATTTTTGGAGTAAATCGCTCAGCAAGTGGCGCTACTATGCCGCATTATTTATGATTATTACACTAGCTCTATCTCAGGACCTAATGCACGAATTTTCATCAAACTTCAGATTCAGTTAGCCCCTGATATTAATTAGTATTCTTTAATTTTTTGGGTAAATCACCCAACAGATGGCGCTTCTATCCAGTTCTTTTTACGATATCTGCGATGATTTTATCTCAAATATTAATATATGGATTTTCCTTAAATTTCAGATCCAGTTAGATCTCGAAATAAGTTGTTGCAGATTAGATTTTGGTGTAAATTGCCTAACGGTTGACGTTGCTATGTTCCATTTTTCTGGAAATATTGACGCGTATGAGATAGAAGAACGTTTTGGGACTGCTACATCCGACGATTTTGATATTATTTTCTAACTACATTAATTCTTGTGACTTTTTTTTTAAAGTATTAGAAACAATCTATTTCTTTATTTTTTAACCCCGTGGGGATGAGAGTCACATATAGGCAGTGTTATCGCTGACATTCGACCAACGTTAGTAATTTGGCGAATTAAAAATAAAAAACATTCGACAAATGAAAAAAGTATTAGGAAAATAAATTCGCCAAGTAATAAAAAAAAAAGTTTTTTAATGTATTTGCTTTTTTTTTAATACGTTCTAAAATAACCTAAGTTTTTATAACAGCGACGACTGTTGTTAATCTAATTTCAACTATCCGCTACAAATATATTAAACATATATATATATATATATATGTATATATATATATATATATATATATATATATATATATATATATATATATATATATACATATATATATATATATATTAAATATATATATATATATATGCATATATATGAAAAACGGAAAAGAAAAGAAAGAAAAAGCACAAAAGAAAGACACAAAGCAATTTGGCGAATCTAATTGCTTGTTTACTCGCCAAATGTAAAATTTAGTCGCAATTCGGCGTAATAGCGAGCGACAGCGAGAACCTTGCATATAGGTGCCGAATAAGGTGCTCAGAATCCTCGGTTGACCTCACCAGTTCTTCCTTACATTTTTAGAGACGGTTATAAAAGTGGCAAGAAAGCGCTTTTCACACAAGTAAATAGGAAGATAAATAAATATTTTATTTTATGACACAAATCTCTCAATAAATTAAAGTAAAAGTTATTCTTGTTTTAAAAATTGTGGGAAATCCAACATTTAAATTGTAACGCCTCATCGAGTTCACTGATGAAGTTCTGGGACTAGTTAAATTTTGATTCGTACATTAAAATGCAATCGGCATGCCAAGTCCCATCTTGGCGGAAAGCACTTGAAAACCCGATTTTAGCGGTTGACTCATAGTTAATAGACAGTTCAGACACATAGTTAGCGACAGTTAAATATACTCCGTATTTGGAAACAACCGTTATACTTAAGAGCCATTGTTTTGAAATGTAGACAAAAAAGTGTTGTGTTGATAGTTGTAATTTTTAATTGCCTTGATATTTTTTTTATGGTCAAGTAAATTATATATAATGAATAATCTGCAATTTTAAAGCCCTGAAAAAATTTCCTTTTCCCTATAGAAAATGTCAAATTTCAATTTTCTGAATGCCATTTTCATAAAAAATGAAATGCCAGTATGTTTGGAATACTATATCTCTGGCAAGCAACATCCCAAAATTCTTTTGGTATAAACTATTAGTATGACATTATCTGCTTTTTAAAATTTATTTGTTTTCATGGGGCATTGTTACTTTACATTGTTATGTTGCCACAAAGTACAGTCAAAATGACGTTTTTGTCCATTTTCCGCACTTAACATCTTATTTAAGTAACAGTACCCCAAACTTTTTCTTATAGAATATGAAAATGCACTACTAGGACAAGCTAAATAATATAGTAATGCACGGAGATATTGTTGCTGTTAGTAGATATAGTCTGTTAAATATTCAAAATTTTCCAAATCTGCAACATTTAAAGTAGTGTTATTTCAAATAAGCGCCACAGTTGGATGAAATAAAATATATCGCGCAATAGTTGAACATATGTACAAATACATGAAAAAGAAAAAGAAATGGGGTCTCGTGGTATTTTTAGGCAAAAAAAAAAAAAAAAAAGACAAAATTTATAAGAAAAGCAATGTCCATGATCGCATTTTTCCCCTAAGAGAAAATGAAACATCCCATTTCTCTTTCAAAAGAGGCAACAAATCAGGGATATTTCTTTTTCTTATAGGGAAAAAACATAGAAAGAGGAAAGAGAAAAGGGACTTTTCATTTTCTGATAGGGAAAAAATATGATCATCAACTTTGCTTATTTTTAAATTGTGTCATTTTTACTTTCTTCTATCTTCAATAGAAGAAAGTACTGTAAACGAAATTTTTTTTCGACGGATTTACACGTTTTAGGGGTCAGAGATTCCAAAAAACATGTTTTTACAAAATGTCTGTCTGTCCATGTGTCTGTGTGTATGTCGCCATTCTACCATCAAAAAGGGTATGAAGTTATGCATAGAATGGAACCAAATTTTTTGTGAATGTTTTTGTCTGTGGCAAGCAGGTCCTCTTTCAGTTTTGAAATATTCCGCCGGAAGGGGGCGCCGTAATCGTGATATTTGTGCCATTTTATTTATTGTACCGAGCAAAAGTATATGAAGTTATGCATCGAATTTAACCAAATTTTTTGTGTATGTGTATGATTATGGCTAGTTGGTCCTCCATGAATTTGAAAAGAATCCGTCGGAAGGGGGCGCTGCAATCGCGATTTTTGTGCCATTTTCAATATTGTACCGACCAAAAGTATATGAAGTTATACATCGAATTGAACCAATTTTTTTTGTGTATGTGTATGACTATAGCTAGTTGGTCCTCCCTGAATTTGAAAAAAATCCGCCGGAAGGGGGCGCTACAATAGCGAATTTTATGTCATTTTCAATATTGCACCACATAAAAGTGTATGAAGTTAATTCTAGAACTGAACTAAACTTTTTGTATATGATTATTTTTTGGTAAAACAGGTCGGTCCTCCCTGAATTTGAAAAAAAAAAAAAAAAAAAAAATCTGCCTATCATTCTATTGTCCATCGGCTCGTGCAGAGACGTAAATTCGTTTTAACTCCGATTAATTGATTGAAGCAGAAATTTAAGATGAAAATCAAGGTTGGTGTGGTATTGAATTAAAATTATTAAAGCATTAAAATGAGTAACTATTTTTTTTTAATAATAAAATGTACGTATGAGATAGAAGAAAGTTTTAGGATTGGCACATCCAACTAGTTTTAAATAAAAATATCAAAAGGCCCCACTTCTTTTTCTTTTCCACGTTTTTGTACATCTCTTATGATGAAAAATATTACTTGAGTACTTCTTGTCATTTTTGTATTTTTACGCGACTATTTCCGCTAAAAGTAAAATAACAAAGAAACGAAAAAGCCGAAATTATAAAAATCTTCTTCTATAAGAATTTCTACGTGTGTTTTATTTCATATTTCTGATGAATGCTTTTGCCTGTAAATCTCAATTTACCACAAGAAAATAAAATTTGCTAGAAAATAACATTTCTAATAAACCAGATGAAAAAAAAAAAATTAAATTTTAGAAAAGCTGTATTAAGAAACTATTAGTAAATGCTTAAAAATGTTAAAATGGTCTTCCAGTTTATAATGCCAAAAAAATTCTGAAAATTCATAAAATTCGAAGTATCACAAATCTGTAAGTATTCATCGTTAAAAATTTCATTTTTCGAATGTCTTTCTTATATACAGGGTGTCCACTCTCAACAGTAGTCAGTGGCTAATTTCTAAACCGTTAGACATAGACATACAGTTCCAATTGCAAAAATGCTTTAAAAAAGATAAAGAATTGTTTTTCAAGCGATTTAGGTTTATAAAAAAATACGAAAATTAAATTTATATACGGTCCCCCGGTCCTACAAGTGATATTTAGTAAATTTTTACCACTACTCTAAGAAGTAATACAAACAAAAAAGTCCCATTCCTCTGCTATTAAAACTAATAGAGTAATTGTTGTTTAAAGTTGAAGCATTTTTTTTGCTGCAAACTAGGGGTCAGTCACAAATTTACTGGAAATAAAAATATGAAAGATATAAAATTTAACATTAAACATTGAGAGTAAAATAATTTTTATAATATTATTTTATGTTGATGATTACATATTAAAGCAAAATTTCTACTAAAATATATAAGTAAAAAAACCCAGAAAGTTTGTTAATTTAAATTATGAAAAACAACAGTCACAATTCGTTACAAAATGACATATATTTAAAATTCTATTAGATTACTTAACCTAACAGAATTTGGTGTAGACATATAAAATAAATAAATGGTACCCTCCTAAAATTGTATTAATATTGCATTTTCATTGGATATAAATAAATGTGCAAATTGAACCTCGATCGGATATTTGGAAGTGAGTTAAAATGTGAATAGAAATTTTGAATTAGGAAAACATACGTACGAACGTTTTAAGCAAAATAAAAGCTTATCAAAATAACACACCTTTTTAAAATAAAATCGCTATTTCCCAAAATTTCATTATCTCGATAAAGAGAATTTTAAAACTCAATTCTTCAACTATTTTAACCATTCTAGAAGTTAATTAATAAAAATATAAATTCTTATTAAAGCAGATATTATAGGAAAAAGTTGCCTTATGAAAAATTAAATTTCACATTTTAATATAGTCTGTTGTAAAACAAATATCATCTCTAAAAGCTATGGTTGATTTGTACATATTTCATAATTAGAAGCATATTGTCATCATTACTGGTTTAAAAGTTAATCACCATAACTCTATTTTGAATAATAAAGTATATTTGTATACTTTGTATAATATCTATATTATAAAGGTCAAACGTATTTGTGCGTAACGCATACGTCATTTTGTGAATGGCAACACGTTCACATGCAATTCGGTTTTGCAATTTTCGGTACTATAAATTTTATACTTTTAAATATCGCACATTTTCAATTTTTACATCGTCGTATTGAGAAAAATGTACTTTTAAATGCAATTTGTTTGAAAGCTATATCTCAATTTATTTATGAGTTATTAATTTTTTTATAGTTTTTTGTACGAATTTTGTAATTCTGGCAACAGAAATACGCCATTTTCTCTTAAAATTGATAAAAACTGGAATAAAAATATATCAAAAGAAATCGTCTGATATAAAATCCGATGATATTTGGTTTTATTGTGTTTTTTTTCATCAATTAAATGGGGTGGAGGGCTCTTTTAGTGCATTGCAAACTTAATTTACAAAGGATACAACACATTCTTATTACAAAAATGTATTTTAAATAATATTAGAGTGACTTCGCCGCATTTACTCAGTTCGTATCGGAAAGCTAACCGAGAGCAATTTTATTTATCCGTGCAGTAATATTTTCCAAGTTTTGAAAAAAAAAAAAAAAATGAATGATTTTTGATAAAATTTATTATAAATAAAGAATAAAAGCTATTATAAATAAAGAAGTGAAGATTTGTGAATCATCAGATATCCGATTTGTTTTGCCGAGTGTTATTGTTTTTGCTGGGTTTGTGTAATATTAGTTGCCAATGCCATCATATACATATTTTTCTATAAATGTTGTTTAAGACTGGATCGGTAAAAATGAAATGCTTTTAGCGGATGCAAATAATGTTTTTTTTTATATATATATAAAAGCAATTGATTTTAAAATGATTAAATTAAAATTCTATAAGAAGTGCGTATGCAAATTTTGAGACGATGAAAATAATGACGGGTTTAGATTTCACATGGGAATTCTATGATCATGTCCATTAGGAATAATTTTTTTTTTCATTCGCTTTATACCAAACATAAGAGCCTCAACTGATAATTTCATCATAATAACTTACCTTTGTTATACTCTACTGATTACATATGCGATTTAATTTTAATAATTTGGACAACTAAGTTTTATAGAAGCAGATTTTTTTTTCTTTTTGTTTGTTTAGCTTAAAATATTGTTTGTTTGAGAGTTAGACAGACCAATCTAAGATGCATGTTTTACTGTAGCTAATTTTGTGGGTTTATTATAAATTAATGAAACAGTTTCTTCCTAAACATTTTTTTTCGTCGAAATTCGACGGGTTCCACCTCGTATTATATAAAGTTGAAAATCTTATTTATTTTCACGACCAACAATGTTTAAAATACCGAATAAAAATGTTTCATTTTATCATTAATCATGTAAATATTTTTTAAGGGAAAAAATTGTTATAATACATTTTTATTTTAAAAACCAACCACCTTAAATAATAATAATAATAATAATAATAATAATAATTTCTTAAATTTATATAAATAAATTTAGCTTCAAATTTTCAGTGGTAAGTTTTACCTGCAAAACTCTTTTTACTGTAAGAACATTCACAGTGCAGGAAAGTTAACATCATTTAACAGTAATAGGTCGTACATTTAAAAATGTAGGAATTTGAGAATAATTTTTTATCAATCATTTTGAAATCTCTTGCTTCAGATAAAAGAAGATTCTACTTTAGGTAAAAAAAAATAAATATACAGCTATAGGTATTTCAAATAATACATCAACAGAGGAGAAAATCGAGTTTCAGCTGTCTTTTAAGATCCTCTTTTTTAAAATAAAGAATTAAACAAAATATTACTTTTCATTATTAATTACCAACTAATTTTTTAATGTTCTATTATAATTCTTTTTTATTTTAAAAACTAATCTTTTAAAATAAATCGATTTTTTTAAATGCATATAAATAAGTTCTGCTTCAGAAGACTTTCAGTGGCAAGTGTTGTCTCTAAATTTATTTTTACAGAGCAACATTTAAAAGGCAGATAAAAATATTTTGTTACAAAAGTTGATGACAGATATTCAAAAATAAGGGAATCTTGTTGCTAATTATTGAAGAGTTGAATATTTAATACGTGAATTATCACTTGCTAACTAAATGTAGAACCAATAATGTGAAAAATGTCCAAGTCGGGGATCGAACCCAAAAACCTTGGAATAGCACTCCAAATGCTCTACCATTTATGTTACGAGGACGATGCCCAGCCTTGCATTTTTCACTACTATATATATGTAGGTAAGGCTGTACTGCAGCACAGGATATAAGTCTTCATGAGCACAAAATCCTGAGATGAACACGAGACACAACCAAACCCAGCATCGGTAGATGTATATTTAAATTTCCAGCTGTGAAATTACGCTTTAAATTATTGAACATTTAATAAGTGAATTATCACTTGCTAACAAAGCGTAGAACCAACATTGTGAAAGTTGCTTGGACATTTTTCACAATGTTGGTTCTACGCTTAGTTAGCAAGTGATAATTCACGTATTAAATGTTCAATAATTTAAAGCGTAATTTCACAGCTGGAAATTTAAATATTGAAGAGTTGTTTTAGATATTCTGTGTTTCAGGTAAATATTCTGTATGGGACACGAATAAACATATATCTAAGCCTTTTTTACATAATGCTATAAATAAAGTAAGGAATCGAATTTTAACTATTTTTTAGGCCGTCAGAAAAAAATAAAGAATTTTTAAGAAATATTACATTTTATAATTAACTAACTGATTCTTCAGCGTTGCCTGACACTAGATAATTAATTTTAAATATTTCCAAAGTCAGTGTTGAATTCACACATATTCTCCCGGGAGGGATACGTGATGTCAGCCTCAATGCCTTTGGTAACGTACACGCTGAAATTTGTATGATTTTATAGTTTTAAATAAATATTTATCCGGACTAATTTAGAGTTCGGGGTTCTGTTTTACTGCCTTCGCCATCGTACATCCATGTTTACTACCCGCGCTCCGTTTTTGAAAGAAAATCACAAATTCATATGATTTTGATTTTTAAGCAAAATTCTTTTCATACAAAACTTTTTTTGTGTGAGTGTCTGGGGAGGGGGGGGATATTGGCTTCCAAAGAATAATTCTGCTCTTTCCGGTCTGTTTTGGAAAACGAATCTTAAACGTGAATGATATTTTACATGTAGACGAAAATCTAATGAAAATAATTTCAGGCACTTTCTGCCTTCGTTAGCGTAAACTCTCGAATTCGTATAATTTTATATTTTAAAAAAGAAAATATTTTTAAGCGAACCTAAAGGTGGCCACATTGCTGTCGTCAGAGAACATCCTTCAATTTACATAATTTGTATAAATAAACGGAAATCTATTCAACCGAAGCTAGAATTAGAACCGAAAAACGGAACTACTTGCATATTCCCCGTGGTCTGCCTTCTTGTTTCTTTGTTAGTCATTTGTAGCCACTTTATGCTAGTTTTTGACCAATTCGGAGATTAAACATAAACAATAGCAAAATTTAAAACACTAAACCAACACTACAAACATCTTCACAGAAAAAAAAAGGAAAGGAGGGACTTTTTTAATTAGCAAACCATAAATACATAAATTTTAAAACAGTTGAATAAAGCAAATATTCATTTAAAAAATGTACATATTCGGAAATAACAACCAAAAAGTCTCATAGATTAGACATTTAAAACAACAACATCAACTGGAAATAAAATAAAATAAACGAATAAATCCAAATGCAAAAATTCAAAAATTTGTAAATAAATAAATAAATAAATAATGGCCGCCATAACTAGATGAATGGAAAGCTATCCTAGATAAGTGTTTTTTTTCCCTTTCGGATTTGCTTTTGTCTATCCGCATTCGAATGTTTAGATCTTTATGAGCGACAGATTTCTCTAACCATCATAAACACATACACAAACAAACCCCTACACACAAACATCTTTCTTTTCATATTAAAAGCTACATAAAACGTTAAAAGAAAAAAAAACACTTATCGTGTTTCTATTTTATTTAAAAACTAACTGTTGAACTTTATTAGTAAAATTATTTAAATGTATCTAAGAATAAGAACTAAAAATACATCTTAAAACACCATCAAAAAATTTCAAAAGCGCTTTTGTAATTTTTTAAGTTTCAACCCTTCCAAGACTTTTTTTTAAATTTCGGGAAGAAATTACTTTTATGCTAATGAAATAAGAAGTAGATATTGAAGTCACAGAAGTTACAGTTTATTGAAATTTAACGAATGTGATATTTACTGAAACCTAACAAACGTGATTATTTAACATGCTTTTCTCATCTATATTACAAAGGCCAAACGTATCTGTGCGTAACGCATACGTCATTTTGCGCATGGCAAGTTTCAAATTTTAAATGAATTTCGGTATTGCAATTTTTGCTGCTAAAAGTTTTTAAACTTCTTAATGTCGCACATTTTCAATTTTTACACCATCGTGTAGGGGAAAAATGTACTTTTAAAAGAAATTTGTATGAAAGCTGTATCTTAATTTATTTTTGAAATATTAATTTTTTTGTAGCTTTTAATACCTCCTTTTCTAATCGTGGCAACAGGAGTACTCCATTTCTATTTAAAGCAAAGGAAAAAAGGTAAAAAATTGAGTGCTGTATCTTTATATTGCCATTTTCTCATTAAAAGGGGGAAATTTTAAATATCTTCTGTTATAAAACCCGGTGAATTTTGACTTCATTTACAAAATTTGATTTACACGTAAAAAAAATATCAACAGTTTAATATCGATTTCAGCTAATAGCATTGAGACTTCAAATTTTGAATCAAAATTATCAAATTAAAATGCCATTTTTTTTAAACGTAAATACAGATGTGAAATGTACATTTGTAAATTTTGATATGGTGAAAATGATGCCTGGTTTAGATTTCACGGGAAAAAAATTCTATGATTGAGTCAAAGTTGAATAAATTTTGCTTTTTATAATTTTGGAATACTAGAATAAGAACCTTAATTGATAACTTTACAATAATAACAGATTTTTTAAAATTTTTTTAGAGCTTACATGTATGATTAAGGTTTAATTTTAACAATTTCTACAACTGCGTTTTATAGAAATAGTATTTTGTTAATTTGACAATAAATATGGTTTGTTTAAAAGTTAGACTTACCAATATAAAATGCATTTTTTTCTATAGATAATTTTGTAGGTTTATTATAAGTTAATGAAACAGTTCCTTCTTAAACATTTTCTTTCGTCAAAATTTGACGGGTTCTACCTTGTAACAATAAGTCTAAGAAAGAATTTTTGAAGAATTTTGGATAATGTCGTATTACAACTAGATTAAACAAAGATAACAGTTTACTAGCATTTTTTATCTTTTGTCACAAAATTATTAATTTGAAAAAAGAGTGGCTAGTTTAAAGAGTGAAACATACGTTTAAATTAAAAGAAATGCCAATGATTTGCTAATAATTAGAAAAACTTTTATTATTATAATTATTACAAAATGCTGAAATATAAATGAAATCATAATAGTAAATGTATAGACATATGCTATCACTATTAGGTGCTGGGATTAACAAAAATAGTTGTTAAGACAAAATAATACTCAATGAAACACATTCACTATTAATAGGACGCCAGGGCTAGTTCTTACTGTTTCACTCAGGGCCGTAGATAGAAGTGAACTATAATGCGGGGGAGAGGGGCTCAAGAGAATGTAGGAGGGGACTCATAATTCTTTTCTTCTTCTTCTCTGATGCAGAAAGATAAATTAATGCATATTCACATTGTAGGTAGTATGTTTCTTAATAAACTATTGCAATAACTTCATTTTATACAAAGGAAGCTATATGATAATGAAAATGTTTACTGTATAACTGGTGCAAAATTAAACATCATGTTAGCTTCCTATGTGCCAATAGGATGAGGGAGTTTTGAAATACTTATTTTAGTTGCAATTGAGTAATTCTGCAAAACTGTGAAAGGATCTCGAAACTAAATTAGATTTTTCAACAGAATTTCGTTTGAGTTTTCAGAACATAAATTCATTGAGTGACCTTGGAATCTTTTCCAGTGGGGGGAGGGGGGTTTTAAAAATAGGTTTTAGGGGAGGCTGAGCCGCCTATAGCATCCCCTTACCTACGGCCCTGGTTTCACTTGTATCCAGGAATGTTTCGCTGCGGACTTTCACTGGCAAGTCTTGCCCGTAAATCCCTTTTTACTGCATGAATGCTCAAATGGCAGGAAAATTAAATTGTGCCGAAAGTACAGATCGGATATTTCAAAATCTAAGATTATTTTTTATAAGTGTTTGATCAATTACAGTCGACTCTTATTAATTCGAAATCGGATGATTCAAATTTTCGCTTAATTTGAACTAAATATGAAGTCCCGAATTTTCTTCCATCTTGCTTGTTTCTAATCTTTTAATTAGTTTATGCATTTATGCATTCTAATTTAATATTAAGTCATATTCTAATGATAACACACGAAATAAATTTAAAAACACTATAACATCAATTCCTTTGTAATAGTACCGTATTAAGCATGTTTTCATTTCATATTTTCCATAATTCGAACTTCAGATAACTCGAACGTTTCTTGTGGTCCCGACGAGTTCGAATTAACGAGAGACGACCATATTTAAAATTTCTGTGTTTCTGAAAATATAATATTTCACGTATACTTTTTATAATGTGTTGAATAAAGTAGAATCTATTTTTCGAAACTCTCAAATCCGTCATTTATAAAGAGTGAAATAAACAATTCGTGCTAAAAGTACAGATCGGATATTTCAAAATTTAAGAATTTTTTATAATTTTTTTGCAATTATTTAAAAATTTCTGTGTTTCTGAAAAAATAACATTTTACGTATACTTTATATAATGTATTAAATAAAGTAGAAGCTATTTTTCAAAACTCTCAAATCTATCTTTTATAAAGAATGAAATAAAATATTACAAGTTATTATTAATTACATAAATAACTTTTAAAAAAATCAAAGTATATTTTAAGAAAAATCGATATTTTCATAATTTTTCGCCGAATGAAGGGTACTGAGTCACTTTAAATCCATTTTTTTTTCAATTGGATTTGTAATTATTATCTGAAGCAACAATGTACTGCGATGATTTTATTATTATTATGAAAACCTACAGTCATTGTTTAAGGGGAAAAAAAACGATAAATTATTTTGTTTGAAAATTTGCTACTACTCTGTTATCTCGTCGACCGATTTCGCCAAATTATACAAATCGACAAACTAATGGCCAAATTACACATATTGACGTAATTTTTATTTTAAATAAAAAAAAAAAATAGTAGAATAATAATAAAAATACCAATAAAAAGTCGAAATAAAAATCTCTTAATGACTTTTTAAGCACGTGTATCGTATTTAATGTCAGTGAATTGACATTCACAATCATCCATTATTGGCATTTAATCTTATAATTTGGCGATAGTATTTTGGTCGGCGGGATAACAGAGCAGTAGCGAAAATTTTTGTAGAATTACAGAGGTCTTACCTGTAAATCCCATTTTACTTCAAGAGCTCCTAAAAGTTGCACCAAAAGCACCTTTTGTTAACACCAGCGAGGCAAGTTGGGCCAAGTATATATGAGAATAAGATTTGCGTAGATCGGTAATAGAAATTATTTCATGCACCGTTAATCTATATTATAAAGCTACAAAGGAGAAAAGGTTTGTGCGAAACATAGATTACAGAGAACTTTCCAACACATTCAAAGTCCTGTGATAAAACTTCACGTTTTAAAAAGTTGTAAGATGACGTCTTAATAAAGAATTCGTAAAATCAAATCATTTTTAGGTTAGCATTTTTAATTTAATCGTTTATATAGATTCATCAATCGTTTATAGATCACTTCATTTTTTTCTGTTAATTGAAAATATTAAAAACTGCTTCATCTGCAGTTTTTATTTGCATAACAGTGTGCAAAATATAAATTTCAAAATAAAACTTTAAACATGTTTATCAATCTCAGACATTCTGACACAAATAAAATGTGCCAAATAGGCAGATTTTTCTTTTATTATTATCATCCTCATTGTATTTTGGTAAAAAGCTGTTAATTACCTTTGAGGTATTTAATTTCGTATTTCGTCCAAATAAAATAAGTTTAATCATGATATGGTATTCCTTTAAATATGCATCGTCGATTAAAATAAATCAGAAGTTGCAAGAACATAGAATTAGATAACGGTGCAGTGGCCAATTTTGTCCGCGATTTCTATTCGAGGAACATTTAACTGAAATTGCCTTAAGGAAAGTGACCTGAATAGCGTTTATATCTGATGAATTTCTAAATGCAAACCAATTTTTGACCAATATTAAGTCAATATTTTATTCCTTGGCTTTATGTTAGACTAGCTAATCTACCCGGCGTTGCTCGAGTTCGTCAAAAAACAGCAAGAATTTTTTAAAAAAACTTTAAAATAAAAATAAAAATCTCGAAATACTTAAAAATTGTTGCACGAATTTCGTTTAACATTCATCGAAAAGAGAAGGGCTAGAAAATTGAAACTGGATGCTTTTTAATGTGGAAAAATCTTACAAAATTGCGAAAGCATTAAAAAGTTTATAAAAATATAAAACAAAATTCAAAAATTGTATTTCGAAATTTGAATAAACTTAGAGTGCAAGAGGACAGAATTTACTATATTCGGTCGCAAATTGAACGTCTAAAAAATCGAAGCGGATCACGAAGAAACGTAAACATTGCATTAAAAATGGCAAAAATTTCAAAAATCACGGAACTAAAAATTTACTCTATTTGGATAAAAGTTTTGATTCTAATTAGTGTAATAAAATGGCAAGCAGTGAAATGCGAATAAAAAATTTTAAAAATTGCAATAAAAATCTTCAATGTAGCAAAAATCGCACAGGAGAAAATTTTCCATATTAGAAAGAAGTTTAAAACCGAATTCCTTTTCCGTATAAAAAAAAATCGTCGTGAATTCAAACAAACAAAAAAAGCTGAAACATTGCATTAAAAATCGCTGGAGATCGAAATAGGAGTGGAAAACAATTACCATAAAGACTAAAATTCCTGTTCGGCTAGAATTTTAAAATCGAATTCCTTTGAAAAATGTCAAAAAATGTGAATGCCCGAAAATTGCATTGAAAATAGTATTAAAAATCGCAAAATATTAAAAAATCGCTAGGGTAAAAAATTTACTGTTAAAAGATAAAATACTGCAATCAAAAAATTAACTATATTAAAATTTTGAAATCGAAATCCATTTCTAAATGTCAAAGAATCGCTACGAAACTTGAAGAATGGCTAAAAATCGCATTGAAAATTGCATTAAAAATCGCCAAATATTTGGAAGTCAATGCCTAAAAAACTAATATGAAAGGGAGGTGGTTGTAATCAGAAATTATTCATGAATAACAAAATGTTCACATGGAACACCGAAAATCCTATTAAATGCTAAAACAGTGCAATCGAAAAATAACTATATTAGACAAAAAGTTTGAAATCGAAATAGGTTTCCGAATGGCAAAAAAATTGCCAAAGAACTAAACAAATGGCTAAATGTCACAGATGTTAGCACAGATGTCATATAGGCACCACATTGGCGTGCTATTTTTCTGACGCCAATTCGACGAAAACAAGTTACGTGCATACTTTTTAACTAATTTTTATTATTTTAAAAGAGAATAATCATAAATAAAAAAAAAGCTTAGTTAATAATTATAGAGTAAAACAGTTTATATCATTTTAAAAAAGAAAATAAAAATAAACAAACAGTTTATTAATAAATAAGTAACAATAGCCGGGTTACCATGTGAAGCGCACATAATTGCTATTTTGTTGTAATCGCACCAATGTGGTGCGTATATGACATCTTGTGTCTATTTCTCTGGCAGAATTTTCTAATTTAGCAAAAAATTAAGCAATTAAAATAAATTATGAATACAAGAAATGTGATTTAATGGTTAGTTTACATTCAAGAGAGACCAATCTGATCGCCAAGGGCAGCTAGTTTACTGTATTTGGGCAAAACACTGTAATCGGAAATCATTTACGAATGATGAAAAATCGGCGCAAAGCGTAGAAAATTTCGAAAAATCGCATTAATTATAGATATATGGAAAAATCAACTACATTAGGCTTGGGTATATAAGGGTAAAACATTGCATTTGGAAAACTTTCATGAATGGCAAAAAATTGACACAAAATGTAAAAAATATTAAAAAAAAATTGCTAAAAATCGCATTAAAAATTACTAAATTTCAAAATTCGTAAATGGTAATTTTTTTTAAAAGAGTAAGGATAAAAATTTGAAATTAAATTCCTTTTACAATTTTCAAGAAATAGCCATGAAATTCTAAAAACCACTAAAAAAATCATTGAAAACATCATTAAAAATCGTTAAATATAAATGCATCCCGATAATAAAAATTTATTGTAGTTGGGTAAAACATAGCAATCACATTTTTCATGAATTACAAAAAAATCGACAGAACACAAAATGTATCCAAAAATCGCATTGAAAATAGACAAAATTTTAAAAATGTAGATAGTGAAATTTACTAAATTAGTCTAAAAATTTGAAACCAAATTCCTTTTTTAATTGTTTAAACATCACTGTGGGGATCGAAAAAAAATGGTACTCATCGCATTAAAAAGTTAATTAAAAATAGCATTGAAAACTGCATTAAAAACGCAATGAAAAATGCACTAAAAATCGCTAGTTCATTTTTAAATCGCATTAATTAGAATTTTCGCAAATGGATAAAGCATTCTAATCAGAAATCAGTACTATTTGATAATCCGGTCGGTCAAGAAACTAATTGCCAAACTATAAGATTAAACTCCAATAATGGCTGATCGTAAATGTCACATTCACTTGACATTAAACGCGTTACACATGTTTTTTACGTCATCAAGTAATTTTTACTTCGTTGTTTTATTTGTATTTTATTAATGTTTTTCTAATTTATTTGTCCTTTGATTATTTAACATAAAAATTACATCAATTTGCATATAATTTTTATGGCGAGTCGTTTGATGATTTATATAATTTGGTGAAATTGATCGACTGCATAATCAAGTATTACACGGAAATCTTTTATATATCATAAAAAAGCAACGTGGCACGCGAAAAATCTTTTAAAAAATGCATTAAAAATCTCTAAAATTACATACGACTAAAAGTTTAATGATCAACTTTTATTTTCATATATCAAAAATTACCATAGAACTCAAAAAAAAAAAAAAAAAAAAAAAAAAAAAAAAAAAAAAAAAACTTTGAAAAATGCATAAAAAATCACTAATATTAAAAAATAGCAGGGTTAAAAATTTATTCTAATAAAACATTGTAAAACATTGCAATTGGAAATATTTCATAAATGACGAAAATTCGACATCAAGCGCAAAAAATCTCGAAAAATCGCATTAAAAATCGCTGAAATTCATGAATCTTAGCAGACAGCGCCGTGCGAAAGGGGCGATTGCCCCGGGCACGGAAATTTAGTTGGCGCCAAATTTATACTACCAACGTCATTTTTTGGTCTATCACAAAATAAAGTTCGAGGAGGGGGGCTCCAAATTGGAACTTTGGGTCGGGTGAAGTTTTATCTTCGCATGCCTATGTTAGTAGTCAAAATTTAGTACATTAAACTAAAAGTTTGAGTCAAAATTCCTTTTACTAATATCAAAATACAGCGCAAAATACGAAAAAAACATTAAAAATTGCACTAAAAAATTTACTAAAAATCCAAAAGTCATTACGCGAAAGCCAAATAAATTATATTGAAAAGAGAGCAAAATTCATTGTATTAGGTTAAAAGGATGAAACCGCATTCTTTTCGCTAATGGGGAAAAACCGCGCCGAAAGATTATAAAAATCTGCTAAAAATCGCATAAAAATTATATTAAAAATCAAAAATCAGCCTTCGAGGTGCTAAACTTCATATATAGAGGAACTTCCCACCAAAATTTTGCAGCTCTTCGTGCAACAGTCTTTTACGTGCAGCATCGTACTCTTACAGCATCGTGCAGCATCCTTTCGGCCTTTCGCACCCTGAAATATGTTACACCATTTTTTTTAACATTTTTTTATCATGTATTATAAATAATCTTACAGTTTAAAATAAATCATATTGTAAGATTTCCGAATTTTAACAATATCACTGTCTGTTGGTTGCATATTCCACCACCAGGGAGCGCACTCTATTCTTATCAAAACTATATCTAAACGAAACTCTGTTAAAAAACCTATCAGGAGATATATTACACAAGGGGGTGGCGGTATTAAGAAAGAATTTAAGATAACTGATGAAATTTCTATTAAAAAATAGTGGTACCTAAATTTTTAACATTTTAGGTAGATTTCGCAAAAAAATTCTACCTATTACATTCTCAAAGGTTCAAGTTTTTGATAGAAAAACTATGGAAAAAAATAGATACTAAAAGCAAAACATCTCGAAAAATCGTTAAAAATCGCATTCAAAATCGAATTAAAAATCGTTGAAATCTAAAAATCGTAGCAAATAAAATTTTGTGCATTACAATAAAAGTTCGAAACAATTTTCCTTTTGTAAATATCAAATAACAGCCGCAAAATGTGAAAAAACACTAAAAATCGCTTAAAAAATTCATTAAAAATTTAAAAATCGATGTAGGAATTCAGAATAAACGTTATAAAAAGAGAAAAAAAAATACAATATTGGGTGAAAAGAACGAAATCGTATTCGTTTCATTAATGTGGAAAAATCGCCTAAAAAATTAAATAAAAATTTCTAATCAAAAAAGCGAAAATCGAGCTTCGAGGTGCAAAACTACATGTATAGAGGTACCTTCACTCCAAATTTTGTAACTCTACGTACAGCGGTCTCTTCGCAACAGCGCTGACACACAAACATACTTGTCTCTTTATTATTATAGAAGGTATATTTCCAGCATAATTCCAATATCATAGAAAGAATTACACTGCAATACAAAAATTTACAATATAATTCCAATAGTTTAAAAACAAGATAATAGCAATTATAATTAATCGCAATGTCATACTAATTTTGCTGAAATAGAGACATTAGGGTGGAAACATTTGCTGTGATTTTCAGTTTACAGAAATAGTGGTATTGTAGTTCGAATATTTAAATATAAATCCGATATTATAGAAATAGTATAAAGCCAACGGGGGTATTTATAATGTAATTTGATATCTTAAAAATAGTGCATTTCAATGCAAATATTTAAATACAATTGTAATATTGCAGAAATAGTATCATAGGAGTTGGAATATTTGCAACATAAATTCAATGTTAGAAAAATAGTGCTTTGCGACACAGGTATTTAAGTACAATTCTACTGCTGCAGAAATAATGGCATTGGTATTAGTTGTGAATTTGCAGTGAAATTACAATGTAATTTTTTATATTGCAAAACCATGGAAAGCTGTACAAATTTTTACATAAAATTCTAAAGTTGCAGAAATAGTATCATGACATTGGAAATATTAACAATAAGAATTTCCACAATGCAGAAATAATGACATTGGATTACAAATATTTACAATGTAATCTCAATATTAAAGAATGGTATAGTAAAGCAGTGAACATATTTAAGACTAGCTGACCCGCTCGGCGTTGCACGTTTCTATGATAATAAAATTAAAGGAACATGAAATTTGTGATTTTATCTCTAATTCGAAATACCTGAAATTACGTTGTCTGAAGTATACGGCCACTGACTGTGTGAAAAATTGGTTTAAAAAAAATGAACAAATAATATTTAGCGGTAAAAATGTCCAAAAGGACTGCAATGGGAAACTGGAGAGGAACTTACATTCAATTCAGGAATAGGTAAGATCATGATGCATACAAAAATCTATAATTTTAACAAAAACGACAAAAAATCGATGCTAAACACACAAAAAATCAAAAAATCGTTAAACATCACATCGAAAATCGTATACAAAATCGCATTGAAAATCATTGAAATTGAAAAATCATACCAGACAAACTTTAGTTTGAAACAATTTTATTTTTATGATTCTCAAAATATAGCTCCAAAATGTGAAGAAACACTAAAAATCGTAATAAAAAATTCGTTAAAAGTTCCAAAAATCACCGCACGAATATCGAATAAACTTTATTGAAGAGAGAAAAAAATTACTATATTGAGTGAAAAGAATGAAACCGTATTCCTTTCACTAATATGGAAAAATCGCCTCGAAACATAAAAATAAAGAATACTGCCCAGTTAAACTGATGGCATTCAGCTCACAGGCTACAAATACTAATTGTACATTAAAGTCTTATATTTTCAAGGGTTAATTCCGTTCGAAAAAAAATTGAGAAGGGGAAACAGCTCTCCCCTTTCCTCTTTTTTTATACTTAATCATTGAACCTCCTATACTATCAAAGACATGCTTTATCATATAAAAAATCTATATCCAAAATTCAGAGCGAATCGGATAATTCTTAATAAAATCCCATTTAGCATTTATATAGTTTAAAAAGAGTTATCCCCCTCTTTTATACTTAACCATTAAACTTCCAAAACTATTCCGAGATTTAAACGAAATCTCACAATTCTGATTGAAAAATCCATTTATACAAGTTAAGGGGAGGGGCATTAGAACCCCCGTTCCTCCTGTTTATACTTATTCAATGAACACCTAATAACAGTCACGGAATCGCCTCATCAGAATGATCCTAATCTAAATTTTGAACGAAAACTGTTAATTCTGCATGAAAAACCCATTCATATCAATTAAGGGGAGGGGCATGAGCCCCCCGTTCTCCCTCTTATACATATCGAATGAACTCCAAAAACTAATCAGGGAAGCGCCTTGTCAGGATATACCTACATACAAAATTTCAAGTGGATCCAATATTTTTATCATGAGTTATCGCGTTACGCACGAACATACAGAACGGACGGGCACATAAGCTCTCAGGCTATGATAGCCTGTGAGCTAAAAAACGCTAAAAATCACCTAAAAAATTAAATTAAAAAATTCTAATCAAAAAATCAAAAATCGGACTTCGAGGTTCAAATCTACATGTATAGAGCTACCTTCCCTCCAAATTTTGTAACTCTACATGCAGCAGTCTCTTCAGAACAGCGCTGAAACACACACAAACTTGTCTCTTTATTATTATAGATTACTGTGAATATCCTAATTAAAAACTTTATTGCTGATTCATTATTTTTATATTTTTTGCTTTTCTTAGCTTTTCTTACATGCAATTCAAGAATAGATAAGATCGTGATGCATACAAAAAACTATAATTTAGACAAAAATGACAAAAAATCGATGCTAAACGCGCAAAAAACAAACAAGGGCTAAAAATCCCATCGAAAAGCGCATTGAAAACCGCATTAAAAATCACTGAAATTGAAAAATCATATCAGACAAAATTTAGTTCATTAGGCTGAAAGCTTGAATCAATTTTCTTTTTATCATTGTCAAAAAATAGCCGTAAAAAGTGAAGAAATACTAAAAATCGCAATAAAAAATTCATTAAAAGCTCCAAAAATCGCCACACGAATTCCGAATAAACTTTATTGAAGAGAGAAAAAAATTTACTATATTGAGTGAAAAGTATGAAACCATATTCCTTTCACTAATATGGAAAAATCGCCTCGAAACATAAAAAGAATGCTAAAAATTGCCTAAAAAATTAAATTTAAAAATTCTAATAAAAAAAAACAAAAATCGTGCTTCGAGGTGCAAAACTACATGTATAGAGTAGTTATGGGCGATTTCGATTTTTTAAATCGATTTAATCGATACTACGGGCAACTCGATTTAATCGATACTTTAAAATTTTTAATCGATTTCTCTGAAGGTAATATAATTTTCATTTTCCTTCAAAAGTCGAAGATAAAATAGTCGGATGAGCCAATTCCAAAATTTCAGTGCATTAGTTTCTAAGATAGAAGAATTAAAGAAACCTCAGAATCTCCCCCCCCCCCCTGCAAAATAGCGTTTTTGTTGAGTGATGTACACCAAAAATTGATCAGGATCAATTTTTATCAGGTACCAGCTGAATCTGAATTTTGATGAAAATCCAAGAAAGCGCGACATGCAGCTATTGCGAAATCATAAAAAATGCAGCATATCAGCGCCACCTGTAGGGCAATTCACACCAAGAACTAAACAACACTAATCTATGTCAGGGATTTACTGAATCTGAATTTTGATGAAAATTCGTTTTTGAGATAGCGCTATTGCGTTAATCATGAATAATGCAGTATAGCAGCGCCATCTCTTAAGCGATTTCCACCAAAATGTAATTAGCATCAAATAATATCAAGGACTAATTGAATCTAAATTTTTATGAAAGTCCGTGCATTAGTTGAGATAAAGCTAAAATGGAAACAGGGGCGTGCGAAAAGAGAACTGCGCCCGGTTCAAAGTTCCAGTTTAGCCCCCCCCCCCAACCCCTATTAACTTTTTCTTGTGATAGGCTAGAAGTGACGTTAGTAGTAAAAATTTGGCGCCCCCTAAATTTTCGCTCTCGGGACGACCGCCTCCTTTCGCCCTCCCCCCCCCCTTTCACATAGCGCTGAGTGGAAATTGTGAAAAATTGAGCTTAGCAGCGCCATCTGAGAAGCGATATACATCAAAATGCAAAAAACATCAATTCATGTCAAGGACTAACTGGATCTGAAATTTGATCAAAATCCGTGCATTCGTTATTCAGATATAGCTGTTGCGCAAAACGCAAAAAATGCAGCATAACAGCGCCACCTGTTAGGCTATATACACCAAAAAATAATTAGATTCAGTTTATATCAAGGTTAAACTAAATCTAAAGTTTAGTGGAATTCCGTAGATTTGTTCTTGAGACAGAACGGTCAGAAATTTTTGTCATATACAGACTCACAGAGTGACAGACACACGCAGACAGATATTTCTCTAAAACCATGAAATCGTATTAAAGACCTTTTAAAATATATAAATCCCCGAAAACGGGAAGTCAAAATTTTTCACGAATCTAATTCTCTCTTGTAAAGTTACAAAAGAAAGGAAAAATGTAAAATCGATTCTGCCCGTAAGATCGGTCTTTAGATTCGATGTCGATCTTTAGATTCGATGTCGATCTTTAGATTAAATTTCGATCTTTAGATTCGATTTCGATCTTTGGAATCGATTTCATTTTGATTTACTAAAATTGAAAGCGCATTTTGGAAGATTCTTAGATACCAATAGAATTTTAATTTTTTTTTATTTACTTTAAATCGATCCACGTTTCAGATCGAATTGATTTTTTCAATTTTATTGTTTTAATGGTAGTATTGATGTAAAATTACGTATAATAATAATTTTTTTTTTTTTTCCTAGGCTAAATCAGTGTTGAATGCAGGTATTTTTCTGGGACTCCGGAGAAAGGCATCATGTTTTACAGCTCTGTAAAAGATGGGGAATCGCAATTTGTGCATTAAAAACCATAAAATCTCATAACTTCTGGGGGGGGGGGGTATCCCCTGCGGGCCACCTCATTAATTCGACACTAGGTTAAATCGTTATATTTTTGTTTAGAAGTCCAATTATTTGAAGTATTAGTTTATTATCTTTTATTTTTTAAGCTCGTCTCTTCTAATCCCCCCCTTCCGCGTCAGTTTTAACTTACAGGGCCGTTCAAAATATGCATACAATTTTAAAAATGTCCAATTCTCAGTCTATTTTATTTTAGATCCCCATTTTAAATCCTTGACAAAAGATAAATAAGGGACCGCCCTTCCGCCCGTTTGGGGTTTATCTGCGCCCCGCCGGGGGGCATATTTTTTTGTTTCTTCAAAAGAAATAAAAAAAATGTTGAGGGGGAGGCTTGTACCCTCCCCCAATATACACCTTAAAATTGCGTTCATTTAATTCTCTACCATTTTTAACTTAAAAGTTTAAGCTACATAGCACCCCCAGAGCTGTGGATCCCTCCCCCTCCCTGTCGATCACTCACCTTATTTTGCTTATTTCTTCACTTCATTTCAATCTTTAAAAGACTATAACTTTGCTTCTATAGGAGTTACAGTGGGGAGAAAAATTCTAGTATAGCTAACCATTTTTCGCCGTTCTTTTTGCTATTCCAGTTTCCCGGTTTTCCCTATAGGACCTTTTTATTTTTTTTTGGGGGGGGGGGGGCAGAGGAGGTTTTTCTCATTTCATAATACAATATGTCTATTGAAAGCTTATGCTTCATACATTACAAAGCTAGCATAAGAAATTTTCTCCCATCATTTTAGGTCACGTTACGGACCCATAATGGGTTAAAATTTTAATTTTTCAAACTTCTTCGGAAAAAAAAAAAAAAAAAAAAAAAACATTGATACATATCAGCGAAACTGGGGTTCGAACCCGCAATCTTTTGATTGCACACGTAATCCCTAAGCTTATTGGCCACCGAGTGCTCAGCAGCGCTATTATTTCTTTAGATTGTCATCTTTAAATTCGTAATATCTTTTGAATGGAATGTCCGATTTGAATAATTCAAAAAGTAATCTACAGATATTGTAACAGGCATTAATACAAAATGATCTATTTGGATAAGGATTAAGGTATCGATATATGGTCTAATTTTGGTTGGTGTATTTATCGCGTTTTAAAATGTAAGAAAGTAATTATAGTAAGTTAACTACAATAGTTGGACATATGGCATCGCGCGGTTTTTTTATAGATATTGATATATTCTTTAATATTATAGAACTTTTTTTATTCATTTAAAAGTATTTCCTGGCGATTCAAAATTATATATCCTAACGATTCAAAAAATACACACGTAATTGTTCAAGGTTTCACTTCTGTCGGCACTCTCGGAGTGCCACTATTTTTTTTTTTCATGTTCGCCCGTCCTAACTCCCCCCTCCCTCTTCCTCACCAATCTTAACTTACAGGATCGTTCAAATTATGACTGCGATTTTAAAAAAGTCTAATCCTCGTTCTATTTTGTTATACATCCATATTTTGAAACCTAACAAAAGATACATTTGGACCGGGGTCGCCCTTCTGTCCGTTTGGGATTTACCTTGCCCTCCTGGGCGGGGGGCATATTTTTTGTTTCTTCCACACAATCTCATGTAACATATCGTTATAAAGCTTTTATCTCTTCGATTTTTTCTGTTACTACCCCTCTCTTCACCTAGTTACATGTTCTTGGCACTTTTTATAGTTTCAAAGAGTGCATGTAGTCCGCGGGCCAGCCCATGAAATCAACACTAAGTTAAACACTATATTTCTGTTTAGAAGTTCAGTTATTTGGGTTATTAGTTTATTATTTTTTTTTTCAAATTCGTCCGTTCTAATCCCTCTCCCCCCCCCCCTTCCTCGCCAATCTTTACTAAATGAGCCGTTCAAAGTATGCATGCAATTTTTAAAATGTCCGATTCTTGTTCTATTTTATTGTAAATCCTCATTTTGAAACTTCGTCAAAAGATACATTTGGGCTATGGTCGCCCTTCCGTCAAGAGTGGGGTTTACCTGCCCCTCCCCCTGGGTATGGGGCATATTTTTTGTTCATTCAAACTATCTCGTGTAATATTTGGTTGGCATTAGAAAAAAAAAATCATCTATACTCCTTGTTCCCATCCTAGTTACACGCTCTTGGCACTCTTTATCCTCGGTTTAATGCCAAGTTACTCAGTGCTGTTATTAGTTGAGTTATGTCGCTCAAATTTGTCAAAGTTTTTGTGTAAGTGACAACCATAAGTGACAATCATTTTAAAATTTAAAATTCTTACTATCCGACTCTAAAATCTGCAATAGCTTAATTCTATGCCTCCCTAAATGGGGATGGGGGGTGGGAGGTGGTAATTACGGTCCTGCTGACAGTCTAAATTTTGGAATTAGTAATTTGGATCTTTTCTCTGTGAATATGAATATCGAAATATCGATTCTACTATCGATTCTAGAACTGAGAAATCGATTCTTATTATGATCGATGTTGTTTTATACGATGTCGATTTTAATCGATTCTCAAAATTTCCAGAATCGCCCATCACTAGTATAGAGGTACCATCCCTCCAAATTTTGTAACTCTACATGCAGCGGTCTCTTCAGAACAGCGCTGACACACACACAAACTTGTCTCTTTATTATTATAGAAGATATACTGTGACCGCTCACAAATTTAAAACCGCATATGTTCCCCAATATTTTCTAAAGTAATAGAATTTTCATGTTTGGTTGACTATCTCCAGATTTATCAGTCAGATTTTAATAAAATCCGGTATGAACAAAGATTGATATAATGCAACAAAAATACATATTTAGCAGTTACAATGAGAATACATGATCATGTGTAATAATCATCGGAATCGGGAGGTATAAAGCAGAGCTTACAATATGAATCAAAAAATGAATTAATAGGTGGTATAGTCCTCTCTTACAGTTATAGAGTTTTGGTATATCTAACTGTTGGTCACAAATTTTTACGAGAGGCTTCAGTTAATCCCAGAAAATAAAATGCTTATGTACGATAAATATGCGTCATTAAATAATAATAATCAAATATTATATAATTGGTATTGATG
Source organism: Maratus speculifer (assembly GCA_964019185.1). Taxonomy (NCBI): domain Eukaryota; kingdom Metazoa; phylum Arthropoda; class Arachnida; order Araneae; family Salticidae; genus Maratus; species Maratus speculifer. Next base: position 30,432,145 of record OZ025295.1, read on the forward strand.
TCGATGTAACCTGATAAATAAAAGTAATCACCTATTCAAACACGGTTGCATTTATTTATTGCTTGAATGTTTTATTACATGTGGTTTTATATTTGAAACATACAGAAGTATATTATTTTCAACTAACTTAGTTTTGATGCTACGTTCAATAAAATGCTTCCACATAAGTAAGAAAAAATGTATATATACAGAATTATTGTTTTGAAAGAATCCGTTTCTAAAATTTTATTTAAACGGTATAAGAAAACAGGCTATTTACTTCTTTTATGAATGCTTATAGAGTCACAATACTTAAAAGTTTAAAAAACGATGATTTATAATAAAACACATGTGAGCCATTCTTCTATAATTTTAAATTTCGTAAATAAAGCAAGATGTGAAAATCAACAACATTTATTTAAATGGCAATTTAAAAGGCATTAAAAAAATGCCTTTTTAAATTTCCAGTTTTAAACTTTCATGTTCCTGTAGATATAATTAGAAAATGTTCTTATTTAACATCAATGTTTATACTCTACTATCCCAGTGAGACCCTCGTCATTCATTTAATAGTGAAGTACAACAACGGAGGTCGTAAGGAAAAGACGATAAAAAAAAAAAGGACGATAAGAAAAAATTACGATCTATCTTTAGGAAAATCTTGTCAAGACTAAGTGATAACCATAATGTTCCTTGATTTTTGAGAGACCTTTGTTTATATTGAATTAAATTAAATAAAATACATATTTACCTCGAAAAGTGGAGGAATAAATCTTGGGGGCAATATTATCTATACTAATATTATAAAGAGGAAAGATTTGATTGTTTGTTTGAATTGAATAGGCTCCGAAACTACTTGACGGATTTGCAAAATTCTTTCACCGTTGAAAAGCTACACCATTTCCGGTAAACACAGGCTACAATCGACGTTTAAAAGGATCAAGGTAAAACGCCGGATAAACGGATCAAAAGCAATTTGCGAAATTAAAAGTTACCTGACATCCTAGACACATGACAATCACTGAAACACATATAAAAATCGTAACTATGAAAAAAAAAAAAAAAAAAAAAAAAAAAAAAACATTAAAATTTTTTAGTCCGATTTGATATAAAAGCGTGTGTTTTAATTTTTAAAACTATTTAGAAATTATTAAAAAAGGAAAAGAAATGCTGAAACACGAAAAAAAAAATCACAAAACGATTGTTTTGGAGTTTTCAAAAAGTTATAACAGATAGTAAATATTTTAAAGAGTAGTGAGCATCAAATATGGGGCAGGGGGATTTTTTTTAGGGGGAGTGGTCAAATATTTAAAATTGTAACGGTTTATACCATTTCAAATGCGGACTTTTCACTAAGCCCAGGGATAAATATTACTTATTTAATATAAAACTTCCAGATAGATTCTAACACTAATACAGCCGAACCTCGTTAAGGGACCGTTCAAGTATTACGTAAGCACTCAAGGGGGAGGGGGGGGGATCCAGAGTCTGCTTATTTTTTCTGACAAGGGGGAGGGGGGGGTCATGACACTTCTTACGTAAGCATTAAACAACGAAGCATCTGCAGTTCAAATTCAACAAGCAAACAAAGTATGATGGGAAAAGAGCATTCTACAGTCCGTTCGAAATTTGTCGTTTATTTTCGATTTTATTCTTTGCTTATCCATCGGCAGTCGCGTGACCCGCATCACCCACTCGCCCTTTGTCTTCATTGTTGTCTGTTAAGGCGCGCAGCGCACCTTTTTTACTTTTTCGATTTTGGTTGCAGATATTTTTTACAAAGTTAGTTTCACTTTCAAAACCTGTTTCGAAACTGAAAGTGCTTTTTAAAAAATATATCTGCAGCACAAATCGAAAAAGTAAAAAAGGTGCGCTGTCGGCATGCACCTCAGCTATCCAATGCAAAAAAAATTATTCAAAAATGTCAAAATGCGAAAGAGTTATTAGAAAAATGCTTCCCCATAGGAATAGCATTAGCTCGCGAGCGTTTTTTCGAGCGAGGACAGGGGCCTTAAGTTGTGTGCCAAGTCAAGTACATGGCAAGACTAGAAAAACACAGGAACCAGTGTGGCTGGGCTCGGTTGCCAGGGTAACTGGTCAGTTGACTTTATTTTAGGTAAGTCCGGTATTTTCTTTTCTCCCGTTCAATCGGTCATGGAATTCCGGGAATTTTTGCAGAATTTCTGAAAATTTTTGTCTTTCCCCTCCTATGGTAGAATTTCCTTCTCTACAGGTTTTGGAACTTTAGAAAGCAGAAAACCTACTTGGGGTTTTTCTTGTCTTGGATACATAGCACAGATATTTATTGTTTTAGTTCAGTTGCATAATGAATTTTTAGTGAAAGAGTATTGCTTTTAGTTGCATAGAGAATTTAGTCGGATTTAATTATGGATACTAACATTGACAAAGAACAAGGACCGGAAACCTGCAATACCCCAGGCCACTGTTCCAGTAAAAACTTTATAGTAGACAATGTTGAAACATGGGTTCAAGGATCCTGGACATCAGATTAAAATATGAACACCAAATTCAACTCCAACATTTGTATGATTCATGTCAAAAATTTTAGTTATGATACCTAAGTAAGTTAAGACTTCTTGTATATCTTGTTTTATTGTTCAATGTGATAAATAACAATATATTTAAACCATTTTGTATTCTGTGGTTTGTTTAATCCAATAAGCAACAATATATTAAAACCATTTTATATATTTTGATATCACAATCCCTAAATGCCTATATAAATTTGTAGGATTAGTAATATAATTGATTGGCGACTTTTTGTAAGTCAAGAAGTATTGATGTATAAACTGTCATAAAATCTTACGTAAGCAAAGAGGGGAGGGGTCAAGCATTTGCTTATATTTTCTTACAAGGAAGTGGAGGGGGTACAAAATGACTAAAAATATGCTTACGTAATACTTGAACGATCCCTAACTTGAACCTCGAGGGGAATCAAAATTTTGTCCATGTTAAAAGTAATTCATGTTATCAATATCATATCTTTGTATTCATTTTTATAGGGGACTCTGAAAACAATTCATGTTAAAAGTAATTCACGTTAAGCGTGTTCATGTTAACGAGATTTGACTGTATAGAATTTAAAGAGTAGGGGATGTCCAATTATAGGTAGGGGAGGCAATAATTATTTTTTGGAAGAACGTGATCAAATATTTAAAACCGTACCGTTTTACAGCGGAATTTTTCAGAGCCCAGACACAAATACTTATTTAAAATAAAATTTTAAAAGTACTTATCCCCATTTTCGAATAATAATTTCATTAAATATCTTTCTTAAGTTCAGAAACAGTTTTGTTGAGTTTGCCCCCTGGTGGTGAAATGTGAAACTAAAAAATTCCAGAAATCCCCACCCTTTTTTTTTCTTGCCTTACGTGCACAGCACTTCTGCTAAACAGTATCGTAGGCAGCAGGGATCCGGTACGAGATTGGGTCTTTTTATAACATTTTGCAATACAAATTTCAGGTTTTTTTAAGAATATAATTACGGGCCGAGGCAACGCCGGGCGGCTCAGCTAGTTACCAATAAAGCCATAATGCTTGAAGTTGATATTTAAATGATGATTTACATTCTGCAGTAAGTTTCCTCTCAAAGAATTACAGCCATTTTTTTATAGCATACTTCTGCACGAGAAAAAAGTTGAAAAAATTCTATGTCTGCTTCTGGAGAGATTTTCTGTATAATTTTAACGAGAGGAGGGTGAGGAAACTAAAATCTAAATAGAGTTAAAATAGTCCTTCCGGCAGTGCCGGGAGGAAGAGGTAGCTTTCATATACTTATATATTTATTTATTTATTTTAAATTAAGGTATATTATTCAAAAATACTAAGCTCAAATTAGTAGAACCTGATTATGAGCTTGGTCGAAATCTTAATTCAGGTGCACATGCACACTCATATTGAAATCGATTAATATATATGAAAAGTCCGACAGGATAGTTTATGCCTGTGTTGCCTTTTTCGGATATTTAAAGAAAATTGCGATGGAGTAAAGTAGAACATGCTATCCCCGAAGTTCGAATGAATTCTATATTTTGAAGGACATTCTATATGGTATTTTCAGCTTGCTAATGGAATCGGCTATGGAACGAAATGATGATAGCTTTGTGAATCGCCGATAATCGACTTCTCGTGAATGTTCTTGTGCCAAAATCGCCGTAATTTCTTACTTAATTAAAGTAAAAGAAATGCTCTTTCTAAAGAATTTCACAGCTATGCTTGGAAAGAATTAGTGCTTGCTTTGAGTTTGCTTGTGTGTTCCATGACGATTGAGATTCATTCTTTCATAGTCGAGAAAAAGTAGTCCTCGTGGTGATGAAAAAAAATAATAATAATAATAATAATAATAATAATTACAAGACCATTTCTTGTTAATTGGTGAATAGACAAATATTTTTTCGAGATAGTTGAGACCAATAGGATTTCGGTGAGATTTTTTTTCGTAGTGTTTTGATTATTATTATTTGTATAATTTTTATGTATTTATTTAAATTAATTATTCTCTGTTTGTCAGGTTTATTTATTTGATTATTTGTCTGTGAATTTTATTTACTTGCCTATTTATGAGTATTATTATTATCATTATTATGTGTTGGAGATTGAAATATTTTTATTCTTAAGGATTTAATTGAAGAGTATGATGTTCTTAAGATATTTACTGTTACTTATTAAGATTATTATGATATTTTTATGCACGTTTAAAGATAAGTTCGTAATAATAATGAAGTATAAAAGAACTTAGAAGCTCAAGTTATTTTTTAAAAAGGTACATTTTCTATTTTATTGATATTGTTTGTTATCAAGAACTAGTCTCAGAATACAGTATTTTCATGATAATGTTCCTACAACTAAACATTTGAGCTGAAAATTAAGTTAACATTTATGTTTTTCCTTTTATTTGTTAGAATTTCTGGTTACAGTGAGCTGTGGTTCCCGGATTCTTATAATTTATTTAATTTCAGTAAGAAATATGGAACTGTGCAAGGCTGTTGCTAGAATTTCGACTGATAAATATGATTAATTTTTACAGTAAATTTTGTGATTTTAAGTAAGAAATTACCTATAATTAAAAATTTTTGAATCTGTTTATGATCTATAAAATAATAGAATTAAAAGTTGATCCCAATTTAAGGTATATCTATGATATTTACAATTTCTATTTTTATTAGATAAAATTTCTGGTTAATGTTAACAGCTAAAAATAGTCACAATTTCACGATAATTTTGATACAGATTTTTAAAAGGGAGGGTAATGGTTTTGTGTGAGGCAGTTAAAATGTATACAACTCCAGTAGACAAAGCCCTTAAAATTGCGAAAGCGCGAACTCAGGAATTTCACCTTAAAAGTAAAAGACTCTATGATCGAAATTTTGTCGAATGCCCATTAAAAATACAAGACTCTGTAATTTATGAAGAATTTAAATACCCTAACACTCGAAAATTAGAACCTACTTTCTCTGGACCATACAAAATTATAAATAAACTTTCTGATGTAACTTATGAAATAGATAAATTTAATTATGAGACAGGACAGAATTCCGTTATTGTGCATGTTTCTAAATTAAGACCCTATTTTTCACCAGAAGATTTTAAATTGTTTCATGAGCAACCCAAAAAACAAACAAAACCTCAGATACAATCACAATCACTAGATCAAACTAAAGTCAAGACAGTAGATTAAATTTTAATTCTTATTCTTTAAATATTTTATCACCATAATTTTCAACATCAGCAGGTATGTTCTTGGAGCGCTACAAGAATATTACTTGTTTTTGAGAGTTTTTGGGGTTAAATTGGGTTCCTTATGCAGGCATAAGGTGTACACTTTGATTGTAAAAGCTTTCAAATTGATGTTGATAAATTAATTTTAAGTGTATTTAAGTCTAACTATATTTACTCATTTATTGACATTAGTATTATTATTCTTATTCAGCAGATATTATGTGATAACAGTTATAAAATTTGATGACTCTACTCAAACCTATAACATAATATGTGATTTTCAGTGATTGTGAAAACTACAGATATTAAGAGTTTTTCAAAAAAGCACACTATTTTTATTTCCATTTCTCAATTAAGAATGACACCTTTTGCTCCTATTTGTATTTTATTATTAAAGTTTATAAACCATGTGTAGATAAAACATTATTCTACATTTGGCATTTGAAAACTTATAACCAAATTTGACAATTTTGTAAAAGAGTATCAGAGAGGAATTATTGTAAGGAAATACTGGTTGAGAGTAAATTTTCTAAATAGTTAGATTTAATTTTATTTGGATTTTGGAATTATTATGATTTTTTTTATTTATACTTTCGGCTAGCATGAAATACTTTCTTATGCTATTAGAAGATAAGAAAATTATTTAGTTGCTATGCAATATTTTTATCCTCAACCAATATTTTCCCTATCAATAATAAAGTAACTGTGATATTTTCTTTTGATTATACTCTTGTTTTATTATTTATTATCATTATGATTTCTATAAGGAAGTTTAGTATTAATTATGCTCTTATTAAGAAGTATTAGAATATGGAGAATTATTATTATTATTGCTATAAATTTTGAGTCTTATTATACTACTTATTATTATTGTTGTTGTTATTATTTAAATTTTTCTATATTATTTATTATTGATATTGAGAGTGATGCTATTTATTATTAAAAAAATTGATATATTATTGAAAGAAAAATTTGATTGATTGTTAAAAGATGTTGGATCCAACATAACATTATAACCAAAGATTAAACTAGGTTTGAAGATCTTTAATTAAAGAGACTGTATTTAGTGAACATTGGAATAGACTCTTTTATATACACTACTGAAAGACTTTTTTCATTTAAAGGACTTTATTTAAACTAAACTATGCATTAAGTTATTGTAATTATTTAAACTTCCATGAGAACAAATTTTTATTGTTTTTATTATATTTTTTATCTCTTGCTTATTAATATTTATAACTTATTTACTGTTATTGTATGTATTATCTCCTATGCACTTACAAATAGTAAGTGATATTGTAACATTATTGTATTTCTTTCAGGGAAATGCTCCTACCTAAATTTAATTCACATTAATTTTCTCTTAACTATTTTATTTTAATCACTAATATTTTTTATATTGCGTTAATTTTCTTTTCTTCCAGCTCTTGGCTTCAGGAGTTTGACAGTTTTATTCCAAAAGTTAACTTTTCGAAATTATTATATTTCTGTTGTCTGAACTTGTAGTTTTATTTAACTATCAATTTCATAAAAATTTTGGGGGAAGGGGGGATAATATTACAAATTAAAAAAAATTTCGCCAAAACTAACCTTTATACTATTTTATTTTTCTTATAATAATGTTCCGTACTTGCTTCAAATTATTAAATTAAAATCTTGTTTCTAAATCTAATCTGTTAATCTTTATGCAGACGATATAAATTCTTAATTTGCCTTAAAAAACATTATTCCAGTATGCGTAAACTTAAAAAGATGGCTCTAAATTAAAAATATTCTTAATTAAACTTTATTTCTTAATATTCCAAATAAAACTAATTTCTTCTATGTTTTTATCAACCTTTTTTAAGACAGTCTTATTAAATTCATTCCAAACCCATACCTTTCAAAAAATATCATTATTTTATTTTATCTATTTGTTTATTTTTCCTCCGTCAACCTTGATAGTGTGCATATTAATAAATTCATTTCTTTTCTTTTTCTCTTAAAATAATCATTATTAAAAATCGTCTGCCTAAGAAATTCTGAGTCAATTATAAATTGGTTAAATATTTTTTTTTTTTTTTAAATAAATTTATCGTCTGTGGAAAATAGTCTCGTAGCTGGACAAGAATTCTGTTTACATAAAAGAATGATGGTTTGAGGTTACAGAATGTTCCAGAATTTTCTTTTTGGATTTAAAAGGGGAAGCCTCGAGTTGAGAAAAAAGATTCTTCTTGGTTCTTTCTTGGATGAGTACGGCTGGTTTAAGTAAATGATGGAATTTTTTTTTTTTTTTTTTTTTTTTGATATTTCGGTTAGAGATAGTTTGAAAAAGGAACTTTTCCCATTCTCATGATTACGGATTAAATAAATGAACTTACTACAGCAAATGAGTAATTATTGGATCTTCTACATTTATTTATTTATTTTGTTTTTTCCCTCGCTTGCCATGACTGTGTGTTTTTTTTTTAACCAGTGAAAATAATTCGAGTTTCTCCTTAAATCGTCACATATATATGCGATAACTCAGCCATTTTTTAAGATACAGACGAAACAAAAAATGCTCTGGAATCTTTGTATCAAGATCAAATGCATAAAAGAAAAATCTTTTTTCAATTTCTCACTTTCTTGTACCTAATTTTAAATTTTAAAATTTATAAAAATTTTTAAATGGCCGCCATTTTGAAATAAGATGGCGGATGGAACTGAGTATCGAAAGTAGTGGATAAATACCGGTTCTGCGGCCGGAGGAGGAGAGGAGAGGGGCAATGGGCAATCAATCATGAGGCTAATGGGCAATCAATCCACAGCATTCAACACCCACAAGCGATGTTTATATGATCAAACACCTAATATGTTGACTTCATGATTTTTCACGTCTTATCATCAAAGACACATTTTTATATCAATTTTTTGTTTTCACTGATATTTGTTAGAAGGGTTTCAAAGGTTCTTCACATGAATTCCAATTTATGATATAAATGTATATAAATGTTTAGGTGTAAATATGTGTTTAAATATGATTTTCTGTTTACATGTGATTAGTTAACTATCCATGTGTATGGATCTTTGTATGACTATCTAATAATTAAATTTAAAAAGGTTTAGTAAATTTTAAAAAGTTTTAATGTATTTTGAAAAGTTTAAATGAATTTAAAAAAGTTTAAACGAATTTTTAAAAATATTTAAGTGAATTTAAAAAAGTTTCAACAAATTTTAAAAAGTTTTAATGTATTTTGAAAAGTTTTAATGTATTTTGAAAAGTTTAAATGAATTTAAAAAAGTTTAAACGAATTTTTAAAAAATATTTAAGTGAATTTAAAAAAGTTTCAACAAATTTTAAAAATGTTTTAAGAAATTAAAAAACTATATATATATATATATATATATAAAATCGTAAAAAAATGCTTAAAAATTCTTAAAGTTTTAAAACGTATTTAAAATGAATTGTAAGTGAATAAAAGTATTAACACATGTATTATATAAGTGTGTACATGTATGAGTATGTTTGCATATGTGTGCACTGTGTTTGAAACAATATGTGAAAAAGATATTGTGTAGAAGTTTTAAATAATTACACATAAGTAAAATCAACATTTTTTTATTAAAATAAAACACTTTACAGATAAAAGCATATTTACAGGTAAGATGTATTAACATAACAACATTTTTCTTGATAATTTCACAATATATTAACAATTTTCTTCAACCAGTACAATCTTGACTAATTTCACAATGTCCATAGGCTAAACTGGTGATACCATCTTCTAGCAGATATCTTTTATCGTCAAATGGTGATAAACATGTTTTGTTTTGTGTTAATGTATACAGACGGTGTGCATCTTGAGCGATTCTTCTCTGCTTTTCAATACTAGTTTTTTCTTGTTGAAGGCACCGCAAGTAATCTTCATGCTTGATTTTCTGACGAACAACATAAGTCGACACACCCTTCGCTCGTTTCTTCTCTTCTTTGAAGGATTTCAGGGAGTACATTTTGGATTTCAACCCAACAAACTCAAGGGCTAAATCACCATTAAGTTCATCCTTGAACTTGCCGATTGCTTTTTTGTTAACATCTGAGTACAGTGAATGATGTTTCGGATAGTCTGAGAAATCAAAAAGGTTTGAATGTTGTTTCAAATCATCATAAATATTTTGCGTTTTAATATGATAACACAACGAGTCCGTGTCGGTGAATAACAGCTTTGCGGTATCATCTTTATATGTTTTTTTAATAAAATTATAATGAAAATTGTACATGACCAATTTAGATAATTCCAAAATAGCAAAACCAACATAAATCGGTCGATTCATGAGTATGCTAGTTTTCATCCTTTCAACGGCAGTTAAATCTTCATCATATGTTTTAAAAGATTTAAAAGTGGGTGAAGCCACTAATTTCTTGGCTCTTTTTTCGTTATTAACTAGTACAATATTTCTACGTTTTCGCAGATTCTCCATAGTTTTTCCAAACACGGAGTTATTCATTAGTTTAAAAAAGTCTTTTTCGAAAGAAGATTTAGCTTCTTTTCTTTTCTCAGTATTAAAATGAATGTATTTCTGAAGCCAAGGTGCCTGCTTGAATTGCAGAGCTTTATGAACACATGAAAGTTCCAATCCAAGTTGCAAATAAAATTTCAGATTACGATAATGAACTACATAATTTCGTTTGTCATTCAAATTGGGTATAAGTTTAGAGGCTGCAGTGAACTTTGTATTACCCTGTAATCTATGTGCATAGGAAGACAACATTTCCTGACTCACAGTCACTCTTTCAGGTGCGACAGGGTATTCGTTATGTAATTTATGAAGTTTCTCAGGATATTTAAGATCCACTTCGAAAATATATCCAATTTCAGAATCGTCAGATAATGATAAAATCCATTCTTCCGTAATATGTTTTGTCGCACACCATTCAAATCCTCCAAAGGGTAGAAATTGGGACATAGCCCAGCCGTAGAGATTGTTAGCATCCCAATACATAATGTAACTGGGATCCTCATCTTTATTAAATTCAGGTGTATTAGGTATGTTGGCTCGGGCATATCTATGACTAATTATGCTGATTCCCCCTCGAATGCCTTGTTCTATAAACAAAAGCATGTTTATATCTGTCAGCAATTCAAGAGGCGTGTCGCACATCTTCAAAGATGCTTGCCAAGCAAGCCCAGGTGCGCTAAATAAATGCACACAATCAATGTCATAAAACTGCTGACATAATTTCCTAAAATTCTGGAATACGTCAGCTAACAAAAGTACGTCAGTTTTGACGTATAAATCGTGGTAATCCCCCAACGACTTCATGTTGAATATTGTCCAAATATTTTTTGCATGACAATAATCCTCTTCAGTTATATTTTCATCTGTCAGGTCATTATGGAAGGCTGCTGGTGGGGGTAGAGAATCTTCATTGAATTTTTCGAAATTAGTAAAATAATTATATGGATAGACACCTTTTCTTGTAAGCAGATTGAAATTGGTATTGCTTGGAAAATTTTCTTTCAATATTTTAAAGTCGCTGGGGGAAAGGTTAGAGGTAAGTTTTTCTAGGGATGCAGGGAGGAATTGGAACGAGTCTAAAAAGACCAGCTGAAATCGACTTGACCGCTTCCACAGTTTAAAAGTTATAAACTTTTCCATAGTGGATGCAATCACATCAATTTCATAGTCTTTAAATTTTCCCAATTTGCTCATGATGTGATGAGCATCGTAATTCCTCAAATTATGGAAGACCACTGGGATAACTTTCGACTGCTTATAATTTAAGTTGCAGAAGGGATGAGCAGCTCCTCTGTACTTTGATGATATGTGGCAGTGGTCTCGAACTCGCTTCTCTCCCAGGGCCTTCCGACAAATACAGCATTCTCTCGCATGCTGAAATTCTTTTTCTTGAAGAGGTGAAAGCTTCATCGGTTGCACTTTCATTAAAACTTCTTCCAAGTTGTCCTTCTCTTGAATCATTTGTTTTAAAAAGCGATCCACACAGTCTTCACCTCGATACACTTGAGCTTTCTTCACACATTTTCCATCAGGTCCGATAACAACATATGCATACCCACATGGGAAATGATAAGCTGTTTTTTCAATGAAGGATGTTTTGGGTGAAGGAGTGACTGAAGCAACAGGAATAAGCAGACTCTCAAAATCAGCGTAGATAACAAAGGGCACCGGTGCCTGCAGATGAATACCAGAAAACCTGAGTATGTTATCATTTTCACTGGGCATCTTTATAGCCTGTGATGCATGTCGACGACAATATTCATCATGTTTATTCAGGAGATCTTGTCTTGAAAAACGATGAAGGCATCGATAACAATAAAAACTAGCATGACCAAGCTTTGTCAGATCACCTAAAAGTCTTGAGAAATTTCTAATAAGGCAATAATGTTGCTTTTCGCCATCATCAACTAATAACAAGTTAATAACATCCAGATTCTGCTTTTCAGAAATATACAGAGGACATATTTCATCTTCTTCATATCCAAATACATTAATCCGTAAATTATTCAGTTGTTCAATAATGGATATCTTCTGAAGGGGAACAGGATATTCAACATTCCCTAGTTTAATATCACTTTCAAAAGGAATATAATGAGAAACTCTTTCAGGTTTCTTCTCTCGGGGTATATTCAGTTTAAATGCCAAAAGACACCACACCAAACACTTGTTATCTTCATTTTTGATATTAAGTACTGCTTTTTTGTCATATAATTTCTTGGGTAAAGCTATATATGAACTTGCGGCAAGAGGGTGATATTTAGCAATCTTAAGTTCTAAATGATGAATCTTTTGAAGTTTCCATCCAGACCCTCTTTGAATAAATTCTTCAAAGGAGTTAGTTATTTTGGAAAATCCTTCTTCCATATGTTCTGAAATAGTATCTTCTGTAAGTTCGGTAAAGCATTGACAGCGAAAATAAGATTGAATCTCCTCCATCTCCTGATTATCAACCATGCGTTCAAGAGATATTTTCATCACCATATACCATTTAATAGCTCCTTTTTCTTGAATTTGATTCATCAAACATTCTTGAATTTCCTCTGTAAAGTTTCTTTGAAACACTGCTATGTCACTGTCTTCTCGCTCATCAGGATAAAACATGACAGTCTGAAACACATTAAGCGCATCACACTGGTTTTGTTTCAGTTTTTTGGACTTCACATATGATGAAGTTATTTTCCGCTTTACACTCACAAGAGGTGTGTGTGGGTGTTGAGTACGTATATGCTCTTTCAATTCAAACTGTCGTCCAAACTTCTTTGCACATTCACGACAAGAAAATCTCAAGTCTTTATGTGATTCAAGATGACGCATCAAATTATCCTCTCGCGTGAAAACACGCCCACAGATATTACATTTAAATACAGATTGTTCATGAGTTTTCAAGTGTCTCTGTAAATCACGCTTCAATCCAAATGTCTTCTGGCACACATCACAGTTAAATAACTTCTCTTGCAAATGAATCTTCTTATGTCGCTTTAAGTTGAAAGAGTTTGAAAAACGCTTATTACACATAGTACAAATCTTCTTCACATCTTCAGGGGTTGCAGTCTTCAAAGGCACATCGTCATAAGATGACATGTCAATATTCATAGAACTTTGAGATAAATCATCCTTCGTCAAAGAAAGTTGAGAATGTCTGTCTTGTTCAAATGATTTAACATTAGTATGCGTTTGATAATGTCTATTCAAATGAGACTTTCGGCCGAAAGTCTTTTGGCATATGTCACAAATATGTGACTTATCACCTAAGTGAATCTTGATATGTTGATTCAGGTTAGAAATAGTTGTGAATAATTTTTCACAGGTTTTGCACTGGAACATCTTCTTCAAAGCTAAAGGACTTCTCATCGCAGCGGCTTCTACAAAAGGCATGATAACATCCGTAAAAAATCAACGAAAAAATAAAAAAAATAATTCTTAAAACACCAATCTTCTCAAACTAAACTACACACTTAGATAAAAGCAAGAGCGAATGAATACACGTCTGAACTGTACGAATTCAACTTGTCGAATGACATAAGATGAAATTTTCATCGCTATTTATACCTACCGAGCCACGCTTCACATGAATTTTTTCGACCACATGAAGAGAATGAACATAAAATCACCAACTCAAAATGAAATCTCATGCAATTAGAATAAAAACATAATAAAAAATCGCTAAATTAAAAGAATATTCTTGTTTCATAATAAATATTCTGAAAGATTCAAAAATTCTAGTTGAAGATTAAAGTTTTTATACGAAATTTAATTAAAACTTCTAAGTTTTGGTATATCGTAAAAAAAAAAAAATATTTAAAGTAAAAAAAAATTTAATGTATAATTATCAAAAATTAATTTTATAAATCTCTTCTAATAAATAACTTGTTAAAAGAAAGTTAATCTAACAATGATTCATCATTGCTAGATAAATCTTAGATCGTGTTATCTATGATAAGATAAGACTTACCCCGGAAATAGACGAATTCCCCTAAATTACTTTTAACAATTGAATAAAGTCTAACATTGATCTCCCAGCGTTTTATATATAAAAATTAACATATAATCGAAAATACTTATGAATCTATAATAATAATAATAATGATAATAATAATAATAATAATAATAATAATAAGTTATAAATGATAACGGTAATAATATGTAATAATAATAGTAAGTGAATAATAATAATAAGTGATTAAATATAAACAATAAGAATGTTTCAAACAATTTTTTTAATTACAAATAAGATAGATTAAATAATTTAAATACTTCGCACCATTTTCAGGTATTAAATAATAATAATAATAATAATAATAATAATAATAATAATAATAATGATAGCAATAATAATTCTAACACACATGAAATGTATAAGTAATGAAGACATAATAAAAAGTCTATGAAAACACTCATTAATAAAAAAAGTCTATGAAAACATACATTAATAAAATCAAAACAACTATTAAAAAATTTTATTAAATTTACTTTATAATTAAATTTCAATTTCAAATTCTAAAATATTAAAAAGATTAAGTATCATTGCTTAATCACAACTAATTATTATTTCTTAAATTATTTTTCAAATTAAATATTATTAATTAAAATTTATTTTAAATTTAAATATTATTAATTAAATTATTTTTAAAATTAAATATCATTAATTAAATTATTTTTCAAATAAAATATTATTAATTAAAATTTATTTTAAATTTAAATATTATTAATTAAATTATTTTTAAAATTAAATATTATTAATTAAATTATTTTTCAAATAAAATATTATTAATTAAAATTTATTTTAAATTTAAATATTAATAATTAAATTATTTTTAAAATTAAATATCATTAATTAAATTATTTTTCAAATAAAATATTATTAATTAAAATTTATTTTAAATTTAAATATTATTAATTAAATTATTTTTAAAATTAAATATTATTAATTAAATTATTTTTCAAATAAAATGTTATTAAATAAATTACTTTTCAAATGAAATAGTATTCATGAAATTATTTTACAAAAAATATATTACGAATCGAATTAATCTCCCCAAACCAAATATATAAATTAAATAAAAAAATAAATATCTAATTAACTTATAACAGAAAACAAACATTGATAATAATAAATTATTTATATATTTATTACTAAACATTTTTTAAATAGACAACAAAATTCAACAATACCCATTCGAAACTAAATTCATTTCTCAAAAATTAATTGTAAAATTATTAATTACAAATTAAAAATAATAATACATTCATTACGCAAATTCAAATAATAAATTATAATACATAATACATTCATTAAACAAGCCATTCAAAATTAATTGTAAAGTTATTAATTAAAATCGAAAAATAATATTAAAAAGACATCCATTACGCTAATCCAAATAATAAATTATAATCACATAATACATTCATTAAACAATCAATTCAAAATTAATTGTAAAGTTATTAATTAAAATTACAAATAAAATTAATAATACATTTATTACGCTAATCCAAATAATAAATTAAATTATAATCACATAATACATTCATTAAACAATCAATTCAAATTAATTGTAAGGTTATTAATTAAAATCTAAAAATAATAATACATTCATTACACTAATTCAAATAATAAATTATAAGCATACAAAGCATTCATTTAACAATCAAACTTCTAAGATTCAATCTCATCAAGACGCAAAGTCATATTTTGAGAATCCCCTATAACTTCAATCCAATCCTACTCTAGTACAAGCAACTGATAGCCTAGCGGATAAAGCGTCGGCCTCTTAAGCCAACGACTTGGGTTCGAATCCCAGTCAGGGAGAAAAAATATTCTTTTTTCAATATTCTCAAAAATGCTTCAACATTAGTTCACATAAGTTCACTAGATGGCGACACTGAAAAAAATCAAACTCTAAAAATTATTCTAAGTTCACATCAAGTAGGGGAAAAATGACAGTCCGGCCTCGGGAGGAGGATTGAGGATCGGTGGTGGTGGTGGGCTCCTCCTCCTCAATCCTCCTCCACAGCCCTCCTCCTCCTCAGCTCCTCACTCCTCCTCATTCCTCAAGGTTGTCTTATAAGAGAAGGTGCCTCCCCCCACTTTTCCCCTACTTGATGTGAACTTAGAATAATTTTTAGAGTTTGATTTTTTTCAGTGTCGCCATCTAGTGAACTTATGTGAACTAATGTTGAAGCATTTTTGAGAATATTGAAAAAAGAATATTTTTTCTCCCTGACTGGGATTCGAACCCAAGTCGTTGGCTTAAGAGGCCGACGCTTTATCCGCTAGGCTATCAGTTGCTTGTACTAGAGTAGGATTGGATTGAAGTTATAGGGGATTCTCAAAATATGACTTTGCGTCTTGATGAGATTGAATCTTAGAAGTTTGATTGTTAAATGAATGCTTTGTATGCTTATAATTTATTATTTGAATTAGTGTAATGAATGTATTATTATTTTTAGATTTTAATTAATAACCTTACAATTAATTTGAATTGATTGTTTAATGAATGTATTATGTGATTATAATTTAATTTATTATTTGGATTAGCGTAATAAATGTATTATTAATTTTAATTGTAATTTTAATTAATAACTTTACAATTAATTTTGAATTGATTGTTTAATGAATGTATTATGTGATTATAATTTATTATTTGGATTAGCGTAATGGATGTCTTTTTAATATTATTTTTCGATTTTAATTAATAACTTTACAATTAATTTTGAATGGCTTGTTTAATGAATGTATTATGTATTATAATTTATTATTTGAATTTGCGTAATGAATGTATTATTATTTTTAATTTGTAATTAATAATTTTACAATTAATTTTTGAGAAATGAATTTAGTTTCGAATGGGTATTGTTGAATTTTGTTGTCTATTTAAAAAATGTTTAGTAATAAATATATAAATAATTTATTATTATCAATGTTTGTTTTCTGTTATAAGTTAATTAGATATTTATTTTTTTATTTAATTTATATATTTGGTTTGGGGAGATTAATTCGATTCGTAATATATTTTTTGTAAAATAATTTCATGAATACTATTTCATTTGAAAAGTAATTTATTTAATAACATTTTATTTGAAAAATAATTTAATTAATAATATTTAATTTTAAAAATAATTTAATTAATAATATTTAAATTTAAAATAAATTTTAATTAATAATATTTTATTTGAAAAATAATTTAATTAATGATATTTAATTTTAAAAATAATTTAATTATTAATATTTAAATTTAAAATAAATTTTAATTAATAATATTTTATTTGAAAAATAATTTAATTAATAATATTTAATTTTAAAAATAATTTAATTAATAATATTTAAATTTAAAATAAATTTTAATTAATAATATTTTATTTGAAAAATAATTTAATTAATGATATTTAATTTTAAAAATAATTTAATTAATAATATTTAAATTTAAAATAAATTTTAATTAATAATATTTTATTTGAAAAATAATTTAAGAAATAATAATTAGTTGTGATTAAGCAATGATACTTAATCTTTTTAATATTTTAGAATTTGAAATTGAAATTTAATTATAAAGTAAATTTAATAAAATTTTTTAATAGTTGTTTTGATTTTATTAATGTATGTTTTCATAGACTTTTTTTATTAATGAGTGTTTTCATAGACTTTTTATTATGTCTTCATTACTTATACATTTCATGTGTGTTAGAATTATTATTGCTATCATTATTATTATTATTATTATTATTATTATTATTATTATTATTTAATACCTGAAAATGGTGCGAAGTATTTAAATTATTTAATCTATCTTATTTGTAATTAAAAAAATTGTTTGAAACATTCTTATTGTTTATATTTAATCACTTATTATTATTATTCACTTACTATTATTATTACATATTATTACCGTTATCATTTATAACTTATTATTATTATTATTATTATTATCATTATTATTATTATTATAGATTCATAAGTATTTTCGATTATATGTTAATTTTTATATATAAAACGCTGGGAGATCAATGTTAGACTTTATTCAATTGTTAAAAGTAATTTAGGGGAATTCGTCTATTTCCGGGGTAAGTCTTATCTTATCATAGATAACACGATCTAAGATTTATCTAGCAATGATGAATCATTGTTAGATGAACTTTCTTTTAACAAGTTATTTATTAGAAGAGATTTATAAAATTAATTTTTGATAATTATACATTAAATTTTTTTTTACTTTAAATATTTTTTTTTTTTTTTACGATATACCAAAACTTAGAAGTTTTAATTAAATTTCGTATAAAAACTTTAATCTTCAACTAGAATTTTTGAATCTTTCAGAATATTTATTATGAAACAAGAATATTCTTTTAATTTAGCGATTTTTTATTATGTTTTTATTCTAATTGCATGAGATTTCATTTTGAGTTGGTGATTTTATGTTCATTCTCTTCATGTGGTCGAAAAAATTCATGTGAAGCGTGGCTCGGTAGGTATAAATAGCGATGAAAATTTCATCTTATGTCATTCGACAAGTTGAATTCGTACAGTTCAGACGTGTATTCATTCGCTCTTGCTTTTATCTAAGTGTGTAGTTTAGTTTGAGAAGATTGGTGTTTTAAGAATTATTTTTTTTATTTTTTCGTTGATTTTTTACGGATGTTATCATGCCTTTTGTAGAAGCCGCTGCGATGAGAAGTTCTTTAGCTTTGAAGAAGATGTTCCAGTGCAAAACCTGTGAAAAATTATTCACAACTATTTCTAACCTGAATCAACATATCAAGATTCACTTAGGTGATAAGTCACATATTTGTGACATATGCCAAAAGACTTTCGGCCGAAAGTCTCATTTGAATAGACATTATCAAACGCATACTAATGTTAAATCATTTGAACAAGACAGACATTCTCAACTTTCTTTGACGAAGGATGATTTATCTCAAAGTTCTATGAATATTGACATGTCATCTTATGACGATGTGCCTTTGAAGACTGCAACCCCTGAAGATGTGAAGAAGATTTGTACTATGTGTAATAAGCGTTTTTCAAACTCTTTCAACTTAAAGCGACATAAGAAGATTCATTTGCAAGAGAAGTTATTTAACTGTGATGTGTGCCAGAAGACATTTGGATTGAAGCGTGATTTACAGAGACACTTGAAAACTCATGAACAATCTGTATTTAAATGTAATATCTGTGGGCGTGTTTTCACGCGAGAGGATAATTTGATGCGTCATCTTGAATCACATAAAGACTTGAGATTTTCTTGTCGTGAATGTGCAAAGAAGTTTGGACGACAGTTTGAATTGAAAGAGCATATACGTACTCAACACCCACACACACCTCTTGTGAGTGTAAAGCGGAAAATAACTTCATCATATGTGAAGTCCAAAAAACTGAAACAAAACCAGTGTGATGCGCTTAATGTGTTTCAGACTGTCATGTTTTATCCTGATGAGCGAGAAGACAGTGACATAGCAGTGTTTCAAAGAAACTTTACAGAGGAAATTCAAGAATGTTTGATGAATCAAATTCAAGAAAAAGGAGCTATTAAATGGTATATGGTGATGAAAATATCTCTTGAACGCATGGTTGATAATCAGGAGATGGAGGAGATTCAATCTTATTTTCGCTGTCAATGCTTTACCGAACTTACAGAAGATACTATTTCAGAACATATGGAAGAAGGATTTTCCAAAATAACTAACTCCTTTGAAGAATTTATTCAAAGAGGGTCTGGATGGAAACTTCAAAAGATTCATCATTTAGAACTTAAGATTGCTAAATATCACCCTCTTGCCGCAAGTTCATATATAGCTTTACCCAAGAAATTATATGACAAAAAAGCAGTACTTAATATCAAAAATGAAGATAACAAGTGTTTGGTGTGGTGTCTTTTGGCATTTAAACTGAATATACCCCGAGAGAAGAAACCTGAAAGAGTTTCTCATTATATTCCTTTTGAAAGTGATATTAAACTAGGGAATGTTGAATATCCTGTTCCCCTTCAGAAGATATCCATTATTGAACAACTGAATAATTTACGGATTAATGTATTTGGATATGAAGAAGATGAAATATGTCCTCTGTATATTTCTGAAAAGCAGAATCTGGATGTTATTAACTTGTTATTAGTTGATGATAGCGAAAAGCAACATTATTGCCTTATTAGAAATTTCTCAAGACTTTTAGGTGATCTGACAAAGCTTGGTCATGCTAGTTTTTATTGTTATCGATGCCTTCATCGTTTTTCAAGACAAGATCTCCTGAATAAACATGATGAATATTGTCGTCGACATGCATCACAGGCTATAAAGATGCCCAGTGAAAATGATAACATACTCAGGTTTTCTGGTATTCATCTGCAGGCACCGGTGCCCTTTGTTATCTACGCTGATTTTGAGAGTCTGCTTATTCCTGTTGCTTCAGTCACTCCTTCACCCAAAACATCCTTCATTGAAAAAACAGCTTATCATTTCCCATGTGGGTATGCATATGTTGTTTTCGGACCTGATGGAAAATGTGTGAAGAAAGCTCAAGTGTATCGAGGTGAAGACTGTGTGGATCGCTTTTTAAAACAAATGATTCAAGAGAAGGACAACTTGGAAGAAGTTTTAATGAAAGTGCAACCGATGAAGCTTTCACCTCTTCAAGAAAAAGAATTTCAGCATGCGAGAGAATGCTGTATTTGTCGGAAGGCCCTGGGAGAGAAGCGAGTTCGAGACCACTGCCACATATCATCAAAGTACAGAGGAGCTGCTCATCCCTTCTGCAACTTAAATTATAAGCAGTCGAAAGTTATCCCAGTGGTCTTCCATAATTTGAGGAATTACGATGCTCATCACATCATGAGCAAATTGGGAAAATTTAAAGACTATGAAATTGATGTGATTGCATCCACTATGGAAAAGTTTATAACTTTTAAACTGTGGAAGCGGTCAAGTCGATTTCAGCTGGTCTTTTTAGACTCGTTCCAATTCCTCCCTGCATCCCTAGAAAAACTTACCTCTAACCTTTCCCCCAGCGACTTTAAAATATTGAAAGAAAATTTTCCAAGCAATACCAATTTCAATCTGCTTACAAGAAAAGGTGTCTATCCATATAATTATTTTACTAATTTCGAAAAATTCAATGAAGATTCTCTACCCCCACCAGCAGCCTTCCATAATGACCTGACAGATGAAAATATAACTGAAGAGGATTATTGTCATGCAAAAAATATTTGGACAATATTCAACATGAAGTCGTTGGGGGATTACCACGATTTATACGTCAAAACTGACGTACTTTTGTTAGCTGACGTATTCCAGAATTTTAGGAAATTATGTCAGCAGTTTTATGACATTGATTGTGTGCATTTATTTAGCGCACCTGGGCTTGCTTGGCAAGCATCTTTGAAGATGTGCGACACGCCTCTTGAATTGCTGACAGATATAAACATGCTTTTGTTTATAGAACAAGGCATTCGAGGGGGAATCAGCATAATTAGTCATAGATATGCCCGAGCCAACATACCTAATACACCTGAATTTAATAAAGATGAGGATCCCAGTTACATTATGTATTGGGATGCTAACAATCTCTACGGCTGGGCTATGTCCCAATTTCTACCCTTTGGAGGATTTGAATGGTGTGCGACAAAACATATTACGGAAGAATGGATTTTATCATTATCTGACGATTCTGAAATTGGATATATTTTCGAAGTGGATCTTAAATATCCTGAGAAACTTCATAAATTACATAACGAATACCCTGTCGCACCTGAAAGAGTGACTGTGAGTCAGGAAATGTTGTCTTCCTATGCACATAGATTACAGGGTAATACAAAGTTCACTGCAGCCTCTAAACTTATACCCAATTTGAATGACAAACGAAATTATGTAGTTCATTATCGTAATCTGAAATTTTATTTGCAACTTGGATTGGAACTTTCATGTGTTCATAAAGCTCTGCAATTCAAGCAGGCACCTTGGCTTCAGAAATACATTCATTTTAATACTGAGAAAAGAAAAGAAGCTAAATCTTCTTTCGAAAAAGACTTTTTTAAACTAATGAATAACTCCGTGTTTGGAAAAACTATGGAGAATCTGCGAAAACGTAGAAATATTGTACTAGTTAATAACGAAAAAAGAGCCAAGAAATTAGTGGCTTCACCCACTTTTAAATCTTTTAAAACATATGATGAAGATTTAACTGCCGTTGAAAGGATGAAAACTAGCATACTCATGAATCGACCGATTTATGTTGGTTTTGCTATTTTGGAATTATCTAAATTGGTCATGTACAATTTTCATTATAATTTTATTAAAAAAACATATAAAGATGATACCGCAAAGCTGTTATTCACCGACACGGACTCGTTGTGTTATCATATTAAAACGCAAAATATTTATGATGATTTGAAACAACATTCAAACCTTTTTGATTTCTCAGACTATCCGAAACATCATTCACTGTACTCAGATGTTAACAAAAAAGCAATCGGCAAGTTCAAGGATGAACTTAATGGTGATTTAGCCCTTGAGTTTGTTGGGTTGAAATCCAAAATGTACTCCCTGAAATCCTTCAAAGAAGAGAAGAAACGAGCGAAGGGTGTGTCGACTTATGTTGTTCGTCAGAAAATCAAGCATGAAGATTACTTGCGGTGCCTTCAACAAGAAAAAACTAGTATTGAAAAGCAGAGAAGAATCGCTCAAGATGCACACCGTCTGTATACATTAACACAAAACAAAACATGTTTATCACCATTTGACGATAAAAGATATCTGCTAGAAGATGGTATCACCAGTTTAGCCTATGGACATTGTGAAATTAGTCAAGATTGTACTGGTTGAAGAAAATTGTTAATATATTGTGAAATTATCAAGAAAAATGTTGTTATGTTAATACATCTTACCTGTAAATATGCTTTTATCTGTAAAGTGTTTTATTTTAATAAAAAAATGTTGATTTTACTTATGTGTAATTATTTAAAACTTCTACACAATATCTTTTTCACATATTGTTTCAAACACAGTGCACACATATGCAAACATACTCATACATGTACACACTTATATAATACATGTGTTAATACTTTTATTCACTTACAATTCATTTTAAATACGTTTTAAAACTTTAAGAATTTTTAAGCATTTTTTTACGATTTTATATATATATATATATATATATAGTTTTTTAATTTCTTAAAACATTTTTAAAATTTGTTGAAACTTTTTTAAATTCACTTAAATATTTTTTAAAAATTCGTTTAAACTTTTTTAAATTCATTTAAACTTTTCAAAATACATTAAAACTTTTCAAAATACATTAAAACTTTTTAAAATTTGTTGAAACTTTTTTAAATTCACTTAAATATTTTTAAAAATTCGTTTAAACTTTTTTAAATTCATTTAAACTTTTCAAAATACATTAAAACTTTTTAAAATTTACTAAACCTTTTTAAATTTAATTATTAGATAGTCATACAAAGATCCATACACATGGATAGTTAACTAATCACATGTAAACAGAAAATCATATTTAAACACATATTTACACCTAAACATTTATATACATTTATATCATAAATTGGAATTCATGTGAAGAACCTTTGAAACCCTTCTAACAAATATCAGTGAAAACAAAAAATTGATATAAAAATGTGTCTTTGATGATAAGACGTGAAAAATCATGAAGTCAACATATTAGGTGTTTGATCATATAAACATCGCTTGTGGGTGTTGAATGCTGTGGATTGATTGCCCATTAGCCTCATGATTGATTGCCCATTGCCCCTCTCCTCTCCTCCTCCGGCCGCAGAACCGGTATTTATCCACTACTATCGAACTCGATTCAGGCCTCAGTATATACTATGTACACACCAAGATACATTCAAATCGATTCATAAATACGCGTGTTATCACGTGACAAAAATCAGATCGTTTCAAAATGTCAGGCATAAGAAAAATTCAAAGTGCTATAACTCAATCATTTTTTAAGATATAGAAAAAATAAAAAGTGTTCTGAAATTGTTGTTTTAAGTTCTAACACGTAAAAGAAAAATATTTTTCAACTTTTAATTTTTTCGCATTTAATTTTAAATTTAAATTTTTTTTAAATTTAAAATGGCCGCCATTTTGAAACAAACCGGCGGATGATGCTGGCCAACGAACTCGGTCGAGAAATTTGTATTTACTATGTACATACCAAGTTTCATTCAAATCGGTTCATAAATACGTTAGTTATCGCATGACAAAAATCATATATATATATGTCAACATTTGAACGGAGGGTGGTTTTGGGGTCTGGGGGTCATGATCGGTGAAAATATACCAAAACTTTCCGGAAGAGCTTTCCTCCGGACGGCTGCAGTAGGTAGCTTTTTACTTTTTGTAATGAACACTACCTAAAAAATAATAGAAAAGAGGTTAAAGAGGTAATGAATTTTTTGCCTCATATTTACATAAAATTAGAGTCGTAGTTTCGGGAAAAAAATTATATCGAGTTACTTTTATTGAAACTGTTTTATACAGATAGCTCCAAACTTAACTAGTCAGATGTGGCGATCCTAAAATTTTCTTCTATCTCTTGCATGTTAATACTTCAACTTTCGCTACCACAGTGCCAAAATTAAATGACAATCTATGCTAATCATAAAGATTCTAGAGGCATGAAATTCCTCCTTTAGTTCTCGAAATAGAACTGTTGCGGATAATGGGGAAAATGCAACATAAAAGCGCCACCTATTGAACGATTTATGAGAAAACATAAACAACAACGATATTTATCAAGCTATACCTGAATCTGAGGTTCGATGAAAATTTGCGCATTAGTTCTTGAGATATAACTATTGCAGGAATCGTGAAAAATTCAACATAGCAGCGCCATACGTTGGGCGATTAACACCAAAACGTAAACAGAACTAGTTCATATCACGGATTTGCTGTATCTGAAATTTCATGAAAATTCGAGCATTAATTCTTGAGATAGAGGTATTGCGGAAACAGTGAAAAATGTATCATACCAGCGCCACTTGTTGAGCGATTTATACCAAAATATAAACAACGTCAATTTATGTCAAGGGTTAACTGAATCAGACTTTGATGGAAATCCGTGCATTAGTTATTCCGATATAGCTGTTGTGGACATCGTAAAAAAATGCTGCGTAGCAGCGTCTGTTAAGCGATTTATGCAAAAAATTAACTGGCATCAATTTATATTAGGGACTACCTGAATGTAAATTTTTGTCAAATTTCGTACGTTAGTTCTTGAGATATAACGCCTACAAAATTTATCTCACATAAATATAGATAGACTGACAGATTCACAGATAGACATTTTGTAAAAACATGATTTTTGGAAATGTCTGACCCTTAAAACGTGTAAATCCGTCAAAAATCGGAATTCGAACATTTTTACGAATTTAATACTTTTTCTTGTAAAGATAGAAGAAAATAAAAATCAGCGCCAGAGACACGAGATTGTCAGGAATTTCATGATACATTTTGATCCCCAACATCACCCAAAACTTATTTATCTCGTTAATATTATTTTTAAAAAATCTTGCAATAGGATATTTTCTAATATAAGAAATAATAAAATCCCAAGTGTATGTTCTAAAATAAAATAATTATTCAGGGACTTAAAAGTCAAAATTATGTTAGAATGCCGCATGTAAAAAAATTCTTCTAAATTAAAAATTGTTATTCAGGGACTTAAAAGTCAAAATTATGTCAAAATGCCTCATATAAAAAAAAATATATATATATATATTATTCAGGGACTTAAAAGGCAAAATTATGTCAGAATCCCTCATATAAAAAATTCTAAAAAAAATTATTATTCAGGGACTTAAAAGGCAAAATTATGTTAGAATGCCTCATACAAAGAAAAAAAATCGTCTGTCTCTTTAAATAAAACTAGATTCTGGCAAAAGGCTAAAGATTATGAATGTGAAATGATTGAAAAAACATATTTACATCAAACACGAATTCTATTCCAGTGCTATTAAAATGTTTGTTTGTTTTTGCGGGGGGGGGGGGGGGGGAGAGAGGAGCTTTTTATAAGAATGGTGTGTAACTGCGTTGTACTTTGAACCAATTCAACGTACAACATAAATTTTAAACTATAGATACAATGGTGGCGACTTGAAAAATAATGACTTCTTATCATTTCCTAGTTAGGCTTAACGTGATTTGAAACTCATATTCATAATGCACTATAAATGCTCACGTATAACTTTCCATTTAAAACAAGTCGGAAACATGTCAAGCGTAGTAAATGAGTTGCTTCGCACTATAACGAAAATTATTCTGATCTTTGTGTAATAACATACATTACTTCGGACGCAGTATTGTAGACGAAATCTTTTGTGTAATTTGAGATGCTTTAACTTAATTTTAAATTAGTAATTATAAATAACAGGACATCTTTTATATTCTTGTGAAAATATATTAAGAAACTGTGGAATTCTTAATAAAAAAATTGTAAATTAACAAATTATAACGACTATTTGAAAAATTGTATTTTCAAAGACTAAAATTTTAAAGATTTATAAATAAATTCTACACTATAAAAAATAAGTGTTAATTTACACACAAAAATGTGTAAATTGATGATACAAAAACGATTTGTTTATATGCGTAAATTTGTGTGTAAATTGGCGAAATACACGCCTAATGTGTAAATTTCAAAATACACATTTCAGTGTGTAATTTGATGATAACACTAAGTGTGTAAAAGTTATAATGATCACTCATGAAATACCCACATTTATGTGTAAATTGCTCAAGAATACACATATATCTGTGTAATATTCTCATTCATTTATATGTGTAATCTTCTGTGATTACACGGATAAATATGTTTTATGCAAAAAGCACACATTATTGTGTTATTGTAATTTACACAGTTCTTTGCGTAATATGGATACGTATATTGCGTAATAATATTCGCATATTCGATGGAGGTTCAATAACTATTGTGTCTAGTGTATATAGAATATCTGTACTGCAATGGGCTGATATATAATATCGAAGTCTAATGTCTTAGTTGATTTTATGCTTAGTTTCAGAACCGTAGCTGCAATATTCATATAGTTTTGTATGGAGGAGTGAAATGTGGGGGGGGGGGGGTGTTGAAAGCCTGATTTTTAGCTTGTGGGGCTAGATTTGTGACAGTGGATGAGATAAAAGTACTATTGTTTGGACTCGGGGTAATAGTGATGTACCCACTTCTCACCCACTATCACATAGCTTCAAAAGCTCCAAATCAGCCTATCACACTCACTCCCCCCTTCTTAAAAACTCCCTCTAAATAGGTTTTTAGAACTTCACCCCTCTCTCTAAAACTATGTTACTATAGCAGCTACGGTACTAAAATTTCACTAAAGTTGCCATTCAAGATATTAGTTTTCGATATTCCTCATCATCCATCGTAGTGCAAATATTACTTCTCTGTTAATGGGGAAGTATGGGACACATTTAGAAATTTACAATTACTTTAATTGCAAAATTGGTTCTTCAAATTATGTTTCTATATTGTTCAAGGGGATTAGAAAGTGTTTCATTTTGTATTCTATAAATCAAAATTTTTGTATTTGTGTCAAATAAAGTTGATTTTATTATTTTTGTAAAAAATGTCCCATTCCTCCCCACTCTCCTCTAAATATACACATAAAAACCGCTGTTTTATTTTCTATATTCTTCCTTGCTTCTCAATTTTATATTTTCTCTTCATTTAGATATTATTTAGTACATGCAATTAAAAATTAAGATAAAGAAAAAAACTAATTAGTGATAGATTTTAGATTAGTCAGATGAAATAATGATTGTTGGTAAACTTGCAATCTCCACACATTTTATTTTCAGAGTTCATACTCAGTTTCTCATTTTTTATTTTTCAGATTTAAGATACAAAGTCAATTATACTCAAGATATTGTGTTACATACAGTTATAAAAGTAAAATTTAAAATTCTATAAAAAATAGAAAAAGGTATGTAATATTCATTTCACATACACATATTACCTGCAAAAAATTTTAGCTGATTTGTTAATTACATAAATCACCTATATTATATGTTGAATTGTTTTCTTTTTATAAATATTCATCATTACAAAAAATTTACCTTAAAAAATTATCAAAACTATCAAAAAGGCTGTTGAATCATTAAAATAACATCTTTTGCATTTAAGATTACATTTAGAAATTTGTGTCTTAAAAAAAAATACAAATATATTTTAACTTTAAAGAAATTACTCGTATTTTTATAAATGAAAATTTCAGATATTCTTATTAAAATTTCAGATATCAACTTAGTATTTTTATTTATCATCTATAGTAAAAAATAAAATAAGAAATACTGTGATTATATCCAAATATCAATTGACTCTTATAAATTTTCGAAATTAATGCTCGTAGAATTTATTTGAAAATTACTTTTGTGTCTTAAGTGTATATAGCTCACCCGGAGGGGTATATTTATGTAGAGGGGACTAATAAGTTCGATTTTGAATATCCATTATGACACAACTGTTATAAAATTTTTTATATACATACAATGATATGTTTTAGGTCATATAAATTCTGTAATAATAGGCAAAATTGCTATGGGAAAATGTTTATTTGAAGAAAAAGCCATTACTTTAATGTAAATTTTCTTCAGAGTTTTTGTTCTAAGGTTATTTTATAATAACATATTTGTGCTCTTTTGCAATTTACTTCTGTGTACTTTTATTAAATCTATAATTAACAAGCAAAAATTATGTGTTCTTTACTATGATTATTTTAGTGGAACATAGTTCTTCTGATGTAATATTTTCAAATTAAGACACAGCTTAAAATTAAATGTAATTAAAATAAACAAATATTTCAAATTTCACAAAATTGCTAAATGTAACGTAGAAACTCAAAAACAACGCTATAGTTTTAATCGATTATAAATTTAGTTAACATTATAAATTTCATAATTAAAAAAAAAACTTACAAAGAAATTTTAATAAATAAATAAAACTGTTTAACTTATAAATCAGAATATATAATTTATAGATATGATATACATTTGTATAATAGCTTATAAATAAACTATAATATCTTTCACACAACCGAGCCAAAATTTAACACCGCACCCCCCCCCCTCCCCCCCCAACAAAAAAAACGATGTTAAAGTTTATTTTTCTACAGTTAAAATACATTCATAAATTCCTTTTAAGATGAAAATTTTCAAGAAATAAATAATCTTAGATACAACAGTTGTCATTTTAATAAACATTTATCAGGAGTTAGGTAATATTGACATTTTTTAAGGCAAGTAAATTATTCGTGTAAAAAATTCCTTTATGTAAAAAAACAATCCAACATATAGCATATACATTTATACATAAATATAAACAAATCAGATAAAAAGAATTGGAGGTAATACGAACGTATGAGATTACATACCTTATATTTTATAAGAGAATAACTTCTATATTTTTCTCAACGCGAGCGCTTGTATTCAGCTTGCCTCCTTGGTCTCCACATTGTACGTGATTTGTCCTCTACGCGTGCTCGGTTGAGAAATTTCAATTCGATCCTGGCGTGAGCAAGGTCAAGTTATTGGACCCACCATTGCTTTTAAACCTAAACCTGATGAAGACAAGTCGACAATGATTAAGATTTTAGTTTTCGATCCTAGATTCGCGTGTAACTCGGGGTCGAAATACTTTGTGAATAGACCATAAATTGTACTGCGAACTGAAGTTAAACCAAAAGTACAAGTTAAACTTTGGGTGAAAAATTACAAGCTATGAGATGGCTGTAATAATTTAGGGTAAAATCAAGCACACTTATATTCGATGTGCAAAATATAAAAATAACTCAGGATACGAATTTAGAATTATCTTAATTACATGAATTATATTTTATGTTACACATTGAATGAATTCGAAATAGTTTTTAGATTCTACTGTAAGTTAAACTACTGTCCTTTAAATTAAGGGGGAGGGGGGAGAGCAGCAGAAAAATTACCAACAGTACAAAAATATAATTTAAATTTATGAATAAGCATAAAGAGAAATGATATCACTATTATAATGCCTCTTTATGAAGTCTTCCTAATTTCGCTTTAAAAATGAAATCTAACACTATTACTGAAATGTACAAGTAAAATTGTAAAAAAAAAGCGATCTGCGAGAGGGCCGAAAGAAATTACGATTTAATCAAAACTTAGAATTATAAAATCAAGCATTCTTATATTTTATGTACAAATTTCAAAAGGTAATTTGGAAAACGAAATTAAAATTAACTAATTAAATGAATAAAATTTTATGTTACATGTAACGAAATATTGTTACATGTGTCGAGATTATTATTATTTTTTTTTTAAGTTATTTTAAATGTTCACTTGCTGCTGAAACGGGGAGGGGGAGAGAGGTAGTCAGAGTATCTTATTAAAATAAATAAATATATTAGTTTATTATTCAAAAATACCATTACAGCAATGCAGTGATATCATGTTATTTATGGAATGGGATTACTGAATTAAAAAGAGTATCTCTGAATAGTATGTAAGCCTCCCATCCCTTTCATAACGTCTACTTTAAATTCACACATTTATAATTTTTGTAAAACACTAATTAGTGTAATTTCAAGTCTTATCTACATTTACACATTTTTCTGAGTTTATGAACTGATAACAACTTACAAACTTAATGCGATAAACTAAACACACATTAAAATAGGCATTTTTTGTAGGAAAAGTGTATTTTTTATAACAAGTAAGGGATTTTAGAAATTTACACACAATCTATGTAATAAATTACAATAAGATACCAATTTGTGTAAATTCAGGCATTTTTCAGCATTTACACATTTATTTGTGTTTTTCAAGTAATAACAAAATACACACTTAGTTTTATACGCTAAAATACACATAAAAAGAGGTAAAACTTTGCAAAAAGTGGGTAATTTTCATGTCAGGAGTGTAATTTTAGGAATTTACACACAAATATATGTAAATTTGTCTAATTTACACATTTATTTTTTAGACTTTATGCATAAATTAATAATAATAATAAACTTTATTTTTATGATGATCAAAAATGGTTGATGTAATAACAGGGTCCTATATTACGTATGCCATGGATTAAAAATTAATATTTCTGTATCAATCCTATACAAATTTTAAATGAAATTTTAGTTTTACAATTTTCGATACTGTATATTTTTAAATTTCTAAACTTCTAAATATTACACATTTTCAATGTTTACACCGACGAAGAGAGGAAAAAATGTACTTTTAAATGCAATTTGTTTGAAAGCTGTATCTCATTTGGTTTTTAAGTTACTTTTTTTTGTAGTTTTTTTTTTTTTAACTTTTTTGTCATCATGGCAACAGAAGTATTTCATTTATGTTACATCTAACATAAACCAATCAGGAAACGAATAAAAGAAAATAAGTTGGCAAATTCAACCAATAAAAGGATTCAGATATACACTCATGTCCATAAATTAAGGATAATGCCAGTTCCAACAAATAAAGGTACGGAAACATAATAAACGTGACTTATTCGTCAAGCCTATTTATTAAACAAAAGAAAAAGAATAAAAACGGAGGTGTATGTATGAAAATATTCATAAAATCTACAATTGTTGCTCCCTAGAGAAATTACAGAAAGTACCCCCCCCCCTTAAAAAACTTAACATTATATAGTTGGTATGGTGGTTAATAAACTGTATGTCTCCCAGACGGTGAGATACAGTCCGCATAACGTCTAGGCACGCTGAGTATCAAATTATTAAGCTGATCTTGGGAAAAATTATTCCACTCAGCAACTAATTCTCTCCGAAGTTCCGGCACACATGCAGGAGGTAGTTGACGGGTTGCAACCCATCGGCCAAGCATATCCCATACATGCTCTATCGGATTCAAGTCAGGAAAAAATGCTGGCGAATCCATACGGGGGGGATATCCTCAGCTTGAAGGTATTCATTTACGATGTTCTACCATTCTCACCCATAAACACAATTTCTGAACCCATGGTACCCTTAAACAAACGTACATGTTGTTCCAGAATGATGTCCCGATAAATCCGTCCTCTGATGGCTCTGGTTTGAACATGTAGATCTGTTCTGGAGCGCAGTATAATTCCACCCCAAACGAGCAATCCTGCATCACAGTAACGATGTCGTTCAATGATGTTGTCTTGGTAGTAATGGGTGCCTGGCGTTCTCGATATAAAAGTTAGATTTGAATCAGACTGTAAGCTAAACCTGGACTCGTCGGAAAACATTACACAAGCCCACTGTGATGATGTCCACATTGCATGTTCTCTACTCCAGGCTAACCGCAGGCACCAGTGAGTTGCTATGAGCGGAACACATCTAACAGGTCTGCGAGCATATAGACCAATATTTCCCAAACGTCTGTGCACGGTTTGCCTTGAAACAGTCGTACCCGTGGCTAAAGATAGCTGACGAAACAGATCTGATGCTGTGCTCCGTCTGTTTCTTTTGTCAGTTACTGCCACATAACGGTCTTTATTCGTGGTTGTAACTTGGGGACGACATGTACTGTATCGTCTACTGACATTTTCATCATCTTAGAATCATTGCGAAAGTCTAGAGATTACACTTTGACCAACTCCAAGCTCTTCGGATATTTCCATCTGAGTAAGCCCACATTCCAGATGGCCGATAATTCTACCACGTAAAATATCATCCACGTGTGTCCTCTGTGTCATAATTATTCGGTTTTGGCACTGAGAGGCTTAGAAAATGCTTGTTAACAGTTTTACATCTTTGTCACCGTACTTTATGTACGCCTCTCTCACACTTACGTCATTGTGACGTACTATCCAAGATCTCTGGTGGCTTTCTGAAATTTGCATACTAGTCTTGAAGGTGTGTGTGATAATTCTGCGAGATAAATTTTTACCTTAGAGTTTGATTTCCATGTGATTCTGAATTATCCTTAATTTATGGACATGAGTGTATTTCAGATTTGCCAATTCTCTACCAAGGACAATAACTATTTTCCTAATAGTTAAAAACTTTTTATAAACACCTGAATTAAGGATTATGTGCCTCGGCCGCCGGGCCACATGCGGCCCGCAGCCACACGTTGAGTATGTCTGGTATATACTAACTGCTAATAAATGCATAACATGCGTTTTTACACTAAAATTGCTTTTTGTATGTATATAAAGATGGAATTTTGTATTGACTTTTAACTCTATCTACCGCATTATGAATTCATGAAAATTTTACGCAAATTGTTTAAACTAAATTAAAAGATATACATAATCATTTAATGAATGTTTGAAGGATTTTAGAAAGATTGAAGGATTTAGAAAGATCAAATTAAATTTGAATTTACAGGGATTTTGTGCAATTTTTCTAACTCCTTTCAGGTCTTTTATTTTTAATTATTTTCTTAGTATTTTGTAGAATTATAAAATGCACAAATATGTTCTTGCAGTATAAATATAGAAATGTTTCCGAATTGAAAAACCCCCACCCCCCTCCCTCAACTCCAAGAGAACTGAAAAGATACAAAGGCAAAAAAAATCATTCTTTTATTTATTTATTTATTTATTTATTTATTTATTTATTTATTTTTTGCGTAACCAATAAAGTTCTTGAAACACGATAAAGTAATGTATCTGTAACTCATTCTGAGCAGTATTACAACTAATTGACATATTAAAAGAATTTTATAAGAAATAATTTTAATGGTACTTATAAATACCGTCGGTAGATAGAGGGTTGAACAATTTCCTGATGGGCTATAATTAAAAAAATTACGTTCACAGGTATGTTTCTAATGACAGTAAAATATTTCATTTTTTTAGAAATAAATTATAAATCAATACATTAATGTTAAAGGAATGTTTCTGTTAGCCTATCCACAGGTTAAAAGTCATCAAACAGTCTCTGTAACTCTTATTTACAGCAGTGATAAGCTAAAGCAAACAATGGATTTAATAAGGCATCTATACATTCACCAAAATAGACGAAATGCTTGTGTTACTATAACAATGAAACATTTCAAAAGACTAATGAGTATCGTAAAAATATCGCTTCTAAAAAGTTTCACTCTTTTTAGGTGCGTTCGTAATTATGTAAATACGTAGCACCTATTGTTGTCGCTCAGTCCGTCCGTCTGTCCGTCTGTCCGTCTGTCCGTCTGTCCGCATATAACAACTCAAAAACTACCCAACCGAATCGTTTGAAATTTAAAATACATAATTATAACATAATTTTGTCGAGTCATTTCAAATTTTATGAAAATCGAATGGATAGATCAATTACAGGTACAACCAAAAGGATTCCGTTACATTACGGTCAATGGAGAAAAAAAAGTTTCAAATGCATTTTAATCGTTTGAAATTTAAAACATATAATTATTACGTAATTTTGTCAAGTCATTTCAAATGTTATGAAAGTCGTATGCATAGATCATTTACAGGGACAATCAAAAGTATTCCATTACATTATGGTCAATGGGAAAAAAGTTTCAAATGCATTTTTATGGTGTTACACTCATTCGAACATAATAGAATTGGCATGAATCTATGAAATACATACTAAAATATGCATTCTGTACAATCTGTGGTGCAAAGAATTTTTATTATTAAATTACAGAGCCACACAAAAATATTCCACTACATAATGCTATACGAGGAAACATTGTTTGAGGCGTGTTTTAATTATATTCAACTATTTCACATTTTATGAATAAGATATACGTTGCTGAGGTGTAATAAAAATTACTTCCTGCATCTTTACAGAAACACAAAAATTTCGACTACTATACTGTATCCGAAGTACGCTCTACTATATCAGCAAGATCTGAATATTTTTAAAACTTCGTTATCGTACGAACGCACCTCATTTGCTACGTTCACGTGCAATTTCCAACTTGTTTTCTTTTCCGTTGTTCTATCGTAACCATTTAACTAATTCTTTTTTTTTTTTTTTTTTTTTTTTTTTTTTTTTTTTTTTTTTAACGTACAATAAATTTAAAATATGAGATGAACACCACTTTTTTTAAAGCTAAATTATTCGTAATATTTTGCATAAACATTTCTGTCATCGAATAGGATGAAATTGTATTTAAAAAAATTAGTGATGTCAAGAAGCTTTAACGCTTAAATGCATAGGATAGAACGCGTTCCAAAAAATGCGCAATTCAAAGAATCAGAATTCATACCAGAAAAATCTAAATAGTAAATTTTTCTTTATTTAATTATGAATGGTCTGTCATTAAGTAAAGTGAAAATTGCTCTTTTAAATTTCTGGTGAGAATACGGAATATGTGAATAAAACCCCCAATAAATCAGGAACACTTATGGTATCGAAAATGATACAATATGCATTTAAGGGTTAAGAATGTTCTTAAATCAAAAAGGGCAACTTTGTGACACATGCTTTAGCTTATTTTTGCTCGGAAATGCATAAAAATAGCAGGTGTTGTTATTCAGAAACTGTCTAATTGAACTCAGTTAGATCTAGCAACAGATCTTTCATAACAAGTCTTCAAAGTTGATGTTTTTCAGCATATTTCCGGAAAAACCGGCCAAAAAGCAGAAGAAAAGCGGGTGATCACGTGATAGAAATAGCTTAGAACTGGATAGGTAATTTAATTATCATAAAATGGAAAACTAAGTTCGATTTGAAATCGCTTCCATAGTCAGGCATTCCAATTTTATATCTTTCTGTTAAAAAATGAATTTGTAAATGAGTCAAAACGTTTTCCTCTTGTTCAGCGGAGCAGTTGAGAACACCCAAACTCTTCTTGCACATACGACACATGGACAAATCATTTAAGTGGTTAGAAAAAAGACAAAGCAAAAATTATACAGTTTTTAATAAATACACTTTTCTGTGTTTTCTACAAAGCGAGGAGGATGGGGGAAGGTGGGAATCCGTGATTTTTTTATAATCAAATTCGGTGCCATGCCAAATAAATGTATTGTAACAGAAATTTTTGAAAAAAAGTACGTGAAATCATGAAAAAAAAAGAAGTACAAAAATCAGACATGATTTACAAGATCAACAATGAATACTTATGAAGAGCGCTTTTTTAAATAGGAACTATTTTTACTTTTATACTTATTTAGCAATCAAATTTTCTTACTTTATTACCCATCTTAATCTAAGATGTATTACAACTTTTTTTTTTTTTTTTTTTTTTTTTTTTTTTTACCATCTGTTGTCTGCATACCATAAAAAGCCAAACGCATAAAAACAATGCCCAACTTATCACCTTCACAAAACAATGACTAGTATTTCAGGCAATTGAAATCGTCTACACGTGTGTCTTCGTATGCTTTATTAATTTGCCTGTTTTGCCTATTCCGGCTTATTACGTGTGCGACAATATTTTCTTCAGAGGAACAATTGAGACGGATAAAATTATTATTTAGTGAGTGCATAATCTTGCAAAACAGATGAAGTTACTTTTTTAGAAGTACAATATCGAAAACCAAGCGTCATCGCTGAATTCATGATACAAGTGAATCGTATCGCTCACAAACCTATTTAAAGGGGTTCGGTACTCTTTGAACTTTCTTTTTTCTTTTCTTAATTTAACCCTTTCGGATCTGGAGCACTATTAATAGTAGATGTCTTTTAATTGAGTATTACTTAGTTGTAAGGTATCTGGACATCTTTAAAAAGTAATTTTCGATCAAAATATCGATTTTTAATTTTTTTTTTCAATAATATTAGTTAATATTAATTTCAAAGATAATCTTTTATCTATTGAAATCTGCTTAAATTTTGTTTATATCTCTAAAATAGAGTCCGAGTTATAGCTGTTTAAAGTTACATCTATTACAGCTTTTGAATTGTGTTTAAAAGTTACATTTATCTTTTTTTTCAAAATGAAATTTACAGTTTTAAAACTAACCAATAATCACAAACAATTAAAGGTAAAGAAAGTTTAAAGAACAATACCAAAGAAAGACTGTGTATTCAGATGGAATGCCACAGGATTCATTAATCGGCTGTGCACCACACTAAAAATAAACAAAATAAAAAAAAATCTGTAATTTTACAGAACTCTGTGCGCCAACCAAAATTTGTGTCTGTACACAGTACAGAAAAAAGATGTAAATCTAGAAAAGTAATTTTTGTAAAGTTTACAGAGTAAAAGTGCATGCGTTACATGGATTTTTCTTGTTGCCATTACATAAAATATTTTAGGCTCTGTCGTAATTCTTCATATATATCAGCATTTAAAAAAGTTTTTTTTTTCATTTAAATTCTTAATCTTCATATTTTTGGCAGTTGCCACTGTTAAGAGAGCTCGAAAAGTTACATTGTTCGCAACTGGAGCATATGTTTCTTTAAAACCTTCTCTTCGTTTTTGAGTACAGCTACAATCCCTTAGCTACAAGTTTAGCTATATAGCGTAAAACATTTACTGTTTGAACTTGTTTAACCTTAACACGTTCGCTGCCGCTTACGTGAAGATGTGATGATAGCTAATGCCGCACTGTAGAAGTGGTTTTTTCTCAGAAAACGGTTTACTTTTTATAACAAAGAATCAGTGAAAGATTTTCCCGCACCAGCGCCTGACTGGCTATTAAGATATCAGTCCACATCACGCGATGACGCGTGAATAGGCCCTTAACGTTGGCGCTATATCACGCACTGGCGCGTGATTGACAGCGAATGTGTTAAAAACCCATTTGGTACTAATTGCATTTCGATTTTGAAGTAAATATGTAAGTTTCCAAACATTTTTTTTCTTCATTTCATTTAATTTCGTCGTCTGCAACTTTAATCCATTTAATTTGTACATCTTCAGGTAACTTTTTTATTTCAGCCCATGCCATAAATTCATCATCATTTTTAACGGATGTTTTATAAGCTTCAATGTATCTTACAGGAGGTACACTTTTATTGAATCATTCGGATAGTAGAATTGGAACATTCTACTATCACATTTTCCTTCGCCTCTAAATTTTCACCTTCCTATAAAGCTTTTGTTTCATGTTCATCATTTATATTTAAAATAGTTTTCTTGTATTTGATACAGTCGCCTGATTCATGCACATTAGTTAATATTTCATTTTCGCTTTCATTGAGACAAATTAGGTTTCTTGAAATAATTATTTTGTATGTTTCTTTATCAAGAATAATATAACCTTTAAATTCTTCTGCATAACCAAGAAAAATTCCTTCTTTATTTCTGTTGTCCAAACTTCTTCTCAATACCGGCAAAATATGATAGTTAACGTTGCAATAAAAAATATTTAAGTGCATTACTGTTGATTCATGTCTATGCCATATTTCAAAAGGTGTTTTCTTGCAAACTTTTGTGGTTAAACTATTTTTGTTCGTAGATCGATGTCATTATTGCTGCTCCCTAAAACTTTTTGTCCAACTTTGAATCTTCCAATATACATTTTCTCATTTCAGTCAAATAACGATTCCTTCTTTCTGCAATGCCGTTCAGTAGAGCATAATGTGCTACTGATAACTAATATGTAATTCCTTTCTTTATCATGTAATTTCGGAATCTGTCATTCACAAATCCCATGCCAAGTCACGAGCTGCCACGTCACGAGCTCTGTCAACACCCCCTATAGTGGACTATAGGGGGTGTTGGCTCTGTGTGGAGGTTTTCTTGTAGGATGTGTTTGTTGCCTGAACACGATTTGGTGATTTTTAGAAAATGTCTTTCAGTAAGTCTGCCTATCACTCTGTGAGTCTAACTGTAAATGACAAGAGTTTTGTGGGTACTCCATTTCAAGAATTAAACTCCATCAAACTTCAAATTCAGTTAATCCCTGATAAAAATTATAGTTGTTTAGTTTTGGTGTAAATCGCGGAAAAGTGGGACTGATATACTGCATTTTTCACGATTCTCCGAATAGCTGTATCTTAAGAACTAAAACGTTAATTTTCATCAAACTTCAGATTCAGTTGGTCCTTGGTATAAATTGGTCATGCTTAGTTTTTGGTGTAAATAGTCCAAAAAGTGGTGATGCTATGCAGTATTTTTTACGATTTCCGCAATAGATTCTATCTCAAAAATGAATGCACGCATTGTTATTAAACTTAAGATTCAGTTAATAGTTCACACAAGTTGTTAGTGATTAGATTTTGGTATAAATCACCTAAACGGTGACGCTGATATAGTGTATTTTCAGGATGTATTAACATGTATGAGATAGAAGAAAGTTTTAGGATTGCCACATCCAACTAGTTTTCCATTAATCTTTAATTATTTTAACTCTCTAAGATGATTAAATTTTACTGTTTTTGTAAGTCATCAGAAATTTAAAAAAATAATTCATTAAATTTCAAGTTTCAGCGAGGGTCAATGTCCTTCCACTGCCTCGCTTTGACCATGCCAAAGGTCTGATATGAAGAAAGCATAATAATTTATCGCCGGTATTATTATGTAATGTTGGCCTGCCGTTATCATTCCCGGTAATCATTTTGCTTTCGCTTGTCACTCATAATATCGTCTTCCACAATGTCACCATGCACGTGAAACCTATGCCAGATTATGACGGAAGCTCGGATGACCCAAAATTCACCCGATAAGACCCAAGATTACGTTATCGTGTATTTTTCTTTCCCAGAAGAATTGCGCAGATAATCGACCTCGATGTAATGAAAACAAGAGTTAAACTGGATGAATTATTCTTTGTTGTTTGGGTGAGGAAGTTCGAGGACCCTGGACGGTTTCGGGTGTTTTTGAAACGCACCGAATCACCAACTGAAATTCCTACTAATCGCGGAAATGTTCGGATAATAACACGCTATATCTATTAATTTCCTAGATAGAGAAAAAAAAATATGTATTTCCACAAGCCCAACATACAAAAAATGTTTAAAAAGTATTTTTGAAGGGAGGATGCTCAGGTTTCTGACTTGAAACCAACAGGTGGTTCGAGGTATAACAAATGAGCAATGGATGAATATTCTCATGAAACCTGCGAGATCAAAAAATTTTATTAACAGTAGATTTAAAGATGAACAGCTCTGTAAGTTAGAGAAACTGATTAGTACAAACCCTGTTTATCCCTTTCTCTTATTAAAGTAATATTCTTTATAAATAACATCCCTTAGTCCCTTTAGATATGTGACCTTGACATTTGTTATTATTGCCATTTTATTGTCATTGCAGTGATGGTTTTTCTGACACTTATTCTACTAACATTGATTTGTAAAGTTCATGGTGTGGTGCAATGGGTTACTGCCTGTATTGTAGTCTTATAACAATCCAGGGGATTATACGTTGTGGACAGAGGGTATACGTTAGAGGTCATACCCTATAGTTTTATTTGAAAAGCTGAAAATGTTCGCTAAAGTTTCTTCACTATCTTTTGCAGTGCGACAAAATAATGACTACATGAAAAAAGCCTGTCAAAATCCTTCACTACATTGCACTGCTGTATTTCGACCATAATACTGTTGACGTTGAGGTATCATTGACTTAGCAATTCAATATTGTGTTTGTTAATCAAAAGATGTTCTTTCTTCCTGTTTAAATTTTTCTCTATCCCTTCAATACCTTTGATGATCCTTATTGAAAAATTTGTGTCCATTTAACTGAGCCATTAAAATATATCTTGCATTCATTTTGTATTCCTTTTATAGTTTTTATAATTACTACTATTCTTAAGAGATTTCAAATAATAACATATCATTTACTGAGTTGTTAAAGAATATTATACACCGACATCTGTTGTTGGTCCTTACACAGCTCATAAGAAATCTATTAAAATTTAAAAACAATAATAATTTGCAAGTATTCTAATAGTTAATGAATCCGGTGCGAATGCACAAACAAAAATAAATAAATAAAATTCCACTCTCGTTTTTTTTTTTTTTTTTTTTTTTTTTTTTTTTTTAAGTTTTTGATGCTATTTTTTTCAGACAAGCTAAAAAGTGCCGTGTCAAAAATTGTGGCCCATTTTTTCATAATCTGGCCGTTAAAATGAGGCATTCATACAATCTATATATTTAAAAGACCTGGCTATTTTTTTAGTCATCAAGCCTGAATTTTCTACTCAACCGATTTTGATAATTATTTTTTTAAATGAAAGCTATTTATTTGTAGTTGTGCCCATTTTATCTATTTTTTTTATTTTATTTCCATTTTTAAATTTCATTTTTAATTTTAAATACTTTTTACGATATTTCTTCAAAATGGTGACAACTTAGTTTAGATTTTCTCTCGATAATAAAAATTTATTTTACGTTATCACTTTCCACCAGTCAGAAGCTTTATTTCATCAGTGAACATGTCCTCGCATTTAAAAGAAAAAAGTTAATTGTTTTCGTAAAATTTAACCACAATAAAATGATTACGTATAATTATGCACTAATTGAGCTAAAAAGAATATACAGTCGAGTCTCTATATAACGAAATCCACCGTTCCAGTAAAAAATTCATTATATGGAGAAATTCGATATAGAGAGAATGATGTTAAAAATCGTATTTAATATGTGGAATTGGAACAAATATTATTTTTGATCTTTTGAATTAAGAATTTGAAATATTTAAAAGTAAATATTAACCTAACATTTTATTTCTTAATTATTTAAGCTGTTTCAAAAAGAGAATAGACATTTATTTGAAAGCTTAATGAAAATCAAATAAGGAAGACTTGCATTAATTTCAGACGAAAAAATCTGTAATTTTTTTTTTCTTTTAAATTGTTACGCTCTCAAAAAAAATGTTCAAATTTTAGCAAGGAATGAAAAATTGTAGTTAACATTTTCCCCCATTTGAAAGCCTCTCTTATTGCCTCTCATTGATTCCTCTCTTACATGTGCATCAATCCAATTGACTCTGTTTCGAGAAGGATGTGGAAAGGTGTGTGGGAGATGTGATAAATTCATTGGATTTAAGGGTGTTCTTAAATCAAAGAGGGCAACTTTGTGACACATGCTTTAATTTATTTTTATTCGGAAATGCATGAAAATAGCAGGTGTTGTTATTCAGAAATTGTCTAATTGCACTCATTTTTTTGTTTTTTAAAAAACACAATAGATTTTTCATAACAAGCCTTCAAAGTAGACACTTTTGAGCACATTCCCCGACGAAAGCAGAAAAACCGGTCGAAAAGCACGAGAAAAACGGGTGATCAGTGTATCGAAATAGCTTAGAACTGGATAGGTAA
The DNA here is from genome assembly GCA_964019185.1 of Maratus speculifer. NCBI lineage: Eukaryota > Metazoa > Arthropoda > Arachnida > Araneae > Salticidae > Maratus > Maratus speculifer. The sequence goes on from OZ025295.1 coordinate 30,474,428, forward strand.
TTTAATTATCATAAAATGGAAAATTAAGTTCGATTCGAAATCGCTTACATAATCAGGCATTCCAATTTGATATCTTTCAGTTAAAAAATGGATTTGTAAATGTGTCAGAACGTTTTGCGCTTGTTGAACGGAGCAGTTGAGAACACCCTTAAAGAAGAAGGAGATAAGTAATATAAAAAAAAACTCAGCACTGACGATAAATCAAAAATAAGTGATGTAAAATTGATTCCATATTACTTTGAAGCCTTTTAAAACTGAGTAAATTAAGACCAATTTATGATAAAATTCGTTATATGGAGATCGATATTTCGCTATATAGAGAATGTTTTTAATGTAATCATGCGAAAAGGAGACCGTTCCTACTAAAAATTCGTTATATAGAGAAATTCGATGTATGGAGTTTCGTTCTAGAGAGACTCGACTGTATTTACTGAGAAATAACATTAATAATGTAAATAAAATAACAGAAAATAATTTATGATAAAAATTAATGTCTAAAGCAAAATAAGAAAAATTTCAAATGGGGAAAATGATGTCATTCAGCAACCAGATAAATGGGAATTACAATATTATTACGAATGCCTTTTTCATATTACTAATAACAGTAACTTTTAAAAAACATTTGAAGAGAAAATGACGTCACTATTTAAAACATCGCATTTTTACTCATAACAATATTACATTTCAATATTTCTTTTCATTATGGACACTGATTGAGATTTTACTTTCAGATGATTTCAGTTAGTGAGAATAATGTCATAATAAAAATAAAATTAGTTTTTTTTTTTTTTTTTTTTTTTTTTTTTTGTGAATGCATATAAAATAAAATTTCTGGATTTCGCCGGCACTCAGATTACAATTTTAACTGAAGATGTGCGAATATTTGCATCCAAAATTGTAAGTGGAAAACTTGACATTAAGTTTAGAAATATATTTATTATATATTAATTCAATGATGAAATTACTTTTGCTTTTTTTAAAATCAAATCGATTGGGTCTTTTAAACATTTCATTCATCGAATTTGACGGGATTTTATTGTTAAAATGCATTTCCTTTTTCTCAGAGACTATAAAAAAAGCGTTTAAACTAAAGAAATAATCCGTTTTTGATGAATCTAGTCAATGAAGAAGTAGCGCGTCAAATTGTATATCTTTATTATTCCGCAATTCCAATGTCTCAGAGAGAAATTGCTAATCAATTGGGTATTTCACACCGTTCTGTTTGCTATTATATTGATAAACACAAGAAAAATGAAGTTAGTTCATTGCACTCTAAACGGGGTTGCCCTTCTAAAAAACCTCTATCGATTTTTTTTTTTTTTTTTTTTTTTTTTTCGTAGGCGAAACTGAATTCTGCAATGGCAAAATCTACATTCAACTTTTTTTTTTTTTTTTTTTTTTTTTTGTCAGCGCTACATGCAGTAATGAAAGTATGAAGTAATATTTCACTCCATGTTTCAAATACACAATTTGTTTTTAGCAAAATATTGTTTAGTTATCACTTAATTTATAAATTTTTCCAAAAGGTAAAACTAGGCCTGTTTTATAATAAACTAGCAAACTTCGTGGTTTTACTCGCGTACCAATTGATATATGCCAGGTGATATTAGTACATCTGATTTTTATTAGAAGTAATTATATGTTTTGAAACAATTCAAAAATTTCCATTTAAGACACAATTTGACTAAACTTTATTATTGCATTCTATTATTCTAAAATGAGACGTAAAATAATAAAAAAAAACTAAAAGTAATTCTAAATAAATGACAATTTAGAAAATATTTTGAAATGTTTATGCTCAAGTCATACGTTTCTTTCAGTATTATATTTGAAGTATATAATTTTTTAGTAACCATCTTCTTAAAAACTATCTTCTTCTTACCCATTTACATCTTAAAATTAATCATCATATCAAAATCCTAGTTTCTTTTCTAAGGATCTACCATTTCTCTAGATTTAGTGGCATTAACATAAAAAGCCTGCATTGAAAAAGGGATTGTCACCCTAACGTTCTATAGAAACGTAATTTCGAAAGTTTTTAAAGGCTTTTTTAGATCATTTGTAGTTTCTACTTAAACCAGGTGGTAGTGGTTCCGGCATAGAATATGGACTATGTAGGATCAGAGAATGTCACCACTAATACGCAATCATTACTTTTATAACCGGTTCCTTAGCTTTCATAGATGTCATAATTTAATAGTTTTTAATGCTTTTCGCTCCTTCCTTTCGTTTCAAAAATTTTAAATCTCGATTTTACTTCTTTTTGTTCTGAGAGGACATTTATATTTTATACTACCATGCCATATTTAAAGTTTCTAGTCTGTTTAGTACAATAAAAATCACCATTTTGAATGGGTTTTTTTTTGTTTTTTTGTTTTTGTTTTTTCTTTTGCAACCCTCTGTTGATAGTGTCACCGACAGAAAATATAGCTTATGTTTGTTATGTTTTAACAGGTTTTATCACCACTAGTTTACTTTGAAATCATTTTGGAAGTTGCTAAGATTGCTTACAAATCGCCATTTAGAATGCTTTTAGGATACTTTTCAAACATTTTCATCCTTTTTAAGTTTCGAATTTTTAAAAAGAAATATTGTTAGAGATCATTTATATCGTATAACTCCGTACTAAATTTTATGTTTCTAGATTCTTGCAGTAATACAAAAATCGCATTTTTTGAGCGTTTTTTGTTTCTGTTTCACTCTTCTTTGGGACATTGACAACGACATAAGACAACCTATGTTGAAGCAAGGACTGTTACCAGCATTTTCACATAAAATTAATTTTGGAATCGGTTTATTACTTCATGAGAATAAAAAAATAAAAATCGCTTTCTAAAAATCGCAATTTAGAACATTTTTAGAAATCTTTCCGGACATTTTCACCCCTTTTAAATTTCGAATTTTTGAAGAAATGTTGTTAGAGATCATTTATATCTTATAAGTAATTAACATGGTAAATTTCATGTCTCTAGGCCCTTCAGTAACACACAAATTGCATTTTTTGAATGTTTTTTGATCTAGCACTCCCTTTTTGTTAGTGACATTGACATAAGATATAAGTCTATGCTTGAATCGGGTCAAATATCATCATTTTGCTACCATTTCTTTTGAAATCGAATCGACAGTTCCAGAGTTTACACTACCTGGCCATTGATGACCGTCCACTTGCGATTTTAGACATTTTGTTAAATATCTAGAAAAATACACGAGGAATTATCCTGAAAGTCTCAGTGTATAAACATGATAGTACAAGTCATATATTTCCGTGAAGATTTTTTCTCGAAACTCTATAGGGGACTGCCAACAAATTAAAAAAGAATGAATATCTTTTGGAAAACCCCGTCAAAACTAAAGTAGCAAAAGCGCTCAAACTGTAGGTTATGATTAAGTGGCTTATTGTAATAAACTGTGTTCATTTTTATGTCGATAGCATATATACTCGTAGAAAAATTTAGGTTTTTATAAAAACAGTCCGAAATTTTCCGAAGATTTTTGCTTATAATTTGCAAAGCTCTTAATATAAAATAATATTCTTTCCTAAAAATGTGACAAACAACATTAAACATAATACCCTGTAATCAAAATTAAAAAATAATAAAAATTGTATGAAAAATGAATAGGTTTACTAAATAATATTCCCACTGCGCATGCGTCAACGATATCAAAATTTCATTTGCATATTATATTAGCTAAATGTATAGAGCAACTTTTGTCAAAGTCGCAAAATCATAGCTTGAAAATTCTGAAAATAATCGTTAATAGAATAAGGTAAAAATCGGTTATTCTCAAAATGAAGCAAAAACAAGAGGGGGGTGTATCCATACACTATATTGCCATTGATTATGGGACACTTGCGATTTTAGACATTTTACTAAATATCTAGAAAAATACATGAGGAATCATCTCGAAACTCTTAGTGTATAAATATAATAGTATACGTCATACATCTCCGTGAAGATTTTTTACCGAAACTCCATAGGGGACCGTCAACAAATTAAAAAAAATTAATATCTTTTGAATAACCCTGTCAAAACTAATGTAGCAAAAGCGCTCAAACTCTAGATTATGATCGAATGCTTTATTGTAATACACTGTGTTCATTTTTATGCAAATAGCATGCATACTCGCAGAGTAATTAAGGTTTTTATAAAAATGGTCCCAAATTTTTCCAAGTTTTTCCCTTATAATTTTCAGAGTTCTTAATATAAAATAATATTTTTTTTCAGAAAATATGACAAACAACATTGCACACAGTAACCTGTAATCAGAATTAAAAAATAATAAAAATTGTATGAAAAATGAGTAGGTTTACTAAATAATTTTTTACTGCGCATGCGTCAAAGATATCAAAATTTCATTTGCATATTATGTTAACTAAATGTATAGAGCAACTTTTGTAAAAGTCTCAAAATTATAGCTTGAAAATTCTGAAAGTAATCGTCTATAGAAAAAGGACAAAATCCGTTGTTTCCAAAATGAAGCCAAAAAATGAGGGATTTTATCAAAAAGTAGTCGTAACATCCCGTATTGTGTATTCTATATTGACACTAATCAATAAATATATGGATACAACCCCTCTTGTTTTTGCTTCATTTTGAAAATAACGGATTTTCAACTTATTCAATTGACGATTATTTTCAGAATTTTCAAGTTATGATTCTGTGACTTTCACAAAAGTTTCTCTATACATTTAGCTAACATAATATGCAAATTAAATTTTGATATCGTTGACGCATGCGCAGTAAAAAATTATTTAGTAAACCAACTCATTTTGTATACAATTTTCATTATTTTTTAATTCTGATTACAAGGTACTGTGTGCAATGTTGTTTGTCATATTTTCTGAAAAAAATATTATTTTATATTAAGAACTCTGAAAATTATAAGGAAAAAACTTGGAAAAATTTGGGACCATTTTTATAAAAACCTTAATTACTCTGCGAGTATGCATGCTATTTGCATAAAAATGAACACAGTGTATTACAATAAGGCATTCAATCATAATCTAGAGTTTGAGCGCTTTTGCTACATTAGTTTTGACAGGGTTATTCAAAAGATATTCATTCTTTTTTAATTTGTTGACGGTCCCCTATGGAGTTTCGGTAAAAAATCTTCACGGAGATGTATGACGTATACTATTAGATTTATACACTAAGAGTTTCGAGATGATTCCTCATGTATTTTTCTAGATATTTAGTAAAATGTCTAAAATCGCAAGTGTCCAATAAATCAATGGCAATATAGTGTATATTTATTGATTAGTGTCAATATAGAATACAAAATATGGGACGTACTACTACATTTGGATAAAATCCCTCATTTTTTTGCTTCATTTTGGGAACAACGGATTTTCTGCTTATTCTATAGACGATTACTTTCAAAATTTTCAAGCTATGATTTTGAGACTTTCGCAAAAGTTGCTCTATACATTTAGCTAACACAATATGCAAATGAAATTTTGATATCATTGACGCATGCGCAGTGAAAAATTATTTAGTAAACCTATTCATTTATCATACAATTTTTATTATTTTTTAATTATGATTACAGGATATTGTATGCAATATTATTTATCATATTTTCACAAATGAATGTTACTTTATATTAAGAGCTCTGCAAATTCTAAGAAAAAACTTGGCAAAATTTGGGACCATTTTTATAAAAACCTTAAGTTCACAATGAGTATAGATGCTATTCACATAAAAATGAACACAGTTTATTACAATAAGCCGCCATTTAATCATAATCTACAGTTTAAGCGCTTTTGTTACATTAGTTTTGACAGGGTTATCCAAAAGATATTCATTATTTTTTAATTTGTTGATGGTCTTCTATGAAGTTTCGTGGAAAAATCTTCACGGAAATGTATGACTTGTACTATTATATTTATACACTAAGACTTTCGGGGTAATTCCTCATGTTTTTTTCTAGATATTTAAAAAAAATGTCTAAAATTGCAAGTGGACGGTCATCAATGGCCATGTAGTGTAGTTTTTGTATTAGACCATACAATTAAACAAACTTTTACCTCTTTATAATAGGGATATAGACCAAATCCCTATCTAAAATTTCACGAGTCTTTTATTTGTATGAGTTAAATATTTTTTTTCTTTAATTTTTCAATTATTAGTTAAAATAAAATTAGATATTAGAATTTGAAAGAGTTGAGAATATATTTGTTGTTCCTGTGGTTTATTGTTCGAATATGGATGCCCCGGTTCACCATTTAAAATATTTTATATCCTAATGGTTTTATATGCTGTTGAGTGTTTAATTATTTGATTATGCTTAATTCCTTGATACTACTTATAACAGAGTACAGAGTAGATTAAAATTCTAACTGTAAATATTGGGGAATGGACATGTTTTAGCAACAACACATTGCTTGAAATGAAGCTCATGATTTCTGCTCTTATATATTTATTTCAAAACTAAGCGTACGTACATCAAAGAGTTTTAAAGGGACATTTTATTAGGAATCAAGGCACATTTTATTGGAATGAGAAAAGCTGAATAGCATTTAGAAATCTCTAAAATATCTCAATGGATATGCTTTTTCATCTAATCTTCTTTTACATAAACTATTTCTTTTTTTCTTAAAAAAAAAAAAAAAAAAAAAAAAATATATATCTTTAAATTGGTATAATTAAAATGCTATTATAGTTTGTGTAGGAAAAACATTATGCCACATATCAAGCCTTGATGTTTAATAAGCATTGCTTAAATAAAAATTTAGTCAAAAACCGATATTAAAAATTGATTAGAATAGAAAATACTAAAAATTGAAAATTTAGAAAACGCACATTACAGCTTTAGTTTGAAGTGGATTAAAATGCATGTTACATATTTTTTTCTTTCAAACTCAGAACTTCTTATTTAATTATTTAAAAAAGAGCCTTATAGGATAAAGAAAAAAGTTACGGCTAATATCTAAAGTTTGAAATTACAGTCGAGTCTCTATATAAAGAAATCCATCGTTCCAGTAAAAAATTCGTTTTATAGAGAAATTCGATGTATAGAAAATGGTGTTAAAAATTGTATTTAATGTGTAAATTTTGAAGAAATATTATTTTTGATGTTTTTAATTAAGAATTTGTAATGTTTAAAAGTAAATATTAACCTAACATTCTATTTCTTAATTATTTAATCAGTTTCAAAAAAAGAGAATAGACATTTATTTGAAAGCTTAATGAAAATCAAATAAGGAAGATTTGCATTAATTACAGCCGAAGATATCTGTAATTTTTGGTTGTTTTGATTTTAAAATTGTTACGTTCTCAAAAAAAATTCTCAAATTTTAGCAAGGAATTAAAAATTGCAGTTAACATTTTCCTCCATTTGAAGGCATCTCTTATGTGCCTCTCATTTATTCCTTTTTTATATGTGTAACAATCTAATTGACTCTGTTTTGAGAAGGATTTTGAAAGGTGTGTTGGAGGTGGGATGAATTAGTTGGATTTAAAGAACAAGGAGATAAGTAATAAAAAAAAAGAAAAAAAAAAAAAAAAAAAAAAAAAAAAAAAAAACTCAGCACTGAACGATAAATCAAAAATAAGTGATGGAAAATTGATTCCATATGATTTCGAATCTTTTTTAAAACTGAATAAATTAACACCAATTTATGAATAAATTCGTTATATGGAGATAGACATTTCGCTATATAGAGACTGTTTTTAATGTAATCATGCGAAAAGGGAACCATTCCTACAAAAAATTCGTTATATAGAGAAATTCGATGTATGGAGTTTCGTTATAAGGAGACTCGACTGTATATCATTTCTTCGATGATTCATAAGTTGAGATTACACTAAAAATTGAAATTTTACAAAACGCATATTACAGCTTTGGTTTGAAGTATTAAAATACATAGATAAAGTTATCTTTTCCATACCCAGAACGTTTCATTTAATTATTTAAATAAAAGGTTCATTTGATAAAAAATAGCTATGTCTAATAAATAATGTTTGAAATTAAATTATATCATGTCTGGATATTCAGAGGATTCATCTATTAAGATTATAATAAAGATTAAAATATTAGAGAAAAGAGAACACATAACACAGCTTTAGTTAGAAGCATATTAAACATATTTAAAACCCCCTTGAACGTCTTATTTAATTATTTCAATGAAAGTTCCATAGGATAAATAGTTGCTATGGCTAATATATAATGTTTGAAATTAAATTTTATCATGTCTGGATATTCAGAGGATTCATCTCTTGAGACTATAATAAAAATTAAAATGTTAGAGAAAAGAGAACACATAACACAGCTTTAGTTAGAAGCACATTAAAACATATTTAAAATCCTGAACGTCTTATTTAATTATTTCAATGAAAGTTCCATAGGATAAAAAATAGCTATGGCTAATATATAATGCTTGAAATTAAATTTTATCATGTCTGGATATTCAGAGGATTCATCTCTTGAGATTATAATAAAAATCAAAATGTTAGAGAAAAGAGAACACATAACACAGCTTTAGTTAGAAGCATATTAAAATATATTTAAAAGTTTTCTTTTTAAAACCCAGAATGTCTTGTCTAATTATTTAAATAAAGTTCATTTGATTAAAAAAAATAACTATGGCTAATATATAATGTTTGAAATTAAATTATATGATGTTTGGATATTCAGAGGATTCATCTGTTGAGATTATAATAAAAATTAAAATTTTAGAGAAAAGAGAACACATAACACAGCTTTAGTTAGAAGCATATTAAAACATATTTAAAACCCCCTTGAACGTCTTATTTAATTATTTCAATGAAAGTTCCATAGGATAAATAGTTGCTATGGCTAATATATAATGTTTGAAATTAAATTTTATCATGTCTGGATATTCAGAGGATTCATCTCTTGAGACTATAATAAAAATTAAAATGTTAGAGAAAAGAGAACACATAACACAGCTTTAGTTTGAAGCACGTTAAAACATATTTAAAATCCTGAACGTCTTATTTAATTATTTCAATGAAAGTTCCATAGGATAAAAAATAGCTATGGCTAATATATAATGCTTGAAATTAAATTTTATCATATCTGGATATTCAGAGGATTCATCTCTTGAGATTATAATAAAAATAAAAATGTTAGAGAAAAGAGAACACATAACACAGCTTTAGTTAGAAGCATATTAAAAGATATTTAAAAGTTTTCTTTTTAAAACCCAGAATGTCTTGTCTAATTATTTAAATAAGGTTCATTTGATTAAAAAAAAATAACTATGGCTAATATATAATATTTGAAATTAAATTATATGATGTTTGGATATTCAGAGGATTCATCTGTTGAGATTATAATAAAAATTAAAATTTTAGAGAAAAGAGAACACATAACACAGCTTTAGTTAGAAGCATATTAAAACATATTTAAAAACCCCTTGAACGTCTTATTTAATTATTTCAATGAAAGTTCCATAGGATAAATAGTTGCTATGGCTAATATATAATGTTTGAAATTAAATTTTATCATGTCTGGATAGTCAGAGGATTCATCTCTTGAGATTATAATAAAAATCAAAATGTTAGAGAAAAGAGAACACATAACACAGCTTTAGTTAGAAGCATATTAAAATATATTTAAAAGTTTTCTTTTTAAAACCCAGAATGTCTTGTCTAATTATTTAAATAAGGTTCATTTGATTAAAAAAAAAAACTATGGCTAATATATAATGTTTGAAATTAAATTATATGATGTTTGGATATTCAGAGGATTCATCTGTTGAGATTATGATAAAAATTAAAATTTTAGAGAAAAGAGAACACATAACACAGCTTTAGTTAGAAGCATATTAAAACATATTTAAAACCCCCTTGAACGTCTTATTTAATTATTTCAATGAAAGTTCCATAGGATAAAAAATAGCTATGGCTAATATATAATGCTTGAAATTAAATTTTATCATGTCTGGATATTCAGAGGATTCATCTCTTGAGATTATAATAAAAATCAAAATGTTAGAGAAAAGAGAACACATAACACAGCTTTAGTTAGAAGCATATTAAAATATATTTAAAAGTTTTCTTTTTAAAACCCAGAATGTCTTGTCTAATTATTTAAATAAGGTTCATTTGATTAAAAAAAATAACTATGGCTAATATATAATGTTTGAAATTAAATTATATGATGTTTGGATATTCAGAGGATTCATCTGTTGAGATTATAATAAAAATTAAAATTTTAGAGAAAAGAGAACACATAACACAGCTTTAGTTAGAAGCATATTAAAACATATTTAAAACCCCCTTGAACGTCTTATTTAATTATTTCAATGAAAGTTCCATAGGATAAATAGTTGCTATGGCTAATATATAATGTTTGAAATTAAATTTTATCATGTCTGGATAGTCAGAGGATTCATCTCTTGAGATTATAATAAAAATCAAAATGTTAGAGAAAAGAGAACACATAACACAGCTTTAGTTAGAAGCATATTAAAATATATTTAAAAGTTTTCTTTTTAAAACCCAGAATGTCTTGTCTAATTATTTAAATAAGGTTCATTTGATTAAAAAAAATAACTATGGCTAATATATAATGTTTGAAATTAAATTATATGATGTTTGGATATTCAGAGGATTCATCTGTTGAGATTATAATAAAAATTAAAATTTTAGAGAAAAGAGAACACATAACACAGCTTTAGTTAGAAGCATATTAAAACATATTTAAAACCCCCTTGAACGTCTTATTTAATTATTTCAATGAAAGTTCCATAGGATAAAAAATAGCTATGGCTAATATATAATGCTTGAAATTAAATTTTATCATGTCTGGATATTCAGAGGATTCATCTCTTGAGATTATAATAAAAATCAAAATGTTAGAGAAAAGAGAACACATAACACAGCTTTAGTTAGAAGCATATTAAAATATATTTAAAAGTTTTCTTTTTAAAACCCAGAATGTCTTGTCTAATTATTTAAATAAGGTTTATTTGATTAAAAAAAAAATAACTATGGCTAATATATAATGTTTGAAACTAAATTATATGATGTTTGGATATTCAGAGGATTCATCTGTTGTGATCATAATAAAAATTAAAATTTTAGAGAAAAGAGAACACATAACACAGCTTTAGTTAGAAGCATATTAAAACATATTTAAAACCCCCTTGAACGTCTTATTTAATTATTTCAATGAAAGTTCCATAGGATAAATAGTTGCTATGGCTAATATATAATGTTTGAAATTAAATTTTATCATGTCTGGATATTCAGAGGATTCATTTCTTGAGACTATAATAAAAATTAAAATGTTAGAGAAAAGAGAACACATAACACAGCTTTAGTTAGAAGCACATTAAAACATATTTAAAATCCTGAACGTCTTATTTAATTATTTCAATGAAAGTTCCATAGGATAAAAAATAGCTATGGCTAATATATAATGCTTGAAATTAAATTTTATCATGTCTGGATATTCAGAGGATTCATCTCTTGAGATTATAATAAAAATCAAAATGTTAGAGAAAAGAGAACACATAACACAGATTTAGTTAGAAGCATATTAAAATATATTTAAAAGTTTTCTTTTTAAAACCCAGAATGTCTTGTCTAATTATTTAAATAAGGTTCATTTGATTAAAAAAAAATAACTATGGCTAATATATAATATTTGAAATTAAATTATATGATGTTTGGATATTCAGAGGATTCATCTGCTGAGATTATAATAAAAATTAAAATTTTAGAGAAAAGAGAACACATAACACAGCTTTAGTTAGAAGCATATTAAAACATATTTAAAAACCCCTTGAACGTCTTATTTAATTATTTCAATGAAAGTTCCATAGGATAAATAGTTGCTATGGCTAATATATAATGTTTGAAATTAAATTTTATCATGTCTGGATAGTCAGAGGATTCATCTCTTGAGATTATAATAAAAATCAAAATGTTAGAGAAAAGAGAACACATAACACAGCTTTAGTTAGAAGCATATTAAAATATATTTAAAAGTTTTCTTTTTAAAACCCAGAATGTCTTGTCTAATTATTTAAATAAGGTTCATTTGATTAAAAAAAAAAACTATGGCTAATATATAATGTTTGAAATTAAATTATATGATGTTTGGATATTCAGAGGATTCATCTGTTGAGATTATGATAAAAATTAAAATTTTAGAGAAAAGAGAACACATAACACAGCTTTAGTTAGAAGCATATTAAAACATATTTAAAACCCCCTTGAACGTCTTATTTAATTATTTCAATGAAAGTTCCATAGGATAAAAAATAGCTATGGCTAATATATAATGCTTGAAATTAAATTTTATCATGTCTGGATATTCAGAGGATTCATCTCTTGAGATTATAATAAAAATCAAAATGTTAGAGAAAAGAGAACACATAACACAGCTTTAGTTAGAAGCATATTAAAATATATTTAAAAGTTTTCTTTTTAAAACCCAGAATGTCTTGTCTAATTATTTAAATAAGGTTCATTTGATTAAAAAAAATAACTATGGCTAATATATAATGTTTGAAATTAAATTATATGATGTTTGGATATTCAGAGGATTCATCTGTTGAGATTATAATAAAAATTAAAATTTTAGAGAAAAGAGAACACATAACACAGCTTTAGTTAGAAGCATATTAAAACATATTTAAAACCCCCTTGAACGTCTTATTTAATTATTTCAATGAAAGTTCCATAGGATAAATAGTTGCTATGGCTAATATATAATGTTTGAAATTAAATTTTATCATGTCTGGATAGTCAGAGGATTCATCTCTTGAGATTATAATAAAAATCAAAATGTTAGAGAAAAGAGAACACATAACACAGCTTTAGTTAGAAGCATATTAAAATATATTTAAAAGTTTTCTTTTTAAAACCCAGAATGTCTTGTCTAATTATTTAAATAAGGTTCATTTGATTAAAAAAAATAACTATGGCTAATATATAATGTTTGAAATTAAATTATATGATGTTTGGATATTCAGAGGATTCATCTGTTGAGATTATAATAAAAATTAAAATTTTAGAGAAAAGAGAACACATAACACAGCTTTAGTTAGAAGCATATTAAAACATATTTAAAACCCCCTTGAACGTCTTATTTAATTATTTCAATGAAAGTTCCATAGGATAAAAAATAGCTATGGCTAATATATAATGCTTGAAATTAAATTTTATCATGTCTGGATATTCAGAGGATTCATCTCTTGAGATTATAATAAAAATCAAAATGTTAGAGAAAAGAGAACACATAACACAGCTTTAGTTAGAAGCATATTAAAATATATTTAAAAGTTTTCTTTTTAAAACCCAGAATGTCTTGTCTAATTATTTAAATAAGGTTCATTTGATTAAAAAAAAAATAACTATGGCTAATATATAATGTTTGAAACTAAATTATATGATGTTTGGATATTCAGAGGATTCATCTGTTGTGATCATAATAAAAATTAAAATTTTAGAGAAAAGAGAACACATAACACAGCTTTAGTTAGAAGCATATTAAAACATATTTAAAACCCCCTTGAACGTCTTATTTAATTATTTCAATGAAAGTTCCATAGGATAAATAGTTGCTATGGCTAATATATAATGTTTGAAATTAAATTTTATCATGTCTGGATATTCAGAGGATTCATTTCTTGAGACTATAATAAAAATTAAAATGTTAGAGAAAAGAGAACACATAACACAGCTTTAGTTAGAAGCACATTAAAACATATTTAAAATCCTGAACGTCTTATTTAATTATTTCAATGAAAGTTCCATAGGATAAAAAATAGCTATGGCTAATATATAATGCTTGAAATTAAATTTTATCATGTCTGGATATTCAGAGGATTCATCTCTTGAGATTATAATAAAAATCAAAATGTTAGAGAAAAGAGAACACATAACACAGATTTAGTTAGAAGCATATTAAAATATATTTAAAGGTTTACTTTTTAAAACACAGAACATCTGTTTTAATAATTTAAATGAAAGCTCCATAGGATAAAAAATAACTATGGCTAATATATAAAGTTTGAAATTAAATTGTATCATGTCTGGATATTCAGAGGATTCATCTCTTGAGATTATAATAAAAATTAAAATGTTAGAGAAAAGAGAACACATAATACAGCTTTAGTTAGAAGCATATTAAAATATATTTAAAAGTTTTCTTTTACTGACTCAGGGTTTCTGATTTAATTATTTAAAATAAAGCCCCATAAGATTAAAAAAAAAAAAATAGATATGGCTTCTTCTAATGTTTGAAATTAATTTACATCATATCTGATATGATTCATCAGCTTAGATAATATTAAAGATTAGAATCTTAGAGAACACACATTGAAGGCATAGTTTGAAGCGTATAAAAGTACATTTTAGATAAAGTTTCCTTTTTCAAACCCATAATTTCTAATTTAATTATTTAAACAAAAACCCCAAATGATGCAAAATAATTATAACTAATATCCAATGTTTGAAATTGAATTATATCATACCATTAATCATTTATAATTTGAGATTATACTAAAAATTGAAATATTAGAAAATGTATATTACAATTTTAGTTTGAATTTTAGAGTTTTTAAAATATATTTTAGAGGGTTTTTTTTTTTTTTTTTTTTTTTTTTTCAGATACAGAGCTTGTACCTGAATTATTCAAATGAAAATCTTCCATAGATAGGAAATAGCTATGGCTAATATCAAATGTGAAATTAATTTATATCATAAGTGATAACACCTCTAAAGAATTTTTCGTGAATTAAAGAAGCAATAATTTTAACGTGATACATTTTTCAGATAGACTGAAACTTAGCATAATGGACTAAAATCTAATGTAGTAAAATGTATCCATGTAACTAAAAAAGTTTTAACTCATGCATAATAAGAGAATTTTTTTTTTCTTTTCTTCCTCAAAATAGCAAAAAAGAAAGAAAAAAGATAAGAATCTCTCACATTTAAGAAATTTCCACGCTCTGACTTTGAATATTACAACTTGTGCGTTTCAGAAACATATGTGAATTATACGTAAGAAATAAAATTTTAATTACATTAATGTTTGTTTCAACGAGACAAAGGCTAACGTGCGTCTTATGACGCATTCATTATGAATGCGTAACTGTATGAAGATATTTATAACAGCCACATTCTGTAAGGGGGGGGGGAAGAAAAAAGAAATATGTAAAGTTACTAAAATTTTTCTACAAAACTGGCCTTTTTAGAACTTTTTATGTAACGTCAACGACAAAAGTTTATTTGCATTACAAATCAAAAAATCTGTAATCTTACTAAGAATTTTTTAGGAAAATAGATGCCTAGAACTTTTTATGTAACTGCAATCCGGATTACAGATAAAATTTCAGTAAGCTTATTGCAATTTTAGTAGATTCTTTTATAAAGTTATAGGTTTGTGTAGCTTTACGAAAACTTGTTTTTGAAGATTTACATCTTTTTTTGTGCAATAAGTATGCAGATTTTTTTTAATATAACATATGTAAAGTTACAGAATTTTTTTTCAGTGTATTTTGTTCATTTTATTTAAAAGATTTAAGCTATATGAAGGGAATAAAATGTGATCAATGTAATGCTCTTTGCTGTTACACGACAACAATTAAGCAAAATAATTTTCAGAAAAATTGTTTAAAAAATGGTACAAACACGACAAAAGCTTTTGCGCCGTACGATATTTTAAAATAATAGAAAAATATGTATAAAAATGCACACATACATGTAAGAGTTTTAGATGCTTATATGTAATTAAATTTATGTATGCCTTTTTATACTTAGATTCTCTTATGTATTTTTCTTATGAATATGTATTTTCTTTTTTTTCTCTTATGACTTTATGTAGATTTTCTCTTATCTCTTATGCCAAAATAGGATAGAAGTAATGTCCTATCTTGGCTTTACTTCTATCCTATACTATTTTTCTATTACTTGTCAATATAAACTCACTGCTAGGTAAAGAGATTTATAACTTAATACTTGTAGATGTTCACGGAAGATGTAAATTATGCACACGAAAAATTATTTTATTAAGTAAAACTAAACAAATTCGAAGCTTTTTTTTTTTTTTTTTTTTTTTTCCTAATAATAAAGATTAGAAGTCCAAATCAGCCATAAGCATGGCGATAGAAAGAAGTAGAAATCTTTCTATCAAAGTGCAAAATCTACATAGAAGAGCATTTTCTATTTTTCTAAAAAACTGTTGCTGTCAAAATAAATTTTCTTTGTAATGATGTATTAATGTATTTTATGAGAAAATATCTTTCACTAAATATAGCTAGATTAATTAATTACTTTTTATTGTATCATTTATATAAATTCATTAAAAAAAATGAAATTATAACTTTTTATCACATGGTTATGTGATAAAAGGTTGTAATTTAAATTATTTTTATCTAGAAATATATGTTGAGGATGCTACGAAAATAAATTAATTAATAGAAGAAAAGAAAACACTTCATACATTATATTTTTTTGTATTATTATTCTGAATATGGAAACAATAAAAAAAAATCTTCAACTATGTTTAACGTAACTTTACTCCAGGACATTACTTTATGTAGCTCTTTGCAAGAAAATTGTTTAACAAATAAAAACAATTTTTAATGCAAATTAAAATACCGGGAGGAAAAATATCGTCCATACAATTTATTTATATATAAATAACTTTAATGGAAAAATAACAATTTTTGTTTCGTAAGTAGACTGTATTTATGGCATGTTTAATAACATTGGATAACTAACGAATAGCTGACTAACTATCCAAATACCAAACATTCTGTCAAAATATGTTTATTCAGTGTACGAACCTCAAATTAAAATATTTTACTTTTGATTGTAAATAAACCATTTCTTCAAATTTTCTAAAATTATTAATAAAAAAAATAAGAGCTGTTTTATTATTATTATTGCATGTTTAAAAAAAGAAAGAGGAAAATTTAATAAGTTTATGTACATTTTGGTAACTTTTAAATAACTTAATTATCACAATATACAACATGAGATTAAGAAATCTAAAATAAAATACAATTAGTATAATTTTAAATGCAGATATTTGTAAGTTCTATGAACTTTTTACCTAAAATGTCAACTAATTATCACTGTTAAATATAGTTATAGCTTTGAATTAAAACTTGTTTTGCGAATATTATTTCAGCACAAAGAGTTGAGTTTTTTTTACTCATTTCAGTAGATAAATTCAACGGAATCTATTTAACAAAATTGTAAAATTAAATAATAAAATTCTGCAAAATGAAAAAATTAGTAAATAGAGCTTTATTTGATGAACAATTCAACAATAGATTTATTTATAAGAATGTATGCTTCTTAGATACTTGTAGTTCATCACAAATATTTTTTGTAATTGATTTAAAAATAAAACCAAGCAAAGAATATATTGTGTAGAAAATTTAAAAAAGAAAAAAATAACCTTATAAAGGTAGAACAGATATTGTTACATTTAATATTCAATCATTAAATTTACTTACAATATTAAAAATGGAATGTAGCATACATGTTGCATTTTCATACTGAAGATTATAATACCTACTTAATGCATATAATAATTTACTATGACGCAAGAAAAGTATGTTTATTTATGTAAAAAATAAGTACATTTCCTTAGATCTTCGATACATTATGCAACTTAAAATTAAATAAGTGTTAAGAGATTTTCTAACAGTTATTTTACTAAATTTTAATTTTGTGACTAATAAATATATTTAAAAATTGTTATTTTTATTTACTTTTCAGGATCTAAATATTTTTAAAAGTACATTTAAAAATATTATTATTTTTTATTTTTCAGGATTTATTCAGTAAAGTACCGAACATTATTCGTCGACATTTGTTCGCAGTATTTAGCCGGCAGAATAGTTTGCAAAACGGATTAATACCGAATAATGGCTAATATTTGTTGCATCCCTAAATAATATTGGTTTCTTTCCTAATAAAGAAGCAGAGAAATGCTTATTAAGCCGACAGAAAAATATTTTTAATTATGTATCAAAATTAAATATAATATCATAGATATATTATACAACTTAAAATTAAGTAAGTGTTAAGATATTTTCTGATAATTAATGTACTAAAATATAATTTTGTGACGTTCTACATTAATAATATTTAAAAATACATTAAAAATAATTTTTTATTTATTTTTCAGGATTCATTCGGTAAAATACCAAACATTATTCGGTCACATCTATTCGGTCAAATATCTTTTCAGTATTCAGCCGGCAGAACAGTTGGCAAAGCGGACGAATACGGAATAGTGGCTATTATTTGTTACATCCTTAAGTAATATCCCTTCGAATAAAGGAAAAGGGAAATAGTTATTAAACCACCAGAAAAATACTTTTAACTATGCATAAAAATTTAATGCAATATTTCATAGATATACTATGTAAATTAAAATTAAGTATGTGTTAAGATATTTTCCAATAATTAATGCGCTAAAATATAATTCTGTAACTTGTTCCATTAAATATATTTAAAAATACATTAAAAATACGCTTTTAATTATTTTCAGAATGTATTAAGGTCAAATATCATACATTATTCAGCCACATCTTTTTGATCAAATATCTTTTTGGAGTTCAGCCGGAAGATATTTGGCAAAATGGAAAAATATCGAATAGTGATAATATTTGTTACATCCCTAAATAATATCTTTCTCCCTCCTGAAGAAATGCATTGTATTTGGTTCAGATATAAAATAAGGATCTAATGATAGTTTAGTTTTAATCAGTTTTATATAAATAAATATGTTTAACTGCATGTGATTAACTTGCATATCAATAAATTCTGATGATATTTCTAAATTTATCAGTGAAATACGATGCCTTATACTTTTGTTTTTCTCCTGTAATGTTTGTTTTCTGATAGTGTGATTTCATAAATAACACGTTCGCGGCCAAATCTGAAATGGCGTTTTAGTTCACACATGCCAAGTTTATGCCTGCGTTTTTATGCTTTTAAATTATTTTCTGTTTTAATATTTAAATATATGTAACAAATTACTTTTAGAGACAAATAAATCCATTTTCTGCGCGCTAAACACCTAAACACAGCATGTATTTTTTATGGTGGTATTCGCTATGGGTGATTTAGATACGCAGCTAAATAACAGTTATCTCGTAATCCAACAGGAAATCTAGTTTGCGAATTGCGAGTATTCTCACAAATGGAAGCAAACTTGTTAAAATTTAAGAAGCTTAATTCGACATATCAAAAAAGTCAGCTTTATAAAATGGCATCGTATATCGCTGGTACATGGTTAATTCCCACACCTTCTTATATCGTAAAATATGCATGGATTAAATTTAATATGTGGCAATAAATACCACAAGCAAACAATTTTGCGACTAAGTTTGTGCTTCTCGACATTTCAAAAAAGTTAGTTTTATAAAATGGCATCACAGATCGCTGATGTATATTTTATTCCCACAGCTTCTTATATCGTAAAATATGCATTGGTTAAATTTAATATGTGACATTAAAACACCATAAGCAAACAATTTTGCGACTAAATTGCGCTAAATTTATTTTTATAAATGCGTAAGCGTATTTGCTGTTTTTTTTCCCCACACATCCCCATCCCTATGCGTTTTTTGAAATTCTGTTATACTAGTTTAGGAAAGGAAGGTGAATGGTCCCATTGAATTTTTTAAGCAATCAATAACCTACAGAAATTAGTACATTTAAAAATATAATGAAAACACTAATTAAATTTCTTCTTCTTAAAAAAAAAAAAAAAAAAAAAAAAAAAAAAAAAAAAAATTGCATTAATGTTTGAAAAGAAATTTCCGTAATGAAATAAGGAAAAAAAATAATAACAACAAAAAAGACTGTAGAATAACTAGCCTATCAATTAATCGTAAGTTTTATAAACAGAATTTTTTTTTTCAAGAATTTTTGGAATTTTAAGTACGAAGTGATACAATCAAACAATATTAAAATATCTCATAAAAAATTGAGGTACTACATAAGCTATTTAACTATAAGTATTTTTCAACTATTATTATTAAATATTAACTATTATTATTACTTTTCAAAAATAGAATTTCTTTTTAATGAATGATACGAAATCGCATCAACAGCGAAACTCCAAATTACAAACAAAAAGATTTTACTTTTTAATAATAATAATAATAATAATAAGCTATCGACAAAACATAAATTTTATTAATAGTGGAAATTTTCAAAAGATATTGTCGATTAGCAGAATCTGGCAAGGTCAGGAAAGAGGAAACGCAAAGAAAATTGTTATTTCAGAATGTTCGGTTACAGTTAAAGCGCTCTTCCTGATAAAGTATTTATAACATTTAATATTTTTTCTACCAGGTTTTAAACATTAAACTTGCACAATATTTAGCGTAATTTTCTCACCTGATAAATTTCACTATTCAGTGTTTAACTATTAATAGATTGACTAAAATTTTTAAAACTACAGACAGTAATTTATAACAAATTTTATGATAAACTACAGGTATAAAATCACATTAATTCTTTTTAATATTAAACATTAATTTTAAAATTACTATTTTTATAGTTAATGCTACTTTCACTATCTTAAAATTTAAAAAGTGCCATGATTTACTTACTGCTTAAATTATATTCCGATAAGCTGTTGGCATTCCGTACTCAGACCAATAAGATAAAATGGCAATTTGGGCGATTTAAAATACTTTTATGAGATGATAATTTGCAATATAACGATATGTATGAATAATTCATTAAATGCATTTAAATCTGCTATGTAAAATATTTATACGGATTCAAAATAGAAAAAAAAAAATGTGTGATAAAATGTTAAAAAAATTAAAAGAAGAAAAAATTGCATAAAAATCGAATAAACCATCTGCAAAATTATTTTTTAAGTCTCACAAAAATACGTATATATATATATACACACATCCATTTTAAACTTAATGATTTTTAGTACGAAAAGTTAAACAAAATAATTTCTTTCCAGCTAGTTGATGCAGACGTAATGTTCAGCCTTTTAAATTTTTATTTAGTTTTAAAAAGGAGAGAAAAAATTATTAAAAAATGTATGCAATAAAAATAATGTATCAAGATATAAAAAAGTTGGGAAAAAAATATGCGAATTAACTCCTAATAATCATCGCGACTGTTATTTTCTGATGTTGCAAACAAGCATAATTTTCAAAATTGAATGCCTTCATTCGAATTTTTGCCGTCTGTCATCTTATGCGCTGAATTACATAACAAAATCTTCGACTACATTACGTCACAGATTAGAATGAATCACTCAATTCCAATAAACAACTCCAGCTATTGAGACATTTTTCAGTAAACAAGGGTAATGTCAACTTCTGGGGTAATGAAAAGAGAAAAAAAATCTCCCATCAAAATCATGGAGTGCATTGTGACGCCAAGATAACAGAGAACAGAAAGCAAAAATCGACATTAGGCACCAACTTAGAAGCACGTGCGGTGCTGACGCGCATTGTAAAGCGACTACTCTTTAACAGAAAGAGCTGACTGCTTCAACCGTGGCGCGCTTGACGTCAAATGACGTCAGATCTTTGCCCGGACTACATTGAGAAGTTTAGGTGACATATTTGGCTAGTTATCGCTCTGTAAGATAAAGTACATTTTTTGGCGATGAAAGTAGTATTTGTAGAAAGAGTTGGCGATAGATGCCTCTGATTGAAGAACGGTTACTTTCTATTCAAAATGATGCTATGTAGTAAAAGGAGAAACTGAATGAAAATACTAGTACAAATTTCTCAGAAAAGGTTTATCTCCTTATGATGGACTCTTCAAAATAACGGAAATAATACACATACATGTTCTTTCCCCAACCCCGCCTCCCACACGAAAATAAATATGAAAAGCAAATTTCATGCAGAGCTATGTATCTTCTTTTGCAAAGATTTATTTTAAAAAAAGGAAGCAAATGAAAGGTGGTATTATTGAAGTACTATCACTTAAGGGGGTCCGGGACACATTTTAAAGTAATTTTTATTTATTGAGTCAAAATTTTTAAATTTTTTGTGATGGTTTGTAAACAAAATCACATGATAAAATTTATAATTTTTTTAAATTTAAACTTATTAAAAAAGTGAGGGATAATTTAAAATCATTATAACTCAAAATATTATTTGTAGATCTTTTTTTTTTTTTTTTTTTTTTTTTTTTTTTTTTTTTTCATTTGAATAAAGAGAAATGTATAAGCTTTAATCTTAATTCAGAAGATTTTTTTTTTTTCTTTTTTTGACGAATCATATTTTTAATAGTAAATACTTTTTTTCAAGACTCTTCTTGACTTATAACAGTTTAAATAGGAGACATGGACATAGTGAAAAAACTCATTATGAAGAAAAATGCATTTTCAGAAGAAGACAATTATTGCTTGAATGTTCATGACAATTGTTGTTTGAAAGCTAGATTTTGAAAACAAATCAAAACGAAAAAAATAAATGTTTCCTGTTCCAATTAAAATAGAAACATGATTTAAACGTCATTTTAAGCAGGGGAAAAAAAAGAAAAAAAAAAAGAAAGAAAGAAATTTTTAATGCAATAGTTTTTTTTTTTTTTTTTTTAGAAAATTTTTATATTTTATGTCACGGATCCTCTTAAGCAAAGTATCTAAAAAAAACAAAAAAAAACAAGGCTTATTTTTTTTTTAAATAATTTCATTGTGTTTTTTTTTCTTTAATTCTCTCATTGTACTTTGATAATAAGTGCGGAAGTTTAGAAGAAATGATATGACAAACCAGAAACACTACACCGTTCAGTGCATTACTTTTATTCGCAGTGCACGAGAAAATTGCTCAAGAATATGAAAATTTTCTAAGATTATCTAGATTATATTCGAATTAGATCTGAGGAAAAAACGAAATAATTCTTGAAGAAACTGTTTGTTCTAAATCAGTGATCGCCAACCAAGTTGTCCGTAATTTGTCATTACTTATACTTTACAAAATAACAATAATAATATTCTAAGAAATTATTTATATTTATGGCATTTATTTTTGTTGATTAAAAAAATAAGTAAAGCTTTAGTTTTTTGGAAAAAAAAAACACAATTAAAACTCACCAATTATTTTAAACGAGTAGAGACAAAGACCACACTAAATATGTGCAATACGTGAATAAACTTCAATTGTTCAGTAGTTAAACTAACCTTAATACTTTTGTGACTATTGAACAAGCTTTAAAGTTTTTTATTCTGATTATGTAGGCATTTGCATATATATATATATATATATATATATATATATATATATATATATATATATATATATATATATATATATATATATATATATATATATTTAAAAAATAACTATTTAAAATTTTGTTATGTTAAATAAGTGCATTTCATAGTGATAAAGTGAAAATTCTCCAATTGTTATTGTACTAATGTTTAAGCATTTATTTTTTAGTTGTGAGAAGGCAGAGGCGTCGCCATGGGGATTATGGGGGGGGGGAGGTCTCTCCCCCTCCAAAATTTGTGAGCTTAGGAAATTTGAGCTTAAAAATTCTAGATTTTTGGCAGATCTTTTTTAATAATACCAAGAAATATGATTAATTTTTATTGTTTTGGTGACTTGTTGTAACTGTAAAGAAATTAAAAACAATAAAATAATAAAATAAAAACAACAATCAAACTCTACTCAGTTTTTCATTGCGTTTGCCACTTCTATGAAAAATCATAGATCTACCAGTTTGAAGGTCCTAAAGGTTGGCAACTTCAGTTACATGGGCCACGTATTTGACATGCCTGACCTAGACTAATATCGAATAAAAAGATCATATTTAGATTATTACAAAAATATATAATTTGCGTATCTCTAGATATAAATCAAACCTCTAGAAGACAAAGCATAGACTTCAATTTCACAATCCCGCATTATTTAATTTATGACATCACGATTATGACACTATTTCGGATATATAACGATGAAATCGTCAGTAGATAGAAAGAAAGCACTCAGTGAAATATGTTCCAGACCATCTATAAATTACTGTACATTTACATATTATTTTTTTCCTTTTTTGTAATCAGCTTTTATATTTGCTCTGCTTTTTATAGTCTAAATATTACAATAAAGTTTTTTTTAATTATTTTTATTTTTTATTTTTTACATTATAAAATAGCTTAAACTTGATGAAAAAAATCATTAAGGTACTTAAGAGGCTACTTCAGTTTCAAATGAAAAGACCCATTCGTTGATGCTAATCCTACAGAAGAAATTTGTAAAAATATCTCAATTGCATTTTAGTTTTTTTTTTTTCTATTGGAAAATTGTATTTACAAACGACTAATAAAAATGATTAAAAAAAAATAATAATAAATGCTTTAATATGCTTTAAAAGCAGTAAATGGGAGAGATTACGTCATAATTAAAATGACCAAGTATACTGATATTGACAAAAATTTTAAATAAAAAAATATATTTACGCGAGACATTTATTTCATATTTCGAAATAATCTTTTAAACTATTCTTGCTAATTCTAAGACAGTGCAAATAATAATATTTCTTTTTTTAAAACAAAAGTATTTTCATGTAAATATTAAAAAAAAAAGGAAGAAAACTTTGACGAAAATTACGTTAGATTTAAAACGATATATTTAAAATGTCTTATTGAAAACAATTTGTTTATAGCGTAGTTAAAAAATACCGGGATGTAAAGGGTCTGTTTACTTAGTTTACTTTATATTCGTTCCCTTTCAAATGTTTAGCTGATTTTATTTAATCACACAAGAAAACAGCCTTTAGATGTTTTGCCAGCAGCTGATTTAGTCTTAAAATTTCAATATCAAACGGATGTGAATGGAAATTCATCTACAGTGAGATCGCCATAATTTAATTTTTCGGCTTTTTTTCTTTTAAGTTTATGAAAAAAAAAGTCTTTTTAGAGACTGCTATGCATAAACGGGGGTAGCCCGTAGGGAACAGAACCCTCTAGTTGTAAATAAAATAGCAAAAAGTCATTAGCCGAACATTTACAAAAAAATTTTAATTTTCAAAATAAAATTGGTCGATTCATAATGAAATTTTCAATTATAGGACTATTCATTGCAGTCATTTCGTCTCTAGGTTTCAAGTCACGAAAATATTAACATGGAGAAAAGCCATTTAAAATTTTAATTTGAATTCGAAATTGCGCTGGGTGTATTAACAAAATTTACAATATCTCGCGATATATTTGCCTTATGGGTAAAAATTAGGAATCAAAATAATTTCACAATTTAACACGTTTTCATTTAATATCGAAAAAAGAAAATTGACTTTTTGAGCAGTTTTGAAGTAAACTGTCCTCTTAAGCATCTCCCATTATTCATTCATCTTATAAATATTCATTTTATCATTCTTAATTAAGAAACTAATTACTATTTTAAAAAAGCTTACTTATACGTTAATTTGGTTTGAAAGGTTAGCCGAGTTTCACCTGCATTAACCCTCTCATGCATACGGGCCTCATATGAGGACAGATAATTAATGCATTATTAAGCAAAATAATTTAAAAAATAGATTTATTGAGATCTGATTTGTGGAAAGATAATAGCTAGCATGGAGCACAATAATAAAATTATTTTAGAATGGGTCTTTCATTTATCATAAAAAAGTGTTTTTGTGAATAATGGAAAATAATGAAAAATAATTTATGCATGAGAGGGTTAAGGTTAGCTCTAAACGACAACCACTCAAAAGCGACAAGTAACAGTGCAACAATTTTCAGTTCTTTGCCATTCATAGGCGATATCAAGGAACTGTGTATACTTTAACAGCTTTATTTCAGACATTTCAATGTTAATGTTAAACAGAAAATTTTTGTCACGTAACATTTATGAACTGCGTTGACTTCACAATAAATGCACAGGGTCACAGAAAAATTCTCCAGTTAGCCATCTATAACCATAGCTGTCACAGAACTCTCTGCGTCACCAAGATAAAATCTAGACATAGGTTAAATTGTAATTATATACTGAATTGAATAAGTTAATCACATGTTGTCAAATTTTTGAAGGTTTTCTGGGTAGTGGTACGCAGTTTTTCTCACTTTGTAACTAAATTGAAAGATATTTTTAATTTCAGTTACATTGTTTATTGATTGATACTTTTTCTTTCATAAAAACGGTAAGATAAAAAGAATGTCATATTGTTCTAGTCAAATGTAGTATATAATAAACAATAATTTTATTACACAAACTACCATCTTGTCTAGGTCTAGAAGTTAGAGTGCTGGTTGAAGTCAGATCGGTGTGATTCATTAGAGGTCATCGATTGAAGCTGATGATTCAAAATAGAGTTGGGTTATGCTTATGATCCGAATTTGAAAATTTCATTTGAAGATAATACGAAATAAGTTAAAAAAAATTTTCTTCGAACACTCTATCAAGAAGGGTATTAGATAAAAATTCTTTTTAAAATGGTATTTGTTACACACGATGACAGGAACAGACATGTTTACATTTAGACATGATCAGTTTCGACTTAATTTTGCGTTGTTCCATCTACGACATAACGCGACGTCACGTTTGTGAACTATATTAAAAGCAAAATAACAATGTAAAGCAACTAGCAATGAAATTTATGTGTATCAGAAGAGCGATTCAACATGATTATGGGATAAACTTTCTCCTTAAAAGAACTTGACATTAAAACCTATACAACCAACAAACTTTAAAGTACACGGATGCAATAATAATTTTTCATACCCTTTACAGTTTCAGAGCCGACAGCACAAAAACTTGTTATCAAGTGCAAGGGGAAAAAAAACTTTATCTTATTGAAGGTTAGAAATAGAAGAATCTAATGATCCATGTTTGCCGGAAGCGAAATGGTACATAAGCCAAAAAATTAATACCACTAGTGGTTGACTCGTAGGTTTATCATTATGTTTGTCTTTACAATTAAACGTACGAAAACATGGAAGACTGAATGCAGGAAAAAACATTAATAAACCTACGAGTCAACCAAATGGTGGTATTAAATTTTGGCTTATGCACCATTTCACTTCCGGCAGACATAGATCATTATATTTCCCTATTTCTACTCTTCCATTAATTTTTTTTTTCTTATGCCTGATAATATAGGTTTTTGCGCTGTCGGCTTTTAAAATATTATCCCTCCCCTTTTTTTTCAAAAATAAAAAAAAAGAGTATCTTTAAAACTTGTTGTCGATTGCCAAACATTATTGGCCCTTACCACAATTGTAAACGCACTTCTAACTATTATCGCTGATAAACAATACTGTAACCAAATTATTTTGTGTGTCCCTGTAAATGAACGCTGAATGCTATACACACCATATTCTACTCTAAGCATCTTGTAGTAGACTCAGTGAATATCAATTTGAATGAGTAACATTCTCAGTGATCACAGATGTCTCAATCAATCTCAATGAGTGTCAACTTCAATATACTTGAAATAGCGTAAATAAGTAAAATACATTGCAAACAATTTTACCCATAGACTATAATGCAGCGGAACTATTTTGAGTGCCCCTGTAATCCAA
This sequence comes from Maratus speculifer, assembly GCA_964019185.1. NCBI lineage: Eukaryota > Metazoa > Arthropoda > Arachnida > Araneae > Salticidae > Maratus > Maratus speculifer. Next base: position 30,501,890 of record OZ025295.1, read on the forward strand.
TTACATATTCTATTTTCAATAACGAACATGCCTTACAAGGAAGGTCTCCATACGGGCATACTCAGAAAAATCTGAAAAAATTACAGAATGTTCTTCTCATACAGTTATATATGTTTATAAAAAAAATTTCGGCGGAATTTCCTTATTACGTCCGTAAAAAAATAATAAAAATTTGTTTATTTGGCGATTTATCTCCGGTTGGCGAAAAAACGAAATTTTGAAAAATACGCTTTTACGCTTCGAATACTTTTTAAAGAAAAAACTTTCTATGTTCAATTTATTTAAATAAGTTTAGTTTAAGTAATTTTAGTTTTGCATTTTTACTTTACTTTAAGTGTAATTTTGTCATATTCGTTTGTATGTACTTTTAACAAAATGAAATTAATATATTTTATCATTTAAAACACAATTTAAATAAGGAAAGGGCATGTTTACAAACAAACACTTCTGTCAACCAATCTATCACTACATTTTTGTCATAGCGATCATTGTAGGAATCATCTTGACGACGTAGCCCAATCATAGGAAGCAGACAACCATAATAAAATTTGTAGACCAATCAGAATGCCTGAATTCATATGTAGAGTGGGTGCTATAAGGAAGCATGGGCGAAAACAGCTTGCCCACACTAATAAGAGCCCACAGTGACGTCAGCTGCCCTTTCCTTATTGATTAAAATTGTTCCAAATTGAAAAATACACTGTTAAAAATCTGCTGCATTTTGTTGCAGCACGGTTACTTGGCCGTGAAATGGAGCTTTCTCATTGGTTGGAATAGAGATATTATATACAAGCGGTGGAGTGCGTTGCAACAAAATGCAGCAGATTTTTAGCAGTGTATGACGCGGTCAATTGACCGTGCTATGGAGCATTCTCATTGGTCAGAAGAGAGATATTCTATAAAAGTAGTGGAGTGACGTTGCAGTAAATGCTGCAGATTTTAAAAAGTGAAGTCAATTAAAATCAATTTTCAGATTCGTTAAAATCGTCTGCTTTTGGCGAGGAAATGCATTGCTCGCCAAATCCCGCGTCGCTTTCAGCTTTTCACGCCAATTATTCCAAACTATTTTATTTTTTTACATATTTAATAATGTAATTCCGCCGCTAATTTTCACTGATCTTTTATTATCTACATGAGTAGTTTAATTCGTATTTTTTTCAAAAGATTCTGCGTATGCCCCCAATGGAGACCTTCCTTGTTAGTAACTATCAATAACCGAGCATGTCATAATAAATCTGAATGTCATGTCATATGTCTTACATAGCAATCCGGGTATATCTACACGAGTTATAGCATGGAGAGATAGACAGACAGACGGACAGGCAAAACATAATCTAAATATTTTTTAAACTATGTTGAAAAGTGCAAAATACATTATAAACGATTTTTCGCTGTAAACCATAATATAACAGAATTTGTTTAAGTGTGCAAGAAGGAACTATGAACACTATACATACATACACATTTTCAATGCCGAATACGCCATAGTAAATCTCAATAACCTATATCAATTAAATGGCAAACCCAGAACATTTACGTGAATTAGAGCTCGGAGATACAGAGACGACCAGACAGCAAGACAGACAAACGGCCAGACTAACCAAAATCATGAACACTTTATGTTGGAACTAAAACTATAACTAAATTATCTTAAGGCCTTGAAATTTGTAACCTATTTTATCGGTAAGCATTCATCGGTAAGAAAGATAATTATTTCTATAATTAGCATTTCAAATTTCTTTTTTTAAAACATTTCAGAACTTAAAAACTCAAATTTGATTAAGGTAATTTCAACGTAAATGATTATAGGCTATCTAATAATTAATCACCTTAGCCGCTTTCTTTCTTTTATGAATTTAAATAAATACTTATGGAGGCCATCTATCATTATTTCAAAATAGAAACCCTTTAATGGACTTATTATAGCAGGTTCTTATGGATTTAAAATGCAAATTAAATGAACATGTCAATTATTAGAACTAAAAATAAACCGAATAAACCTCTTACATAATATTAAAATGCAAAATAAAATAAAATAAAAGAAAAGAAAACTGGTCGTTGGAGGCCACCGTAATACTTGCCTATCATGGATATACATAATATAAAAAATGAAAATAAAACATGTGTAAACTATTTAATAAAATGCATCTCCATTTCAAAACAAAATTTAATTGTATATTTAAATATTTTTAACACGTAGTAATGCTCTATTAATCAATTGCTAATGAACCATCTTTGACAAATTATATAAAATGCCAAACTACTCAAGTAGTACCGGATTGCGTAACAGAGACATCCTTTTTAACTCCAAAAATAATAATCATATTAACTAACAATTTAGTGCATCGGATTAAGCATTTCATATCCAATTAAAATATATCTTTGAACTGAAATTTGAATGAAATACAGGGCCATGAAAAATCGAAGAGTGTGGAAAGTAGGATTACAAATATCTCGGCAATTAATTATCTGATCAACTTCGTCTATTATGCAAAATTTATGTTTTTTTATTGACGTTTATACCCACTCTTAAAAAAAAAAAAAAAAAAAAAAAAAAAAAAAAAAAAAATCGAAAATTTTTACATATTTTTCATCTGAACTAATATTTCAAGAGTCCGAATAAAAATAGTTCCGAGTAACTGAGGTTACTGATATCAAATAAGCTTCTTCCCATTATTACATACTAAGTACACACCAAATTTCAAGTTTCTATCTCAATTTGTTCGGGAGATAGAGCGTTTACTGACAGACAGACACAATGACAGATGGACGGCAATTTTTTTTTCTAAAAATATGTTTTTTGGAATCTCCAGTGTTTAAAACATGTAAATCCGTCTTTTTTCTTTCTTTCTTTCTTTCTTTTTTTTTTTTTTTTTTTTTTTTTTTTTTCGATTTCCAAAACAATTGCAAGATTTACCTTATATTCAAGGGCGGATCTGGAGAGTCCTCAAGAGGGGGGGGGGGTGGGGGCGATTTTAGAAATTTGGAAAATCAAGTCTAATTCACGGGTCAGAGCTCCTTTTTTTAATGCGGGTCTTGTTTAATCTACTTTTTTGCTGTGGGTCGGGTTTTAGTTCGGTTAGCTTCCATTTTTTGCTCCTATTCGGGTTAATTTCTACTTGGGTCGTGTTTGGATCCAACTGACTTCTACTCTTTGCTAGGTTCGTGTTAATTTCTGATTTTTTGCTTTTGCATCGGGTTTGGGTCCAGTCGACTACTACATTTTGTTGTTGGTCGGGTTGACTTTTACTTTTTAGCTGTGCTTAGCGCATTTGGGGCAGTTTAACATACAATTCTGATTTGGGTCAGTTTAGGATTTGGTTTTTTCTTTTGGGAGAAGGGTTCTGGTTGACCCGATTTTGATTGGGGTGAGTCCTTTGATAAAATGTTCGTTCTTTTTCGCAATCTTTGGACGAAATGTGAGTCTGTTTTACGATCCTTTGAAGAAATTCGTGTTTTCTCCGCCATCATTTTACAAAATTTGATGTCCGGTTGGCTTCTATTTTTTGCTGCTGGTCGGGTTAATTTTTACTTTTTATTGTGGGTCGCGTTTGGATCCGGTTAACTTCTACTGTTTGCTGCTGGTCAAATTAATTTCGGATTTTTTTTCCTTTGGGCCGGGTCTGAGTACGTTAACAACTATATTTTGCTATTGGTCGGGTTGATTTTTACTTTTTAGCTGCGCTTAACGCATCGAGACAGGATTGTCATACATTTCGGATTTGAGTCAGTTACAGATTCGGTTTTTACTTGACCCAGTTTTGATCGCGATCTTTTGAAAAAAATTTGCGTTTTTCCGCGATATTTTAACAAAATTCGCTTTTATCCGTGAATGTGATCCTTTGAAGAAATTCACGTTTTCTCCGTGATCCTTTCACAAAATTTCAGGGTTTTTAACGACTTTTTGATGAAATTCGTATTTTTTTCGCAACTTTCTGACTAAATTCGCGTTTATTTAACGAAGTTTACCGTTATTTGCGGTTATTTGATGAAATTCTCTCCTCTATGTTTAATAATTTTTACGATTAACAAGTAAGAAAGTTTTCAAACCAACTTGGGCTCATGGGAAAACATTTAGAGGAGAGCACGGGTCGTGGTCGAGCCAGTAATGTTTATCATACTATCTAGATCAGAGACGTACCGAACGTTTGACTGCACTGGTCGCTGTCGGGCCAATAATGTTTATCATACTATCTAGATCAGAGACGGGCCGATTATTTAGCTTTTATTCCGGCCCGAGCTACGACCTGAAAATTTTGTTCAATGCAAACTTCCTGGAAAAATGAAATTCAGACCAGGCTCGGTCTGGAATAAAAAGAAGCCTGTCCCCACCTGAATCTGCAAAAAAAGCAAGATCAGGACACCAGCCGATTTAAAATGAGAGAAAACCTTACTCAGTCCAAGTCTCGCGGACTTAAACTGGACGGACCTGCCGTGACGGGCACGAGCTTCGAACCAAGTTATTAGGATACATAATGTCCTATTGTAAATCTTTTATTAGCCCAAGGGGGGGGGGAGAGAATTAGCCCCAAGAGGGGGGGACTTCGCTCCCACCCCCCACCCCCCGCCCCTTAGAATCGCCACAACATACGAGCTGTGTCAATCAGAGATCATTATTTTTGCCTTTACACCGGACGGGACCTGGGTTTAAAAATTTTAGCCCGTATATACCTTTAGTAGGAAGAAAGTCCACGCCAGACCCGACCTGGAAAAAACGGTGTGGCTATCCAGCTCTGCAGAAAAAAATAAGACCCGACCTGACACGGCTCTGAAAGTGTGAAGAGCTGACCCAGTCCCAGTATAATAAATTAATTATTATTGGCGCGACCCGACCCGGATCGCGTCGGTCTCGAGTTTAGGACCAACAACTTTTCTGTGCGGGCATCTAATGTCGTTCTGCAGATTCTTTATTGGACTCAAGGGGGGGGGGGCGATCGGCCCATCGCCCCCCTCCCTTAGATTCGCAATTGCCTAAACTACGTATGATGGTTAAATAATAAAACTGCCTGAATGATTGAATGTTGACGCCACTTTGTTTATAACTTTCTTATAATGAATTTATTGTGTATAGAGAACGAGATTTTTAGATCATTTTTAATATATTTTTGATGCAGGTTTGAAAATAAAACATGATTTTAAGGTTTCTTTGGTTTTTTTCAATAAAATAGTCACAGGGCTTAAGATCGATGTATCACACGGGTTCCCTCCCCCCCGAAAGGGGAAAGGTGGCAAAATATACACGGAACCACTTTCAAGTTTTATAAATAGTATTTATCGAAGTTCCGTGTAAAAAAAAAATATTAATTCAAATTTTTTCTTTTTCTTTGATATTAATTCAAGTTACACTTTTTGAGCGTGATGACCAATAAGAAAACAATTTTTTTTCTTTTGTTGAATAAATGAGAAGTCTGCCGAACTGAACCGGCGTTAGCCGGAGTGTTAGGTTTTTCTCGTTACGGAATTTCTAGATTCGGTCGCCGCGCTCAAAGCCCTCGATAAAAGCTATGCAATAGCTTAAAAAATACATTTATGTATTTTCAGGTTAAGAAAAAATATGTTGTTACGTAAATCCACAATGGACATTTTACAGAATTATATTATTTGGAGGTATTTTTCTTATTACTAATCTTTTTTTATTCGGCCACGCATCTAATTCTTTGCGTAGGAATATATATGGTGTTGTTTGCAGTCTACAAACGTCTCTTTTGCATATTTAATGTAGTTCAGATTGAAAATACATAACTCAATTAAAAAACTACACTGTAAAAAAAAATCTGTAAAGTTACTAAAAGTTTTTTAGAAAACTGGGATTCCTAGAACTTTTTTTGTAACGGCAACAGCAAAAATTCCTGTAACAGATACAGATTTGCACTGAAAATAAATCTGTAAGGTTACTAAGAATTCTTTAGGAAACAGGAATTCCAAGAATTTTTCATGTAACTACAACCCAGATTACAATTAAAATTTTAGTAAGATAACTGTAATTTTAGTAGACTTGTTTGATAAGTTACAGATTTCTGTAACTTTGCAAAAATTAGTTTAGTAGATTTACATTTTTTCTTGTACAGAGTAGAGATAAAATGTTAGTAACCATAGATTTCTTTACATCTGTAGGATTACAGATTATTTTTAACAGTTTAGTCGTTGGGGGCAACCGTAATACTTACCCATCATGGATATGCAGAATATAAAACATGAAAATAAAACATATATAAACTGTTTATAAAATGCAGGGTCGTTCCATGGCAACTTACTTTGCATTTAGAACAATTTACTGCAGTAATTTTAGTAATATAACACTAAAAAATATTAAAATGTAAAAATAACATGACTTGTCAAGGAAACCTATCTAAATGTCAATTTGGATGAAAATTACCCAAACAATGATAATTAAAATTACATTTTATATCATAACGTACATTCCTCTTTCAGTAATGGCAGTTACCATATTAAATAAAACTACCAAAATTTAAGAAATAAGATATCATTTAGATGCAAATTAGGTAATTTTCATCTAAATTGGGCTTTGAATAAGTTTAATTAGCAAAACATACCAAATTTACATTTTGAATAATTTTTTGTGTGAATTATATTGCTAAAATTACTAAAAATAGTTCAAAATGTAACATAAGTTACCATGAAATGACCCTACATTGCAATTCCAAAATAAAATTCAAACGTATTTTTAAATATTTTTAATACATGGATTATATACTGTTACTATTAATGAATTGCTGATGAACCAAATTCGACAGATTATATAAAAAGCCAAACTACTCAAGTAGTACCTAATTGCGTAAAAGAAACATCCTTATAGCTAAAAAAAAATCATATTAACTGACAGTTTAATGCGTCGGATTAAACGTTTCATATCCAATTAAAGTATATTTTTAATTAAAATTTGAATGAAACACGGGGTCATGAAAAATCGAAGACTGTGGAAATAGGAAAATATACAAATACAAATATAATGAAATATATACAAATATGTCAGTAACTAATTATCCGATCGACTTAGTTTTTTATGCAAAATTTGTGTTATTTTATTCCCTTTTACATAGACTCTTTAAAGTAAAAAAGTTCGAAAACTTTTATATACCTTTCATCAGAACGAAAATTTCGAGAGACCGGAAAAAATATTTCCGGATAATCGAGGTTACTGATATTCAATAGGCTTCTTCCTATTATTATATATTAAGTATACACCAAATTTCAAATACCTACAGATACAGATACAGCACAGATACAGTCAGACGGACGGCAAAAAATTGATATATTAGTATTACGTATGAATATATTAGTTATAATGCATTAATAACGTAATATATTAATTATATTTTTAAATATATTAAATTTCTAACCATCGATTGGGTAATTTTTGCGCTGTTGTATACATCAGGTAGACAGACAGACGGACGAAACAAACAACGACTATAGATGCTTACGTATTTATATTTTATCTTTTATTTACAAACGTACAAAAAAAAAAAAAAAAAAAAAAAAAAAATTAAAACATTAAATAAATTTAATGAGAATTGGAATAAACATTGTAATAATAATAATAATAAAATGATTAATTGTTTGAGAAATCTTATATTTTCAGTATTTTTTTTTTTTTTTTTTTTTTTTTTTTTTTTTTTTCAAATACAGTAGGCTATCGTTAATTCGAACTGGACGGGACCATAAGAAATGTTCGAATTATCCAGAGTTCGAATTATGGAAAGTATGAGAGGAAAGCACGTTTAAAGGGGTACTATTACAAAGAAATTAATTTTATAGAATTTTTTAAATATATTTTGGCGGTTATCATTAGAATACGACTTAATATTAAATTGGAAGATAAAATACGTAAACTAATTAAAAATTAGCAACAGTCAGGATCTAATTACAAAAGGGTCACTCTCTCATCAGTAAAATTTTATAGAAAACTTCCCTTTGTTTAAATATCCTTTTCATTCGAAATTATTGTCATGAATAAGCGGAAAAAAATTATTTCTTTTTACTGGTGGGACAGTGCCCAGTAGATAATCAGGCTCTGGGAACAAGCACAAACAAAAATGGGGTCGAAATGTAATTAATGGAAAGACGAGGCACTAAAAGAGCGGATATCAAATGCAAGAGACTATATGTATACTTGTTCAGAACAATTCTGGCAAAAATGAAAGAAGGGAAAGTTATTTCAATGATTTGAAGTCTGGGAAAAAATAAGGAAAGATTAAGAATCGGAATCTCGTTAGTTCGAAATAAATGAAGTCAAAAGAAAATGAGTTCGAGTAAACGAGAATTTTCAGCGTTATTCTGCTATTGAAATTTTCGGGATTTCATATTTAATTCGAATTAAGCGAAGATTCGATTTATCCGATTTCGAATTAACGAGAGCTGACTGTATGTGCTTATCAAATTCAAAGTTCAGAAAATGCATTTAGAGAATTTGATGTTAAAGTAATGTAAATAATGAAAAATAGTGCCGCTATCTAATCTAACACTTGTCATTTACATGAAGTATTTTTCTTAGCGAAGGTATATATATATATATTCATAGCATATACCAGAAGGAAATTAATTTTGACGCAATTATCGAGTTAATAGGTGTTTGCAATACAAGTTTAATCATTTGTACATTCGTTATCACCGTGTCAGGAATTATCTTCAGGCGTAATAAAAGTGTTACTCATTCATGTCACTTTTTACTTTCTTCTAACTTTGCAAGAAGAAAGTATTGGATTCGTGAATGTTTTCGAAATCTTGTTTACGTTTTTACAAAATGTCTGTCTGCGAGTCTGTGTATCCATAACTGTGTGTGTATGTATGTGACATACATTTTGTGGGCGCTCTATCTCAAGAACTAATGCACGGAATTTAATAAAAATTTATATTCAAATAGCCCCTAATATAAATTAATGTTGATTAGTTTTTGGCGTAAGCCTCTTAACAGGTGGCGCTGTTATGCTGCATTTTTTACGATTTCCCCCTTAGCTCTATCTCAAGTACTACTGCGCGATTATTTTTTTCGTTTTTGTACATTTATTTTAATTTTTCAAATTTAACCCTTTCAGCGGCCTGCAAAATATTCCATTCATGTTTAACAATTTATAAAATAGTATTTATAAAAGATATTGGTATGAAAATTTTTATTTGACAAACATATATATTTATTTATCTTATTCACTTCAAAAAATTAATTTTAATAATGATCAGCCATTAAATTAGTTATATATTATTAGAGTTGTTATATTATTAGAAAAAATTAGTACTATTTAATGAATACAATATTGCTGCTAATAAGTATCTTGACACCTGTGATAGAAAAGGAAAAGGGCTTTTATTCTTTTCCATCACAGATGTCAAGATACTTATTAACAGAAATATTGTATTAGATATTGTATACATTAAATACTAATTTTCTCCTAAAAGTCAGTAAATAAAAAATGTCAATTTGTGGAGAATCCCTTATCATTCAGCCGTTTTTAGAGAGCAATGTAAAAACAGCTTACTTATAATAATGATATCTTTTTGAATTTTCACGATATTTCATTGGATTTTTTTTATAAGTTACTCCATAGAATTGACTATTAAATGATGTAAAAGAATTGTTTTTATTGTTCGCGCATGCGCAGATAAAAATTATTTCATAAAACTACTCATATTTCATAAAATATTTAATATATTTATATTCCAATTGCGCTACATTTTTTCTACTGCATTTTGCCAATTTTTCTGAAATTTGCGTTAAATTTGGTCAAAAACCCAGCATGATATAAACAAAAAACATACCAGAATTTTTTGAATTTTTCAAAAAAATCGCTCTATCGCCATAAATATACATGCTATTCTCACAAAAATTAGTGTACATATTCTACTGTATTCATATATTTGTATTCTAAAGCGATAAGTCGTTTCGTGCATTTTCATGTACAGGGCGATCCCAAATATTTCTATTATAATTTGTTTTTTTTGCCGGCCCCCTAATTACCCGCTTAACAAATGAATGTAAATAAATATAAAGTGAAACATAATCTTTATATTTCTGAAGTTCCAGAAGAATCCGAACAGTATATTTTTAAATATTTGACAAAATGTCAAAAACTGAAAGTGTACAAATACTTTTTGGTAGATAGTGTATACACCGAGGTACCCAATTGGTGCCAAAATGGCGTTTAGTTGCCTAACATGCTGGTTATCATATAAATGTTATAATAAATTGTTTGTTCTAAAAATATTATCATTTATTGATTGTTATATCTTTTTTAATAACAGAAAATGTTTCGTTTATTCCTTTTTTTTTTTTTTTTTTCATTTTGAAATAAATAAATAACGTGCTGTTATAGCATGCTATATGCATCTGGTAATCAAAACGATGTTTTCGCCTAATTGGCATAAAAAATCTCGCCAAACCCGGTGCTTATATCTCTAGTATATTATCTCAAGTAATTTATTTATGTATACTATAATTGTTTTTACATACCACTTACTTCTTCTGGTATATAGAAATAGGTAAGTGGCTCCTTTATGCAGTATAAATTGTATAAAACTTTAAAAAATAGCCCCGTTGTCCCTTTTTGGATCGAATTAAAAAAAAAAAATCAATGTCTAATTCCAGTATTGCTCCCAGGTATGCATACATACTCCATATTTCAAAGTTGTATGCCAACAGGAAACGGATGAAAAATGGGAAAAGATGTCACATATGCACCAGGGTACATAATTGGGGTCAAAATGGCATTATTTTACCTGAGATGGTAACCCGGCTTTATTTATTTATTATTTGTTTTGTTACGGCTTCACCACAGTCTTGTATATCGCGTCTCCATGGCGCATTCTTTTGTAACGGCTTCACCATAACCTCGGATGCCGTGCGTCTCCTTGGCGCATTCTACTGTGCTTTAGTTTTGCCGTTTTGGCAACACTGGAATATCGTTTGTTATTGTTTCGTTTTTCGGCGATCTTTTGCGGACCTATCGTGTGTTTCGCTAGATCTGTATTCGTTATTCGAAATGTAAATAATGTGTAAATAGTTTGTATATAAAGAATTTTTAAGTAATTAGTAGTATTAATTGAACCAGCGACCTAATGAGTGCATTAAATGTACTCGCAATATTCGACAGTTCGTTCCATTGGTCCACTCGCCGGTAGGACTTTCGTTTTTAATTCGAACTTGTTCTCCTTGTTCTAATTGAATTAAAATGTCTTCGTTAATTAGCTTGAATAGAAGTAGAGGCTCTTTAAAAGCCCAGTTAACAAGATTAGAAAATTCTGTAAAAGAAAAAACTGATGAACTGTCTAGAATTCAAATTGAAACAAAAATCAAGAATCTTCAAAAACTGTCTACAAATATCGATGTACTTCGTCGTGATTACTATATAACAGCACCAGAAGATCATGATTTAACAGAAATTGAAGCTTCATTCGTCGAAATGGAAGAACGAGTAGAACAGCTAGAGGTAAGTTTCAATCAATTATTATATTCTAATAAATTAGAAACTAAAAACTCGGAATTAAGGATAAGTAACTGTAAAATTAAACTTCCTGACATACCTCTTCCGCTATTTAGTGGCAAATATGAAGATTGGAATATGTTTAAAATAGAGTTTAATAATATTGTTACGAATAATGAAGAATTGACTGATGTTCAAAAATTACATTATTTGCATTCCGCATTAAGAAATGAGGCTAAATTATTAGAAACTCCAGATGATACATTTGATTCGTTATTTAAAGCGTTAGAAAATAGATTTGAAAATAAACGAATTGTGGTTAGTATACATTTAAAGGCTGTGTTAGATTTTGAAAAAATTACACATGAATCATCTAAAGAATTAAGGCGTTTATTAGATGTTATAAACAAAAATATCAGGGCTCTAAATAATTTAGGATTTGAGAGAAATAACCTCTCTGACATTTTGTTTACAACTATAATTTTAGAAAAACTTGATAAGGAAACAAGAAAACAATTTGAATTGTCAATAAATACATCTGAAGTTCCTAGTTTTGACAGTTTAATGGACTTTTTAGAAAAAAGAAGCCAATCTCTCGAAAGCATAAATAGAATTAATTTAGCTAGACCAAAAATTTCTAGTGAAATAAAATCAAAATCTCTTTTAGTAAATACAAGTTCTGAAAAACAGTGTATTATTTGTGATTCATTTCATCCCCTATATAAATGTAACAAATTCTTAAATATGAATTTTGGTGAAAGATTTTTTATCGTTAAAAAAAATAAACTTTGTCTCATATGCTTTAACAAATCACATTTAGCAGCTAACTGTGTTTCGAAACATTTATGTAAACATTGCAAATCCCCTCACAACACTTTATTACATAGAGATAAAGAAATAGGTTCCAGTAATGAAACTCATTTCCAAAAACCAGGTGTTGATCAGACAGTACGTCGCCCAGAATCAAGTCCGACGCCTTCAGTCTCACAAAATCTTTCTAATTGCTTATTCGCTTCAAATAAAACTGTTATCTTGTCAACTGCAGTTATTGACATAAAAACAAATAAAGGAAATTTTATCCAGGCAAGAACTCTCTTAGATTCTTGTAGCCAAATAAATTGTGTGTCGCTTGAATTTGCAAAGAAATTGGGCTTAAAGAAATCAAAGGTTTTTGCTCCAATATCGGGTTTGAATAACACAACCATAACATTAAATTATAAAATTAAAACTGTGATTTCAAACAAAAATAGAGATTTCACAAGGGAACTGGAATTTCTTGTAGTGCCAAAAATTACAGAAATAACCCCACTTACACCTATTCGTATAGAAATTGCTGATATTCCTACAAATATCCAGTTAGCAGATGCTGAATTTTATATCCCTGGGAGGATAGACCTGTTGCTCGGCGCGCAATGTTTCTTCGATTTATTAAAATCTGGTAAAATTCGCAGCTCATCTCAAAATTTATTATTTCAAGAAACAGTGTTCGGATATGTTGCTAGCGGTGTCGTGAATAATTCCTCAGATGATTCCCAATATTGTGGTTTATTAACCAATGAAAAAATAGACGAATCCTTAAGAAAATTTTGGGAAATCGAAAATATTAATGATTCTAGTTCTCCACTTAGTAATGAAGAGAAATTTTGCGAAAATCATTTTGAAATGACTCATTATCGAACTTCTAATGGTCAGTATGTTGTTAGCATGCCTATGGAGGATGCTACACTTTTAAGAGAATCCAAAAAACTAGCCGAAAAAAGGCTCAATCAAGTTTGGCACCGATTAGATAGGGATTCGAACTTACAACCTCTCTATTCGGAATTTATGGAAGAATACAAAAACTTAAATCATACGGATGTAGAAAAAATGTATAGAATGGTATTAATTGATCCATCCCAACGATACTTTCTTAGAATCTTGTGGAAGGACAGTATGAACGCGCCAGTGAATACTTATAAGCTTAATACAGTTACTTATGGGACATCTAATGCTCCTTATTTAGCAACTCGTGCTCTTAAACAATTAGCTCTTGATGAATAACCAAACTTACCTCTAGCATCGTCAGTCGTTTTAAAAGATTTTTATGTAGACGACCTTCTTTCCGGAGAATCGACTCTCGAAAAGGCGAAAATTTTAAAGTCCCAATTGATTGAACTTTTGAAGCGTGGAAATATGAAATTGCACAAATGGTGTGCAAACCACCGAGAATTACTTGAACCTAATACTATGGCTGCCAACGAATATAATTTCGATGATCAAACAGATTGTAGTTCAGTAAAAACTTTGGGTGTTCTCTGGGAACCTTTTAGTGACTGTTTTCTGTATAAATTAAAGATTTATAACAAGGAATTGTATAGTAAACGAGATGTTCTCTCTTTGATTTCAAAAATCTTCGACCCACTCGGATTAATTGGCCCTGTAGCAGCAAGGGCTAAGATCTTCATGCAGAAAACGTGGCTAGCTAAGATAGATTGGAATGAGCCACTACCAGATTCCATAGCAAAAGAATGGAGTGATTTTGTTTCCACTCTTGCAGAATTAGAAAATTTGAAAATTCCTAGATTTATTTTTCGTGAAGAGCGCCTAGTCGTACATGGCTTCGCAGATGCCTCCTCTTTGGCATATGGAGCCGCCATATACATCCAGTATATACCAACTGAAGGTTCTCCTGATGCACATTTACTCTGTAGCAAGTCTAGAGTATCCCCCATAAAAACAGTGACAATCCCTCGTCTTGAACTGTGCTCATGTCTTCTCTTAGCAAAATTAATGCATAAAGTTGTACCGTCACTTGACATTCCAATAGAAACTGTTCTTCTCTGGAGTGACTCCACAATATCACTGGCATGGATTAGAAAATCTCCCCACCAATTGAAAACATTTGTGAGTAATAGAGTGGCTGCTATACAAAACCTCACGGACTCTTATCAGTGGCAACACGTATCATCGGAAAATAATCCTGCTGACGTCCTATCTCGAGGTCTAGATGCTAAAGAACTGACTAACTGCAAATTTTGGTTTAGTGGACCAAATTTTCTTCGGGACAAAATTCAATATGCAGAAGATTATCCAGTAAAACTGGAAAACAACACTGACTATGAGTCCGAATTTAGAACTGAAAAAACCACTAACTTTTCACTTAGAACTCAAAATTGTTTTTATAATTGTTTATTCTCCTTAACTAATAATTTTTTGAAATTAATTCGTATTACTAGTTATATTTTTAGATTTCTAAATAATTGTCGAAAGGGTAAGGAAAAAAACTGTGGTGCCTTATCTGCAAGTGAATTGAAAGTTGGAGAAATTTTCCTGATTAAACAGGTACAGTATTCAGCCTTCTCTGAAGAGCTTAATCATATGAAAAACCAGAGGAGCATTTCAGGTAACAGCAAATTAAAATTTCTAAATCCTTATATAGATTCCGATAATTTAATTAGAGTTGGAGGTCGTTTAGACAATTCCAGTCTGACCTATGAGAGGAAACACCCTATAGTGTTACCACATGATCATAAAATAAGTGAAATGATTTTTGAATATTTTCATTCCAAATTTTTCCATTTAGGGCCACAATCATTGTTACATCATGTCCGGCAAAAATATTGGGTAATAAATGGACGATCTTTGGCTCGTAAAATAGTTCACAAATGTGTAACGTGTTTTAAAAACAAACCAATAGGGGCAAATCAAATTATGGGAAATTTGCCAGCCGAACGAGTAAATCCTAGCCCGCCATTTCAAAAATGTTCTGTTGACTTTTGTGGACCCTTTATGATTAAGTATAAAAATCAGAGAAAGGGGATATATAATAAAATTTACGTCGCGATTTTTGTTTGTCTTGCCACAAAGGCAATCCATTTAGATATAGTGACAGATTTAAAATCTGAATCATTTATTGCCACACTGAAACGATTTTTCGCTAGAAGAGGTAAAAGCTCAACCATAATGTCGGATAATGGGACTACTTTTGTAGGTACAAATAAAGAGTTAAAGAAATTACATGCTCTTGTATGCAAACCCGATGAAGCTTTGTCAAATTTTTTGGCTTCCGAGGCTGTCGATTGGAAATTCATCCCTCCTCGTGCACCCAATTTTGGTGGATTATGGGAGGCTGGGGTGAAATCCTTTAAACATCATCTCAAAAGAACTTTGGGCAATTCTCGAGTCACGCTCGAAGAATTTTGGACATTAATCACCGAAATCGAAGGGGTTCTAAATTCTCGTCCCTTAGTTCCTTTGTCATCAGATCCAAATGAAATTGAAGTCTTGACCCCTGCCCATTTTTTGGTAGGTCGACCCATAACTTCAATTCCTGAACCAAATTTGACCAAAATTAATGATAATAAATCATCACATTGGCAAAAATTAACAAAAATGACCCAAATTTTGTGGAAAAAATGGAACACTGAATATTTAGTTAATTTACAGCAACGGAATAGGTGGTATATTGAGAAGGACAACCTAAAAGAAGGGTGTATGGTTATCCTAAAGGAGGACAATTTACCTCCTGGCAAATGGGCATTAGGTCGTGTCATTAAAGTAACATATGGATCTGACAA
The DNA here is from genome assembly GCA_964019185.1 of Maratus speculifer. NCBI lineage: Eukaryota > Metazoa > Arthropoda > Arachnida > Araneae > Salticidae > Maratus > Maratus speculifer. Next base: position 30,517,881 of record OZ025295.1, read on the forward strand.
AAAAGTCAGAGTTTTAGATATAAAAACATCAACAGGTATAGTTACGAGGTGTGTTTCTAAAGTTTGCCCACTTCCTTTAGAGAATTGATGAATTCTGTTATTTTGAAAGATTTAAATAATTATATTATAGTTACCATTATTGTATATTTGTATTGAACTGTTTATTATGTATAGCAATTTCATTTGAGATTTAAAATTTGTTTTAATTCTTAGCTGCATAATTTGGTAGCTTAGCTTCATAACATAAGTGTAAACTTACGTGTCTTCGTCTGTATATATTCTTTATTAACTATTATTAACTTGTTGAATTTATCAGATTGCTACATATATTGAGTGTTAATTTGATAACTATCTTGCATACTATTCAAGTGTAATTATTGTTTGTATTATAACTTATCTATTTGCATTTGGTAAACTTATATTAAGTAATACATTAAGTAATAATAATGAAGAAGTACATTGTATTTTATCGAAAATACTGTATTATTGATTGTAGAATTGAAATTTCTATTATTTGCAATTGTTTGTTGTTACATTTAGTATTATTGTTGAATGTTGGCACATATCAACGGGGGCCGGTATGTTACGGCTTCACCACAGTCTTGTATATCGCGTCTCCATGGCGCATTCTTTTGTAACGGCTTCACCATAACCTCGGATGCCGTGCGTCTCCTTGGCGCATTCTACTGTGCTTTAGTTTTGCCGTTTTGGCAACACTGGAATATCGTTTGTTATTGTTTCGTTTTTCGGCGATCTTTTGCGGACCTATCGTGTGTTACGCTAGATCTGTATTCGTTATTCGAAATGTAAATAATGTGTAAATAGTTTGTATATAAAGAATTTTTAAGCAATTAGTAGTATTAATTGAACCAGCGACCTAATGAGTGCATTAAATGTACTCGCAATATTCGACAGTTCGTTACATGTTTATTTACTCATAAAATGTTTATTTACTTTCACTTCCTTCTTTTAATTATATAAAATATTTCTTTTTATAGTTATTAATTATTATTATTATTTTATTTACTGTAAGTTCTTTTTGAAAATAGAAAATAATTTAAAAATGTGTATGTAAGCGTTATTTGAAAAGGGAGTTTTCGCCAAATGGGCTTTGAAAAAAATTGCGCCAAATCTGATGCGCTTGTGGTATCCGTGCCGAAAAATTAGTGACCAGAATTGACTTCCATACACAAACAAAATATAAGTTAAAAGAAAACGTGCAATGAAAATAAATATAAAGGGAAAATGATGTCATAAAATAAACTTTTTATTTAAAAAACGTAATTGTTTCTAATTTTCACACGCGAAATATGTAAAACATTCTTTTAGCGATCAAAAAGTGCTGTTAAGAGATTATCACAAAATCTCAAAATCAAAGTTTTTATGACATTTTTTAATATAAAAAAATAACAGTTTTATTTTCCTGCATACTTAAATTTTAAAATGTTTTATTGCATTCAATATTTCTGAGTGCGAAAATGATTACTATTTACTCCATGTACTGATTCGGTTATCTACGATATTGTCCAGCCAGTGAAAATCACGCTCACCAAATTTCTGTGACGTATGCACATAAATTGTGCTTTTTAATCAGTTTTTTTAATATAACTTTTAAACTATTTGGAATTAATTTTTAAAAGTAGGTGCATTCACTAGATTACCTTCATAGGTACCTATTGGTACAAACAGAATCAAAATCCGACAAGTACTTTTTGAGATTTGCTTGACGAAAGAATTTTTTTGAATTTTAATATCGTTACGTATCTCTGAGTATAAAGACTTCGCTTCGCTCAGACAATTATATCGTTACGTATCTCTGAGTATAAAGACTTCGCTTCGCTCAGACAATAAGTAAATAAATAAAAAATAATTACATTGTCGTCCGGCTTGCGCCATAAGGTTTGTTCAATAGCCTGATTTTTTATGACAATAGAGAGCAAATAATTATAAGGGAAGAGACTTATTTAAATTTAAATTTCAAAAATCCATACTATTTTATCAAATTATCCATATTAGAATCTATTTTAAAATAAAAGACTGGTCAAATAGTCGGGATTTTTATAGTAGCCAAAAATCAAATAGTTCAAAGAAACCATAAATAAGTTCAGATTTAAATATAGTCGGCTCTCGTTAATTCGAACTCGTCGGGACCACAAGAATTGTTCGAATTATCCGAAGTTCGAATTATGGAAAGTATGAAATGAAACGTGCTTAATATGGTACTATTACAATAAAGAATACTGCCCAGTTAAACTGATGGCATTGAGCTCACAGGCTACAAATACTAATTGTACATTAAAGCCTTATATTTTCAAGGGTTAATTCCGTTCGAAAAAAAAATTAAGAAGGGGAAACAGCTCTCCCCTTTCCTCTTTTTTTATACTTAATCATTGAACCTCCTATACTATCAAAGACATGCTTTATCATATAAAAAATCTATATCCAAAATTCAGAGCAAATTAGATAATTCTTAATAAAAACCCATTTAGCATTTATATAATTTAAAAGGAGTTATCCCCTTCTTTTATACTTAACCATTAAACTTCCAAAACAATTCAGAGATTTGAACGAAATCTGAAAATTCTGCTTGAAAAACCTATTTATATAAATTAAGAGGGGGGGGGGGGCATTAGAACCCCTGTTGCCCCTATTTATACTTATTCAATGAACACCTAATAGCAGTCACGGAATCGCCTCATCAGAATGATCCTAATCTAAATTTTGAACGAAAACTTAATTCTGCATGAAAATCCCATTTATATCAACTAACGGGGGGGGGGGCATTAGAACCCCTGTTCCCCCTATTTATACTTATTCAATGAACACCTAATAACAGCCACGGAATCGCCTCATCAGAATGATCCTAATCTAAATTTTGAACGAAAACTTAATTCTGCATGAAAATCCCATTTATATCAACTAACGGGGGGGGGGATTAGAACCCCTGTTCCCCCTATTTATACTTATTTAATGAACACCTAATAACAGTCACGAAATCGCCTCATCAGAATGATCCTAATCTAAATTTTGAACGAAAACTTAATTCTGCATGAAAATCCCATTTATATCAACTAACGGGGGGGGGGCATTAGAACCCCTGTTACCCCTATTTATACTTATTCAATGAACATCTAATAACAGTCACGGAATCGCCTCATCAGAATGATCCTAATCTAAATTTTGAACGAAAACTTAATTCTGCATGAAAATCCCATTTATATCAACTAACGGGGGGAGGGCATTAGAACCCCTGTTCCCCTTATTTATACTTATTCAATGAACACCTAATAACAGTCACGGAATCGCCTCATCAGAATGATCCTAATCTAAATTTTGAACGAAAACTTAATTCTGCATGAAAATCCCATTTATATCAACTAACGGGGGGGGGGGATTAGAACCCCTGTTCCCCCTATTTATACTTATTCAATGAACACCTAATAACAGTCACGGAATCGCCTCATCAGAATGATCCTAATCCAAATTTTGAAAACTTAATTCTGCATGAAAATCCCATTTATATCAACTAACGGGGGGCATGAGCCCCCCGTTCCCCCTCTTATACATATCGAATGAACTTCAAAAACTAATCAGGGAAGCGCCTTGTCAGGATATACCTACATACAAAATTTTAAGAGGATCGGATATTTTTATCATGAGTTATCGCGTTACGCACATACGAACGAACATACAGAACGGGCGGGCACATAAGCTCTCAGGCTATGATAGCCTGTGAGCTAAAAAAAATTAACGTTATAGTGTTTTATTTAATTTCTTTCGTCTGTTATCATTAGAATGTGACTTAATATTAAATTAGAATGTATAAATACATAAACTAATTAAAAGATTAGAAACAAGATTAATGGAAGAAAAATTTGAAGCGTGGGAAAATGGATATCAAATGCATGGGATTATATGTATAGTCGTTAGGAACAATTTTCACAAAAAGGAAGTTATTCAAATGATCTGAAATCCGTCGTAAAGTAAAGAAAAATGAAAAATCGGAATTCTCGTTGGTTCCAATTAAACGAAGTCAAGCGAAGATGAGTTCGAATTAAGGAAAATTTTTAACGTTATTCTCCTATTGAAAATTTCGGGACTTCATGTTTAGTTCGAATTAAGCGAAGATTCGAATTATCCGATTTCGAATTAACGAGAGTCGACTGTATATGATTTTTTGAAATTTGAACGAATTTATGAGCTATCATGTATATTATATACATATACGTATGTGTATCTTGAACCCGAATCCAAGCAGCAAGAATCAAAATATAACCAAAATTCGAAGGGATAGATAGAAGTCAACATGACTAGCATCTAAATGTAAAACCAACCTGACCCGATCCCTACTTGCAATTAAAAAAATTAGCGTAACCCGACAATGAATAAAGTCGATTTCTCGATTCACGTAAAACTCTATAGCGGCACTATGTTAACTATTCCAGTTTTATATAGAACGCATGCCACTTTATTAAGATAACTGGACAAAGAGAGAAGAAAAAAGTCTATGTAAGTTTTCTAGTTAACAATTCAGATATTAATATGGAAGAGCTGAATTAAATTATTTATGGAGGAAAAAAACTTCTGTTTTTTTTATGAATGCAGTTAACAGGTTTCTCCCATTGTGAACCTTTTACTGCCAATATCCCTTTCTCTTGATGAACCGGACTTTTTATAGATATCTAGGGATTCACATTGTTTCACAAAACGAGTATTAAAAAAACTCAAAATATTTTTTTTAAATCTCTATGCAGCTAAAGTGTTTACCTGGGAGAGGTTTTCAATCATTATTATTCATAGAATAAGCCTTTTTGTTATTTCAACCTTTAGCAGCGGCTCGAAGGCAATTAATCTCCAAGTTTTATATCAGTAATTATCCCGTAGTTCATGGGAGAAAAAAAAAAAATCTTTGCATTGGAACAGTACGTTTTTAATTCCAGCATCGCTGTTAAAGAATTGTTAAAAATATGTTATAAAAAGAGAAACGACAGATATGTTAAAATTCAGAGCCATGAAAGGTACTGATAAACTGTGTGTATACAGTGGTCTAAGCCTACAACGTGTCTTGCCTTTGTGTGCACAGCTTAGTGAAGTTTATAAATAAAACTTACTTAGTAAAGCTTCTAAAACAAAAAAAAAATAAAAATAAAAAAATCGAAAAACCAACTACGCTGCGAACCAAATTTTTATAGTGTTGAATTCAAATGTTTTTTTCTTGAGATGGAATCCGGCGAAAGGGCGTGTGTGAAAGAGGGGGGGGGGGGGTAGAGAGGACATGATTTAATATCAGGTTTGAGGAAATTATACGTTCAGACCATTAATACATGGACATTTTGAAAAAAATCTGGAAGATGGTGTCATTTTGAGCTTTGAGGGTTGCATGCCCCTTTTTTGCAGCAAATTATTATTAAACTCAAATGCAAGATTCAGAAAAATATCGTTTGCAAGCAGATTCGTTTATCTGCAACAAAATGTTTTGCGCAATTTTTCGGTTTTTACTTTTTTTGCTCTGTTTTATTTAGCTTGGATTTTGTATGCAGAAGTGGAATTTTGTTATTTGATTTTCACGCACTTTTGGATACTTTAGATTTATAAAAATTTTAAACTTAATTATAATATTAATTTGAAGGCGTTTTTCGGTAAATCGGCCTCGTGTGATTCATCGCCAAATGTTCTTTAAGGTTACATCTAATTGTAATCAGGGATGTAGTGGAGGGTATATGCGAGTATACGCCGTATACCTTCTGTTTTATTAAGGAACACCGTATACCCTCTGTTTCTCAAGATAGCTATAGTATATACACTCTAGGGTATAACCTGTGCCCTTGAGCGTATACCCTCAATTTTTTCTACGACTACATCCTCGATTGTATTGATTTAATGATGTACTAAACCATGCACGCGAAAATACACCAACTGATTTGGAAACTGCTACAATGAAACATTTTAAGAACTAAAAAGTAGAATAAATAAAAAATTAAAAGTATATATAATGCTAGCAAAAGAAAATCTTGACACTTAAGCCATAGTCTCAATGTTCGAATGTTTATTTTATTTTTTCTAGTTTTAAATAGAAGAAACAGGTGAGAGTTTCTATCACGCGTTAGTTACGCATTGGAGTGGTAGCCCTTGCAACTTAAATTGATTTAGAGTTCTCCCTTTATTTTTTTTGTTCTGGTAGTGGTTTGAAAAGAGGGATTTTTAAAACCATTTTCTGTACAAAGAGAACTCTTCCGGTGCACATAATCGAAGTAAAAAAGCTTACAATTGTTGAACAACCTCGTGTTTAAACTTTATTTGTACAAAGTGTTCTTGTAAGTCGTAAAGCCCTAGATTTACAAGTTATCAGGTCTAACGATCTGCGTCCTAAAACAGGCGAGGTCGGTTTACCATATAGCAGCACACCTAAACGAAAAAATCGGTCCAAAAAGACCGAGAGACTTCACCCAAGTCTGATATATTTTTTAAAACGTGACATACTGTTAATACAAACTACAAGAACTCATAAAATAAACAAGTCGGAAATCGTATGTCAAGCGTATCAAACAAGGTGCGTTCGTACTATAACGAAGTTTTAAAAATATTCTGATCTTGATGTAATAGTATTCAGAACTTCAGATACCGTATAAGTATCCGAAATCTTTTGTCTGCCCTGTAAATAAAATCTGCTTTCTATTATACAGGAAGTAACTTCTAGTAAACCTCAGCAACGTATATCAATTTCATAAAATGCGAAATTGTTTAGTAGTATTAAAACGCGTCCCAAACAATCTCCCCCCCCCCCCTATACACGTATGTAATGGAATACATTTGTGAGGCCCTGTAAATTAATAAAAAGTATTCTTTGCACCAACGATTGTACATAATGTATATTTTAGTATATACTTCACAGATGCATATCACTTTTATTATGCTCGAAAGAATGTAACATCATTAAAATGCACTTGAAATATTTTTTCCCATTGGTCATAATGTAACGGAATAATTTTGATTGCCCTTGTAATTAAACTATACATTTGATTTTCATAATATTTGAAGTGACTCGAGAAAATCATGCAAAAATTGTATATTTTAAATATTAAATGATTTGGTTGGGTAGTTTTTGCGTTTTTATATGCAAACCGACAGATAAGGTCTACGCAGATAGCACTAACTTCTTGCGCTATCTTTGATCTTTCGTTTCGGCGCTTTGATCTAAAAGTGCACTTTCAGTGCACTGAATCCGAACTTCAAGCGAGAAATCGAACGCGAAGTCAGTTGACAGCTTTACGACTGTAGATGTGGGGAGATAAAAGTTCACCTTCCTTTGTAAATTTGGGAGGATCAGCCCCTCAAAAATCATTTAAAGAGATTTTACCCTTGTTTCGTTCGGTCAACAAAGACTGACTGATTGCTCTTTTAGTGTAATAAAAACTAGTGATGTTCGCTCCGAGCCTCGAACTGAACGACCACTATAGGTGCTAGGTATTTTATGTAATTATGAACGCACCTAAAAAACAAACATTACTAATGAATGTATCAGTAAGGACCATCCGTTAATTCAATGAGTGTCAAGATTTTTTCAGTGTCAAGATAATTTAATTAACATTAAATTATGATTATACATTTTGAAAACTATGTATTTCGAAAGCCTGAATAACTAGTTTAAGAATTTTTTTTTTTTTTTTTAATTTCCTGTTGCCATATCTTAATAAGAAAACAGAGCAAAAGTTATATTTTTAAAAATAAATTCGTCAGGTCGGTTTTCTGTCGCATCGTAAATCAAAAAGGGCAATTTTTCATAATCGGCACCCGCGCCAAAACAATGTATTGTTTTGTAACTATATGAATTACTGTCAGGAATTTAAGTGAATTTTAAAATAAATATTGAATGCTTATAAAAGAGTGGTTTTTTTTATCATTTATATTTTATTCTTACTAGCTGCACCCGTCGAAATTCGACTGAAAAGAATATATATTAGTTATGATATATATCAGTCTTATATACACAATAAGATACTCATAGCTGCCAACCCTTCTGATTTTTTTACTCGGAAAAATTTAATAGAAATCTTTGCCTTATTTAAATAACAGGTTACGGCGATTTGAAATAGTAAAATTTAATGCAAAATTTTTCCGTGCCGAAAAAGCGGAAGATGTTGGCAACCATAGAGTAAAAGGAATTAATAGAGTGGAAGTATTATCTCTGGGGGTGATGCTAAAAATGTAACCCTACATTAAGTCCAATTAAGTACCAACAAAACCACGTGCTTTGACACGCCTATCAATTGAAACAGGTTTAAACCCGTATTTTTTTGCTCTTGTTTTTTTAAAAAGAACTAATCTGTCGCTTCACCGGTAAGAATTTATTAATTATTTTATCATATGTGTTTTAAATATCAATATAGAAAATTATTTTAACATTTTGCTTGAAAATATAACATTCTTTTGCAGTCGTCTGCAGTCAGAAATCTATATATTAGATTAATATTTATTAAGTTTTCACACATGATTTTAAAAGATGTTTTCATCATTGTATTTTAAATATTTATTTACATGCAATTATTAAGTCATAAACATTTTTCATCTATGTTCTAAAGTATTTAAAATTACATTAAAGAAGGAAACTTTTAGTAATACAATTTTTAGTTCGTATTAAATGTTTTCAATATCTTATTTAATTTTAATTTTATATTTAATTATTGCTAATTTTCCAATTTATTTTATTTTAAAAGCGAACATTTAATTTAACAAATAATAATAGAACAAAGACCATTTTAATAATTTGCTATTTCTTCTTAAAATATGCTTCAGTTGTAATTCATTTCTTTCAATTAGTCTTATTATACAAAATCCCTTCCACATCCTTTTATTTGGGACATTAAAATTTAAGCGATAAATGGTTTCATACTGTAAACCTTTTTTGAGGCTTATTTCATCTCCACCTATCTCATTCCTCCATGGTTGGCAGCTATGAGATACTGAGCGAAATACACAATTGCCATCTCTTATAGTCCAAGAGCCGACCGCACAAAACTCTAAGTCATCGAGCACAAGAAAAATTCCTTTATTTTATGAAAGAGTAGTAATAGGGGAATATAATCATCCATGTCTGCCGGAAACGAAGTGGTGCATAAATCAAAAATTGATACCATTAGTGGTTGACTCGTAGACTTAGCAATATGTTTTCCTGCACCCAATTTTTCATGTTTTCCTGCTTTCACTTGTACAGCAAACACAATGTTAAACGTACGAGTGAACCACTAATGGTATCAATTTTTGACTTATGCACCACTTCGCTTCCGGCAGACATGCATGATTATATTACCCTATTACTATTCTTCCATAAAATAAAGTAATTTTTCTTGTGCTCGATGACTTAGGGTTTAGCGCGGTCGGCTCTTGGACTATTAAAATAGGGATAACATAACTTTTCATGATAAAGATACACAAACTTCAGAAAATAAAAAAAATAAGGAAAACAACACATAAATTATTATGTTGAACTTAACTTCACTACAAATCTTTTTTAATGCGGTTTCTAAACCTTAAACATTATTTAAATGCCAAATTATTTAGGACTTTAATATAATACCTTAGAAAACGAATTCAAAAATATCTGCATAGTTTATTTTTTCTCCGTTTAAATATCGCTGTATGGTAACTGCACAATAATTATAATATCAATAAAACATTTGAAATAATAGAAACAGGAAATTAGTAAACTTCATAACCAACCAATTTACACATTTAAAGCACTTGCAATAAAGTTAATTTATTTATTGTTTTATAGCCTCCATGAACTTGTCAAAATTAATTTTATTGTTATGACAACGGGAAAAAACGATATCTTTGTTATTAAAAAGAATAAAATTTTTGCGTTTGTTGCTGATATGCAGAAAATATTTTATTTATTTTTATTTTAAATAATAACTTAATAGAACAAAATTATTTTAATTAATTTTTGATATTATGTAAAATAGAAATATCGTAATACCGGCATATCACAGGTTTTATTCTTTTTTTTTTTTTTCCTATTTTTGCTATGAGACATAAATGATTCCTAATATGACATCATTAACACCTTCAGAAACATTAATCTTTTCCAAAATAAAAGCGTGATTTATGCAGTTATTTAAAAATTCTTTAGTTTCATAAAATATTTATTATAATTAAATAGAAATGGCGCAATTTATAGAAATATTTTCATTTGTGCACACCACGGATCTTTAAATAAATAGAAGTTCAGTTTATTTAGATGCAGGAATAAAAGTCTGTGACTATGACATCATTAAGAAACAACTATAATGTATATTACATTCATGGAACAAATTTATCTGGTTTTGAATGACGACATTTTCTCTATCGACAAAATTTCGCTTTAGATATTACACTTTTTAAAGTTTATTTTCTGTTATTTTATTTACATAATACTTAATATAATATTACTCTGTAAATAATCTGTGTATTGTGCCGCAATTAGTGAATAATTATGTGCAATCATTTTATTAAGATTAAATTTTTTGAAAACCATTATTTTTTTTCTTTGAAATGAGATTACACATTCACCGATGGGATGAAGCTCCTGATAAGCAAGATAAATTTTTATTATAGTGAGAAAAACTTAACCTGTTGCCACTGTTTTAAAGAAATGTCACGAAAAAGCTTTTAAAATTAAAAATAAAATGGAAAAATGGAAATAAATTAAAAATTAGCCAAAATGGGCACATCTACACATAAACAACTTTCATTTAAAAAAATAATTATCAAAATCGGGCCAGTAGAAACCTCAGGGCTGATGACTAAAAAAACAGCCAGGTCTTTTAAATATATAGATTTAGCTTAACTTATTTTTTGTAATATGTAAAAATATAATGATTTTTCACTCACTTCCTGACATTCTAGAATTGTACAAATTATGATGTTTTTCCGTTGATAATGCACTATTTTAATATTTTTTGAATTGAAACATAAATAAATTTAAAGCATCTTTCGGTATCTATCCGCGGTTGATAATTCACCAAATTTTCTTTAAGGTTATATATACGAATTACATACATAACATAATAGAGTTCATTATGGATCAGACCAGGGTTCTTGCTGTCGCTCGCCATTGCGCCAAATTGCGACTAAATTCTTCATTTGGCGAGTAAACAAGCGATTAGATTCGCCAAATTGCTAATGCTCAATTTTTGCTTTTTCTTTCTTTTCTTTTTCGTTTTTCATACAAATGCATATATATATTTTTTAAATATATTTATAGCGGATTGTTGAAATTAGATTAATAATAATCTTTGTCTCAGTTATAAAAACTTGGGTTATTTTAGAACATATTGAAAAAAAGCGAGTACATTAAAAAAATTAAAGATTTTTTTTTATCGACAGGGCGAATCTATTTTGCTAATATTTTTTTCATTTGGCGAATGTTTTTTATTTTAAATTAGCCAAATTACTAATGTTGGTCAAATATCAGCAAGAACACTGGATCAGACCCAGACCACTCTTATCAAAATATCTCTACTGTTAATGATAGTACAACGGCGAAGTACTTTAATAACTAAAAAGTAGAAACTATATTTAAAATAAATAAATAAATAAATAAAAATAAGAGTGTGATATGTTATATATACACATTTAAATATGTTTTAATCAATTAAAAAATTTTGATTATACATTAAAGAAATAATTTAGAAATGCTAGATGGATTGTTTATTTTATTTTCTTATTGCCATACCTTAAAAAATAAACAGAGCAAAAATTATATATTTTTAAAAATAAATTCAATGGCTCGAACTTTCCAAGCATAAATAAAAGCATCGGTGTCAACATCTCTTAATTATACCGGAGACATATGCCTTTAAAACCAGAAAATTTATATAAAAAATGTGCCTTTTTTCTATAAGGTAATTAATTATTTTATTTTAAAACTAGCGGCCTTCGCCCGCTACGCTGGTCGGTTTATCTAAAGAAATCTTGAAGAAGTAGTTAGATAAGGTTCAGACATACATTAAAAAAAAAAAAAGCAAGTCGATCATTCAAAAAACGTTGGGAAATATCAAATATTTACTGTAATTTTTTAAGAAAAACAAAGTTTCGAAAAAAAAAATTAAATCGAAAAAAAAATTACACTGACATATTAATGCAAGGAAATTTTCCCAGAGAGAAAATTCGCCTTGAATACAATATTTCAAATTCTTTTAATTGCTTATAGGCGTTAATGCCAACATAGTGAAAAAAAATTCCATGCTGGGAATCGAACCCGGGCCATCAGTATGGCGCACTGACGTTCTACCGACTAAACCACATGGAACGACAGCCAGCTTGAAACTTTCTCATACTTAAGTAGACTGGCGAAAACATAACGATAGCGCGTTTTAAAATCGCACAGTGACATCTATTGGATTTTATATGTACTAAAAAACGTGAGCAGCGCACCTAATAGTTTCTTTTGTTTCTTTTTGTTACTTTTTTGTCTGTTGTCCGATTTTGATGAAACAAAGCCTATACACTGCCCGGGAGTGTGCATTCTTCATTAGTGAAAACCGCATAAAAATCCATTCAGTAGTTACGAAGATAACCTCGAACAAACAGACAGACAGACAGACAGACAGACAGACAAAAAATTCAAAATTTTTTTTTTTGTGTTTCATTGGTTTTCTTTTATCGCCCTGACTCCATTTTTGTCAATTATCTTCAATGTACAGACACACCGGGTCCTACTGTTTTATTATATGTATAGATTTTCGATTAAATAAAATTTTCAGTTGGGCATATGTTTGTCTTGGATCCAGTTTTCAAGCTGACATTCGACCAAGTTAGTAATTTGGCTAATTAAAAATAAAAAACATTCGCCAAATGGAAAAAGTATTAGCAAAATAGGTTCGCTATGTAGCACGAAAAATTATCTTTAATCCTTTAATGTACACCCCTTTTTTTCAATGTGTTCTAAAATAAAATAAATTTTTATAACTGTGACAATGATTGTTATTAATCCAATTTCAACTATCCACTACAAATACAGTCGAGTCTCTATATAATGAAATCCATTGTTCCAGTAAAAAATTCGTTATATAGAAAAATTCGTTGAATAGAGAAAGCCGTTAAAATTTCTGTTTAATGTGCAAATTTTGAACAAGTATTATTTTTTATACGTTTGATTAAAAATTTGAAGTGTTTAACTATAAATATTAACGTAATATCCTATTTCTTAATTATTTGAACAGTTTCAAAAAAGAGAATAGTTATTTATTTAAAAGTTTAAGAAAAACTTGCATTAATTTTAGACGAACAAATCTCTAGTATTTCGTTGTTTTGATTCCAGATTTATTACATTCTCGCAAAAATTTTCACATTTTAGCAAGGAATGAGAGATTGCATCGGGTTCATTTCCCTATATTTGAAGTCCTCTCCTAATAAGATCAAAAGAACATATCATTTTACTGCGTGATGTTTTTTTCTCTTGTAGATATTCGTTCTCATACTCATTGTTATTCTCACCATAATTGCTCATAAAACTGATAAAAATATCTTTATCAGTAGGATACTTTGCATTAGTGAAATTGTCACCCACTTCTAAAAAATCAGAGAGAGCAACATTTTCGAAATCCTTAATTAATTTTCATTAATCTTTTAAGCCTACTCATGTCACATCTTCTTCGTCCTCAGAATCCACATTATCTTCCAATATAAAAAATCGGACCTTTTGAAGCAATTGTAAATTGTTTCTTCAGTTACATCCAATCTCCAAGCTTTATAAAGTTCCTCAATGCACTTTTCTAAGGCTGGTGATGTCTTCGGTAGAATCATTTTTTTTTTTTTTTCCAAATTCCATTTTCATAGTTAAATTCAGCCTCTTTTCTCCGGGAAAGAGGGAAAAATTACACTTTTTTGCCATTGAAAACACATCTAAAATTTTCGGGGACGATTTAATTGCTCCGGGAGTGAATGTCCCCAGGGCCGTAGTTAGAAGTGAACAGTAGGGGGGGGGGGGCTCAAGAGAATGTAGGGGGGCTCATAATTTTTTTTTTCTCTCTCTGACGCAGAAAGATAAATTAGTGCATATTTACATTGTAGATACTATGTTTCTTATTAAACTGTAGTAATAATTTTATTTTATGCTAAGAAAAGTACAGGATGGTGAAAATTTTGAGTGTATAACTGGGAGCAAAATTGAATATCATGTTGGTTTCATGTGTACAAATAAGATGAGAGAGTGTTTAAACACTTATTTTAGGTACAATTTAGTATTTCTGCAAAACTGTGAAAGGGTCTCAAGAATAAATTAAATTTTGAACAAAATTTCATTTGAATTTTCGGAACAGAAATTTATTTAGTGACCTTGGAATCGTTTCCAGGAGGGCTCAAAATATTTTAGGGGGGGGGGGGCTGAGCCGCCCACAGCGCCTCCTTAGCTACGGGCCTGAATGTCCCTCCAAACCACCCTCTGAAATCAACACTGACTTCAATTACCTAATTGATCCATCTTTTATATGTGTAACAATTAAATTGACACTGATTCTCGAAGGTTGTTAAAAGATGTGTGGGAGGGGGGCTGTTGGAATGAATTCGTTGGACTTAAAGAACAAGGAGATTCAAGTTAGAGAAGTAATATAAAAAACCCAGTCTTGAACGGTAAATCAAAAATAAATGATAGAAATTTGATTCCATGTGATTTCGAAGCTTCTTTAAAACTGAATAAATAAAGACCATTTTATGAAAAATTCGTTATATGGAGATAGATATTTCGCTGTATAGAGACTGTTTTTAATGTAATCATGAAAAAAGGGGACCGTTCCTGCTAAAGATTCGTTATAAGGAGAAATTCGATGTATATGGAGTTTCGTTATAGAGAGATTCGACTGTATATTAAAAATATGTATGTATGCATATGCATAAAAAACGAAAAAGAAAATAAAGAAAAAGCAAAAATTGCGCACTAGCAATTTGGCGAATCTAATCGCTTCTTTACTCGCCAAGTGAACAATTTAGTCGCAATTTGGCGCAATGGCCAGCGATAGCGAGAACGCTGCTTGAATCAAATTCCGGAATAATTAACAGATGTTGGCATCTATCCTAGTAAAAGTGATGAATTTTTCACAATCAAAACCTACACTAAATTAACGTTTTTTAAAAACGTTTAGAAAATGGTTGTCTTTTTTCGGTAGAGAATAGAACTTGTGATGACCGCATTTTATTTATTTATTTATTTGTTTTATTTATTTATTTATTTTTTTACCATTTTTAACGTCCGAGATCCTTTAGCTTTTCTTCTCTTATTGCGACTCTCTTGCAGAAGGCAGGCTCAAAGGTTCCGGTTCCGACCCACGTCCTGAATAACAGAGACTTTGGCGGAAACCAGGTTCAAAGATTCCGATACAAGTCCCGAATAGCCGAGTCTCTAGAGAAAGCCAGGTTGGAAAAAAGAAAAAAAAAATCAAAAATTGAAACCAGACAAACTTAAAAAGAAAATTAATTAAATCAAAGACACTGGACTGCAGGAAGGATGGACTGGATGCTCTGAAGCTGCCGAACGACCGCAGCTACGTCGAGCTTATTCTTATTATTATTAAACCATTAGCTGACCATTCGCAATGGATAAACTCGAATTCGAATCCGGTAAACTTTCATCATCTGAATCTGAATCTAACATGTTGAATTGATTAAATTTCATTTTCCAAATGATTGTTATCATTTGTTAGATTACATTTTTTTTTCTTCTTTGCACGATATGAATTTCAATCATGGTTTTTAGATAAAAATTGAATTCTAATTTTTTTAAACTTTTTTACATTCATCTAACTTATTTTTTTCTTTAATATAACGATGAAATTTTGCAATAATATTTCCTCTCATTTCATCAGATGCACAACTATAAATATACTATACACAGACATGTTTACAATGGCAGTGTAACATTTTAATGTTTTTAGAACTCAATCATCAATTAATAAATTAATTTTCATAAATTAAAAAATTGATTTATATATGTCAACGACTGTGAAACTGCAATAACGAAATGTTTTAAACACTAAAAAGTAAATATATATATATATATATATATATATATATATATATATATATATATATATATATATATATATATATATATATATATATATAAATGTAACTTTAAAAATAATGATTGATTCATTAAAAACTAACAAGGAAGGTCTCCATACTGGGCATACTCAGATTTAAAAAAAAAATCCCTTTCGGCATGGCCTATAGGCGGAGGTAGATTTCAAAAAGTTTTCATCTAAAAAAAAAAAAAAAAATAAATAAAATAAAATAAATAAATAAATAAAAATAAAAAAATGATTAGAGATAAACCCAGTTTAACTACTTTATTCAACCGCTTTTAAAAAATTTTCAATTTCATTTTTCTGTAAGAACTGGTTTTATCAAAATCCTCTTAAACGAAATTCTACTCAAATGCCCATTTTGGCAACATATTTTGAATTATATTCTTACTTTATTAAAAAAAATTGACCAATATGCTCATTATATAGTTCCTAAATAACAAAAAACTGTTAATTAAATTCGTTTGACAGCAAAATTGAATTTAAAAATGAGTCATAAAATAACCAATTTATTATTTTAATACATCCACAATTCTTTAATCAAGATTGCTTTGAGAAATTTTGTACGAAGTGCCCACTTTGACAGATTTTTTTAAATATATATTTAGCCTTTATCAAAAATCTGACCAATACGGCACATTACACAGTTCCTAAATAACAAAAAACTGTCAATTGAATGCGTTTGAGAGCAAAATTAAATTTAAAAATGAGTCATAAAATAAACAGTTTGTTATTTGAATACAACCTCAATTCTTTTATCATGATCGCTTTGGGAAATTTTTTTGCGAAGTGCTTACTTTGACAGCTTTTAAAAATATATATATTCACGCTTTATTAAAAAATCGAAGAATACGCACATTACATAGTTCCTAAGTAACAAAAAACTGTCATTTGAATGCGTTTCAGAGCAAAATTGGATTTAAAAATGAGTCATAAAATAACCAATTTGTTATTTGAATACCCACAGTTCATAAATCATGATCGCTTTGGGAAATTTTGAGCGAAGTGCCCATTTTGGCAGCCTTTTTTTGAAATATATTCTGCCTTTATCAAAAAACTGGCCACTCCGTCACATAATATAGTTCCTAAATAAGAGAACCTGTAAATTGGATGAGTTTGAGAACGAAAAAAGACTTAAAAATGACTCGGTAAAAATGCAATTTTTTTCAATTTCCTCAAATTTCAATCATGATAACTTCGTGAAATTTTGTTCAAAGTACCCTTTTTGGCAGCCTTTTTAAAAATATATTCTGCCTTTATCAAAAAACTGGCCAATACGTCGCATTATATAGTTCCTAAATAATAGGACCTGTAAATTGGATGGGTTTGAGAACAATAATGAATTTAAAAATGACTCAGAAAAAACGCAATTTGTTATACTTAATCAATTTTTAATGACGATAATTTCGGGAAATCTGTTCAAAATACCTTTTTTGGCAGCCTTTTTAAAAATATATTCTGCCTTTATCAAAAAATTAGCCAATACGTCGCATTATATAGTTCCTAAATAAGAGGATCTGTCATTTGGATGCGTTTAAAATCAAAAATGAATTTTAAAATGAGTCAGAATATAAGCAGTTTGGATTTAAGGTTTTTTTCTCCAACTCCTATTTTTGTTTAATTTTATTTTTGCTATAAGAATTGGTTCTATGAAAAACTTGTTAATATAAAAGTTGTAGATCTTATTGTGAAGATGTAAAATAAATTTAATTAGATTTGATTGCTTAAGAATTGAGTAAGTTATGGGTTTTTTTCTTTTCCCTCCCCCCTTTTTCTTTTCGTTTTTAATTTTTTTCATCGGTAAAAATTGGTCCTATCAAAAACTTGTAAATACAAACGTTTTAGATAATATTGAGTACATTGATATAAAATTTAGTTGGATTTGATATCTTGAGAATTGACGAAGTTATGAATTTTTTTCTCCCCAAAACCATGTTTTTTTCGCCCCTTGAGCCCACTTTTAACTTTATCAAAAATCTATCATACAGAAACTTTTACCCCATTTTTTAGAAGTAATATAAACTTTAAACTGATTCGATATCTATTTTAATTAAGAAGTTATCGCGTTTTTTCTGTTTTCACAAAACCCCTCCCTATTGCCACCCCCCTTGGTCCGATTTTGCCCATTAACGAACTCGACCGAGATTTTAGGCTCCTTGATTTTATGCAAAAGTTTGAAGAAGATCTGAGCATAATTATGGAAGTTATCTTGTCTAGAAGAAAGTGATATACACCGATATATATATATATATATATATATATAAACTTTTTTACTGATGGTGGTTTTGGGGTCTAGGAGTCATGATTTGTGTAGATCCGCAAAAATTTTTCAGAAATTCCAACATGGGAGAGAATGCAATAGGTAGTATTTCATACAAAATCTACCTAAAAAAAAAAAAAAAAAAAAAAAAAAAAAAAAAAAAAACTAATTAAGCTATTTATTTATGTAATAAAGGATCAGTGAAAATTACCGGCGAAATTGCAGAAGAAAACATGTAAAAAAATTATATTTTTTCGAATATTTGGCGTGAAAAGACGAAAGTGTCTCACGATTTGGCGAGCAACACTTTTTCCCGCCAAAAATAAACGATTTTAATGCAACTGAAAACTTTTGGATTTTTAGAATTCGTGTAAATGGTATTTTATGAATTTAAACATAAGCAATGAGAGAATTTAATATATTATTTACACACACATATATATATTAAATTGCATATATATATTATTTGTTGCTGTAGTACCTCTGGAAAAAATACTTTCATATATATAAAATTCTTATTCAGTAAAATTATTTTCAAGCGTATTCAAAAATAAAAGCCAGATGTTTCCATAGCAACAAAATCGAATTGACAATGCTCAAATGGACTTTGAACTTGAAACAATTTTAATTAATTTAAATTTGAATTTAGTTTTAAATCTCAAATTTTGATGGTTAAATTTGAATGTAAATACATATAAATATTAATATAACGAACTTACACTTAAAACAAACTAAAGCTGACAAAGTCAAAGATATTTAATTTACCTAAAAAAGTTAACATGAAACTTTTTTCCTTTAAAATGCATTTGATATATATATATATATATATATATATATATATATATATATATATATATATAAACAAACATTTTTTGAAATTGCTTTTCATCGCCAACCGATGATAAATCGCCAAATAACGAAATTTTCATTATTTTTTTACGGACAGGGTACGGAGGTTGCGCCGAAATTTTTTTTATAAACGTATATATCCTCATGAGAAGGACATTCTGTGATTTTATCAGATTTTTCGGAGTATGCCCGTATGGAGACCTTCCTTGTAAGCAATAATTAAAAAAAAAAAAAAAAAATACTTTTATCATTGAATAGATTAATATTAATTAAATTATTATGATAATGCGCGAGAAAATAATTTTGATATCCTGTTGCCATTCTTTCAAGAGAAATCATAGCAAAAATTAATTCTTTTTTTAAAAAAAATTCAATAATCCTTGTTTTCTATAAAGTGTGATTTTAAAAAAGAGGTTAAAAATTAAATAAATAAATAAATAATAATAATAATAATAAAACAGGACTAGTGCAAATTAATGTATTGTGGAAAATTTTCGGAACTACATAAATTGCAGTTATAAAATTAGAAGTGATGTTTACGATAAACATACTGAATGCTTATAAAAAAGAGATTTTTCTTTTTCTTTTTCTTTTTTCTTTCTTTTTTTTGTAAACACTTTTCAATATGTTGTGTTAATTGGGTTTATCTGCCCGTCCGTATTCTATTTCGCGTAAATATTGTCTGATTGCCATGAAATTCATAGATGTTATGGATATCATTATGGCACGTTTTGTATTGAAAGTGAATTTAGTATTTGTCGTTTATTTACAGAGATGCGCAAAAAAATTACGTTACATTACGGTTTATGGGGAAAAATCGTGTATTTTAATGATATCTCATTATTTTAAACAAATTGAAATTCATGTATATCA
The DNA here is from genome assembly GCA_964019185.1 of Maratus speculifer. Taxonomy (NCBI): domain Eukaryota; kingdom Metazoa; phylum Arthropoda; class Arachnida; order Araneae; family Salticidae; genus Maratus; species Maratus speculifer. The sequence continues at coordinate 30,537,921 of OZ025295.1, forward strand.
CTGACGTATACTAAATGGCTCTTTATGTAGAATGTAAAAAAATCTGTAATTTTTACAGAAAAGAATTGTATATTTCATAAAAAAAACTCTTTTTCTTTAAAACATTTTTTTCTCTGTCAAAGAAACTGGATTTCGTAATTTTTACAGGAAAAAACTGTATGTTTTACAAAAAAACAGGTTTAATGCAAAATTAAATTTTTTTTTCTTTTTAATTAAACGGTTTTTAAACTGCGTCAAAATTGATAGTTTTTTCCCTGTCAATTTAAAATCTTTTTTTAGCACTTTCCAACAAAGTTGAAAAGTGCTTATGCATTCGGTTTGTCTGGCCGTCTGTCCGCGCTGTAACTTCCGTAAATATACTGGGATTGCTATGAAATTTTTATAGTATGTTATTGATATTTACCCTAGCACGAACTCTATTGAAAATGAAGTTTCTACCATGATTAGTTTATCTACAGAGAGAATCAAAAGTTTCCCATTACATTACAGCCTATGGGGAAAAATCGTCAATGTACTCGGATGTTATGAAATTTTAGGACGTTATTGACGTTTACCCTAAAACGAACCCTATTGAAAATGAAGTTTCTACCATGATTAGTTTATCTACAGGGCGAATCAAAAGTTTTCCATTACATTACGGCCCACGGGGAAAAATCGCTAATATACTCGGATTGCCATGAAATTTTAGGACGTTATTGACGTTTACCCTAGCACGAACACTATTGAAAATGAAGTTTCTACCATGGTTAGATTATCTACAGAGAGAATCAAAAGTTTCCCATTACATTACGGCCTATGGGGAAAAATCGTTAATATACTCGGATTGCCATGAAATTTTAGGACGTTATTGACGTTTACCCTAGCACGAACACTATTGAAAATGAAGTTTCTACCATGGTTAGATTATCTACAGGGCGAATAAAAAGTTTTCCATTACAGTTCGGCCCATGGGGAAAAATCGTTAATATACTCGGATTGCCATGAAATTTTAGGACGTTATTGACGTTTACCCTAGCACAACTCCTATCGAAAATGAAGTTTCTACCATGATTAGTTTATCTACAGGGCGAATCAAAAGTTTCCCATTACATTACGGCCTATGGGGAAAAATCGTTTCAAAGGAATTTTAAAGATGTTATACCCTGTCAAACATATTAAAATATGCATTCCATAAAATATAAGGTGAAAATATAGCTATTATTCATTTACAGGGCCACACAAAATAATTCCATTAGATAATGGTAAAAGGGGGAATTGTGGGTGATATATTTGAAATATATTAAGCTGTTTCATGTATAATAAAATTTATATATGTCACTGAAGCTTAATATAAATTACACGCTACTGTCTTGCATAATATGAAGTACATAGCATTTACAGGGCCATACAAAAGATTTCAAATAGTACATTCTTTCCGAAGTACCGTATATGTGTCCGATGATGGCTGATGGAGGGATGAAATGCACTTTAATTATGATATGCGCGTTTATATTTTGCTAAATATATGCACATTATATGGTGTGTATAAATGTTATAGTTGATATACAGGGCTACCCAAAAGAGCTCACCAAAGTTGCTGGATATGAGCGTAAATTATTTAAACGTGGTTCTTAAATAAGCTATGCATTTTTACGCTGAGCTTCATTCAATTTACTGAGAAATGTTTGCAGAATATAAATAAAAGGATATACAGGGCCACGCAAAGAATTCGGTACATGGACGCCTATGAATGATAATTTATGAGAATGTGATTTCAGTTGTTTTAAAAGTGTTTTAATTTACAATAAAGTTTAGTCTAATGCTGATGACGTGTAAAAAAGGTACGATGTAAACTACAGGGCTGAACAAAAGCATTCAAGTATGTTTCCATCTAATTGTATGAATTGCTGAAAAAAGAAATTTCAAGCTACTGGGTATTTTCTTGCTAAACTAAATTTTCCCATTATATCAACTGACATATGAAATACAGGGCTGTTCAAAAGTGCTGGAATACATATTTGGGTATATTTGACTATACACTATTATTTCCCTAAATAACAAAGTTTTGTGAAAGATTTCATTAAGTGTTGGAAAGTGCTTCATAATCTATGCTTAACGCAAGATTTTTCTTACTTGTTTTTTTCTTTTTTAGGTGCGTTCGTAATTATGTAAATACGTAGCACCTATTGTTGTCGTTCAGTTCGTCCGCCTGTCTGTCCGTCCGCATATAACAACGCAAAAACTACCCAAATGAATCGTTTGAAATTTAAAATACATAATTATTACATAATTTTGTCGAGTATTTCAAATTTTATGAAAATCGGATGCATAGATCAATTACAGGGACAATCAAAAGGATTCCGTTACATTACGGTCAATGGGGAAAAAAGTTTCAAATGCATTTTAATCGTTTGAAATTTTAAATACGTAATTGTTACGTATTTTTGTCGAGTCATTTCAAATTTTATCAAAATTGGATGCATAGTTCAATTACAGGGACAATCAAAAATATTCCGTTACATTACGCTTAATGGGCAAAAATGTTTCAAATGCATTTTAGTGGTGTTACACTCATTCGAACGTAATAAAATTGATATGCTTCTATAAAGTAGATATTATAATATACATTTTGCATAATCTGTGGTGCAAAGAATATTTGTTATTGATTTACAAGGCCACACAAAAGTATTCCATTGCATAATGGAGAACATTGTTAGGTGCGCATTTTAATTGTAATTATTTACAATTTTATGAAATTGATATATGAGAGTGATATTTTTAAAACTTCGTTATCGTACGAACGCACCTCATTTGCTACGCTTCACGTGCAATTTCCAAATTGTTTTTTTTTTTTTTTTTTTTTTAACAGTGTGTATAGAATTTATTTTTCATTTATAGGGACAGGCAAAATAATTTCGCTACTGAAGAAATTGGATAGTAATTGAACTATTGAAACTTAGACATTTATCGAAGAAATCCGTTCACGCTACTCGATCTTCATGCTGAAGGCTTTACGATTGAATTTTCGTGATAGTTTAAGCCACTACTTGGGTCCACCTGTTTTAAAGTTAATATTAACTTTTTACTGGGAGTAAAAAAGTTTAAATTATCGCATTAAAAAAAAAGTAAAATCAACCATAGTTAACGTATATCTTGACTAACGAATGTTTCGGCGAAGAAAATGAGTTTTGCGATTTTTTGTCTCGGCTAACGATGTAACGAATGTTTTATTGGATGCACGCGCTAGCATAACTAAATGGCTTTGCATTTTAATTGTGCGGAAAATTACGTTCGAAGATTCCAGTCGAAAAAAAAGATCCTCGAACGAATACAATTTATCTCCGTTCTGTTTAAATATCAAAATATTCTAAATCTTTTATTTAATAAAATCGTATAGCATAATGATTTAAGTGACTAGAGATTAATAGATTAAAATCAGGGAGTGAATAGTTAGCTACAACTTTTGTGATATGTATGCATTCATAGGAATATAGGCGGTAAGAAAAATCTTTGTAGCCAAGATTCACTTCAAAGACTGCATAAAACTCTATAGAAATTCTTACATAAATATATTTGAAATTTTAATTTATTGCATATATGCATGCTTCTTCTTTCACAAATATTCCTTGAAAATATTAGATTCCGTATCTTATAAGTATTAATCTGTTCGTAATGAAAGAAAAGTTATCAAACTTTTTTTTTTTTAAATAACCTTATTCATTCTTAGCTTTCTCTTTTCCACTCATGGGATTGCTAAAAGTTGGCGATACTTTTTCATGAAGGCGAGTGTTGGCGACACAAAATAAGAGGATTGAAATTGGCGAATTTCATCTTGATCTACTAGGCAACCGTATTCTGCTTTCAGATGAGAGAAAGGTGTAGAACTCGAAGGCGCCAAGTATAGCACATAATAGTGTTTTTGAGATTACCCCGTGTGTGATTTTTTTGGATTCTGCAAACTATATTATTATAGTGCAAACTAAAAGAAGAAAATTTATGCGGAATCCAGTGTATCAGAAGAAGACTTTTTTAGATTTTTGTGCAATGTTAACACTTTTTTAATAACCTGACGATCCCGAGTCTCATCAAATGTTTCCAAAACTAGGGATATACAAAAATACTTGTGTGCTGTGATAAAAATTATGTGAAAAGAATGGTTTGACGTGGAAAAAAATATTTTAGGATAATTTAAAGAAAATGTTGCGAAGTTCGTGGATTTTAAGTGCAGATAATTTGCCGGTTACGAATAACTACACTTTTGGATTTCCAAATGGGCTTTTTATCATTTTTAACACATAATTTCAAGAATATTAAGAGTGTTCTTCGCCTGGAAGAAATTGCAAAAAGTAATATTTTATTCCCATTTGATAATATGACTTGATTGTGGAGTAGCTAAGTGGAATGCGCATGCTCGAGGCATCGGCCAAATATGGCGACGGAGTGTTCCAAGTCGAGTGTGAATACTGGGGGACTGGTCCGAGTTGGATTTTATCATTTAGGAAAAACCATAGGCAAAGGAAACTTTGCCGTGGTTAAATTAGCCACTCACATAATTACAAAAACTCAGGTGAGTGGCAAAAACTCTTCATACATTAATCATAAGTTTAAACCCACGTGTAGGCCAATGTGCATTGACCTTATGTTTAAAGTTTAATTTAACTTTTAAGTTATGCTTCGATAATAGAGTAAAAGTTACTTTTATTAATTATAAATCTATTTTAAGCTGGACACATTGCATATATTATAATTCGGGCAATATTGCTCGAACAGCCGCTACAAGCCGCTTTGCAATGGTTTGGCCTTTTAATGTTTAATTAAGTTTATATTTAACAGTATACAGTAGTTTTTCTTACACATAAGCGCTATTGTTTTCTTCACTGACATTATCAACGGTTTCTTATAAGCTGTATTTGTCTGCTATTTCAAAGCTAGGCTTAATTCTTAGCGGTATGGGACAAGTCCATTTAAATGCATGGGAAAAATTTTTTGTATGATTTTATAGTTGTTTGACAGCAAAAAATAAGGGAGAAAAACTAGCGAATAATTAAAAGAAAAACATTTTTTATGATTCGGGTAAAATATAATTATAATTCAAACTAGTTCATTCAATATTATATAGTTTATTTATTGGCTGTTGCTTAAAAATTAAAGGGCACGTTTGTTTACCATCAACTAATAGGTGTTTTACTATGATATAATTAATTTAATACATACAGTGTAGATAATAATAACGATAAAACAATGCACACATTTATATTCTATAATATGTTGAAAAATGTTTCATTCTCTTTTAATGACCTTTTCACAATTAAAAAAAGAATAATTTTTGTGATCCATCAGTACACTTTTGTTGTCAATTTATCATGTATAACAGATGTTAGCTTTGTTGATATGCCAAAAATTCTCATTTTCAAATACTTTGCAGGTTGCTATTAAGATAATTGATAAAACGCACCTTGATGAAGATAATTTGAAGAAAATTTTGAGAGAAATAGAAATCATGAAAAGTTTACACCATCCTCATATAATTGCATTGTACCAGGTATAAATTTCCCATATTTTATTAATAGAAAATTATAAAGCATAGTCTGTTTTGTTAATTAAATATTACATCTTCAGAAGTGTATAATTACTAGAGATAAGTAGTTTTGGGCTCTTTTTTCTTTTTCTTTTTTTTTTTAAAGAGAGATTTGAAATTTCCACATGCACAAGTTCAAAAATTTTGTGTCATCAGAGTTTGGGCTTGATAATGAAAGCATGCAGCTAAAATTTGTTAATAACATTTTAAGCCTTTTAATTTTTTTTTTTTTTCATTTTAAAATACCGTCATGTGTAGAAATAAGTAATCCTAACTCAGTTTTCAAATTGCTCAGGAAAAGTACTTCAAACTCACAAGGGATATCCCATGGCTTCTTTAATGTTATTAAACAAAGCAGAGAAACTACTAACTCCTGGGCTCCTAGGATTTACTTTTTTAGAGGCACTTTCCCCATTATCAAAGCTATGTATTTCATTGTTTTCTGGAACTAATACAAAAAAGGAAGTCATTTTAGTTTAGCTAAACACTGAAATTTGATAAAATTCAAAGCAGCATAATTCCGCAAGTTTTGATTGCAAAGGAATGATATTTTTCAAATATTACAGATGAAATATATCATTTTTTTAAATATAAATTATTATACAAGGTGCTATATGTATAAAAACAAATTTTTTATTTTAAATTGCATATAATTTCTTATGAAACAAATCCATATCTGAAGGCTTCAATGCACGATATTTGTATATTTTTGGCAATTGTAAATGTTTTTCTATCATCAGCAATTTCAGAGATTAATTGAGGAGACATCTATTTTAAATAATCGGTACAATAATTTATTATATCTTTAGCATTAATTTTTTTTTCTTTTTTTTTTCAGAATTGATTTATAGTAAATAAATTTACAAATTAAATTTACAGCATCAGCATATAACAGGAAAAGATAAATAAATAAGATTGTTATTATTAAAATGCTATACCTGTATCCAATCTTTGAAAACTTATCTTGCTCGACCTCATATTTTGATTTTAACTCTTCAAGATAACCTCCCGAATTAAGAAAACTTTCTTTTACAGTTTGAGCAAAATCTTAAAGATTACTGTGTTGTTATTAATTACGTTTTAAACAATCTGCATTTTTCCAAAAATTAAGATATTTTATACTAAATATTGAATTTTTTTAATCTATTTTATCTTTAATCAGTTCACATGTTTGATGCTTTTTCTTTAGAGCAATAGATATATGTTCACCAATGCATGCTGATTTTAATCCTATACATAAAAAAAGACCTATGTCCTCTTTGTCTAATGCTTTTTGCTGAAATAAAGTGTTAAAAATACAAATAATTTACATTCAATAATCTGAAACACATAAATTGCAAAGAAAAAAGAGAAAATGTCATTAGATTTCTTCTAAAAAAAATCCAATTGGTTTTTTTGAGGGGAAAAAAAAAAAAAAAAAAAAAAAAAAAAACAGTTGGTTTAAACTGTGACAACCCTGATTTTATCTGTCTATGCTTAAAGTTAAGTCAACTTAAAAATGTCATTAGATTTCATCTAAAAAAATCCAATTAGTTTTTTTTTTTTTTTTTTTTTTGAGAAAAAAAACAGTTGGTTTAAACCATGCCAACCCTGGTTTTATCTGTCTATGCTTAAAGTTAAGTCAACTTAGATTTGATTGAAGGTTGCTGGGAGTTTTAAACCATGCTTTTAAACAAAGTGTGCAAGAGTTTTAGGGGCACGTGACTCTCCATGGTCCTCGGTCAATTTTATTAGTCATGAGTTAAGGGGAGTCTTCAATCTCCTGAAAACTCCTGCTCCTTATTATTGAACCAGTAGGCAGGTTAATTTCGAATTACTCGTTTAAATTTGAACATTTTTAAATGATTTGTTAGGATAGCTGAGCTCAATCTTTAATATGACTATTTACTTTTTCGATTTTGATTACAGATTTTTTTTAAAAAGGTGCTTTCACTTTCAGAAATGGTTTTGAAACTTAAAATACCTTTAAAAAAAATCGAAAAAATAAAAAAACAATCATACTAAAAATCAGGTTTTTGCTGGCAGAAATTAGTTTTTGCCGTGCCAGTGGCAGAAAGTGGTTATAACCAGTTTTTACCGGTTGAAACTGGCAACAACTGGCATAAACTCATTTTGTGACATAATCCGAAACTTTTTTAATAGTATTAAATTGCTTATATAAATTTTATTCAGAATAAATATCAAATAAAATATTGTGAATAGTTTTTAATTAAAATATAAATAAATTTGTATTAGAATTTGATAGTTTTGAATCTTTCACAAAGAATCAGTTATATTATTTACAGATAACTGAAAATCATGAAAATGATATTAAAGATATAGCAGTTGTTAAAATTGTAAGTAAATATCATGATTTATGAAGAAGTTAAATATTTGTCACAAATATTAAAATCTATTGTTGTTGCTTTAGATGAAAGTAAAAAGCATGACTCTTCTATTGTAGCTGCTCATAAAATTAGCTTAACTTTTTTTAATGATGGAAATATTATGGGAAATCACAAATGGAAGTTTCAAATCTCATTTAATGAAGTCTGTATTTTATGCTAGCTTATTTAATTCATTCTAAGTATATGGAACCAAAATTGACATTTAAGCATAAAGAAAGAGCAAGAAAATTGCTTTTTGATATGAATATAAAATTTGTGCCGTATATAACAACCCCTTGTAGCAAAATCGGCTCATTTCCCAGAAACATGTTTCCTCAACAAAGTCCTAGAAAATGTCTTGCCTTCTGTTGGTGGTCTCCTTTAGAAACAAATACCGGTGAAAATGAGAAATTTTCAAATTTTACATCCTCAATAATGACATTATTAACAAGTAATGCTGGTCTTAAAAGAAAATTTTCGAATTTTTCTTTCATTCAAAACAAGTTAAAAAGCAGTTTAGATTAAGAAAGGTTAGCAAAATTAATCTTATATTATAGAATGCTCTTAGTATATTATTACTTTTTCCACAGAAAAAAATTTGTTCTTTTAATAATGTAAAATAATTGTACAATATATTTCATTAATTTTTTTTTTTCTGTTAAAATTATTTATTTATATTTTTACAAGAACCATTTCTCTTTTTATGCAGTAGTAAATAATTTTTAAGTTGTCGCAGTGTATTATTTATTTAAAAATACTCTAAAAAGTGATGCTAAAATATCATTGAATTTTTTGTATTTTTTTTCTTTTTAAATAGTAATTCAATTGTAAACAATAATAAACTTGTACAGCATCAGATTTCTATTATGAAAATTTCAGTTTAAGTGACAGAAAATTATTATGCAAACAAAGTATATTTATATAATCCCTTTGAAACTTTTTGCTACTTTGAATAACATTCATAAACTTTATTTAAATTTTTTAACTAAATTCTTTATATATTAAATACTGGTGGGAATTATGAATCAAAGCAGGGTAAAGTTCTTATTAGTATTATTTCTTAGTTTCTGCCAGTTTTTGCCACTTACTGGCAGAAACAAGTTTCTGCCATGCTGGTTTTAACCACCCCGGCAGAAACTTGCCAGCCCTGCTAAAAATTGAGCTCAGCTGTCCTACACACACACAAAAAAAAAAAAAAAAAATCATTTAAAGGTATTCAAATTTAAATGAGTAATTCGAAATTAACCTGTCCATTGGTTTAATATTACGGAGCAGAAATTTTCAAGTGAGTGAAGACACCCCTTAACCCCTTGGGGATGACTGACACATATACATGCCACAAAAAGTCTTAAGAATCCTTGTTTATCTCCACTAGTAAAATTTTACTGTAAAATTTGCCTTGTTTAAACGGAGCATTTTCTCGATCTAATGAGGCACAAATTTCTGTTTTTAAAAACCAGTAACAATACATTAAACATTTCGTAAAAAACTTCCATCGCGAAAGATTTAAAGTCAGCTTAAACATAATTGACAAATGCAAGAATTGTCTTAAACACATGCTATTGTCCAATATTTTATGGAAAACAGGATTCTTCAAGTATGTGTGGCAGGAGAGTGTTTAAAAAAATCAAAGTGAAAAAATTTGCCGTCAAATTTGACAACTAGGTACAATTTTGAGATTGCCAAATGCAATAATTTAGTTGCATTTAATGACTAACGACTGCTAATTTCTAATCCTGCTGGAAACATAAAACTCTTGGTATCTATTCAGTATTTTAATGCTGGGGTAAAAAATCATAAAAATCAGATTTAAATTAAAAAAAAATTCAAAGAAATTTTTATTAAAAAAAAATTATGAGTTTTTTACACCCTGATTTTTTGATGCTTTTAGTGATCCCTCTTAATTTAAACATCAATAGAACATCATTACGTACAGTTTGATTCTACAAACTCTACTCATAAATGAATTTCAAGGTGGAATTAAACATGTTCAAAATCATGAATAAAAGTATTATGATTAAATGTCTTATTTTCAAATGTAAAATAATGACATTTACTTTTTAAAATTATGAGCTGTATAGAATATTGAATATATTTAAAGAACAAAACATCTGTGTTAAAACTAGGAATAACATGTATCATCAAAGAAAAAGGAAACTATGTTGAATTTCGGCTATTCTGCATTTGAAAAAAATTGTTTCATTTTTTATTTGTCATATTCTTACTGATGTCAATTATTGCTTTTTAATGTGATTATGATTGCAAGTAAAAAAATTGCAGGAAGACACTTATGCAATGCTATGTTTCCCAGTCAAATATTAGCTTAGCAAATACTCTTTTCTATTGGTGTTATATAATTACACAAAAAATTTAAACATTGGAGAATTTTTTTAGACTGCTTTAAAAGTAGGGTGTAAAAAAATCATAATAATAATAATAAACGATTTTTTTTTCCAGCATTCAAAAAATGAGTAGCTATAGAGCAGGACACAGCAGCACAGATAATCACCTCATCAAGTTCACAGATGAAAATCTAGGATGAGTTAAATCTCTATGCATATTAAAACACAATCAGTCTGCCAAGTCACATCTTGGTGGAAAACACTTAAAAATTCAGTTTTAGAGTTTGACTCGTAGGTTTACCATTATGTTTTCCTGTTCCAATTTTCCATGTTTCTATACTTTTGGGTGCAAGAAAGCACAATGGTGAACCTACGAGTCAACTGTTAAAATTATGTTTTTAACTGTTTTTCACAAAGATGTGACTTGGCAGACCGATTGCACTTTAGTATGTGAATTGAGATTTAACTATTCCTAGATTTTCATCCGTGAACTCGATGAGGTGATTGTGTTGCTGCCTCCAGGTCTGCTACCAACAGTTTTAGGTTTCTAAAACAATTAAACATCTAATTGCAAACTTAATATGTGTTTTTACACTTTGATAAAATTATAATTAGTAATTATATAAATTATAAAAACTGTAATTAGTAGTTCCATTAGTTAGTAGCATGCAAAAATGTTATATAGTTTTATAGTTATGTAAAACCTTACTAGTGATATTTACATTCATTAAAATTATTAATAAAGCTGAATTTAATATTAAATTATTATTAATAAAACTGCATTTAATATAAATTTTAATAGTGTTAACACTATTTAAAATTAATTTTTAAACAATTAACTCTATAATTAGGGACACATATACTTTTTTATATTTTAAATACTAAAATAATAATTAAAAATTTACTGTTCATTCTAGAAAGATAAAAAGGGCAGGATGCTAGTTGCATAAAAAGGCATTATTTCATAAGGAAATGTTTTAGTACTAATGTATTTAATAATCTCTCTTTTCCAAAAAAAAAGTAACTTATGCTGTCACCACTGCTGACTATGACTTTTTTGTGACTTGAGATGTTTCTTTGTTAATATTAAGAAAATTGTTGCATACAAAGATGTGAAAATTGGTCGAATTATAGAAAGATGTTTGATAAACATTCTGATGTAACACAGTTTTTAAATGTAATAATTATTTAAAGAGATATTTAATGTAAAGTTAATCAAAATTGTTCCATTAAAAAAAGTTTTATAGAAGCAAAAACTATGCATAGGAATTTCAACATTTTTAGATCATTAGAAACATTACATTAGAAGTTTCCAATGTGCAGACTGCATTTATTATTATTATTTTTTATTTGACTCATTTTTTGAGGAATTATTTCCATCTTAAATTCAAATTTTCACCATTTTGAGAGATTTTTTACATATTTTAGAAAAAAGTATTATTTTAAATTGTTGCAATCTAAGAAAACAATGCAAGGAATAATATTTCCGTCAGATTAAAGATTTATTGACATGATAGAAAAAAAACTTTCACATTAAAATTAAATGATTATTACATATTAAAAATAGGGAAATATTGAAAATTATGGTATAAAAACTGTATTTACACATACACGAGAGATTTATTTCATGTCATCAGGGAAAGAGATAGATGGAATTGCAATATGGCATAAAAACGATTTGCAATATGATGCATATGGGACCGTTCAAGTATTACGTAAGCACTAAAGAGGGAGGGGGGGGGGGCATCCAGAATCTGCTTATTTTTTCTGACAAGGGGGGAGGGGGGGGTCACGACAATTCTTATGTAAGCATTAAACAACGAAGCAACTGCAGTTCAATTTCAACAAGCAAACAAAGTATGATGGGGAAAGAGCGTTCTACAGTCCATTCGAAATTCATCATTTATTTTCGATTTTATTCTTTGCTTATCCATCGGCAGTCGCCGATGCAGCATCACCCACTCGCCCTTTGTCTTCATTGTTGCCTGTTAAGTTCTGTGCCAAGTCAAGTACATAGCAAGACTAGAAAAACAGAGGAACCAGTGTGACTGGTTTCTGTTGCCAGGATAACTGGTCAATTGACTTTATTTTAGATAAATACGGTGTTTTCTTTTCTGCCGTTCAGTCGGTCATGCATGGAATTCCGTGAATTTTTTGCAGAATTTCTGGAAAATTTTCTCTTTCTACTCCTTTTGTCGAACTTCCTTCACTACAGCTTTTGGAACTTTAGAAAGCAGAAAATCTACTTGGGGTTTTTCTTATCTCGGATACACAGCACAGATATTTATTGTTTTAGTTCAGTTGCATAGTGAATTTACGTAGTGAATTTTTAGTGAAAGAGTTATGACTTCTCGTATATCTTGTTTTATTGTTCAGTGTGATAAATAACAATATATTTAAACTAGTGTTCACTTTAAAAATAAAAAGGACATGGTGCTATTTGCATAGTTGTCAACTTGTACGGCTTGGCCGTACAATGTACGGATTTTACTCTAAGTGTACGGCTGTACGGATGAACAGTACGATTGTACGGTTTTGCGCACGGAAAAAACAATCGCGGAGAAATGAAAATTTCGTGAAAGGACTGCCAAAAAAGCGCACATTTCGTCAATATTTCGTGGGAAAACGACGATTTTGTCAACGAACTTTGTCGAAAAATCGCTGAAAAACGCGAATTTCCTGGGCGTGTCGCAGAAAAAACGACGATTTGTACCAAAATATCGGAGATAAACGCTCATTTCGTCTGAAGACGGCGGGAAAACTCCGATTTCATCTAAAGATTGCAGATATAACGCGATTTCGTCAAAAGATCGTGGGAAAAAACTCCGTTTTCGATAAAAGATCGCTTAAAAATGTTTTGTGAAAAGATCATTGAAAAAAATGCCGATTTATCAAAAGATCACGGAAAAAACACCGATTTCGTCAAAAGATCGATGGGATAAAACAGCTTTTTCGAGAAAAGATCGCGTAAAAATGCAAATTTTGTCAAAATATCGTCGAAAAAAACGCCGATTTCGTTAAGAGATCACGGAAAAAACGCCGATTTCGTCAAAAGATTGCGGGAATAAAACGCCGTTTTCGAGAAAAAAAACATGCGAAAATGCAAATTTTGTCAAAAGATCATTGAAAAAAACCCGCCGATTTCATCAAAAATCACAGGAAAACGCCGATTTTGCTAAAATATCGCAGATAAATCGCCGATTTCGTTTAAAGATCGCGGATAAAACGCCTATTTTGTGAAAAGATCGCAGAAAACAGTGAATTTTGTAAAAGAATTGCTGGAAAAATTCAAATTTGTCAAAAGATCGTTGAAAAAGGCTGATTTCAACAAAAGATCGCGAAAAAATCGTGAATTTTGTGAGAGATCGCTGAAAAAATTGTGCACTTCATCAAAGATACCCAGCTAAATATGCATAATTAATGCCAGTAAATATACTTTCCCTCCCACACTCTCAACTGCTGTAACCTTTCGGGAAATTTGCCGTGAATTTAATCTGCCTTATCTATTACAGATCATCATGCAAGACAGTTTTTTGAAAACACATTCCCAAAGTATGAAATTGGAAAAACATTTTCTTGTGTACCCTCATTTTTTATTTTTCAAAATATAAGTAGAAAAATAAATATAAAAGTAGCATAGAAAATATTGTTGAGAAATTTTATTACTTTTGCATCGCATGTGCATATGCTATGCATTTTTAAGCATGTAAGAATGCATCGTGAAAATTGTAAGGATTTCAAAATTGATATGTTGGCAGGTATGTATTTGCTAAAAAGGGCACTACTGCCGCAGAAAAGGGCACTTTTTCAAGAAAAAAATTGTTATTGCCTTTAGAAGGGAAAAAAAGAAAGCAGAAAAATACATAAATTTTAAGTAAGATAAATCAAATAATATTAGTTTTGAATGATTTTACGATATAAAAATTAAAAATACAATTAAACTATGAGTGAATAGTTTGATGTTTTTTTTCATAAAGAAATGAAAAAAATTCTATCATTTTTGGACACATAAATTTAGAAATACTATGGAATAAAATAAATATTTATTAAAAATCTCTGGTTAAAACCAGTGGTGCATTTTGCTACTTTTAAAAGGGGCAGGGTGCATTTTGCAAATTTGAAAAAGGGCAGGGTGCTGCACCCTTCAAAAACGGCCGAGAATGAACACTATTTAAACCATTTTGTATTCTGTGGTTTGTTTAATGCAATAAGCAACAATATATTAAAACCATTTTATATATTTTGATATCACAATCCCTATATGCCTGTATAAATTTGTAGGATTAATAATGTAATTGATTGGTAACTTTTTATAAGTCAAGAAGTTTTGATGTATAAATTGTCATATTATCTCACGTAAGCAAAGGGGGAGGGGGTCTAGCATTTGCTTATGTTTTCTTACAAGGGGGAAGGGGGTACAAAATGACTAAAAGTATGCTTACGTAATACTTGAACGGTCCTTATGTGAGTTATCCCTCAAATTTAAATGCCTTTATTTGACCCCCAAAAAATTATCACATGAAACAGGGACCAAGTTCTTTGACATCAGCCGTGTATTTATTTTCTCTAAACAAAAATGATCTGTTTAAGCATTCTAAAGTAGCATTTCATTATGTTATAAATTAAAAACTGTATTATTAATAGTTTTTTCTAATTTTGGTGGAAGCACACGGTTGTATTTGGGCTTAAATTAACAAACATTACTTTTAAAATAACTTATTTAAAACCATTTTTCATCCTTGTCATGTGTTAAAAGACACATGACAATAAAGACTTTTTTGACTTAGTTCATTTTATAGTTGATGATTTTTAAATGTTTAGTAATCTTTTTAAAATCAAAAACAGCCATTAAAAGGTAGCTGATTTGGCCTTAAGCCCCCTCTGTAAAAGAGAAAAGAACTAAAACCTATTTACATGATGATTGTTAGCAGGGCCGTAACCAGCTAATCATGTCAGGGTGGGCTCCAAAATTTTTTTGTGGGGCTGACATCTTTTAGCAATTCATACAGTACGTAAGCAAACTCAATACAGTAAAAACTGATAAAATGGACCTGTCTATAAATGAACCTGACTAAAGCGTAACCTCTGTATGACGAAACCTTCCTGAATGCAAAATACTTCATGATCACCGGAAAAAGAATTAAAAACCATTAGGGGCTGTGTCAACACCCCCTATAGTCAAGGCCTCCGCAGCGAATTCCAGAAGTTTCAATATGGCTGCCCCTACAGTCCGAAGGTCCGACTCTCCTTTTTTTTACCGGTGACCTTTATTCGCAAATACCTAGTCAGGGTGCGTCAGGTCAGTCCAGCGCTAGTACGGCATGTTTCAATTCTGGCGTTTCGCCATTTTCTATTTTGTTTTGCGTTGTACAAAATTTGGATATTATAAAGACTAAAAGTAAGTGTTATCTTTTTTTCCTTATATCATTGTTTTAACAAAGCTTTAAAGATAATTTCTGTTAAACACACTTGTAAGATTAGTGATTACCGATTTAGTTTTCTAGCTATATGTATTGCAACAGTGGCTTTCAAATCATTTACATCTATGGTGAATTA
This sequence comes from Maratus speculifer, assembly GCA_964019185.1. Classification (NCBI taxonomy): domain Eukaryota; kingdom Metazoa; phylum Arthropoda; class Arachnida; order Araneae; family Salticidae; genus Maratus; species Maratus speculifer. The sequence continues at coordinate 30,553,742 of OZ025295.1, forward strand.
GTATTTTGTTTAAAATAATTATAAAAAAAAAAAAAAAAAACATAATTTTGCTTCTCATCTGAATTTTTATCCTGTTGATTTTAACTTTTAGTATTTCCTCACGGGATTTTGTTATTATTTATATGTAATATATCTTTATCAGAAAATTACTGCCCTTTAGCAATTGTTTATTTCTTTGTTTATTAAGTATTTTTCTAAATTCCAGTTTATTAGTTTGAATCCGAATTTACTTATTAAATTATATAATTTTTCTCGCTATCAGTTTAAAAATAGTTTACTATAAGTAATCTGGGTGCACTGTTTAAATTAATTCATAAAATATTCAAAGAGTTTGTTTATTGCTATTACAGCTTTCATTAGCATATTAATTAGCTTCAGCTGTTAAATTGCTTTTGATATTTTGACAATTATATTTTCCTTCTTTCTACTATACTTTTCTGTACTCTTAATTTGAAAGTTATTTTTATGGAAACAGATTTTTTTTTCTACTAATATTAAATTAGTAGATATTTTTTAGTAATAATAATAAAAGTAATTTAAAACTAATTTATAAATTGATCAAGAACAGACACTTTCTTTAATAATAATAATAATAGTAAAGTATAATAATAATAGCAATTTAAAGATAATTTATAGATTGATAAGGAATAGATTTTTGTTCTTTAATAATAATTTATAATAATAATAATTTTAAAATAATTTATAGATTGATACTGAACACATTTTTTTCCTTAATAATAATAATTCTTTAAAATGTATACTTTAATAATTTATAGATTGGCAATTGACAGATTTTTTCAATAATAATTTATAATAATAATTGTAATTTAAAAATAATTTATAAATTAATAAGAAACAGATGCTTTCTTTAATAATAATAATAATGTATAATAACAATAGCAATTTAAAGATAATTTATAGATTGATAAGGAATAGATTTTTTTCTTTAATAATAATTTATAATAATTATAATTTTAAAATAATTTATAGATTGATACTGAACACATTTTTCCCTTAATAATAATAATACTTTAAAATTTATACTTTAATAATTTATAGATTGGCAATTGACAGATTTTTTTTCAATAATATTAATAATAATAATTTATAATAATAATTGTAATTTAAAAATAATTTATAAATTAATGAGGAACAGATGCTTTCTTTAATAATAATAATAATTTAGAATAGTAATATTAATTTAAAAATAGTTTATAAATTGATAAGTTGTTGCATCTTTTTTTTTTCTTTGTTCCAATGCCACTTGATATTATATTTAATATTAATTTATACGATTAAACAATCTTACAAGGAAATACTGAATAATAAAAAAGGTTAAAGCTAGAAAGCAAATAAAATATACCTTATTTATTTATTATTATTTGTTTTGATTTAATAAAAAACATTTTATATCTTACATATGTATAACAGAAATTATTACATAATAATGATATTAAGACAATGACATAAGTAAATGAGATAACACTTAGCATTCTGTCTTTAAATAATTCTCATCAAATAAGAAAAAAGTAAACAAATAAGACACATGGGAGTGAGTGTGAAAAGTGTGTGTGTGTGTGTGTGTGGGGGGGGGGGGGTGTATTTGAAATGAAAAAACTCTTCTCACACAAGATATTATTTAGTACATTTTTTTTTCCCAATTCTTTTTTTTTTTTTTTTTTTTTTTTTTTTTTTTTTTTAATCAAGTCATCAAATTCCAGTTATGTAAACGAATTTAGCTTCAGGATTATGAAGCTAATTTACAATATAAATTTTAATATATTTTTTAGAAAAAATGATGTACTGTTATAATTTTAACCTTAAGTTTTTTTGCTGAGTTTTTTTTTTTTCTCTCTTTTCTTTCTATTATTTTCATTCTTTCTTTTCTTCAATGTATAAGTTCATTTAATGCTTTAATATAGATTTTTTTTTTTTTTTTTTTATCCTACTTATTTAAAATAGTGTGATATTGATAATGTAAAAGAAATATTCTATTTCTAAATTAAATCACATCTATTTAAAAATCCAAAGCTCAAATCTAATGCAGTTTCGCCTCTTATAAAAATTTGTATTTTAAGTCCTTTTTAGTATATTTTTTAAACAATAAGTAACCCTCTTAAATTACAACTTATATTTATAGGAAATGACAATTATTTACTTGATTACACATTCAATTAACTGAAAAAGTAAACACTATTGCTAAAAATTTTGAAAATTACAAGAAATGCAACTTTGTGTGAGGATTATTACATTCATATTACATTCCATATACATTCATATTATGGACGCGGGAAGTCGGACATCGCGATCGGCCATTTTGAAACGGTGTGAAGGCCTTGACTATAGGGGGTGTTGGCTGTGTACCTCTGAACACATTATGTCCCAAATCTGAATACATGAAAATTTCATGTTTTAGAGCATTTTTTGTGAATTTTTGAATCTACATTAGAAGATTCACTCTAGAGGTCTGCACGGGCCGAAATTTCCAGGCCAAAATCCGGCTCGATCCATTGAAAAAAAAATTTGACCTGGCTCGTTGAAAAGATTTAGCAGCCTGATCGGCCGTGCATAATAGCTAAAAGCAAGACCCGAGCTCGGCCCGGCCCGAGTTAATTTCTACAGAACATTGATCTTTATTCTTACGGAAGAGTTCAGACCAAAAAAATTTATCTTAGTAACATTTTAATAAAACAATTTTTATTTTACTTCAGAGGTGTAAGGAAACATTAAAAACAAATATTATTGACATGTTTCGATTCCATCTAATAAGAACCATAATCATAGATAAAACCATAGTTTATGGTTCTTATTAGATGTAATCGAAACATGTCAATAATATTTCTTTTTAATTTTTCATTACACCTCTCAAGTGAAATAAAAATTTTTATTCAAATGTTTATATTTAAAAGGTATATTTCTTAAAATCTTGAGATTTAAAAATCCAAAAGATTTATTAACTTTCTCATGATTATCTTAGTCCTTTTTTTTTTTTTCCATGTTTATAATCTCCATTTATGCAGAAATGCCATAGGATGGGATATTTATAGGTGAAAACTGGGAAATTTGATTAGTAGCCAGTGGCCGGTAGACCCAGTTTCATTAGTGGCAACTTTTTAAAACTTAGTAGCCGCTTTTTAAATACAGGTCAAAATGATTTTTTTTCTTTATTTAGCGGCTAGTGAGTTACAAAATTATAAATACTTGGTTAAAAATAAAACTGGCATTCCACTCAATGAAAAAAATATGAATTAGCAATTAATACTGCAGATAAAATTATAAGTGATAAACTATATTTAAATATATATTATGCACTGTATAGAAAAACAAGGAAATTGCATTTTTAAATTTAAAAATAATTTCACATCTTTCTTGGATATTTTATTTTTACTTAAAACTTAGTAGGATTTAATATCATAAAGATTGGCAAGTGGTAACTATTAAGTTTGGCGAGTGTACAGATAAATATAAATATTCTTTGCTTTGGCTGAGATTTCAAAACTTCAGATGTCTTATTAAGGCAATCAGAGGAGGCAGTGCCAGTGTGTTGGTGAGGTGGAGGAAGTTTTCTTGGTGGCACGGCAGTAAAGTCAGATGCTAAATTTGCAGTATTACTCGCCTAATGGCGAATGCTAATTTTGTCCTATATTTTAAAAATAATTGGTTATAATGTTTCAATCTTTCTTGACACCTACATAAACTTTAATCATAAAAAAAAAAAAAAAAAAAAAAAAAAAAAAATGTACTAGCCAATTATTACTGGCATAATTAGTGAGCATTGCAAGAGTGAAAGATATAATATACAACAAAGTCCTTAAAATTTCCTTACATCCAGAGGTAAAAATTGTATAATTTATATGTAATGCGTGTGGAATTTAAAATTGATGACTATATTTTGTAGGGAAAAGCTATTTCTTGAAAACATAATCCAAATAGAGATCATGGTAAAAAGCCAAAATATAGAAAATACAACAAAGTTGCTAAATCTGCTTGCATCCGATAGAAAGAAAGAATTAACCAATTCATTAATTAGATGTAAATAAAGTAGAAATGCATATATCTATGAAAAAAGCTGTATTTCACAAAGCAAATAATAAGATTTTTTAATCGGCAGGTGGCGACTAAAGTGGCGATCGATGGCCGAATTTTAATCGCCACTTTTAAAACTTTAATCACTACATGGCGAGTGGTGACTGTTAATTTACACCTTTAGGGATATTTATGCTTTTAACCCTCTAAGCATCTGGAACGTAATATTCCGTATACTAAGCTCCAATTTTCACTGCAATATAAGCAATATTTAAAATACTACATTGTATAGATTTAATGAATTTTCCATACATTGAAGAATGATTCATACTCTGGAGGATTACATTCCTACCTATAATAATGTTTCTTTTTATAATGTTGAAAGAATCATATTTTCTTAACATTTAAAACAAAATTTTGAGAAAACAACATTACAATTTACCCTTTTTCAAAATGCTTGGAGGGTTAAAGAACTTTTGTTTGTTGTATGTAAATGTTTCAGTTATGATTAGTATTATTAATGCATACTCCATGTAATGGAAACATAAAAATCTAAAAAAATGGTATATGGTAAAAGTAAAATATTCTAAGATGGAATCACATTGGAAAGAAAAAAATACATTCTTTTCTTAGTAGGTGTAAATGTTTAATATATATTTTTTCTCGTGTATTATTGTATTCTTTTTGCATGGATGAACAGCTTAAAACAAGTTTAAAAGAAATTTGCAGTTTTAATTTTAAAAGAAAATTCCGTCATAATCAGTTTTTTTTTTTAATTCTTTAAAAAGAATACATTTTAATGTTTAATTGTAGAATACTGACGACTTAAAAGCATAAGCCTTTTTTGCAAAAATTTTTGGACCAAGCCAAATTTTACTAATTTATGAACAGACTTGGCCACACCAAGAAAAGAATTTTCATATGGAATGATTCAATAGTAATTGATTATTTCGGTCTGTGAAGACTAGGAAGAATGAAATCAATCTGGGCTTTGTATGGAAAAAAATAAGTTAGGCCCGGCATGACCCAATACTCCAGGAAAGGAATTATGGCCCGAGGCTCGGCCCGGCCCGTTCCGAGCCTTCAGAAGTAAGGCTCAAGTTCGGCCAGACCCGTAATGCCATTAATGGAAATCGGTTTGTACAGATCTCTAATTCACACAACTATTTAAGAGGCTACTTCAGTCAAGCAAAAAACCCCATTAGGTAATGCTAATCCTGTGGAAGATATTTTAAAAGTATTTTGTTTGAATATACATTTTTAAATGATTTTTTTTTATTGAATAGCTCAGATGGATTCCTGCAAAGGTCGTTTTTTACGTTTTCGGTTTTGTTTACATGTATTTTTGTGATGATACTTTTATTTTTTGAACTGGTTTGGAAAATAAAAGCATCCTCATAAAGAAAAAGTAATCTGTAAAGACTTTTGCTAATTTAGATAGAGGTTTGAAATTTTTTTAATTGTTCTCCGTGGGGTGGGTACTGAATATTTTTGCTATGGATTTAACATTCAAATTTAGGTTTTTTTTTTTTTTTTTTTTTTTTTTTTATTTAAATTGAGAGCTTTTTGAATTTTCTTCATTTTTAGATAGACACTAGAAATGTGTAGTATATTCCAATGAATCAGGAAAAAAAAAAAGCAAACAGTCAAAATATTCATATTTATAAATGTTGTAGGGATTTTAAAAAAAGTTATTTTTTAAATTTAATTTTAGTAAAATAAGTTGTTTGACAACTAACAACAATAATAATAATTTTATTTAATTTTTAGTATTAAGTATTGTGCCACCAGATATATTACAATATTATTCAAAATTGAAGATATGTTTTCAAAGGTCTGTACCCTTTTAACATAGATTACTTCGTATACATTTTATATGTTTTCCCTGAAGTTGGTCCAAACTCATTTCAGAAAACAAACAAACAAACAAACAAGCTAAAAAAAAAGCAAGGGATGAATTTTTATTTTTGAAACAAGTGAACAGTTTTCATTAAATGACAACAATTATTTATTATGCATTTCCCCTGTTTCTAAGAGTCTTAAAAAAGGTTTTTCTTTCTTTCAATATCATGATGAATTTTCACGATGCATTCAAGAATTTTCTTCCCATTTAACTAAAAACATCAGCTTTTCATCTTCATGTGCTTAAGAATAGAATGCTGTTTCTAATTTTAAAAAAAAATATATATATATATAATAAATGCCATACATTATAAGTTATAATCATTTATTATTCTGTGACTAGCATTTCATCGTTAAATTCGAGAAAAATCAACCTACAGCGTCAAATTAATTTTTTCACCAGATTATTTTTTTGTATTCTGTTATAGAAAAACATAAAACGCTGCTCGATCCTGTATTGTCTGAATAATTGCAAATGTCTTTATAAAAAAATTGAAAATAATCAGAAAGTAGTTCGTTTAAATTGGTAAACTTTCTTATAAAACACAAAACTTAGTTGCACAGTTTAATTCTTTGAGTCTGAATAATCCATATTTGTAAATTTTATGCCTTTATTAATAAAAATTATTTTGCAAATGTGTCAGAAAGACACGGATTTAATCTTGGAAATAGATTTGAATGCAACATACAACAAATAATTGAAGATATTTTAAAATAAGATATTAAGATAATTTTATCTTAAAATAACCTTAATCATACATTTTCACATTATGTTTTTTTAAATTGTTGTATGACAAATTGAAAAAAAGAATGGTTTGCAAATTTATGAAACACAAAAAAAAGTGATAACCAGGGGTGCAGAAATTTTTTTAATCTCCACATTTCCCTCAATCCTTATGAAAATTTCCCCAAAATTTTATGTTTTAGAATTCTTACATGCGTTTAGATATAGACTTTTTTTTCTAAAAATTTCTCAACTTATACACAAGTATATGCACAATACGTATTATTCCTAGATTGATTTTGTGAAAGTCGCTAAGCAGATAGATCTATTTATTTGTCAGGAAAAAAAAAAAATCTCAGAGAAATATGTAATTCTTTATTAAAATTGAAATCGATTGTATGTTTTTCTGCAAAATTTCCTCAGATGGCTAAAATTTCCCCCGATCCTAGATCGCCGGATCAGACATAATCTGCACCCCTGGTGATAACTTTTTTAAAATTTTGATTTCCCAATATACACTTGCTTACACCCCCAGCATGAAACAATTACTAGTATTCAAGCAATTATTTTTCTTATTTCATTTGTATATAAAATTACATATTTTTATCTTTTTAATTTCCTGCAACAATCTGTTTTACAAGTGATATTTCATCATTAACTAAATCTACTGCTAAATATATATTACCAATAGGCATATCATTACAATTTAGAAACACATGTTTTTAGTTAACTACGTTTAGTGAAGATGTTTCCTCATTGCTTTTCTAATTGCCGATCAGCTTAACCAAGATGCCTGTTTCCATTCATCTGTGTAAGATTATTGCTTTTAAATTACTCAAAACGACCAAGGAAATATGTGGTAGCTAATTTGTGCATCTGGATTTAATTCTTGAGGAGAAAAAAAATGTTTCGATCTGAACGCGTTTCCAGAACTGTACCGCAAATTTCTTTGCCGCAAACAAGGTAACGTAAAATAACAGATCTAGGGTTCTGAACGTAAAGTGTTTGGCATATTTCATTGCATTCAAGGCAATTAAAAATCTAAAAGTGAAGTTCAGTTTCTTTCTCCCTTTCTTTTTTTCTTGAGGAAAGTTAAAAACATACATTTTGTAAAAAAAAGTAAAAAATATTGAAAGCATTAGAGGGGGCTCTGGCGGAAGCTAGGGAGGGCTCCACCCCCTTCGCTCCCATCTGGTTACGGACCTGATTGTTAGCACCTTTTTTTTTTTTTTTTTTTTTTTTTTAAATTTGTGCAAGGGATGGGACGAATATTCGGCCACTATTCGGTATTCGGCCCTTTTGCCGAATATTCGGTTGGCCGAATATTGAAAGCTTGTTGACCGAATACTTCGGCCGAATACCTGTAACCGAATATTTAGAGATATCGTGCCGAATATTGCTAAAATCTCGCCGAATAGTGAAAGATATCTTGCCAAATAAATTTAGGATTTAAAGAATTTCATCTCGTACAATTTTTTTTTTCTCTAATCCAAATTTGCTACTTCCTTCATGAAGTCCTTCTCATTCTTACTCACAAAATATACAGTTATTCAGATACTAAAAAATATACATCCTTTCTGTATTTCCTATAAAAATTAGTGATATTTTAGAAATTGCTGATTCATTTTCAAAATTAAACATCAAATATCACTATTCCAAGTACAACGGTACATCTAACAACAGAACTGGTGTCAAACTAGATATGCATTAGATGACAACTTGCTTTATGAAGATAGTTTTATAAATATTTAAACATAAATTCTAAATACTGAACAAAATATTTTTATTCTATAGTTTTCACTTTTAAATAATTATTTGCATACTTACTAACTTAAATATGTAACATTATTATGTATATATTTTTAATTTACATCTTCCTTCATTCATGTTGTTATCAATTTCTGCTTATCCTTTTAATGCTTGTTGAATAAGTGGAATATTGAAGTTGAATATTGCATGCGCCAATTCAAATGTCAAAGATATTGTTAACATATGCATTCTACTATAAGCATAACCTTTTGCTTTAACATAATTTGTAATTTAAAGCTTGGCAACTGATTTTAGAGCAGTCTCGTTCTTACGAATTAGCTCATAATTAGAGACATAAACTCTAAATGATCAAATTTACTGTATTAAAGGTTATTTCAGAAAATATATTCTTGTGAGTTTTGAGAGAGAGAGAGAGATAAAGAATATTATTGATTTTGGATGCGAGAAAGGGTAAAAGTATCATTTGACAGTAAAAGTGAACATACACATAGTATCTTCATATTTCAATGGAATTATCTTCCCATCCTGACTTACAGAAAATCAATTTGATGTACATTAGGATAAAAGAGTATAATGTAATTTTATAATTTTTTTGTGTTAAAATAAGTTTTTCAAATTTAAAAATGCATTTAAAAGTACTTTTAAGAGTAATAATTATTAAAGAGCTCCTATTTTTTAAATTTTATATAATAAAAATTTATTTTCTGTATTGGAAAAAAAGTTGGTATTCGGCCTAAAATTTGGCCGAATATTCGGTATTCGGCTATTCGGCCAAATCACTATTCGCCCCATCCCTATGCAAACTTTTTAAAATCGATCAAATTAACTGATTTTTAAAGTTAGAATGAGGGTTGACGAGCGTAGTTTGTAAATGACAGAGCCACCGCATTATATGAGAAAAACAAAATTATACAGTTTTATAATATGATCGATAAGTGTCATTAATTTTAATAATTTTATAAATCATAAATTGAAAATTTCAATTAAATAGCATGTTTTATATATATATATGTATTTTTTAAATAAAGTTTTTTTTTTTTTTTTTTTTTTTTTTTTTTGAGAGATATTGGGCACATATATGTAGAAATACTGTGAAATTCGGAAGATTTTACAAGAAATCTCTGTCTACAACTAGGAGTGAATTTCATTATTTTTAAAAAGGCAGGGGACCTTTTCCAATTTCAAAAGAGGCAGGTTTTAACACCCTAAAAAAATGACCAGAGGAAACAATAATTAATTGCAGAATTAATAAAAACTGCAAATATGTTATTTCATAGCACCAATAAAAATTGTTTTTTTTTTTTTTTTTTTTTTTTTTTTTTTTTTTTTTTTACAAACTTGCTGTACTTTAATTTTTTACATTTGTCAGTAATTAAAAACAAATAGACGTTTTACATTCATTGTCATCATAGTGGTTCATTGGAAAAAATCAGAAATTTGTTAATTAAATCAGTCACAAGAAAAAAATTGCTAATCTGTTAAAAGAAAAAATAAAATTTGTGTATCATTTCTATGTAAAAAAACCCAAATAAAATTGTCAAAAGACATCAGAAACCCCTGAAGTTATTCAATCAGTCATGGAAAAAATCCGCTATATTTTTTCTAATCTATACTTTTATCTAATCTCGTCTGTGTAATTGTAAGAAAAAGCTGGAACATTTGCCAATCAGTTGTTAGTAAAAACCACAAAATTCTTAGATCAGTTGCATAAAAAAAAGAAAAAAAAAAAGATTTTTCCATCAATTATTTAAAAAAATCACAAAATTCCGCTATTCAGTCACGGTTAAAAAATGCAAAATTCGTCAGTAAATTGTGGAAAATATCTAGAAATTCTTCAATCAATTGTGAAAAAAAAATTGCAAAATTCAATAATTAAGTCTGAAAAAAAAAAAAAAAAAACCTTAAATCTTCTCCCAGTTATATAACTGGGATTTAATTTTATTATGTATATTCATTACATAAGGTTTAAATCCCACAAGTATAATGTTGAAAGCAAAAGATTTTTGTAATAATTCCTGTAAAATTGAGAGGAAACTAAGAAATAATACTCATTGATGAATCTTTTTATTGCAGCTTTTTACTATTTCTTATTTTTGTTAATTCCTTTTCTTTCACAATTAAATTTTTTGCTATATATGCATATACACATAAAACTAGACATTTTTCATGTAATTCAAGCTTGTTGTATGTGAAAAGTATAAATGGGCGAATGTATTCAAATGTTGTATAAACCATAAATCTAAAGTTTGTAAAATTTGTTCAGTGAAGTTTTTATTTAAGTCACTAGTTTTGAATACTTCTACCTCATTTTCTATTTTAATCTATTTTCCTTTGCAACTTTTTTTTTTTCTTTTTTCTGAAAAATTTAATTTTATTTGAAGATTAAGACCATTTTTATGATTTCCAGTTCCACACATAAAGAATATTCAAACAGTAAAAAAAAAGTTTTATAGGGAATGGAATGACTAAATAAAACTTCATTACAAAATAAATTTTGTATAATTTTAGAATGGTTATACACATACAGTTGACTCCCTTAAATCCACAACCCTAAAATCTGCATATAATTTACAGACAACATTTAATTCAGATATAGGGACAAAATTTGACTTTTTTAGTTTTATATCAATTCTATGTATATTTTAATTTGAAATTTTTGTTAATATTACTGAATTCATGTTTTTTCACAAAGGGAGAATACATTTATTTCTGAAAAAATTCAATATTGCTGATATCTCTGGTAATCACAATCTTCTTACCAAATATATATATGTATTAGTATTAATCAAGCTTTTTTGGTTAAATCTGTCTTAACCTGAAATAAAACTTCCTTATTTTATGATTTTGATGTGAATTAGTAATATACCTTTGTGAGGCAAGTTTCATTGAATAACTTAAGAAAAATACATTTAATCTTTATATTGAATATCACACGTTATTTATTATTAACTTGACTTTTGCTTTTAATATTATTTTAATCATTTAAAAATTTAAATTTTTTAAAATTTATTACTTATTTTATTATATTGTAAGCATTCATTATAGTTTCAATTACATCATTAATTACATTCAAATCTTTATATATAAAAATCTTCTGTGCGTGTGTATGTAATTGAACTCCTCCTAAACGACTGGACCGATTTTGATGAAATTTTGTGTGTGCGTTCCAGTAGATTCGAGAATGGTTTAGATTCACATTCCGTCAAAATTGATTCAGTACTTTTTTAGTAACTAGGCAAAAACTAATAGTTAGTGATTTTTGCTAATTAAAACTGCTATATATATTAAAGAAAGTCAGGGTCGAAAATGGATTTTCGAAAATTCCACCCCTAAGATGAGTAGAAAAAAGAACGAACTTTTAAAAAATTCTATAAAAATCGGCTTTTGTGGTTATTTTTCAACTGATAATATATTTTAGTGCATTTTTTCATTCTGAATCGAATGGTACTAAGCAAATTAGTTTAAAGCCAGTAGTTCGTGAGATAATTCACATTTTCCTAATTTGGCGATGTCTTCGGCGCAAAAACCTGAAATTTTCAATGCTCATCTTTATATATAAAAATCTTCTGTGCGTGTGTATGTAATTGAACTCCTCCTAAACGACTGGACCGATTTTGATGAAATTTTGTGTGTGCGTTCCAGTAGATTCGAGAATGGTTTAGATTCACATTCCGTCAAAATTGATTCAGTACTTTTTTAGTAACTAGGCAAAAACTAATAGTTAGTGATTTTTGCTAATTAAAAGTGCTATATATATTAAAGAAAGTCAGGATCGAAAATGGATTTTCGAAAATTCCACCCCTAAGATGAGTAGAAAAAAAGAACGAACTTTTAAAAAATTCCATAAAAATCGGCTTTTGTGGTTATTTTTCAACCGATAATATATTTTAGTGCATTTTTTCATTCTGAATCGAATGGTACTAAGCAAATTAGTTTAAAGTCAGTAGTTCGTGAGATAATTCACATTTTCCTAATTTGGCGATGTCTTCGGCGCAAAACCTGAAATTTTCAATGCTCATCTTTATATATAAAAATCTTCTGTGCGTGTGTATGTAATTGAACTCCTCCTAAACGACTGGACCGATTTTGATGAGATTTTGTGTGTGCGTTCCAGTAGATTCGAGAATGGTTTAGATTCACATTTCGTCGAAATTGATTCAGTACTTTTTTGATAATTAGGCAAAAATTAATAGTTAGTGATTTTTCGCTAATTGAAAGTGCTATATATATATTAAAGAAAGTCAGGATTTCATATTTATCATAGCACAAAAAAATCTACCGAACCAAAAATCTTGAAAATTGGGGTAAAAATACTTCTTATAACATCGAGTGCCGCTAAAAATGGATTTTCGAAAATTCCACCCCTAAGATGAGTAGAAAAAAGAACGAACTTTTAAAAAATTCCATAAAAATCGGCTTTTGTAGTTATTTTTCCACTGATGACATATTTTAGTGCATTTCTTTCATTCTGAATCGAATGGTACTAAGCAAATTCGTTTAAATCCAGTAGTTCGTGAGATAATTTACATTTTCCTAATTTGGCGATGTCTTCGGCGCAAAAACTTGAAATTTTGAATCCTTATCTTTATATATATAAATGTTCTGTGCATGTGTATGTGACTGAAATCTGGAGCGATTTTAATGTAATTTTGTGTGTGTGTTCCAGTGGATTCGAGAATGGTTTAGATTCACATTTCGTCGAAATTGATTCAGTACTTCTTTAGTAACTAGGCAAAAACTAATAGTTAGTGATTTTTCGCTAATTAAAAGTGTTGAATAAGTTCGATGAATAGCGTGCAGACGGAATGCCCGAGCGGTCTAAGGCGTCAGATATAAGCTCTGCTTCTCGAAAAAAGAGATCGCATGTTCGAACCCCGCTCCTTTCAAACGTGTATGCTTTACAATAATATAGCCTGTATGTTAATTTTGATTAACTGACTTCAGAAAATCGTTAACTTTTAACAAAAAAGAGAAAAAAAAAACCTTTTCTATCAAAAATTGAACCGACTTCAAAAAATACTGAAGAGTGAAAAATAATTTCCTTACATAACAGTAATAAGAAATTAATTTAAGAGCGTAGTGTTTATTGTGCGTATTACTATATTTCAGTACATTTATTTGATTTTCTTGTGTCGGTGCCAGGAAGGGCAACGTCTCTCGGTGACAGGACAACGTCTGTCGGGTCCGCTAGTTATTGTTTAAAAATGTAAACAAAGCAATGACCAGAAATCTGCAAAATTCTAAAATCCACATAACACAACCTCTGGTCTCAAACTGTGCAGGTTTGAGGGAGTCTACTGTATTAGAAAAGAAAAGTAAATTATGTTAATTTGAAAGATCTTAATAAAACCTGATCTAAAGTTTTCATAACAGACTTGAAATTGTCGCACAATATATCAGTTGAAAACATGTTTTAAAGTTTTCCTTTTTAGATATTTGGTATCAATAATTCCCTGTCTTTTTTTCATATTTACAATATAGTCTAAAAGTGTTCTTCGCCAAAATATCTGCTTCATTCAAAGTAATTTTGGAATAAACTTGTCCTTCTAGCACTAAGACAAGACTTTGTAACATTGTTAATTTGTTTAATATTTGTAGTTTTATGTTTTCGAAATTTATTTTATGGCAATTCCATTATCAAAATATTTTTAATTAAGTTTGATTTATAGTGCAAAGCTACATGTATTTTAATAAATGTTATTTATATTATTTACTGATAATTAGTTTTATAAGTACTCATAATTTTGGATAGTGCTGATTTTAGTTATAAAAGAGTAATGTAATTATGTGTCTAAAAATAGGAAATATAATTTTTAAATTATGAATGAAAAACAAACATTCATGATTTTTTATACAGTAAAATCTTTCTAAAATGACTATACTCCATTCCAATAAAAATCAGTCGCTTTGAGAGGTGGTCTCTTAATGAAGGTCATGTTTTAATCCAGATTTTAGTTTTTGAAAAAAAGTGACAATGTTACTAAAATTTATTTTTCACATAAAATATATATATATATATATATATATAAATTCAAGTATCAAAGCAAAAGTTAATTACTAAAGTTTATTACTGCAGAATTTAAAAAAAATGAATGTGTTGACATTTGCTTTGATTTTACAACTTTATCTTTTATAACTTTTATTTCTTAGTCATTTCAAAGCTCAATAAATAAATGCATTTTTTTCGACATTAACAAATAATAATAATTTTATTACTTTATCTCATTTATTTATTTATTTGTTTGAGAGTTGAAGAATAAGGCATTGTTTTTGACTATCATTAATCCATCATCAAATTAAAAACCTTTCCTAAAAATGCACAAAAGGGTTTAGATACCATAACATTACCAGAAAAAAAATACTAAGCATAGTTTTAGAAGTTTGATGAATAATGTGCTCTCCTGAATTATTTCTGTAATAAAATCTTCAAGAGACCAAGAAAAAACTGAATTTGTTTCAGTCTTTAAAGTAATTGGTCACTCACTGAGGAAGTTCAATTATTATGGTCTCTGAATGGAGGTAAAATTAATATTGAGCCTATGGCAATAAATTTCGTTGCATAAAAAAATGGTCATTTAATGAAGGGACTGCACAGGGAGGTTTCCACTGTATATGAATGTAAACATTTTTTAGCACTTTCCAACAAAGTTGAAAAGTGCTTATGCATTCGGTTTGTCTGGCCGTCTGTCCGCGCTCTAACTCCCGTAAATATACAGTAGACTCCCTCAAATCCGCACTCCTAAAATCCGCACATATTTTACAGATATAAACAATGAAGCATTCAGTTCAGATGTAGGTGCAAAATTTGACTTTTTTAGTTTTATACCAATTCCATATATTTTTTAATTTGTAATTTTTGTTAAGGTTATTAAATTCATGTTTTTTTATGAAGAAAGAATAATTTATTTCTGAAAAAATAAAGATATTGCTGATATCATTGGTAATCACAATCTTACCAAAGATATTTATGTATTAATCAAGCTCTTATACTTACTAAGTCTGGCTAAACCTGAAATAAAGCTTCATTATTTTATGATCTTGATGTGAATTAGTAATGTACCTTTAAGAGGCAAGCTTCATTGAATAATTTAGGAAAAATGCATTTCATCTCTATAAGGAATATTTAATTGTATATTATTGATTTATTAATTTAACTTTTGCTTTTAGTATTTTTATCATTTTAAAAACTATCTATTTTTCATTATTTTAGTTTATTACTTATTTTAATATTTTAGCATAATGTAGCCATTCATTATACCTTTGATTTCATTATTAATTACATTCAAATTACTTTTTAAAAAATGAAACAAAGCAATGACCAGAAATCTGCAAAATTCTAAAACCCGCAAAACCTCTGGTCCCAAGCTGTGCGAATTTGAGGGAGTCTACTGTACTTGGATTGCTATAAATTTTTATACATTATTGATGTTTACACTAGCACGACACCTATTGAAAATGAAGTTTCTACCATGATTAGTTTATCGACAGGGCGAATCAAAAGTTTATCATTACATTACAGCCTATATGGAAAAATCGTTTCAAAGGAATTTTAAAGATGTTATACACTGTCAAACATATTAAAATATGCATTCTATAAAATATAAAGTGAAAATGTAGCTATTATTCATTTACATGGCCACACAAAAGAATTCCACAAGATAATGGTAAAAGGGGGAATTGTGTGTGACATATTTTAAATACATTAAGCTGTTTCATGTATAATAAAATTGATATATGTCACTGAAGCTTAATATAAATTATACGCTACTGTCTTGCATAATATGAAGTACATAGCATTTACAGGGCCACACTAAAGATATCAAATAGTATATTCTTTCCGAAGTACCGTATATGTGTCCGATGATGACTGATGGAGGGATGAAATGCATTTTAATTATGACATGCACTTTTATATTTCTCTAAATATATGCACATTATATGGTATGTATAAATGTTATAGTTTATATACAGGGCTACCCAAAATAGCTCACCAACGTTACTGAATATGAGCGTCAATTATTTAAACGTGGTTCTTAAATAAGCTATGCATTTTTACGCTGAGTTTCATTCAATTTACTGAGAAATGTTTGCAGAATATAGATAAAAGGATATACAAGGCCACGTAAAGAATTCGGTACATGGACGCCTATGAATGATAATTTATGAGAATATGATTTCAGTTGTTTTAAAAGTGTTTTAGTTTACAATAAATTTTAGCCTAATGCTGACGTGTAATAAAGGTACAATGTAAACTACAGGGCTGAACAAAAGTATTCAAGTATGTTTCCATCTAATAGTATGAAATGCTGAAAAAAGAATTTTCAAGCTACTGGGTTTTTTCTTGCTAAACTAAATTTTCCCATTATATCAACTGACATATGAAATACAGAGCTGTTCAAAAGTACTGGAAAACATATTTGGGTATATTTGGCTTAGAGATGTAAATTTTCCGGAAAAATATAAGTGGCGGAAAAAAAACTGTTTTTTTTTCGGGAAAAAACGGAAAAATTGATTTTTCATGACTGTTTCTCCCAAATAAATTATATTTTCTTAGAGAATATTAAATAATAAACATTTTTTCCCATTTATATGTATTAAATGAAAATTATTTTCACTTTATATTACAAAATAAAAAGAAAGTAGCAAAGCCTGCTTTTAAAAGTTTAGTTTTTTTTTCCACAGCCTGAGAATTTTTATTAAACGCTATTGTTTGTTATATCATATCTCTGTTGAAATGATTTTTCAGTTACATGTTTAACTACCAATCAACCTAATGTAAAAACCTGAAAAACCTGTTTGCAGTTTGGAATGAAATAAATTATGCATTCCATTTACATAAGTATAGTTTTTAAGTAAATGATACTAGTTTAAAGAAATTCTTGCAGTTTTGTCATTATTATGAATATCAGAATTCAAAAATTCCATTGTTTGTTTAAAAAATGTATATTTTTACATTATTATTTTTTTTCTTAGAATTATAATTTTATTTCCTTTATAAAATATGTTTAGTTTTGGTATAGCTTTCCAATCTCAACGCAAAAAAGTTTTGATTTAGTTTTATAATCTAAATTCAAACAAAACTAAAAAATAGCGTAGGATTTATTGACTGTTAGATTTTTACTCACTGAAACCAGATTTTTTTTTTCTTTTTTTAAAGTTTAATTAAATGTAATTTTTTTCTTTTTACCCTGAAATCTGTTATTCTATTCTTGTGTAAGAAACCATATTCAATAATGTTTCCATATGGTAATTTTATATTTCTAAGAGTGGAATTCAAAAGTTATGAAAACAGAACACTACAAATAGAAAATGCTCACTATTTGAGGAATTAACAAAAGCAATTACATACAGAGATAAACTTCTACTGTGCTTTAGAAAACTACAAAAATTCAAAGTTTAATCAAGAGGGAAAGTATAATTTGGAACATAGTTACTTGTAATAAAATATGTTTTTTTTTTTTTTTTTTTTTTTCCATCGCAGTTGTACTTTTCTAATGCAAACTGCCCATGTTTTTGCAACATTACTGTATATTATGGAGGTAAAATGGAGGTCAATTTTAGATTCAACACCTTGAAAAAACATTCAATTAATCAGCTATAACGAAATCTTGAAAAATGCAGCATAGTAGTGCCACCTATAGGGCAATTTACACCAAA
The DNA here is from genome assembly GCA_964019185.1 of Maratus speculifer. Lineage (NCBI taxonomy): Eukaryota > Metazoa > Arthropoda > Arachnida > Araneae > Salticidae > Maratus > Maratus speculifer. The sequence goes on from OZ025295.1 coordinate 30,571,821, forward strand.
AACTAAACAACGTTAATATATATCAGAAACTGTCTGAAGCTGTAGTTTGATTAAAAAAAAAAATCATCCTTGAGGTAAAGCTATTGCGATAATCATGAATAATGCAGCATAGCAGCGTCATCTGTTGAGCAATTTACACCAAAAAGTAATGAGCACGAAGTTATGTCAAAGATTAACTTAATCTGAAATTTTATAAAAATACATACATTAGTTTGAGATAGAACTATTGTGGAAATTATGAATAATGCAGCATAGCAGTGCCATCGTTTTGGCGATATACACTAATAAATAAACATCTTGAGTTTATATCAAGGTGTAACTGAATCTAAAGTTTTGTGAAATTATGGGCATCAGTTCTTGAGATAAGAGTGCCCATAAAATTTGTCACATACAGACTCGCAAAGTGACAGATATTTTCCAAAAACCATCAAAACGTATTCAGGACCTTCTAAAACGTTTAAATACACCAAAAACTGGAAGTCAAATTTTTCACGAATTCAATACTTACTTCCTGAAAAGGTAGATTAAAGTAATAAATGCATACTTCAAAATTTTATGTTGAATTTTTAATTTTATCATTTCCATTAATCGGCATATTATTGCAATAATTTTACACATGAATTAATTTTTAAAAAGATAAGTTGCATTTAATTACATGTCTAGATTTTTTTCATGTAATCAAGTTTTTGTGAAATTGTGAACTTTTTGTATATACTTGTACAAAATATATTCAGAATTTTTGAATAAGAAATTATTACTGTATTTAGTTTCCTATTTAGACATTTTTAATAAGGTTATTTACATACATATATGCAACTTAATAAGATTAAGGTGCTGTATGGCATGAGAATTTTTTTTTCTTCAATCACTGCACTTGCGAAAGATTCAATTTGTTGATTAAACTTTTCTGAAATGTCTATTTACAAGAGAAATTTTGCAAAGGGTCTTGTGTTTCAAACAAGAAAAAATGTGAAGGATCCTTTCAAGTCTTCTCAAAAAGATTTCTGCTCAGAGATCAGATTACTCACATTAAAATTTTCATGTGAGACACTCAACATAAAAATAAATAAAATAAAAAGTATGAGAATATAGCTATTATAAAATTTTCACTATATTATTTCATAAATAAAATTTCAATTTTTCCAGTTCGGAAAAATTGAAAAATAAGCCTTCGGAAAAAAACCGAAAAAAAAAAAAAATGGTTTTTTTCCCAATTTTTCCGAGCATTCCCATCTCTAATTTGGCTATACACTATTATTTCCCTAAATGACAAAATTTTGTTAAAGATTTCATTAAGTGTTGGAAAGTGCTTCATAATCTATGCTTAACGCATGATTTTTCTTACTTGTATTCATATATATTATTTTAAAGCCATGAAAATATTTTCTGTCTATTCTTTAAACAGGTAATGGAAACTGAACGAATGATTTATTTAGTAACTGAATATGCAAGCGGTGGTGAAATTTTTGGTAAGTTGATGTTTTTTGCTCACTTTATATCACAGTCTATAACCCTACATCTATCTCTAAACACTGTGCTCGCTAAAGTCCATTGTCATTGTAATAATTTTTGAATGGCAATAGCCAACAGCTATACTCATAAAAGTGGAGTCTAGGTAAGATATAGTCAGGGCCGTAGCTAAGGGGGCACTATGGGCGGCTCAGCCCCTCCTAAAATATTTTGAGCTCCCCATGGAAAAGATTCCAAGGTCACTAAATGAATTACTGTTCCGAAAATTTAAATGAAATTCTTATGAAATATTTAATTTAGTTTTGAGATTTTTTTACATTTTTGCAGAATTACTACGTTGTATCTAAAATAAGTGTTTCATCACTTCCTCATTCTATTTCTACATTTGAAGCTAACATGATGTTTAATTTTGCACCAGTTATACACTCAAAATTTTCATCATCATATATTTTTCTTAGTATAAAATGAAGTTATTACAACAGTTTAATAAGAAACATAGTACCTACAATATCAATATGCATCAATTTATCTTCCTCATCAGAGAGATAGAGAAAAACTTATGAGCCCCCTACTATCTTTTGATCCCCCCTCCCTACTGTTCACTTCTAGCTACGGCCCTGGGTATAATATAGCTTACTAGGTATAGTAAAGTAACCATGCACTACTGAATGAAACCACCTACAATGCCACTTCGTAAGAAACTGCAGAGTTAGCATTCCTATCTCAAAAATGGAAAGATATAGGGGAAAAAGTGATTTACAAAATTGTAGAACATCATCATTGATTTAGTATGTAAAAATACCTTTTGAAATTAATGCAAAGAGTAGAATGGATAAACTTCTCAGTCTTGAGTGCAAAATTGAAAAATTATTAAAACAGAATTTTTTTTTTTTCAAAGCTTTAAAAATTGAATTAATACTGAAATAGTGAAATTTTCACGTTTTTTTTCTTGCATTCCCTCACAATTTTAACCAAGAGCAACACTAGTGTATTAGTCAGCCTGGAGTCGAAGTCGTTAAAATTTGTGGAGTCAAAGTCAAAGTTGGCTATTTTTCCCACCGACTCTGCAGCCCTGGATCTGAGGAAGTTAAAACAAGCATTTGTTTGTATTTGATTTTCCTATACTGTGATTTGACAAAATGATCTTTGAAAGAAAAACTAGTCATTGGGGACCACCGTAATACTTACCCATCATGTATAATATAAAATATGAAAATAAAACATGTGTAAACTATTTATAAAGTTCAACACAGTTCCAAAATAAAATTTAAATGTATATTTAAATACTTTTAATACATAGTAATGCTCTATTACTGAATTGCAGGTATTACTTGATTATCCTATTAAGCAATTTCGACAAATTATATAAATTGCCAAACTATTCATAAATTATGCAAATTCGCATAATTTTAATTTTAAATAACAGAAAAACAAATAAATTAATAAAAGGTTAATAAAAGTACAAGTAAATGCCCAATTAAATATCACTTGATGATGTAATATTTTTAAATGAATGTGACATTTACGATTAGCCATTATTGGCATTTAATCTTAAAATTTGGCGATAGTTTTTTTTTTTTTTTTTTTGATGGGATAATAAAGCTGTATCAAATTGCATAAAAAAACATCCTTATAACTCCAAAAATAATCATATTAATTAACAGTTTACTTCATCGGATTAAGTGTCTCATTTTTAATTAAAATATATATTTGAATTGAAATTTGAATAAAAGACAGGATCATAAAAATCGAAGAGGCATTTAATCTTAAAATTTGGTGATAGTTTTTTGGTTGATGAGATATTTTAGTTGTACAAATTGCATAAAAGAAGCATCTTTATAACTCCAAAAATATTAATCATATTAATTAAGAGTTTTTTGTGTCAGATTAAGTGTCACTTTTTCAAATGAAATATATATTTGAATTGAAATTTGAATGAAATACAGGATCATAAAAAATTGAAGAATGTGGAAAATAAAGTTTATAAATATCTTAGCAACTTCATTCTTTATTCAAAATTTTTTTTTTATTTTTTTTATTTTTTTATTATTATTGTCTTTTTTTTTATATTCACTCCTTAAAATAAAAAAATTTCGAAAATTTTTACATATTTTTCATCAGAACAAATATTTTGCGAGTAAAAAAAAAAAAAAAAAAAAAAAAATTCAGGTAATTGAAGTTACTGATATTTAATAGGTTTCTTCTTATTATTACACTAGCCGCCCTGGCGACCAGTTTGGTCGCCAGGTCTTAAGATTTGGTTATTGGCTTTTTCTGTGAAAGGCCTTGTATTATGTCTACCCTTACATTAAACCAAAATATCATTCATTTAATTGTATATTAAATATTATGCGAGTTGGCTTATTTACATTTCACTTTGTCAAGAAATTTGTTTTGAAATTTGAGTTGCATAGTATTTCACTTAGCAGAATGAATTACATGCTCAAATTATTTTTGCATGGCAAGATTGATGGTTGGAGAGCTTGCTATATGAATTATTACCTCCATAAATTATTTTTTTTTTCAATCATTGGAGAATGAATCTTTTTTATTTTTTTTTATTTTAGTGGAAACAGGTTTTGGGAAGTTAATTTAAATTTCACTGAAGTAATCTCAAAATATACATGTACTTCAATGTAATTCATCTCTCAAATATTATTTTTTCAAGCGATCTCTTTAAAAGTATAACTTTTACACAGATTTATCTGGAAAAATAATTTTGATTAAAACTGGACGCTTGGCCTATCAAAAGCGAAGTGGTCATCACGACAAATTGTTGATGACAGCCAAATGCGTTAATAATAGCAATAAAATGTACAATAATTTGGCGACTTATCACCTGCGCTGGCTAACATGAAATTGGCTGCATAGCATATAAAGAGTGAAGTGGTTAAACCCGGAAGTGTTGATGACAGTCACATGACTTAGGCTTTTATTATATAGATGATACTAAGTACGCACCAAATTTCAAGTCTCTATCTCAATTTGTTCGGGAAATAATGTTTAGAGATATACAGCAATTTTTTTTTTTTTTTTTTTTTTCTAAAAATGGTTTTTGGAATCTCAAGTATTTAAAATGTGTAAATTTGTAAAAAAAAAAAAAAAAAAAACTTTGTAAAATTATTGTAAGACTTATCCTATATTTTGTATGATGAGTAAGTAAACATAGCCAATTATAACAATTTACCTTTATTTGAGATATTCAAACTTCTCACCATCAGATGTAATGCACATTTGTTCGACAGGTAAGGTAATCATATCTCCTTCTGTTCATGATTTCACAATATAGGAAATTGAAAAAAAAAAAAAAAAAAAAAAAAAAGCACCTTTTAACCATTGTATTCTCTGCATTAATGTTCATGAGGTGATTTTTTGTACTAAATTGATGATGATCTATAACTTTGTAAATCACTTTTCCTTGTCTCTTCATTTTCAAAATAGAAATGTTAACTTCACAGTTTTTCACCAGGTACTACTGTAGTCAATTTCATCCAGTAGCACATGGCAAATTTATCTAAGACTCTTTTTTTATGACTTGCACTCAGAAATGATTGGGATGACAATGGACTTTGATGAGCACACTATATACAGTAGACTCCCTCAAATCCACAAACCAGAAATCCGCAACTCTCTAAAATCCGCACATATTTTATGGATGTAAACAATGAAACTTTCAGTTCAAATATTGGGACAAAATTTTATTTTTTTAGTTTTGTGTCAATTCCATATATTTTTTTAATTTGTAATTTTCTTAATAATACTCTATTCATGTTTTTTTCATGAAGGAAGAATAAATTTTGGAAAAAATTCAAGATATTGCTGATATCACTGGTAATCAGAATCTTCTTACCAAATATATTTATGCATTAATCAAGATTTTTTGGTTATTAAGCCAGGCTAAACTTGGAAAAAAAAAATCCTTATTTTATGATTTTGATGTGAATTAGTAATGCACTTTTATGAGGCAAGTTTTGTTGAATAATTTTGGAAAAATACATACAATCTTTATAATGAATATTTAATCATACACTATTGATTATTAACTTGACCTTTGCTATTAGTACTTTAATCATTTTAAAAATTATCTAAATTTTTATTATATTAGTTAATTACTTATTTTAATGTAATATTACATTGTAAGCCTTCATTATAGTTCCGATTGCACTATAATTGCACTCAAATTACTGTTTAAAAAATGTAAACAAAGCAACGACCAGAAATCCACAAAATTCTAAAATCCGCACAACCTCTGGTCCCAAGCTGTGCGGATTTGAGGGAGTCTACTGTATATTTTTTACAATCTTCAAAACTTACCATTGTTCTTCATTGCATTATCTTATTGACCAGATAAGTATATATAACTAAATTATTTTCATGCTTTTTGTTTTCCATGATAAATCATGATAAATAGATTGCATCAATATTAGTCAAATAATTTATATTGTATAAATTTTACTTAGAGCATGTATATGTTTAAGTAGATAAAAAAAAAAAAAAATAAATGATTGTTTGACTAATGTCTGTATTACAACTATATTTTTTAAAAATATATCACTCCTCATCAGACATTGTCAGTTGCATTGCTTTATTTCATTGTTATAAAATGTAAATTTTTATATCTTTAATAGTGTCACTTAAAAATGCAATTCATTATCAATTTATAAAAACTTAACTTGCACTTCTTTTCAATGCCATTATATTTCTGTTAAATCTCAGTTTATTACTTACTTATTATTTCAGTTTTGTCAAGCAGTTAGGATTTAAAAAACATTATACATTTTGTAAAACATTATATATATTTTCAGAAATACAGTTGACTCTCGTTAATTCGAAATCAGATAATTTGAATCTTCATTTAATTCGAACTAAACATTAAGTCCCGAAATTTTCATTGGCAGAATAACATTAAAAATTTTCATTAATTCGAACTCATTTTCTCTTAACTTCGTTTAATTCGAACAAACGAGAATTCAGATTTTTCATTTTTCTTTTCTTTCTCACGGATTTCAGATCATTTGAATAACTTTTTTTCTTTAATTTTTGTGAAAATTGTTCCGAACGAGTATACAAATAATCCAATGCACTTTCTTAGTGCCTCGTCTGTCAATCAGTGACTCTTTAAATTTTTCTTCTGTTGTGCTTGTTTCTAATATTTTAATTAGTTTATGTATTTATACATTCTAATTTATTATTAAGTCATATTCTTATGACAACAGACGAAATAAATTTAAAAAACACTATTACATTAATTCCTTTGTAATAGTACAATATTAAGCATGTTTTCATTTCATATATTCCATAATTCGAACTTCGGATAATTCGAACATTTCTTGTGGTCCCGACGAGTTCGAATTAATGAGAGCCGACTGTACATATTTTTATCATTCAGTTTCATTACTCTAATCAATAATTTTATTATAACTTAATGATGTTATAGACATATAATATCACTGTTTAAATTTAAAAATCTATCATATGCTTAAATTTTGAAAAGCTGTGTGGCATAAATTTGTTTTTGGGGTTAAATATTGATAAATCTGATCAATTAAACAATAATCTTTAAAACATAAACTGAATATATAGAAACCATGCTACTTAATTAAAATTATGATGCCCTAAAAAAGAGTATTTTGTTAAGTTTTAGGTTTACATTTTGTCATATGTTCTGATGTGAAAATACTTTTTTTTTGAGGTTCTTACTTAAATTGAACTTTTGTAAATTTCAGATCATCTTGTTGCTCATGGAAGGATGAGTGAAAAAGAAGCAAGGCATAAATTCAAACAAATTTTATCTGCTATTCGTTATTGCCATGATAGGCACATTGTACATAGGGATTTAAAAGCTGAAAATTTACTTTTAGATGAAAATATGAACATCAAAATTGCAGGTAATTATACAACTATAATCATCTCTAAATTATTTTTGGAGTTATTCCTATTGCCTGATTTGAAAATGTATAACTGTTTTCTAAAAAATTCAGTATTTTCATGTTACAACATAGGCTTCAAAATATTTTTATTGGTTTTAATTTTTTGATGTCAGAATGTCTGTCACAATGAATGTTAAAAAAAAGTGTTTAAATTTTGATAAATAATGTATCCCTTTATTCTAAAAATAACTTATGCTGTCATTGCCACTGTCAATGAATTTTTTGTGAATGGGGGTCTTTCTTCGTAAATATTACGAAAACAATTGCATAGAAAATATGAATATCAATGTTATTACAGAGAAATGTTTAATAATCAAGTTAATGCAGACAGTTTTCAAATCAAATAATTATTTTAAGAGATATTTTATGTTAATAAAAATCGTATCATTAAAAAAAAAAAAAAAAGTCTTACAAGAGCAAATACTATGCATAAGAATTGAATAATTTTTAGATCATTTTATACATTAAAAGTTCACAGTAGGCAGGCTGCATTTATTTTTTGTATTTAATTAATTTTTTGAGGCTTTTTTTTTTTTTTCATTTTATTTTCAAATTTTCAGCATTTTGAGAGATACTTTTTAGGTATTTAAAAAAAGATATTAGTATTAAATTGTTATCAGTTTTAAAGACAGCGCAAAGAATAATATTTCTTTAAAGTTAAAAATGTATTTATTTAAACAAGGCTAACACAGCAAACTTGCAAAAAAAAAAAAAAAAAAAAAAAAAAAAAAACTGTTAGTTAAATGATTATGTGTTAAAAGCAAGAAAATATTGAAAATTACATCATAAGAACTATATTTACACTTGAATTCTACAAAATAGAAAATTTTGATATAAAAAATTCATTGTGCACTAAAAGTCATAAATGGAGGAAATTACATCATATATGACCAAATCCCAGTAGCAGAAACAGTGCAGCATGACAGCAAGCGCTATCAATTACTTTAAACCTTGTAGATTAATCCACTGCCTTAAAAAGAAATGCTGGGCTTAAGAAATATTTCAAATTTTAAGTCTCTTGATTTATGGCATTTGTTGTATCCTTTTACTATATTTTCTTTATAAATGCAAATTTTGCTTATTTCATGGGTTTCTGTTATTTCTTATGATAGTGGGCTTAGTCTAGCATTGTTAGGTCACAGATAAATTTTAGTTTGCTTCAGTCTGATGCAAAAAAAATTACATTTAGGGGTCAAATGATAATACAAAACAGTTTAAATTAAAAAATATATTTGCATATAAGACATTTATTTCATATTTTGAGATAATCTTTTCAACTATTGTTGTGAATTCTGAAACAGCACAAATAATATTTTCTTTCTAGCAACAAAAGTATTTTCATGTGAATATTAATTGGCGAAAACTACATCAGATTTAAAACAATGCATTTAAAATGACTTATTTGAATGAATTTTCTTATAGCATTGTTAAAAAATACTGGGAAACAATGACTCTGTTTAGTTAATTCATTTTAACATTAGCTTGTTTTCAAATTTTTAACTTTTTTTTTTTTTTTTAATCAAAGACAGTAGCCATTGTATCTCTTAATAGGAGCTGATATGTTCTTTAAAATCCCCAATCAAAGGAAAATGAATGGAAACCTTTTTATAGAGAGATCACCACTGTTTTTTAAAATTAAATTTGATTTTTTTAAAGTGGATCAAATTAGCGTGTTAGAATCTGGGGTGTCTGATTAGAGGTTGACAAGCTTAGCTCATACTAGGCAGGGCTCTGTAGTGTTCTATGTAATAATAATAACCATAAACAAAGCAATTAAAAACAAAAATTAATTTTTTTTTTTTTTTTTTTTTTTTTTAAGTCATTGGAGTATTATACAGTGTGTCCACTCTCAATGGTGGCCAATGGCTAATTTCTAAACTGTTAGTCATAGACATATAGCTGCTTAAAAAAAAGGGTAAAGAATTGTTTTTTAAGTGATTTAGGTCAAAAAAAAAAAATTATTAAAAAATTATGAAAATATATACGAAAATATAAATGAAAAAATAGATATTTTTATACGGTCCCCTGGTCCTAGAAGTGATATTTAGTCTTAGGAAATAATCTGTTTCTTTTCATGTTTATTTTTATTTTTTATTTATTTTTTATGTGTGTTATAATTTGCATACTTATTTGTATCCAGTTACAATGTAATAAGAGTTTAGGTCATACCATTTATTTATTTTTTAGGACTACAATAAGCTCTATTAATCTAATGGAATTTTAAATATGTATCATTTTGCAACAAATTGTGACTGTTGCTTTTCATAATTTAATTTTAAAAAAATCATTATTTTTTTAGTTATATTTTTTGTACAAGTTGTATATTTTGTTTTAATACATAAACATCAACATAAATTAAAAAATAATATTGTAAAAATTATTTTACTTCTATTGTTTAATGTTAAATTTTAAATCTGACGTGTATTTTTATTTCCAGTAAATTTGGGACTGGCCTCTATTTTGCCTCTAATAAAATGCTTCAACTTTAAACAGTTACTCTGTCATTTTTAATCACAGAGGAATGGGACTTTTCTTTTTGTCTTACTGGTTAGGGTAGTGGTAAAAATTAATAAATATCACTTATAGAACCAGGGGACCGTATAAAATCTTAATTTTTGTAATTTTTTAATCCCTTTTTTTTTTTTTTTTTACCAAGATCACTTAAAAAACAATTCTTTACCTTTTTAAAAACATTTTTGCAACTGGAACTATATGTGTATGACTAACCTTTTAGAAATTAGCCGTTGGTCATCGTTGAGAGTGGACACCCTGTACAGACCTAAAGCATATAAATAGCCACAGTGGCAAAATTTTCCATTTTAATCTGCTGCAAATCAAAATATGTGTGATGAAAGGGTGAAAATAAATTTTAAAACATTTTTTACATCCAGTATTTTTTTTTTAATAATTTTTTTAAGTTGATTGTGAAGCATTATCTCCAGATGTGCGTTGATTTTTAAGCCGGGAAAAAGTCCATAAAAAATTGACTATCACATAAACGACACATTAACTCATTTACTTCAAAACCTATTTCCATCACTAGCAAGATATTTTTAGACCTATAAAAACAAAAATATTGAAAAATAAAATATAAAAAACAAAGGATTAGGAAATATCACTTGGCCCAGAATCACCCATTTTCATATCATACAAAAAAGGGCAATAAACAAGATAAGAAGGACACCTTGTTGATATGCTGACAAAATTTTATACACTCAACGTGAATGCTGTAACTAAACTAATGCACTGTGTGAAGCTTGGTCAAGATGCAAATGTGTATCTGCTGCACTCTGCTAATGAACGTCTAGTTGTGTATTTGCATATTCTGCATTTAACATGTTAAGCTATTCCGTTATTCTGCGAGATCTAACAAGGTGTGGGCCAATCTTGGTAATTAAAGATTTTAATTATTTTAATATATGCTGTAGGGCAGAGATCCCTTAGCCTCAAGCTTAATGATTTTATACAATGCTCCTTAGTTCTTGAAAAGCAAGGGGAGGGGGATGGCTAATATTATAACAGAACTTAAATAGTTACTTTGAAAATACAGAATATGGTTGATCGTGGCTCAGTTGGTATAGTGTTCGCTCAATTTCAAGTGGGCCTGGTTTTGATACCAGACTACACTAAATTGTTTTTATCAGTTTTTGCTTTACAAATATATGTGTAATTATAATTTAACAATCTCATTGTCAATTAAAAATTATAGTATTGTATATAAATTCTAATTTTAATCTATTTACTTTTTTATTTGTAACTAAATAGTTGTATAAAACATCAGAAATAGATCCAAAACTGTTATTATTATTTTTTTAATTTTTAAAATGTATTTTTATACATACTTTATTGATGCAATGAATGATAATTGATATTGAACAATTGTGTCATTTTTTGATTTTAAATTAACATCATTTATGTTTTGCTTTAATAAGGGAAGTCAATAAGATAATAATATTACTCTGTTTAAAAAAAAAAAAAAAAAAAAAAAAAAAAAAAAAATGTTAAAAATTAGCTTAAGAATTAATTTACAATCTATTTTTTGCATATTTAAGTTTTTAAAGTTTTGTAATTCTTATATTTGCTCTTTAAATTATTTTGCTTTCACATTTAACTTCCTCCTGGTTTTATTTTACTTGAATATGTTTCATTTTATCATAAATATGGGTGCTACAATGGGTTTTGTAACCAATTTGAAATTTTTATTATTCAATAATAGATCAAATTAAAAAAATATATATATTTTTTTAAATGATAAGTAAGAATGGCTTAAAAATAAAGACTGCTAAATTAATGTTTAAGTATGCTAAGATTTTTTAATTGAGATTACTAAATTATAATTACAAGTATATAACAAAAAATAAGAAAAACAAATGTAGCATGTCCCAGTATCAAACCCAGGCCTGCTAGACAACAAGGAAATGCCATACCAACTGAGCTACTATCATTGTTTCATTTCTTTAGAAAATAAGTATTTAAGTTGTGTCAGAATATTAGAATCCTCTTGTTTTTTAAGAACTAAGGAGTGTTGTATAAAATCTGTTGAATCTTAGGTTAACACATCGCTGCCACTCATGCGCCAGCGCATGATATTGCGCCAACGTTAAGGGGCCATTCACCCACCAGTACGTGATGTGGGGTGATGTCCAATAGCCAGTCACACGCTGGAGTGGGAAAATCTTTCACTGATTCTTTGTTATAAAAAGTAAATTGGCTTCTGGGAAAAACCCACTTTTACAGTGCGTGTGGCATTAACCATCTTCATATTTTGACGTAAGCGGCAGCAAACGTGTTAAGGGGTCTCTGCTCTACAATATATATTAAAATAATCAAACTCTGTGATTACCAAGGTTGGTCCTCTCCTTGTAGAATATTCTGTACAACTTGCCCCTATGCTATAGTTTCTGCTACTGGCTAAGTGGCAATAGAGCTTGTTTCTGCTAGCTATTGACCAAACTAACATAAGTTATATGAATTTAAATACTTTAGGGGTTTTGGATTTTTAAAAAATAAAAGCTTGTTTCTATTAGGTCTTTATAAAATTTGGTAACAAACCGTTTCTTAACAGCCATGAAAACAAAATTAATGAATTATTATTTTTGTTCAGATATGTATTAAAAATATTGTTCATATATGCATTAAAAATCTTCTGTTTATAGATAAGTAGATTTTGTTCATTTTCAGTATTAATTGATTGATTAAAAAGAAAAAAAAAAATGCTCAGAACTTTTTAAGATAGGGCAACATGAATGAAAAAGGCACTTTTATGGTTGCTACTTTACAAAAAAAAAAAAAAAAAAAAAAAAAAAAAATTGTTGAGTAACATGATAATAGATTTTTAAAGTATCAAGCCTGAAAATTATTTAAATTTCTTAAATTGTTTTCTTAATGTCTAACCAAAATTTAATTAATCTGTTAATCGATTGTTAATTCCATCTGTTAATTCCATCTTTACCTATATGAACAAACTTAATTTAAATGAAAATTATAATTTTAGTGCCTGTAGATAGCTTTAAAATATATCTTACTACATTTTATGCATTATAATGTTTCAAGTAAATCCTTTGTACTTGAACATTTAAAGAAACAATTTGATTTATCACAATATAACTGCCTCATACCCAGTAGCAGAAAGTTCAAGATGCGAGAAGAACATTGCAGATTTTCTTTTCTCTTTTGCGGATTCATTTTCTTCAAACCTTTATTTTGCTTTATATTATGTTTAGCTCCTTATTACTTAATACAAAACTTTAAGATTATTATTAATAAAAAAAAATTTAAATGCCTAGAAACGCTACAGGTAAGTGATTGTTTGATTAATTAATGCTTTGTTAAAATATTTTACCTCCTGATTGTTTCTTGTTCCTGAGTATCTGTCACAGACATTTGGAGAATTTTTTGCTATTGGCGCTTCATGTCTGCTTTGTAATTTATTCAATTTTCTGTTTTTTATGCATTGTTAGAAGCTTATTTTATACATGTTATTAAAGAACTCCATCATAAAACTTTATTTTAATTAGCATTTTTGTGTATTTAGATTAATGAATAAATATTTATTTCAGACTTTGGGTTTAGTAATTACTTCGAGGTTAATAAAATGCTGTCAACATGGTGTGGAAGTCCCCCATATGCTGCTCCTGAATTGTTTGAGGGAAGGCAATATAATGGACCAAAGGCAGACATTTGGGTACTCTGAACAATTTTTATATTTCTTTATTACATTTATCAGAGTTTCCACCAGAGGGTTTCAGAGGGGCGCTGCGCCCTTCCTGCCCTTTAGTTTAAAAACTAGCGCCCCTCTGGTTGCTCATTCAAAAAAAAATAGCACCCTTCTTGCCTCACATTTGAAAAAAACGCAGACCTTCAGCGATAACGCGCAAATTACGCAAAAAATCGGCGACGGAACGCAAAAATAACTCTTATGCTTCCCACGGGACGCGTAATTTCGTTAATAAATCGCAAAAAAGGGCATATTTCGTCAAAAAATTGCGAAATAATAACTAATTTCCGGCAAGATTCGTAAAAAAAAAGCTAATTTCGTCACAAAATCCCGAAAAAGCGGCAGATTTCCTCAAAAGATCCTGTAAAAACGACAAATTTCGCGATAACACGGAAATTTTTGTCAAACGATTCGCGAAAAACGGAAAATTTCGCCAAAAGATTACGAAAAACGGCAACTATCGTCAGAGGATTTGCGAAAAAAAACGGCAACTATCGTCAGAGGATTTGCGAAAAAAACGGCAAATTTCGTCCACAAATCGCAATAAATCAGAAAATTCTGTCAAAAAATTCGCAAATAACGGGAAATTTCGCCAAAAATTCGGAAAAATATCCAGAAAAAACGGCAAATTTCGTCAAAAGATTGCAAAAAATGCAAATTTTGTTTAAGTAGCACAAATAATAATAATATAAAAAGTTAATGACAGAATTGAATTTTTCTGTTCTAAAAACTAATTCTCCTGCTTCAAAATTGTGCTTTTATTGCTCCAAAAGAGGATTTTTCTAATTCACAATCATTTTCTTACAAAGAGAAAATTGCACCGGGGCATAATTAGATTACATTAGGGGCACTCCCCCTTCACAACTTTTTCTTGTGACAGCCCAAAAATGACGTCTGTAGTATAAATTTAGTGCCTTCTAAATTTCCACGCCCAAGGTGACCACCTCCCCCCGCACGGTTCTGTTCACAATCCATCACAAATTTGCTGTTTTTTCACGATCTTTTCACGAAATATGTCTTTTTCCCCCTTTTTAAGCAAAATCGGCCGTTTTTTCGTGATTTCTTTACTAAACCTGCTGTTTTTTCTTTTGCGATCTTTTAACAAAATTTACATTTTTTTTCAAATTTTGACGAAATTTTGGGATTTTTTGACGAAATTTCTGCATTTCAACGATTTTTTGAACCACTAGATTCTAAATTCAACGATATAAAAGTGCCTCTAAAAATAAAAAAGTGCCATGAAGAATGTAAAAAGTGCCCTTTTCAGAACAGTAGCGCCTTGCCCCTTTTTAAACCTGGGGGAAACTCTGCATTTATGTTTTTAAGCTAATTAATATGCATTTTATTTTTATTTGTGTTTTACTCAGTCTTAGTTCATATATGGGATTAATGCCAAAATATTCTACCCAGAAATTTTGTTTTTGAGTTATTACAGATAAATATGATACACTATACTATCTACCAATAAGTATTTGCACACTTTCAATTTTTGGCATTTTATTTTTGACCTATGCTTAATACAGTTCTGTTTTTGTTTAAAATGCAGAAAGTTATATTTTTGTTTAAATTGATAGAAATCTTATTCATCATTCAATAAAACTGTAGTTTTCATTCCTTTAAAATCACTACATAGTATAAAACAAAGTCGCTTTTTCTGTCCCTATATCCCTATGTACGCTTAAATCTTTAAAACTACACAACGGATTTTGATGTGGGTTTTTTTACTAGATAGAGTGATTCAAGAGGGAGGTTTATATGTATAATAACATTCATTAAATAAAATTAGTAAAAAAAACTGTTATTTTTGAGGTTTTTAATGTGAAGTCGTAAATAATTTCATTTTTTCCGCTTATACATTGCAAACGCAGGCTGAACCCTACAAGATTTCACTACACAGTATAAAACAAAGTCGCTTTTTCTGTCCCTATATCCCTATGTACGATTAAATCTTTTAAACTACGCAATGGTTTTTGATGCGGTTTTTTTTTTTAATAGAGTGATTCAAGAGGAAGGTTTATATGTATAATAACATCCATTAAATAGTGGAGAAATACTGTTATTTTTGAGGTTTTTAATGTGATGTCGTAAACAATTTCATTTTTTCCACTTATACATTGCAAACGCAGGCTGAACCCTACAAGATTTATCAAAATAATGTACTAATTATTGTACACATTAAAAAGGTCTACAGAAAACCCCGCGATGATATATGTTTATGTCTATGGAGATCCCACAATAACATTTTTTTGTCATTTACATTTTACGACATTTACATTTTCACCAACTAACGAACAAGTAGATAAAGTAAATAACTTGATTCTTTCAAAGATTGATGCGGCAACGAAAATATACTACTCGGTCGATACTGTTCTCGATTTGGAAGAAGCTGTTCATTTTCCTACAGAATTTCTAAACTCATTGAACCCGTCTGAACTTCCTCCTCACAAAATGGTGTTGAAAGTAGGTTGTCCTGTTATTTTATTAAGAAACCTGAATCCACCTAAACTTTGCAATGGCACGCGTTTGCTGGTAAAATCACTGAAAACTTTCATAATAGAGTGCACAATACTCACAGGATGTGGTACCGGAGAAGATGTATTTATTCCCCGAATCCCTCTGATACCATCGGATTTACCCTTCCAATTTAAACGTTTACAGTTTCCGGTAAAAACATCTTTTGCAATGACCATTAATAAATCGCAGGGTCAAACCTTCAACGTTGCAGGCTTAGATTTGAGCGTTGACTGTTTTTCACATTGACAACTGTATGTCGCTCTTTCAAGAGTAACCTCTAGAGAAAACATGTTTGTATTGTCTAATGACAAGAAAGCTGTGAACGTTGTGTATAAAGACATCCTATAATTGTTGTAAAAATAAAATAAATAGGTAAAAATGTAAAAAATAAATAAGTAAAAATGTAGTGTATGAATTACAAATAAATAAAAAGTAATACTAATATCTGAATTTTCTTTTATAAGTTTACACATTTTTAATAACTCTACCCACAAAGAAGAGAGTATGAGTATGTGTGTAAAAATTTATAACTTAAATTTTTTTTTTAATACCCGTACAAAGCTTGGGGCTGCTATAATCTATATCCATAAAACAAAGTTGTGTTAGTTACACTATCTATAACTTAAGAACGGATGGATCGATTTTTATGAAACTTTGTATGGAGTTATCTGGCACCTTAGATTAACATACAGGCTACTTTTTACCCGACTACTTAAAAGGAGAGTAATGGTTTTAGTAGTTGAATTGAAGTGATAGTAACAATTTGCGGTGTCAGTAGTGACGGGACTACCCGAAGCAAAGCGAGGGCGGGCCGCTAGTAAAAAAATAAAGTGTACATCAAGCATAGATTACGAAATACTTTTCCAACACATTCAGAATATCGTGACAAAACTTACCAGAGAATAAAGTGAAATACAATATCTAAATAAATAATTTGGAAAATGCATAACACATTTTAAAATCCTATTTTAGCAATTGCCATCTAATCTTGGAAAAATACATGGCTTTTGGTGTCGCTTTGTATATGATCTATTAATAAATGTGTTGAATGATTTACAGAATAGTGCATGTACTGCATAATATGCATAAATTTAGTTCAGTTAGGAAGCACTTGACATAGTTGAAATTCCCTTCAACAATTTTCATGAATAGATGGAAATGTTCTTGAATTCTTTTATACAGTCTTGTATATGACCTGTAGAAGCTTTAGATACCAAGTAGTCTCCAAAAATATTGTTAAATTTAAAAACTTGCACTATAACAATGCATTTCCAATTTCCAACAATTATTACTCAGACTATATCTCAACTGAATTATTTTGTATGTCCCTGTAAATGAATGATAAATGGCATGCACATCATTTTTTACTATAAGCAGTTTGTAGTGTACTTTAGTGATGCTTATCTATTTTGGTATGTTTAAAATAGTGTAACATGATTAAAATACATTGCAAATGATTAACTGAAGGGCAATTTCATGAAAAGTAGGACATCAAAGGGAATTTTTTTTCTTCTCAAGACATTGGTATATTATATATCTTTTTTTAGTTAAAAGTCCAACGAAAAATAATACTGAAAAATTTTTCTATATTTAGATTTTTTTTTTTTTTTTTGTAAATGGGCTACAAAAAATTATTTTTTTTAATAGAAAAAATGCATGAATTTCATGATTCTTGCCAATTACTCATAAAAGTTTTGTTTGTTTTGCTACTGTTTTATTTTTTACAGTAGTAGTAAGTATCCTTTTATTAGTTAATAATAATAATAATAATAATAATAATAATAATAATAAAGGAAATATATATGATATTTTAATTAAAAAGATTAATTAAATTTGTTCTTTGAAATCTAACAAGAGTAACCAAAAACTTATAAAAGTTTATCCTAAGGAGAAAAAAAAATTTTTAATCATAATTTTTCATATAAATGTACTGCTTACTTGTATTTATACAATCTTCAATAGTATGAAATTAATTTATGAAAATTATACGCCTTTTACTTTAAATTTAATATTGTAACAAGAATAACTTTAGAATTTTCGTAACAAGAGTAACCTCAAATTACTTAATTTATTGAGTGATTTTAATCACTTTTTTTTCCTTATTATCACTGCAACACTGTCTGTAGCTACATGAAACTTGAAGTTATTATCAACAGTCAAACAGAAGTTTGGCATATCAACAACTTAAATCAGCATAAATGAAAGAATAAATTAATATGTGCTTTATTCTATAGTTTACCAAAAAAAATTTTTATTATTATTCATAATAAACATTTTTATTAATTCTAAAAAAATTACCAAGGTTTATAAAAGCAATTTAGTAATTATATTTTAGAACTAAAATATTATTAAAAATAGAGTAACTTATGATTTCTTGTAACTAGAGTTGCAAAAAGTCGGTTTATTCCCGGGTTTATTTCCAATAGACCAGGTTTATTCCCAGGTTTATTTCCAAAAAACCGAATTATTCCAAAAAATCCCGGGTTTTTTCCAGGTTTATTCCTAAAAACCCGGTTTATTCCCGGGTTTAAACCGGGTTTTTTCTAGCCTTTGCAACGCTACTTGTAACAAGAACAACCACAAATTCGTTGATTTTTTAAAAAATGATTTCTGTCAGATTTACTTCTGATTTTGTGAAAACAAGTGAACCAACAAAGATTGAGGTGGTAAAGATAGAAGCAACATTATTGAAAAAAGAAATATGCTTTTAGATTGTAAATCAATTTATTGAAAGTTTGTCAATTAAAGAAATGGCAAAATGCACTATACAATAGTAAACTCATAAGTTCTATAGTAGCAATTGATCATGCTCTAAACATAACAAGCCAGAATGATGATTACATGACAGGAGAATGGGTAGTAAAGTACAGGGTTGCAAAAAATTCATGCTGGTGGCTCTTATTGGTTTTAACTGTCACTTTTGGCAAAAATTGGCTTTTATATAACGAAGCATTTTAATTATAAACTACACATTTGTATGCAATAATAAAAAAAAAAAAATTAGTTTTACAGACATTTAACTGGAGTAGAATTTAATATAACTCAACTTCTCAATATTGAAGACATATACAGACCTATATGGATCTGCTAGTGATTTATAGTCAGAATTTCAAATATGTCAGCTAAATTTTAAAAGGTCATACCAATTTCTTTCTCTGGTTTACATTGATCTTAACCCCCACCCTCTCCTTTTTTTTTTTTTTTTTTTTTTTTTCATTAATACTGCTTTATACAAAAAAAAAATATTGCTTAGTTACATGATTTATTATTTAAAGGAAAATTTTATCCAAGTGAAATTATAAACAAAAATAATGCCATATATTCTGTCAGGGGTGTGCGAAGAAAAAGCTGTGCCAGGATAAAGTTTCAATTTGGTGCCTCGCCCCCACCCCCCACCCAACTCAACTTTTTCTTGTAACAGGCCAAAAATGATGTTGGTAGTATAAATTTGGCTTCCCCTAAATTTCCGTGCCCTGGGCGACCGTCCTCTCACTCCCCTTCTTTTCGACAATGCTGTATTCTGTAAATGCTTAAAAATCTCAAGCAATTTTTTTATATAAAAGAATATATTGTGAAAAAATTAAGTTTCCCATCACTTACAGGGGTTGGACAAAAATATGGAAACACCTTTGAAAAAACACGTTTCCTTGCCTAGTTTTGTGTACGGTACCCGTTGTTATTCAAAACAGCTTGCAGTCTTCTCGGAATGGATAAATACAGTTTCTGTATGTTTGCCAAGGGAATATTGTACCATTTTTCCTACAAAACAGTGGCAAGTTCAGATAACGATGTTGGCGGTGGATAGCAAGAACGCACACTCCGCTCCAATGTAGACCACAAAGGTTCGATAATATTCAAGTCTGATGACTTTGGTGGCCTGGAGAGATGCGAAAATTCATCCTCGTGCTCCGAAAACCAGTCCTGGACAAGGTGAGTTGTGTGAACGGGGACGTTGTCGTCTTGGAAGATACCATCATCATTGGGGAACAAAGCTTGTACCATTGGATGGACTTGATCGGCCAAAATGTTCACATAAGTCTGAGCAGTAATACGCCCTTACAGAGTTATCATGGGGCCAGAAGAGAACCACGATATGGCTACCCAAACCAACACAAAACCCCCGCCAAGTTTCCCTCTTGGCAACAAGCAGTCTGTATTATAGGCTTGAGATGGCGTTCTCCAGGCGTAAACTCAGTCAGAAGTGGGTAACAATGCGAAAGAAGACTCATCAGACCATATTACGCTCTTCCACTGCTCTACAGTCAAGGCTTTATGATTTAAACACCATTTTTTCCTGTTACAAGAATTAGCATTACTGATGGATGGCTTTTCAATTGCAACACGGCCAGCAATTCCCTATTTATGAAGCTCCCTTCTAATTGTTTTGGTACTCACAGGATTTGGTAACACGAAATTCATTTCAGCAGTAACTTTTGCAGCTGTGGATTGCTTATTTTTCGCGATAATCCTTCTTAATGATCGTCTGTCACGATCACTCAGCACACACTTTCGTCCGCGCTGTGATTTAGCGGATGATGTTTTTTCCGCATTTCAAATATGCGGAATAAATCTTCGACACAGCACCTCTTGAAATACTAAAAACCTCGGCTACCTTGCTTACGGAAGCACCCACCATACGCGCGCCAACAATTTGTCCACGTTCGAAGTCTGTTAACTCTGACATAATGCAATCATAATCTCACATAACAGTGTTCCAACAACGAGTGAACGCTGCAGTGATTTTACGAAGTTGTATAGGTGTCGTCTGTAGGCGAAAATTCCAGTGCCATCAACATAGTTCATTATAATCAATCTTTCTTTTCAAACATGCATTTCTCAAAGGTGTTTCCATATTTTTGTCCAACCCCTGTATAAACTCTAGAAATCCTTTTTCCTTTAATAAATATGTTATTATATAACATCTGCATTGTCTTATAACATATGCATTTGTCTTATAACTTTTTTATCAAAGCTTTAAAGGGGAATGTAACAAAAGTAACCATTTTTTTTTTTTTTTTTTTTTTTTTTTTTTTTTTTTTTTTTTAACAAGAGTAACCTGGTTTTCTTCTAATTTTATATAATATATTTGATTTTAAAACTTTTAGATGACTGTCATTTAATAAGTAGACATTCCTTGTTTGAAATAATTTTAAATTTGAGGATTTCATTGCATAGTTTAGATAAAATATTCATTAATGTAGAGGGGTAAAAACTTGTGTCTTTTTTCAGGTAACAAGAGTAACCATACTTTAAATGACTTAATCTTTAAAACTAAGAAAGTTTATCATGTTTTTTATGTACAAATATAAAAAGTAGACATTCTTCTTTATTATTCAGCAAAAATTCTGTGCATTTAAATAAAAGGCATCTAAAGTTATGCATTTCTATGATAAATCACCAGCATTAACCATGGAATTTCTCTGAACAATTTTACCTCATAATATCAAACAGGAAGGCATTCAATGAAGTTGTTTTAGAACTATGAATATTTAAAATTTAAAACTCAATTTATGAATTTATTTAAAATATTCAATTTATAATTGTTGCAAAACAGTTCACAATGTTCAAGTAGTGTTTTTTAACCATAACTTGGTGAAATGAGCTGTAATTTTATACTATCATAATTGAAGCTTCTAGAAATTGATTTGTTTTAAAAAATTCATTGGTTATACAGACCTGCTAACTGCTACGGGGAGAAAAAAAAAAAAAAAAAAAAAAAAAAAAACATAGTTGCTGTCATTTGAATCTGTAAACTACGATGCCATGAAAATATGGATTAAACTATGATTTTTTGCCAAAAAAATATACATTTTTTCCCCAAGTTGAGATTTTAAATTTGCACACCATATTTTTCAAGAGTGATTCGGTTCTGAAATCTCCTAAATTTTAAAATATTTGATTCTGAAATAAAATTTTTTTTGTCATTAGTCCGAAATTTAGACTTTGAAAACTGCTCAAAGGGGGGGGGGGTCTAAGATGCAAAACAAACTTCTTAACGTAAGATCCTCTTAATGGATATTAACCGTGAGTGAATCATGTGCCTAAATATTTTTACAGTAATTCCCTCCTTAAAAACAAGGATGCAAATTTAAGGCTGCTGGTCACTCATTTTTCAAATACACCTCCATAATGTTAAGTCTATGGATGTTTGATGCATTTTTATATTCAAAATATCAATTAATATTTTTAACTTATTTTTTTTTCAGTGCTCTCTTTTTTAAGCATGTCTATTTTTTTTCTTAGTTTTCAAAATATCTCTAAATGTTACGCTTAATTTTATATGAAGTGTTAAAACTTACTCCCACTTTGTCAATTTTTAAAACATAAAATATTAAATTAAGCTAAGAATTTGGAAATATTTTGAGAACTAAGAAAAAAATTTACATCCTGTAAGAAGAAAACAGTGAAAGAAGTTAAAAATATTAATTTTCTGAGGAGATATTTTTAATATAAAAATGTGTCAAACACCCATAGACTAAACATTATGGAGGGGAATTCGGAAAATGAGTGACCAACAGCCTTACGAGCTTCTTCAGAGAAGTGGTTTTAATAAATCTACAAAATTTTTATTAATTCATCATTTGGGAAATAAATTGTTATATCTGTATACACATGACATAAGTTTAATGCTATTTTTTTTTTAATGTAATAATTTACTTTGTTTTAATGTTTATTTCTCATCTACAGAGTTTAGGAGTAGTGCTATATGTATTAGTGTGTGGCGCCCTTCCTTTTGATGGGAGTACTCTTCATTCTCTGAGAAATAGAGTTTTGGCAGGAAAGTTTAGAATTCCATATTTTATGTCTAGTGGTAAGTAACACTTTATCAATTTAATTTTTACACTCTTTGTAAATAGATTAAAGTCTAAGAAACCTAAGTTATTTGAAAAATAGGTATGGTTTTTTTGTAGATGTGTTCTCAAAGTATAGTTTTGTTTCATAATTTCGTTTTTAATTTTTGCATGTAAATCTCATAACAGTTTGCTGTGTTTTGTATTAAAAGCATTGTAATTTATTGTTTTCTAATATTTTTGTTAAACTATTTTGTGAAAGTAGCTATAATAATAGTAGATTCTTTATAATTGTGAATCTAGATCACTGTCTTTCAAATGAGTTAACTTTTATTCTTTAATGCATGTATTGTCTTCAAAACTTAGCTGTAATTTTTTTCTTGAGGATCTTTTACATTCTGTTTACTTCAAATGTTAAGAAAGAAAGTTGTGAAGGAAAAATAGCTAATTGCTTTTAATTTGGTTGCAATGTTATGTTATTCCTGACATTTTTCTGAATTTTTAAAGAAATTTTTGTTTATTGAAATCAAAAGTGGTTCAGTCAATTTCTGTCTAGAGATTTTTTTTTTAAAGTTGTCATTTTAAACAAAGTCCAGGTGGGGGAAGAAATCAAATAGAACCCTGATCAAACCTGTCAGGAGTTTAGACACAGGTTTGGAGTACCTGGTTAAATCATCTAATCACATTTCCATAACCTTGAGGTGATTTGGAAACTCAGCAAGTGGGTGCTTCATGTTCTGTCTGAGGGAAACAAGCTCCAATTGTTGAATATCTTCTTGTCATTGCTGTCATGCCACAAGGCCTTGTTCCTGGATCAAATATTGACATGTGACTGAAAATATCATGTATGATTACATTAACAGACAGCATTGATCAACTTCTGTTTCTGTCTTATTGGCTGCCAAACTAGACATTCATAAAAAAAAAAAAAAAAAAAATAAAATAATAATAGTGCATGTGATGCACTAGTGCTGATATAGTTCATTATAAATTTTTAAAAAAGAAAAAAAAAAAAACAGTTGCAAAGGGTTTATGCTGTGCTTCAAAAGCAATCAGCGCTACTCAACAGGAGAAAAGTTAGTCTTTTTCATGATAATGCCATACTTTATATGGCCAGAACAATCGGGGACTTGATCAAAATGCAGGGCTGGGAAGTTTCGTCTCATCCATCTTACTTCTGAAACATTGCTACATTGGAGTGGTTCTTGTTTTTGATCACAGAAATGCCACTTTTCTGCCAAATAGCAGATGTCTGCTTTTGTTAATTTTTAAGAATTGATAATTTTCATTAAGCAATCGCAAAATGATGCAACAATTTTTGTTGAATGATCGCAAAATAAAGCAGTGATTTTCATCAGATGATCGTGAAATAAAACAATGATTTTCATCAAAAGATCACGAAATAAAGTAATGATTTTTGTAATGATTTTAAAGTAATAATTAAAACAATGGTTTTAGTTTAACGATTGTGAAATAAAACAGCAATTTTTGTCTAACAGTCACAAAATAAAACAGCGACATTCATTAAATGATTGCAAAATAAAAAAGCATTTTTGTTAAATGATCGTAAAATAAAACACCAATTTTCGTCAAATGATCGCAAATTAACACAGCAATTTTTTTCTTTTGATTGTGAAATAAAATTATGATTTTCATCAAACATTTGCAAAATAAAAGCACAATTTTCCTTTAACAATCACGAAATAAAACAGTTATTTTCATAAATGATCACAAAATAAAACAGTTATTTTCGTCAAATTATCTCAACTTTTTTTTTTTTTTTTTTTTTTTTTTTTTTTTTTAAACCCTTCAAATTCCTGCTGTATTTGCTCATTGTATAATCTTTGAATCTATTGCTGGCTTATAAAATCCCTCATCAATTTGTATCTGTTGCTGGATTACTTTAATTAATGTAAGATACTGTGATTATCTTATTCACAGTATCTTACAGTATTGCTCATTGAATAATCTTTGAATCTATTGCTGGCTTATAAAATCCCTCATCAATCTGTATCTGTTGCTGGATCTGAAGAAAAATCATTTTTATTATCTCTTATAAGTTTTTATGCACAATGAATTAATATCATATTTCAAATTGTTTTTTATTTAGAAAAGTTTGTGTTAAAAATTTACAAAAAAAAAAAAAAAAAAAAAAAAAAAAAAAAAAAAATTAAAAAATAATTATATATTTAATTTTTTATTCAGTTTATTATAAACATATAATTTACAAAATTCATGCATAAATGCTGTGAAAAATGTTGTAAATTTTGCTTTACACATAATTTCCTATTTTTTGTTACTTTCTGAGTGGCAGCCCTTTGATCATGAATAACCACCTGTTGCAACAGTGATTCTGAAATTTATAATGTCACACAAGTTGTAACACAATCTCCAGCTGTAAAAATTAGATTTTTGCAAAAAAGAACATTTACTTGTGTCTCATTAGGAGCATGTAATTACAACCATTGATGATTATTTTAAAGATTAAAGTACGTATCGAGACTTGTGTATGTTTTTTTATGTCTCATGAAAACCATATGAACGTTCTTGATTACCGCATTAAGTCAACATTTAGTCAACGTTATTTATATACTTTTTTGCATACTATCAGGTGACAATTTCAAAGTTAATACAAAAAAATGTGGGTATATTGAATCCTTCTCATAGAGTTAAATTAAAAATGTATAAAATAAATAATATAAGAATAATCTTATTTTTGTGTGACTATCAAATATAGAAATTATTTTTCTAAATACTGTTTGAAACAGAACAAGTGAAAAGAAAATGAAAGATTTTAGAAAAGCATGCAAAAGAATAAAATTTTTTAAATAATAATTTGCAGTTTATTTAGAAATTGAATTTAGTTTTTTGGGTGTCATATATAGATGTATTTAAATATAGAACATAAATATTTTGTTAAGAGCCCACAATAGTCACAGAAAAATTACTCAAAAAGACCCGGATGACCATGTAAAGTCTATGGGAGCGTTCTTTTCTAATATCTCGCTCAAATTTTAATATTTTTGCATGATTTTTTTGCACAAGATAGCTGAGGGCAATCCACAACCGGGCTAGTTTTTACTTTTTCAATTTTTGTTTCAGATTTTCTTTAAAAAATTACTTTAACTTTCGAAACCGGTTTAAACCGGTTCTGAAACTGAAACTATCGTAATATAAAAAATATATAACCAAAATCGAAAAAGTAAAAACTATCCCGGTTGTGGATTGCCCTCAGCTATCTTGTGCAAAAAAATCATGCAAAAATATTAAAATTTGAGCGAGATATTAGAAAAGAACGCTCCCATAGACTTTACATGGTCATCCGGGTCTTTTTGAGTAATTTTTCTGTGACTATTGTGGGCTCTTAAGCGTGTGAGAAAAAAATGCGTGTTTGAAGTCGCCCTGTTTATAAAATTTTTGCTATTTGAATGCTATGTTTATATTGGTAGTAAAATAATTTAAGAAAATTCAACAAGTGAGTAATCTACATAAGAAATTAACATACTTTCTAAAAATAAACTATTTATTAATGCAAAATTGAAGCTCATTGAAATAATGTACACACATAACAATGTACTAATAAATGAAAACTCTTTCATTTTAGGGTTTCATCCATCTGACGAAATGCTATTCGTCTCTTCCTTTTGTCTGTCTGTCCTCATATCAAACAACAAATCATATAATTTTGAAAAAGTCTTAATTAACAGACATTATTAATTAACCCCTCCCCCAATTACAAGATTAGAAGGCATCCATAATTCAACAAAAGCATGGATTTTTTATCAAATTACAAAAACAAATACTTCCCCTGATTAAAAATTTGTCATTTTTACAGCAGATAAGGATTGGAATTTCTTTAACGCACAGTTACTTTTTTCCCATAGAAATTCAAAATTAGTGTCAGAAGATCGGAAAAAATCAGCTTTCAGAAATTCTAAAAATTATCTTGATTGTACCATAAATACTCTAATTAAAAATCAAGAAAATCTTTTATTTTTCTTCATTCGTGAAAGCGACAGATGTCTGATGAAATTGAATTTTCAGAGCACATAAAACAAGTGCATCTTGTGGTCAGAAACAGACTCTGAATTTTTATATAGGACGAAAATTTCTTTAAGTATTAATTTTGAGCTACGATTTTTAAGCCATCTAATATAAAAATTTCATTCGCTTTCAGAATTTGCCTTTATTTTTTAACTTTGACAAACAGAAACGAAGATAATTTTTTAATTCCAGAATTGCATTTTTTTTCCACAGCAGAGCAGGCCATGTGACTCTGAAAGAAAAAGAGATAAATTTTTATGTTAGGGTTTGATTATCGCAGTACAAAAAGTTTTGACTATTGATTTTACAAATTTGGTTATTTTGCATCCAGATGTTATTTCAAATGCTGATTCATAAAATCAAAAAGGATAAAAAAAAAAAAAAAAAAAAAAAAAAATGAAGCATAACTTTTCAATTTATGAAAAATTGTATTTTAAACTTATAAAATATGCTGCACAGAAAATTGGCAGAAATTTTGTTAAAAGTAGGAAAATTAACGAGCCAATTGCTTTTGTACTTTGACACGGTTTATAATACATACATAAGAAATTTGTAAATTTAAGATGGGTTGAATTTTTGTTGGGGGAGGGAAATGGGCAATTTTCTTTTTTTTTTCTCCCGATCAGCTGCTTATTGCCTTTTAAATGCATTTTTTTCGCTGAGTACTTGAATAAATTTATTTTTTAACATTAAAGGTCAATCCATTTCAAGTGGTCCAGCACTGGTCGCTCGACCATTTTTAAAAAATCTGAAATTTTTTGCACAACAACCCTAACATGATGGAAGTTCAAAATTACCGTTATTTTAATTTTACTATTTTTTGTTTGTGCATGGCGGCCATCTTTGTTTCATCGTGTGCAGCGATTTTCTCAGATATTAGGATACACAAAATTGTAAAAATCTCGTTTTTTATTTTCCCAATTGAAATGGGGTTTACAGCATTTTGTTCCGAATAAAATAGGCTAAATGTATGGTGGTAGAATAATTTTGGAAAATAAAATTTTACAGGTGAAATTTTAGCACAAAATTTAAAATTTTTTCCAAAATCTATCCGTTTG
The DNA here is from genome assembly GCA_964019185.1 of Maratus speculifer. Lineage (NCBI taxonomy): Eukaryota > Metazoa > Arthropoda > Arachnida > Araneae > Salticidae > Maratus > Maratus speculifer. Next base: position 30,599,845 of record OZ025295.1, read on the forward strand.
CAAGAGGAAATTTTTCGTACAAGGAAAACTCTCAACCTTACATAATTTTTTCTACAAATAGGTCAAAAGTGCGTGTACTCATACGCCAAGTCCCAGATCTGGGAGTTGAATTCTCTTTGCAAAAAAAATTTCGAAATTCGCCAAAAATTTCAAAAATCGCACATTTTAGGCTTTGAAATTTCTGGTGGGGCACGAGATAAAAATCTGAAATTCTGGCCTTTGATAGTATTGTGTAGTAATGTTATGTATAAAAAATTTCAAGAAGGAGATTTGACTACAAGCGGAGATAGACATGGACAATATGTGAAAACAATACTTCCAAACTATTGTAACCTACTATGTAATTGTTCAACAAGACTGTCAACCTTACACAATTTTTTCTACAAATAGGTCAAAAGTGGGTGTACTCATACACCATTTCCCGGATCTGGGAATGGATTTATCTTTGTGAAAAAAATTCCGAAATTCATCAAAAATTTTATAAATTGCACTTTTTAGGCTTTGATATCTCTGGTGGAGCACGAGATAAAAATCTGAAATTCTGACCTTTGATAGTATTGTGCAGTAGTATTATGTACAAAAAATTCAAGAATTGACAAGATTTGTCACACAACAAATCATAAAATTTTGAAAAAGACTATTACAGTAGAACCCTGCAAATCCAGACCCCGTTAATCCGAATCTCCGGATAATCCGGATCTGTTTGATCATTTTTTTTACAAGTTTGATAAACAATTGGCTAATTTCCATAACATTGACTTGTTTCATCACCGTAGTCTGAATAAAAAAAGGTTTTTCTGAAATCATTTTGGAGGAATTAAGAAAAGGAAACATTTTTACGGTCTGTAAATATTCAATAGGTTTAACATAAAGGTGATTTTGTCTATGTATGTTTTATTTTATTTCATTTTTTTCTAATTCTCTGGATAATCCAGATTTTCAATAATCTGGATTGGGTCTGGTCCCAATTAATTCGAATTATCGGGGTTTTACTGTATTTTAATTTAAATATTTTTTAAATCATCAGTTCATTTTGTTTTTGTTTTTTTTTCTTCTAATTGTTGCCACGCAATTTTAAATAGATATAAAAATTATTTCATTTTTTACTCTTTACTTTTAAAAGAGGTGGAGTGCTTCTGTTGTCACAATTACAAAATTAGAATTACAAACTACAAAAAAATTAATATCTCAAAAATAAATTAAGATACAGCTTTTAAACAAAATGCATTTAAAAGCACATGTTTTTCCTATACGATAGTGTAAAAATTGAAAATGTGCAATATTTAGAAGCTTAAAATTTTGCAGTAGCGTAAATTTCAAAATTGAAATATCATTTCTTCTAATTGTTGCACGCAAGTTTAAATAAAATTATTATGTATGTAACATAGATTAATGGATTAAATCATGTAAAAGTGTGCTTATTTATTTTTATTTCATCATATTAAATCAGATTTATCATCTATTTTGACACGCAAAATGAAATATCTTTTATACTTATTAAATTATTATTCTTTTAAATTAAGAGCCTCCTTTGATGACCAGTTTGGTCTCCCTTAAATTTATGCTAAGCTTTGTAATATTTTACTTTTATTCATAATTTTATTTACTTGCATACCTTCACTAAATCTGTAAATTCTTATAGAGAAATCAACAAATCTATGCGATCAAGGCAACATTTAGGGGAAGATTCTGTTAATATTCTGTTCTGGTTGGCGCGATTGGCAAAGAAATCCCAAAATTGCACCGAAAAACCGTTTTTTATTTGTTAATTTAATGAAAAAATGTGTTTTGAAGGAGATATTAAATGAAACCTTCTGTGCAATCTCCGATCACGCTGACCCACTTGTTTTTTTTTTTTTTTCCCCCTTTCACACAACCAATTAAAAAATTTTGCAATACTTTCTCAGAACCAAATTTCAAAATTTATAATTTATTTTCCACAATCAATGAGTATATTTCATGAATATTTTTTTCTCATAACCAGAAAAAGGAATGATTTGTGAAAGTTCTTAAAAAATGGAAATAAGTGCCACCAGATGTGTAAAATAATTAAAAAGGTCTGCCAGAAGTGTTAAACAATTTAAAAGGTGGATATGTACGTTTGCATAAAAGAACTGCCAGGTGCTTCACCCTGCGAAATTGGTCTATAGTCAACTCTGCTAATGATTTCCGAACATTAAACTTGATATCAGTTAAATTTATTATTTTGGTAATTACAGGCTGAAACAAATAATTACTTAAACAGAAGTAAAATAAATTACTTACGATTATTCAATTATCTCTTTATTGGATTTAACTACTTTTTTTTATTATGTTTATTTGTTTTGTATTTATATTTTAAATTTTCATCTTTTTTTTTTTTTTTTTTTTTTTTTTTTTTTAATTCGAAATCTGATTATTCTTTAACTAGAATGTGAACATCTTATAAGGCATATGCTAGTGGTAGATCCAGCAAAAAGGTTAACAATTGACCAAATTATAAAGCACAAATGGATTACTGCAGAAGAGGATGAGCAATTTGAAAAGATTCTTAAAAAATATTGTGTAAATAATAAAGTTGAAGAAGAAGAACCTTTGTGTGAAGCTGTGATAGATTATATGTTACAGCTTCCTGCCTTTAAAAGAGAGGATATTGTTAGTGTAAGTTGATATCTATTTACTATAATCCTAGATTTTACACTATTTAGATATGCTTACTTTCATACTAATCTTCAGTTCATGCATTAAACTAAATATTAAATGTATAAGAGAACTTGGTATTTTCAAGTAAATCTTAAAATTTTTAGTTTTGTATGTTATTGAATGAATGAATAGTTTATCTAATTATTGAATTCAATCTTAAATTCAATTTTAAATTATTCATCATATTTTTTAAATTTTTGTAAAATGTTTAAAGTTGCATGAAAATATTGAAATTAGTATGTGAATTAAATAGTGGATAGAATATCTTTGTGAAAGGGATGACTAATAGTTTATTATTTTAAATTTCTCCTAACTGATTCCGGAACTTAACTATTTATTGAAGTAAGCATATTGTGTTCTTTTTCAAAATATTTATATATATATATTTTAATTTATTGTGTATATAAACTACCTTTGTAGTAACTTTCTTTAAAATTTTTGAGATGGTGACCTAAATTTAGAAATTTTGTATTAAAATTACATTAATTTGATATGAAATGGCTCCTCATGAAAATTTGAGCATTATTTCTTCTATTAATAATACATGAAAAGGATTTCATCAAACAATTTTGCCAAAATTTACAGCGTGAATATTGAATTATTAAATGCTATTTTTATTATTTTAATTTCTATATTATAGAGGAGGCATGTTTATTTTATATAAATATGTTGTTTTTGGTGGTGTTATTTTTACCCAGCCTTCAATAAAAGAGATTGTATCTGTAATATGTATTTAATGTATGTCCAAACATAATTTTTGAACAGATGATCAAGTTATAATTCTTTTTTAATTGTAAAGGACTTGTATTGATAGTAGTTTCATAAGAATATAAAAATGGTATGTTTGTCTGCCCTTGATTTTTCTTCACTTTTCTTTTTCAATTTCTTGGGTTCTAACTTTTGTAAAAATTGGCCAATTACCATGAAATTTGTTTGTTGTTAAAGATACACGTGACGACTTAACATTTTAACAATAGTTATCCTATTTGTTTATAGCCTTTTTCTTGAAACACATTAAAATATTAAATATTAGTTATGCTGACAACAATGTCAATAATAATAAAAGGTTGTTATAAAAAGAAAACAAGGGTTAATTCATTCTTCTTAAGCACTTAACCGACGATGCAGGGTGCGTAGCGGTGTTTACAGGTGCTTACAAGGTACTTATTTTCAAAGCAAATTTGTCATGTCCTTACAAGGTGCTTCTTTTTTTCCCCAGAGTGCTTATTTTTTTTTTTTCTCTCTCTCCCTTGAAATGCCTATTTTTGAACGAACTGCTTGTTTTAATTTTCGCGATCCTGAACCGAAACTATTTCGATAAAAGCGAAACAACCACAACTTTTCCTTATCATAACGGCCGATGATGCGTCGTTCGTACCCCAGAAATGTTCCTATTGTCCACTTTTAGCTCCTCCCTCATCTTTCAGCCTTTGATTCTCGGAACTCTGAACGTAAGTTCTCCGTTCTGCATGGTTTTCTAGAATTCTGGCGTTGCATATTTTTTTCTTTTGTGACTCTCGTGTGAGCGTGTGATTATTCATTATTGCCATTTGAATTTTTTATTATACCAAAGTAAATTGAATATACCGTCGAACGATCGATCAAAATAAGTTGCGAATATCATACGTGCGAAGAGAAAACTGCTTAAAATTACGAAAAAAAAAAGCAAATTATGTCAGAAGAATGCGATCAAATCACAAATTTTACCGAAAAATCTCGGAATAAAACCACAAATTTCCTCAGAAAATAACGATGAAACCGCAAATTTTGATCAAAAAACAACAATAAAACCCCAAATTTCATCAATAAACTGCGATAAAACCACAAATTTCACCAGAAAACCAAAAAAAACTGCTGAAATTTCGCCGAATAATCGCAAAAAAAGTGAAAATTTCCGTCTCAATTTTTTATTAAAGAACGCGAAAAAATGCACATTTCGGCGAAGAAATTTGCATCACTAAAAAACACTAAGTTTGTTAAAAAATTTGCAATAAAATTGCAATTTTCGTGAAAAGATCGCGACAAAACTTATTTTTGACGAAAATTCGCGAAAAAACCACTCATTTTGTCAAGAGATCGCGATAAAATCACAAACTTTGCAAAAAGATCTCGAATAACTACAAATTACGTCGGAAAAAACCAAAAGATCGCGAAAATACAGAAATATGTACAAAAAATCTCGATAAAACCGCAAAAGATTGCGAAAACCAAAAATTTTCTGTAAGAAAAAAAAAAAAAGTCAAAATATTGCCGAAGATCAAATTTCTTCCAAGGATTTTTAAAAAGACTTAAATTTCATGAACCCCAGGAGAGAAGAAAAAAAAACCCCTGAAAATTAACTGATACAAAGTAAAAAATCCTGAAAATTATCAAATGCAAAATATATTAATTTTAAAGGTCATATTCACTCAAAAACAAAATTTTGAAACAAACAATTTTGGAGCAGAAAAAAAAAAAACTTTAGAAAAAGCAAGAAATTAAAAAAAAAGAAAAAAAATGCTGCTACCCCGGGAGCAGAATCGGCGCAACGCTGCGACGTACGTCGCAGACTCTTGGGAAAGTCTGCAGATTATTTTTTAACTGTTAAAAATTTAGCAACAATTAAAAAATTTCGGCCCTAAATCCAAAATATCGGACGTAAAAAGTATCGCAAATTTCGACAAATAGTCTTCGAAAAGAAATCAATTTTGCGGAAAACACGTGAATTTCGTCGAAAAATCGCGAAAAGAACGGCAAAATTCGTCCAAAAGTCTAGAAAAGCAAATTTCTTTAAAAAAAATCACGAAAAAACGGCAAGTTTGCAAAACATTCCAAAAAAACGGCAAATTTCTTCAAAAGATCACAAAAAACAGCAGTTTTCGTCAAAAAATCACGAAAAAAAAGGCAAATTTATGCAAAAGTTCACGACAAAAATGGTAGTTTTCGTCAAAAAATCGTGAAAACGGCAAATTTATGCAAAAAAATCGTGAAAAAACGGCAAATTTCTTCAAAAGATCACTAAAAAACGGCAGTCTACGTGAAGAGATCGTGGAAAAACGGCAGTTTTCGTAAAAAATCACGAAACATCGTCGAATATCTTCAAAAAATCGCGAATAAACGGTAAATTTCATCAAAAAATCACAAAAAAGGAACATTTGTTCAAAAACATCTCGAAAAAACGGCAAATTTCTTCAAAAGATCGCGAAAAAACGGCAAATTTATTCAAGAGATCGCGACAAAGCGGCAGTTTTCGTCAAAAGATCACAATAAATCGGGAAATTTATTCAAAAGATCGCGAAAAAAACGGTAATTTTCGTGAAAAGATCGCGAAAAAACGGCAAATTTCATCAAAAAATCACGAAAAACTAAACATTTCTTCAAAAGATTTCAAAAAACGGCAAATTTCTTCAAAAGATCACTTAAAAACGGCAGTTTTCGTTAAAAAAATCATGAAAGAACTGCAAATTTCCTCAAAAGATAGCGAAAAACAGCAAATTTTTTCAAGAGATTGCGAAAAAAACAGCAAATTTCTTCAAAAGATGGCAACAAAACGGCAGTTTTCGTCAAAAGATCAAGATAAATCGACAAATTTCTTCAAAAGATCGCGAAAAAACGACAATTTTATTCAAAAGATCACGAAAAAAGAAGTTTTCGTCAAAAAATCAGAAAAAACGTCAAATTTTGTCATAAAAATTCGAAAAAAGGTGCAAATAGCGTCAAAAGTTCGTGAAAAATGATGTTGTGTCAAAAGATCGTGAAAAACCCGTGTCAATTTTTGTCAAAAAGGATTCCCCCCCCTCCCTCTCCTCTTTCAGAAAATGTATGAGGTGAAAATTCTGAGTATAAAGACAATTTCGTTTTTTTTAAGTATACTGTCGAACGTTCCTCTCAGCCCGCACAACTTTGAAGAAAGTCCGTGGTAGTTATAGCTGCCACCACCGATATTATTAGGTGATATCGGTCACCCACTGTGAGGATTGTGTAAATGAACACCGGCGTTGTCGATTAACTGAATTAACAGTTTATTTATACTATATGTATGCAAGAAATACACTATTTACAATTATATACAATTACAACTCGTATATAGATGATCCGGTTCAACATTAAATTAAATACTGTAAAAAGTTGGCTGTGTACTGTTCAGATTACACCTTCTCCCTCACACTCAATGCATGTTAGATTCACTTTATCAAAGATCAATTTCGAATTTCCCAACACATGGATACTCGGCCTACGCTATCCGGCCCAGAGTACTACATACAAGGACGTTTGTGTCCCTTACTCTCCAGATACGAACTACTCAAAACTCAGACAAGACTTGACCTTCTCAAATCACTGCCTTCCCCAATGTACACCCCCCTGTGGAGCTTCCACATTGCTTTCTTGATCCGTGACATGTTCCTTGTTTGCTCATCATTCACATACATCGCTGATGGATGAACACGCCTCTCGGCAATATTCTCTTTCTCACTTACCACCTGTACATGGTCACCTGTCACTTCTCCCTTCAACAAAGAAAGAATGTCACCTTGAAAATTCCAGTACACAGCCGGTACAATACATAAAATATTAAGATAGAGAAATAACAGAAATTCCAATTTGTAGCAGATGCTTACTCAGAACCTGACATATACTTTTCTTTTATGTCTATCGAAAATACTTGGAAGGTTTGAGTGCATATAATGTAGCGTTGCAAAGGCTAGAAAAAACCCGGTTTAAACCCGGGAATAAACCGGGTTTTTAGGAATAAACCTGGAAAAAACCCGGGATTTTTTGGAATAATTCGGTTTTTTGGAAATAAACCTGGGAATAAACATGGTCTATTGGAAATAAACCCGGGAATAAACCGACTTTTTGCAACTCTAATATAATGTAATGCGAGGGATTGGTCTGCAGACTGTTTTTTAAGTTTTTACTTGTGTTGCAGACTGCAGAAAAAAATTCTGCTGCTGGGGCTGCTACAAAATCAGTTTTTAAAGCAGCAAAAACAGTTTTTGTATAGAAAATTCCACTTCAGCAATGACTTTTTTTTTTGCAGTCTTTTGACAAAATCTGCTGCTTTATTGCGATCTTTTGAAGAAATCTCATTTTATCGCGATCTTTTGAGGAAATCTCGTTTTTTCGCAATCTTTTGAAGAAATCTTGTTTTTTCGCGATCTTTTCACAAAATTTGCCGTTTTTGCGCGTCTATTTGACGAAATTGTTTTTATGCGATTTTTTTGATGAAATTTGCTGTTTTTTCGTGATTGTTTGAAGAAATTTGACGTTTTTTCCCGCTTAAATGACGAAAAGGATTGTTTTTACGTGATTTTTTGTGAAATTTGCTCTATTTTCGTGACCTTTTTTCTAGAAATTTGTCGTTTTTTCACGCTTATATGACGAAATTGATCGTTTTTTTGACGAAATTGATCGTTTTTTCACATTTTTCGACAAAATTTGCATTTTTACCCCTGATTCTAGAAAGAAATTTGTTCTCTGAGCGATTCCTTAAAGAAATTCATGTTTTTTTTCTTTTAATTTTTGACAAAATTTACAAATTTTTTTTCAAAATTCACGATATTTTTTAATGTTTAAGTTTTTTACTAAGTGTAATGATATCATAAAACCGAAAGGATGATTCGAAAAGCTCGGAAATCCAGAGTACACCAGGAACACAATCAGCCCTGTAATGCATATATGTGCATAAATGGATGCTTCTTTTTCACTAAAAGTGTGCTTACAGGTACTTATTTTTAAAACTAAAATGTTGCTACTCACCCTGCGATGGGTATGGGGAAACAGTGCTTTTACTCCCGACTTATCTAGGACAGGGGTGCACAACCTCTGGCCCGCGGGCCAAAATGATACCACTATTTTTATGCAGAATAATTTTCCTTATAGTAATGACAGAAACTTTGAGATTAAAGAAAAGAAACTCCGCTTTTCAAATATTCTGGTGTCAAACAATTTTCTGGTAAAAAGGTTGTGCATCACTGATCTAGGGGTAGACGGTGAAGTGGCTAAAACAGTCCTTGCTTTTAATAAGTAACTCCAAAAATAGCAATATAACCCTGAGATACATAAAGTAGGTATTTTATAACAACCTGCAAATGTATGTTAATATGGCGATTGATATACTCATATATCCTAAGATTAATCACATGAAACCTTTTGGCCAATCATAAACAAATGATTAAGACACGATTATTTGATACTTGTTTTTTCCCCCTCTATAAGAATTGCCTTTTATGTCAGTTTTCTTTATCTAATGTAATTAAAATAATTTAAAGTTATTCAATTATTATTATTTTTTTTTTTATGCAACAAATTAGCAGAATTTAGTAATAATAAAATTTTAAATTGTATTTATTGCCTTTTACAAGATTATCTTCATTCTTATATTTTATTATTTTTCAATTTTTTAGTCTGTCAAAGGAAACAAGTTTGACCAGTACAGTGCAATGTATCATCTGTTGCTTGAGAAAATTAAAACACACCAACGTATGGCATTATTACCACAAACTTTGCCAGTCGCATCACAACCCCAAAGAAAAGCCAGTATAACAACTGGTGTTGGTAAGGATATTGAGCATTGTAATAATTGTTTCATCTCAAATAAAAATGGAACTATATTTGCACACATGAGTCATTCTTGGGAAAAGAGGAAAAATGTAGTACTTTTTGAAACTACATTATCCTTAAATACTTAACACATAATGTAATGTTATGCACCATTAAAATTAAAAAATATGTTTTTAAAAATTGTTAAAAATATTTTTTTCTGTTGCAGAAAAAAAAAAAAAAATCATAAATTTCATTTATCTTTAATAAGAAAAAAACAAAGAAAAAAATCTCAATTTTTTAATCCATTGTTAAAAATAAGTGCAAATTTTGTAAATCAATTATTGGTTAAAATTACTCCAACTCAAAATATAGTTAACCTGTCATTGATAACTAAAATTTTTTATTGGTTGCAGAAAAATATTGCAAAATTTGTCACTGTCATTTATAAAAATCAGAATAGTTGTCAATAGTTAAAGCTGCATTGAATTATATCAATTCCAAATTTTTTGCTGTGTAACTGATGATAAAATTTGTATTCCTTTTAAGAAACTCTTTTTCTTTTCTTTTGATTTATATTTAAAAGTAAAAGTAAATTAACTTCTAAAAAACTGTACACAACGTCTTAGATGCTCCAGATGGATGTTCAGAATTCTTAAAATTTAACTAGTTTATACCTGACATCTTAACCATGTTATGATACTGTATGTTTTATTTATTTATTTAAAGAAAAAAATCAAGCGCTGTAATTAGCAAGAAAGGGGGGGAGGGGGAATCAAACCATTGATACTGGACAAATATAAAGCAAAATTACACAAATTGACAACATCGAAAAGCGAGAAGGGGTGGATTTGAGGTACTGGGATTATCAGACGACCCTCAGGGATTCAAGTTTAATATGATGTAAGTCAATATTAAAAGAACTGATAAGATTTCTTTGAAATAAATAATCAATGTAGTGATTATCTTCCTTATATATTATTCTATGCCTTTTTTTGCATGAATCTAAACAGTGCTTGAATTTTATTTGTTCTTGGGTGTATGAACTATGAATAGAATTTTTCAATACACTATAAAAACATCTTATAATTAGTTGTTTTCAGTAGTTTTTCTTTTAATATCTGCTTGAACCTGTGACATAATTTTCTAAAGAAAACAAAGAAACTTGTTGCCATCTTAATGTATAAATAAAATTACCTACAAATTTTATGCTTTAAAACACGAAAATGGCTGCATAAATGTGTCAGCAAGTATCAAATTTGGTTGATAAAAGCTGAAGAAAAGGAAAAATAAATTTGATCCTGAAGCTATTCAGCTAAATATAAAAAAATATTCATCTAAATATCCAAAGTATTTGTCTAAATATTCAAAGTATTTGATCAAATATCCAGCATATTTGGTTGAAGTATCTAGCCAGCAGACTTTCAATATTCAGCAATAAAGGACGAAATGGCTAAATACCAAACAGTGGAAAATATTTGTTGCATCCCTAGTTTTTGTGTGTGTGTACATGTGTGTTTGGATTTTATTTGTTATCATATTCTTATATATGATAATTAAATTGTATTTTATTTAAAATAAGGTTTTAGCAGATTATTTTGTGTGTATAATATAGGTGCAGATTCTGAAATTTTTAAGGAGCCAGTGTCTTCTAAACCCAAATATTCCAGTCAGGGCTTAATTTCTTAGAAAAATTAAGAAACAATGCTAATTTGATCAAAAGACTGCAAAAAAAAAAAAAAAAAAAAAAAAAAAACTTTCATCAAAGAATCATTGAAAAATACAATTTTCATCAAGTGATTGCGGAAAAAATGGGGTTTTAATTAGAGAATCGTAAAAAAATGTAGGATTGAACAAAAAAACAGGATTTTTGTCAAATAATTGCGAGAGAAAATATAAAATTTGCTTAAGGATGGCAACTTAGACCCTGAACTTAGTCACATGTATTGATTGGTGACCCTGAATCTGCATCTATAATGTCTAAAAGAGATTTTTTCTTGTTTAACAAAGTTAAATAAAGGGTGATATAAAATAAAATAATAATTCCTTTTGCAGTTGAAAAATCACCACCAGCTGAACCTGCGACTGAAAGTGAACCTCCTCCAAAACCAATGTTCAGCCCTATACCAATCGTTCAGTTAGTGACTGAAAACCTAGAAAAAGTAATTGTTTCATCAATTATTAAATTTGCATGAATAAAGCATTGCATTTATTTATGTGATATTAAATTCTTGCAACAATGTCTATATTGTGCTGCAATATTTCTAATATAATTAATAATTTTATGATTTCTGACTATTTTTCCTACTGGTTTACCATAAATATTTTAGGCGTTTTTTATCAGACTATCTTTAATGTTCTTCATAAAACTAACCAAATAAATTTGATTGGAATTTATAAAATTTATTTGACACTGTAAACCAATTGATAATAATGTATATACTGTACAAAAAGTGACTTCTATGTATAAATATGAATTGATATTTTTTTTTACTAACCAGTAGCAGCTGAAATGTAACATGGTATTAAATGAATAAACCTGCAGATGATTTTTACATAGATTTGAAACAACTCTGTCAACAAGAATGTAGAAGTGGGTATATACAGGGTGTCCACTCTCGTGGTCATTGGCAAATTCCTTTAGGAATTTGCCAATGGCCACGAGAGTCAGATGAGATGACTAACAGTGCCTATGACTAACAGTGCCAATGGCCACTGTTAGTCATAGACACACAGTTCAAACATATATGTATATGTAAATTTATACATATGTTACATCTACTTATATGTTTCATCTTAATATATATTATTGTCCTGTATTTTTGCAATATTAACATGTTGAATATTTTGTTTATGTTAAATTGCAGATTTGTCTTTGGAAGATTCTATTTGCATGAACCCCTTGACATCCAGGGTGTATACTATATGTGCATCCAAATTTTTATCATAGACAACTACTAGACATACCATGCATATATCCATATAGAATATGAAAATACAAGTTTACACTAAATGGTCTGATGTACTAGAGATGAGATGAGCTCAGCTTAAGCCCAACATGGGCTTGGATTTTGGTTTTTATACTGACCTTCGAGCTCAGGCTCATTCTTTCTGAAATTGACAGTTTTATTTATTTTTATTCCAGTATAGAAACAAAAAAATATAACTTAATTCCGCTTAAAAATTACTTATTTCATTGCAAATCATTTTAATGTATTTTGATAAGAATGAGAGAAATAGAACTTTTCTTTCTTTTTTTAGTACTATTTTAAAAGGAAAGTTGTGATATTTGTTGATTTATGTCTGATGTTGAAGACAAATAAACTTTGCAAACTTGTGGTGTCCATCAGAATGGATACCCAGGGCTTGAATTTCAGGGCAGGATTCGCGCCCGAAGTTTTAAAATCCCGTCCAAAAAAAAGTCCCGAATTTTCTGAAAAATTTTGCATTTTGAAACTACGATAACTCTCACGATCTTTTTGTGAATTTTGTGATGTTTTCGTGCGAGTTTTTGTTCTGCGAAATATTGTTGGAATTTACACTATTTTTCTGCAACCGATCGTCAAATTTGGCCTTTTTTTTTTTCCGCGATCGATTGACAAGTTTCATGCAATTTTTCGTCGCGAAAATGGAGTAATCGACGGAGTAATACGTTTCGAATTCTCCAAAAAATTAACGCATTCGATTCCAAAAGTTATAAAATATCGTTTATTAGCCCAGAAATTCGGATAGTTATGTCCAAATTTTTGGACTAATATCCAATTTTTAATAGCTTTTGAGCGGAGTTGAATTGCATATTTTCACAATAAATTTCATCAATCATTCGCAGAAAATGAAAACGCAGAAAATTTCGTTCGATTATCATGATAGAAATACCAATTTTCTCAGAGAATCGCAAAAAAACTTGACTTTCCTTAAAAAATCCCAATAAAACACGAATTTCTTAAATCGCAAAAAAGCGATTTTCGTCAAAATATTGCGGAATAAAAACGTGATTTTCATCGGAAGGTTGCAAAAAAAATGCCATTTTTGCCAAAAGATCGCAAAAAAAATGCTATTTTTATCAAAATATCGTGAGAAAAACACGGTTTTCGACAAGACATTGTGAGAAACACGCAGAATCCGTAAAAATATCGCGAGAAAAATGCGGACTGCGTCAAAAGAGTGCGAAAAAAAGCGATTTTCGTCAAAATGTTGCAGAATAAAAATGCGATTTTCATCAGAAGATCGCGAAAAAAAAGCCATTTTCGTCGAAAGATCGGTGAAAAAATACCATTTTCGTCGAAAGATTGCGAAAAAATGCTATTTTCGTCAAAATATCAGGAGAAAAACGCAGTTTTCGCAAAATGTCGCAAGAAAAACGCAGTTTTCGTTAAAACATCGTGAGAAAAACTCAGATTCCATCAAAATATCACTAGAAAAACGTGGATTTTGTCATGAGATCGCAAGAAAACCGTGATTTTCATGAAAAGATCACGATAAACCGTGATTTTCATGAAAAGATCGCAAGAAAATCGTCATTTTCGGCAAAAGATTGCGAGAAAACAAGATTTTCGGCAAAAGATCAAGGAAAAAATACAAATTTCGTGATAGAATTGCAGAAAATTTGCTGTAAGAATGTTTTCAACAACTTTATTACAATTGAGTGGCAAATTAAACATTAGATTGCCATGTTTGTTAATTGCTCTTTTAAGTGAAAACATGTAAAAATTTAAATTGGACAACTAGCTAAGATTGTGAAACATTGCGTCAGAAGTATGAACGTAAAATAGCAACTTTAACTTCAGATCTACTTATAATATTTGCATAAATGGATTCACTCTGACCTCTTCTCCCCCTCCCCCTACTCCTCCTCAAAAAATAATATAAATAATATAAAACAGGATTTGAACAAAAGTATTGACAATTTTTTTTGTGAATAAAATAAGCTTCTTAATTGTCTTACACATTTGTTATTTAAAATAATTTCTCATTTTCTGGTTTACAAGCTTTTCCTCTTTTTTTAATTTTTCGCGATCTCATGCCTGTTATTCTGTGTTATTGACAAAAATTAATTCAGTGGTATTTTGTCATGCCTGCATTTGTGTAATTCTTTAAATAGCACATAAAATAACAGTAGGTTTTAAAGATTTTTTTCTCCCTCCCAAACAGCTAAACTCCCCTCCATTTATAAATGTTGGGAGGGAGACTCCCCTCCTCTGGAAAATTGAATTTCAAGCCCTGATACCATTTGGATATATTTTTTAATCAGGACATTTATTATTACACATTTTAAAAATCTAATGAAAAAAAAAAAAAAAAAAATTAGTCATCATTAGCTTAAAGTTTGCAAATTTTTAGTTTTCTTTTGTCTTTGAGTGGTAATTGCTTTTTATATAAAAACAATGTAAGTGATTTTATCAATTTTTCTTCTTGAACTCTGTTCATTCTTTGGCTCTGCTTTTCATATTAATGAAATCTCTTTCATGAATAAGCAGATAAAATTGCCATGTAGTTGTTATTCCCAATTGAAAGTAATCAAGCAGTGTTTCCACTTTTCCTATAAAAACATCAGATCTTTCAAGTAATGACGTCAAACTTTTAATTTAAGCTGATTTTCAAGGATTTCCTATTTTAGGAAAATAAAGAAATATTCAATTCTTTGTCATATAAATCGTAATTTCTGCAAATTTTATTAATTTATTCATAAAACACCCTCCATTAATGTGTCTATCAGATTTATTTGTTACAGGAGAAAAATATGAGAATCTTTTTAGAGTAGTATATTTATTTGGTGTTAAATTTCTCTTTTGATAAGACTGAATGTAAATTTCATAAAAAAAAAAAGTCTGTGCTAGGGATTGACAGTTATTTACATGTAAAAAGTTGTTGAAAAATGAGATGTTGTATTACATTTAGAACAATCTTCAAATATTATGGACATTTTTTGTGCTTTTTTTTTTCTTTGTATCTGTCTTGGATGAGCCTGGGCTCTGAAAAAGAAAATTTGAACTTATCTCTAGTATGTACGTCTGTACTTTAAAAAAGTGGTCTGGATTCAAGTAGTTAATTAGTATATGATGCTTTTGCTTTGTGTGCTTTGCTTGTGTGTTTGTTTTGTGTGATGATTTTGCTTTGTGTCTTACATTTTATTGATGATAATTAAGAGAACATTTTAAAAGCATCTCATTTACTATTTAAAAGTATAGCAAACGTTTTTAGATTATTAACATAAAAGTCTTAAATTCTTTCTTTTTAATGTATGCATGCATGAAAATGTGATTGCTTTTTATCTGGTCTATATGTGTACATTCATCATATTTAACATTTCATAATATTTTCGCTTTATCCCTGCTTAGTTTTAATTTATAGCTAAATCACAGAACATTAAAGGTTGTATACTTTTTAAAGAACATAAAATTGAAAAGAGCTTTTGGAACTCATTTGATATGATTAATCAGCCATGTATTGCCGATGACTTACAAAATAGATAAAAATTTAAGCTTTATTCATTGTTAACTTTTATCTGACTGCATACAGAAAAAGGAGGTAATGATTTTTACTGTAGACAATTTAAAATTCTTTATTTGCTGATGGAATGTGGAAAATATAAATGGATGTTTACGAATGTGGTGCAGAAATATTTGTCTTCACTGCCCGAGTGTAAAAGATTATAGTCAGTGTTGCTTGGAATAATCAGATCCTTCTAAAAATACTTATAAAATAGTTGTTCTAATGAAATGATTATAAATGGATACAAAACTAGGAATACTACATGAAATCGTATATCTTTGATTGAATAATTTGATTATAACATTAAAATAGAATCTTTGTGCTTTTGTCTTGTTTTGCTTTAATTCAATTAATGTAATGTCATGTCATTTTTTTCAGTTGGGTTTTTTATTGCTAACAAGTTGTCACTTATTAATTTTTTTAGTTTGGAGATGTCGAATTAGAATCAGATGAAGAAGACAAGCGCATTGAGACTTCTCAGTCTCAATACCATGTTGTCAGGCGGCATACAGTAGGCCCAGACAATGCAGATGCTCCTGAAGGGGGAGCTATGGGTGGAGACTTGTTTCTTCCTCGAGGATCTCCACACTATGGCCCTACTCTTCATCCAGCTCCCTTGCCTCTCAGTGCACTTCCTCATACAAATCTTCCTTTGAATCTCCCACTTGTGCAGAATCAACCTCCACAGATCTTCTCTGTCAAAGATCAGCATCTTTTGAAACCTCCTCAAGTTCTTGGTGCAGGTAAATTATCTTCACATAATTTATTATTGTTATGTTTGAATTAGCAGCTGGATGCAATTGGGTGATTCTCAAAATCAGGGAGAATTTCAGTCTTTCGGCATACAAAAAAAAAAAAAAAAAAAAAAAAAAAAAAAAATTGAGAGGTTTTCTATCATTTTTTTTATATTTATGTATCTTTGTCTTAATATTATTAATTATTTGCACTCAAAAATTACCCACTTTTTAGTTAAAAAACACCTTAAAATAACATAATAACTGTTCAAAATGTCATTAGCATGGATGTCCACATCAGCTGTGCCTTGTATATACTGACATTTTTGAAGAGTTAATATCATGTTTATAAAATAAAACAAATGTTATTCTTTTTTTAAATGAATCAAGGAGAGGATTTATCCAATAAATTTCTTTTTAACAATAAAATTATAATATATAACAAAAGAATTAAAGTTTGTCCACCATATTCCATTTTTAAAACAAGGACATTCTTTAACAGCTGGTTACTAATCAAAATTTCATTTTCACATATGACAACAGTTTGAAATAAATCAAGTTTCTCCATGACAACAATAAGCCATTTTATCTCAGCCTGAAAATGGAAGCATGTGTTGTATTTTAAGAACAGAACACAAATATTAGGCGAGTACATCAATTGTATGTCATTAGAATGAATAATAATTTTAATTAAAATAGCAAATAAAGCCTTTGTGCACAAATGTTTAAAGATAGAAAACCAACGAATATAAATGCACAAATAAAGTATGAGAAGGTAGCAAATAGCTATTTCGAATCTACTAACGAGATTCTTCATCAGTGCAAAACTCAGCGAGCTAAAAGTAGCAAAACTGAGCAAAGAGACAGAGAGACGCAGGCTTATATACCCGCAACGGGAAAAATCCCGCCTAAAGAAAAGCAACCAATGAGAAGAAAGCAGCCAAAACCAACTGAGTGGACAAGTAGCGACATCTATCGGAGAACAAGCAAAACAAAAACTAAAAAGTGAGTGAAAAAAAAAAAAGTATTAAATTAAAGATTTCCAAATACTTGGAAAATAAGGAGTACTAGATAAGTCATTAACTAAGGAGTGAGAATTTTTTATGATGTGGTAAGCTTCCCAAAAATCAAGATTAAGAATAGAAGGACATTTATGGATGATGGTGGCTGAAGAAAAGTTAAACTTATGTTGAGAAGACCAACAATGTTGAGCAATAGAGGAACGTTTAAGCTCCTGATTTTTGACATACCTTTTATGTTCCATTAAACGAAAATCTGAGAGCACGTTTAGTCTGACCAATATAAGAAAGACCACATTGGCAAGAAATTTGGTAAATACCCCAGTTATCTAATTGATCAATGGGGTGCTTAAGATTTGAAAAAAAAAAAAAAAAAATCAGTCCAAAATCATCCCCAAAATCAGTCAGCAAGTTGCTAAAATTTTAAAAAGGTTCGATTTCAATGTTATTTTTTCTCCTGTTAATAAAATTGCTTTTTCAAATCTTAAGCACCCCATTGATCAATTAGATAACTGGGGTATTTACCAAATTTCTTGCCAATGTGGTCTTTCTTATATTGGTCAGACTAAACATGCTCTCAGATTTCGTTTAATGGAACATAAAAGGTATGTCAAAAATCAGGAGCTTAAACGTTCCTCTATTGCTCAACATTGTTGGTCTTCTCAACATAAGTTTAACTTTTCTTCAGCCACCATCATCCATAAATGTCCTTCTATTCTTGATCTTGATTTTTGGGAAGCTTACCACATCATAAAAAATTCTCACTCCTTAGTCAATGACTTATCTAGTACTCCTTATTTTCCAAGTATTTGGAAATCTTTAATTTAATACTTTTTTTTTTCACTCACTTTTTAGTTTTTGTTTTGCTTGTTCTCCGATAGATGTCGCTACTTGTCCACTCAGTTGGTTTTGGCTGCTTTCTTCTCATTGGTTGCTTTTCTAAGGCAGGATTGTTCCCGTTGCGGGTATATAAGTCTGCGTCTCTCTGTCTCTTTGCTCAGTTTTGCACTGATGAAGAATCTCGTTAGTAGATTCGAAATAGCTATTTGCTACCTTCTCATACTTTATTTGTGCATTTATATTCGTTGTTTTTCTATCTTTAAATAATTTTAATGTCTATTTTATAGTTAAAACTTTTATTTTACTAATTTGCATGGAACTTTTGTTTTTTAAAAAGTCCCAGAAAGGAATATTTTGTTCTGTGATTATATTATGGCTCATAATCTTATTTAAATTAAAAATTGCCATTAGCATGGGCAAATACCAGTGTCATTAGCATGGTTTTTTCTGTCCATGACAATGAAAAAACAGCCATGCTAATGACACCTATGCTCATAAATGTAATCAGTGCTTATCTGGTATCCTTTATAAAGATTTTTTAAAGTTTAATTTTACATATCAATTTAGATATTACATTTATTACCCCTAAAATACGTATTAAATCTGTCAGAAAATCACTTGCTTTGTTAATATCAGAAAATTGCTTATGTAAACAAAGTTTGCTCTTTGGTTAGCAATGTTGAATTTCTTAAAAATATTCTAGAAATATCTTATTTATTAATTTAAAAGAACACATTTCTTTTTATATGGAATTTTAATTTAATCCTTTTTTTTTTTTTTTTTTTTCCAAGACTAATCTGAATATTGGGGAAAGTAAAGCAATAGGTAGAAAAAAAAAAAAAAAAAAAAAAAAAAAATCTTAAAAGAGAGTGTGAAAAAAGAAGGGAGAAAATTAAAGAAGACACTGATAAATAGCAAAAATTTAAACATCAGATATATATAAAAGAAAAAAAAACGGGACAAATAAAAATAGCCAGTGATAACTCCAAGAGAACACAGATCACAGCGAAACACTTAAAAACATAAGGGCATAGAATTATTCATAAAAAATGGCTTCATGTTACAGAAGAATAAAAAAAGTTGAAAATGGAAACTATTAGTTAAAAAGGAAGGCTGATAAATGTAGAAAAAAATATTCAAACAGTAAGAAAATAAAAATTTCTGAATATATTTACTCCATGCAATTTGTTTTGTCATTAGCATGGCTCATAAAATACTAATTATTTTTTTTAAGTGAATTTTTAAATATTTAGCTCTGCTGACATCATGTAAAGTATACATAATGCTGTATTAATAACACCTATTTTTTTCAAAAATTTAGCTAATATTTTTTTTTTTTTTTTTTTTTTTTTTTTTAGATTTCACTGTTGAAAAAGTTTCCTATTTTGAGAATCGCCGAATTGAAAAATTATCAAATGTTGCTTAGATTATCTTCATTTGCATAACACTTAATATTTAAAAAAAAAACACAAATTTTTAATTTAAATTGTCTACATTAAGTATATTTTAAAAATGTGTATTTTAACCATTTCATTTGAAGTACTGTTTAAAAAAATTATTTACAAATAATATCGTAATTTAAAGTATTGTTTTTAATTTACTTACACAAAAATAAAAGTTGCTATGGCAGCAAGATATGCACCTGGCTACAAAAAATACCAATTTTTTTAAGCCAGTAAATTTCTAAGAACTAGAAATTCTTCAAAGATGAGAATCATCTTATAACAAATATATCTTCAAAGGAACCATTGTAAAATTGACAAAGAGAGAAGAACATGGTAAAAAAAGGCTATTAACCTTTTCTGGATTTTGAATTTTAATTAACTGAATTTTCTTTATATCTGATTATTAAAATAAATAAATAAAATTTATTCATGCAAAGTGGCTTAAAATAATTAAGATGCAAATTAAAATTTAAAACTTTTTTCTTCAATCTCCTCTTTTTGTAAAACAAATTTTATTTTTAAATTTGTTTATAAGATTTAAAAGTTATATATAATAATATAATATAATGTTTCTTAATTATTAAATTTATGATATGTTGCATGGAAATTCTGAAGCAAAATATTAAAGAAAAACAGGCTTAAAAAATGATGTCATATTGATAACTGATGTTTTCTGATACATTCAGCTTGGCAAGTAATTTGAGAAACATTATCATACAATAAAAATAAATAAATAAAAGTGGAAACACAAAGTATATGCTTTAGAGTCATGCTCACACCCTTTCTTTCTTTTTTAAGATTCTGTTCTACATTGCCTATGCTATAGTCCTTTTTTTTAAAAGCAGATCAATTTTGTTAACAAAAGTAGTTTAATTGAACAATTTAAAGGATGTTATTCTAAATTTGCATATTTTTTTTAATATGAATTCTTTTGCATCTCTTCATGCAGTTAATTTATTATTTAAATATTTCATGGGTTTTGCTTCTTAAATTTTTTTGGTGCTTTTCTACTATACTGACCTAGCATAAAAAAAAAAGGCTTTACATAATCTGGGCTTTAGAAAATGAAATTTTTTGCCAAATCATATAAATAGCTATGAAAACAAACCTAAGGAACATTTTAGTGTTGACTCTAAACCATTTTAGTAGGGCGCGGTGCTCGGTGGCCCTTATTATTTCTTATATGCACCTACTGGCCCTTTTAAACCCTTCTGATGTGCCCAACAGTCCTTTTTGCCCTATCTATGCACCCTGTGGCAATTAAATTGATCCCAGAAAAATATTGCTATAGAACATGTTCAAGTTATAAAGAATGTCTGGTGCACAAAGATTTTTCAAACTTACTACCAGTCTCTTATCTGTAGTATGACAAACAGGATTGCAGCAGTGATAAAAAGACATTGGAGGTGCTACAAAATATTGAATTTAATTTCAATTCTTCAATAAAAATACTAGTAAATCAATTTGAATTCTTTCAAATAGCTTTAATTCAAGATTTTCATTGAATATAATACTTTCAAGGATGGTTTAAATTTTTGCATACGACTATAAGTTACTTTCTTTTGCTTAAATATGAAAGAATACATTTGTGATAAAAATAAATTTAGTAACATTTATTGTTTATTTTTTTATATTTATATATTTATTATTATTTATATTTAGTTGGTGGTCTTGGGCGACGTGCATCCGATGGTGGTGCAAATGTACAAACAACATATTATAAACGCCAAGTTATTCCTGGCCAGCAAGGGCAATCGCCAAACAAAGAAAGACCTGCCACTGTAAGATACTTTTATGTTTATTTAAATATTCTCTGTTTATAAATTGAGATTTTCTGTTAAATTAACTTAAATGGATTTGTTTTTAATTTATTTTATTATTGTTTTATTTGTCTATAAATTTTGAATTTAAATTCATATTGGATCTTTATAAGGGGCTATGCGAATATAACATTATCATTTTAAGGAGGAGGAGGAGGGGGGGGGGGAGTCTGGCATATGATATTGTAAGATGTCTCTAGTGGGGATGTACCGAATATTCGGTATCTATCTGGTATTCAGCCTATTCAGTCATGTTACCGAATATGAGACTATTCGGCCTGCCGAATATTCGGTTTGGCTGAATACCAAAGTACTATATTTTCGGGTGTACAGTCCACGGCTTATACAAGAAAAAATACCTTCCAAAAAGCCGCTGCGGCTTATACACGGTGCGGGTTATACAAAGATTTTTTTTTTTTTTTTAATTTGGAAATCGTGATACTTTTTCTACAACTTTTAAACCTCAAAAAATTTTTTTAAAAATATCAAAATTTGTATTTTTTTTTTTTTTTTGGTCATGCCACGAAATTTAGAGAGTTCTCCCATGTTTGTAAAGGCTTTTTTTTACTGCTTAAATACAGTTATTTCTGGATTTGGAAGAACTGTCGCAACTATCGCCAAATATTGCACTGAAAGATACATAATAGCTACCGTATATACTCGCGTATAAGTCGTGAAATTTTAGACAAAAAAAAAACTTCAAAATGTGGGGTCGACTTATACGCAAGAGCTAAAATAAATAAATAAATAAATACATCTATAAATAAAATATCAGAAAATAATTTGCTAGCAAATCGGTGCTGCAGCACCCCATTGTGTTTGTAGAGTCCAAAATCCGGAACCCTTCCAACCTCGACGATTCTGAATTTAAGATCATTTAATATTTAGTTTATTTTTCAAAAAAATAATCGTCAATGAATCTATCCTACCGTGTTGCAAAGAACAAAAAAAAAAAGTAAGTGTTTATGTCATTTCAGAACGATTCAGAGCAGTCGGTCTTTTCCGAAAAGATTCTAAGGAATCGTTGCTTTACAGAGTCGTTTCCTTTCGGAACGAATTCAAGGAATAGAACTTTTACGGAGTCGTTTCATTTCAGATAGAGTCCTAGGAATCGTTCCTTTTCGAAGTTGCTACCCTACCTTGTTGCAAAGAACAAAAAAAGTGTGTGATTATGGTGATTTATGTCATTTTGGAACGATTCAGAGCTGTTGATCGTTTTCGAAATGATTCTGGGGAATCGTTCCTTTACAGAGTCATTTCATTTTGGAATGTCCGTTAACGTTCAACCATTCAAGGAATTCGGAGTCGTTTCATTTCAGATAGTCAGAGGAATCTTTCTTTTTCGGAGATGGTGCATTTTGGACTGATTCCGAGGATTCAATCCTTTTGGGGACCAATGACCTAAGATACGTATGCTTTTTATGTACAAAATTTTGAATTTATCACAGTTTTTTTTTTTTTTTTTTAATTTCGGAAAAATTTAGAAAAAATATCACGCTTGTTTTAAAAAAATGCGCGTAAAAGCCGCATCGCTTGAAATTTTATTTTAAAACACGTAAACATCGCGGCATTTCTTGCAGAAATTACAGTACTGATAATCTTAATTTTTTAGCCGAATTACTGTAGGTATTATGCATCACGAAAAAATTTGGTAAATTTGTGTTAAAAATTATGATTTATGGCTTCTAATTTCGAAACTTGATCGAAATATTTGTTTGTAAATGGTGTATAGCCCGCGAACTATACTCAGATGCATCTCCGCAGGTTATACACGAACTTTTTTTACTGCACTACTCGATTTAGGGGTGCGGGCTATACACTGGGTGCAGGTTATACACCCAAAAATACGGTATTTGGCTGAATCCAATACTTAATAAAGCCTTTTAAAACACATTTCTGTTTCACTAATTTTCCAATTTCATGGCCCACAAACCCAAAAAACTTAACTGTTGAAATATAAAGAAGAAAACAAAACAAAGATTTTACTATTTTGGATCTGTTGACTTAAAAAGTGGAAATCGGCATAATTTTGACATTAATTTGTGTCCTCCAGAGCAGAAAAATTTCAATAGAAAAGGAAAAAAATTAACTTTACTAGTTCGGAAATAATTTGGGATGTGCTAAAGTTTTTAATTAAAAACAGTTTTTATCTACAATGTATGACGGGAAGTATATTCTATATTTGGAGTCTTTAACTTGGGTAGTCAGGTGTAATCCAAAAATAACAATTCCTTTTATGGATTTAAAATTACACATAATTGGTTTAATTTCATTTCAAACTACCTAACAAAAAAAGTCAGAGTCGGGGTGAACTTGTTTCTTAGCAACTTTAACTCTTTTGCTCAAAAATGTGCATATACCAGGATATATTTATAAGCAGTACTGGTATAGGTGCAGATTCAGAACAGATCAATGTGACATCAGGGTACATTTAACTTTTAGGTGCAGATTCACGATCATCAATCACCATGCAATGATTAAATTTTTTTGTTTGGCTATTAATTTTCAGCATCTAAATTGTTTTCCTTTGGCAAATTTCATGTTTTATCACGATCCTCTGACAAAAATTTTGCTTTTACAGCTATCCTTTTGCAAAATTTGTGTTTTTTTTTTTTTTTCAATTTGTGCATTTATGAAAATCGTACTGCAATCTGAGATGACATTTTTTTCAATTCTCTGATGACATTCATGTCTTTTCAGCAATCTGTTGACAAAATGCACATCTTTTCTTCAGTCTTTTGATGAAATTCATGTTTTTTCTACGACCCTTTAACAAAATTAGCATTTTTTCTGCAATCCTTTGATAGAGTGTTTTTCACTTGACAAGTAAATGATTTTTCTGCAAAGATTGGGAAAAAAATACTAATCAAGCAATAAATCAAGATAAATTAGATAAATCAAACAAGGCAAAGTTATGTAGATTTTTCCTTTGCCTTACTTGATTTATCTAAACATAATGTTAACACTGTACTCAATTTATTCAATTCAATTGATCCATGCATTCAGTTTACTTTTAAAATTGTAACTCGACAATGTCTTGCTTTTCTGGATGTCTTAGTAATTTGTAATTCTTCTGAATTTTTGACAATAGTTTGCCAAAAACCTTTTGCTGTTAGTTTGCCCTCCCTCATTATAATTCCAATCATCCTCCTTACCAAAAACATGTAGCTTTCAGTACACTTATTTTAAGTACCCACAAAATTTTTTCAAATTCTGAGTTATTTAATTGTGAAATTATTTATATTAAAGCAATTGCCATCGATCGTGGTTATAGTTTAATTATCATTAACTGTTTTTTATCAAAACCTCAGTTGTCACTGATTCTGCTTTAATAAAGATTTTTAAAATGTTGTTGTATTACCTTATTTTCCTAAAGTCAGCATGCAAATTTCTCAGATTCTCAATAGATTTAGTTTCAAGGTTATTTTCTCTCCAACCAATAAAGTTATTTTCTCTAATCTCAAAGGTCCAATTGATGATCACAATAACTGGGACATTTACAGAGTTTTTTATCAGTGTGACCTTTCTTACATTGGGCAGACGAAGTGTACATTTAGAGTTAGACTTAAAGAACATCAGAGTTATGTTTTGAAGCAGGAATGTGAGTAGCAAGAATCTACAATAGCTAAACATTGTTGGAATTTCAACCATCACTTTAATTATAAAGAGGCTAAATTAATTCAAAAATGTAGTTTAGTTTTGGATTTAAATTTTTACGAAGCTTACAATATTCATAAACATAATTCTACTTTAGTTTACGATATTTCCAGTACCCCTTTTCTTGCACAACTGTGGAGAGATTCTGCATAGTAGCTCCTTCTTTTAAATTATTTCTGGTCAGTTACATCATTTCTTTAAGGTATTTAAACTCTTTTTCTATCACATTTTCAATCATTCATCAGCTGGTACTCTTGGCTATAGACTGGCGGCTTTTCGAACCCATTTCACTTCCCCCCCCCCCCCCACCACCACCACCACAGTAGAGATGGGCATTATTTAATATAACAGGATAAATATTCGTAATATTAACCAAAAAACTTATTATTCAATAACAGATTACCAAAAAGTCCCTGTTAATTTTGGAACGCCTCTTATGATAAGCATTTTAAAAAGAAGAAACAAATAGTAAGGCTGAAAATCATTTTAGGAATACATATTTATAAATTAATAAAAGTTTAGTTATATAAAAAAATTCCAACTTATAAATCTATTTGAATTCTGAGGCAAAGAATTTCTATTACTGCAGAAAACAAAAATCCCCAACTGCATTAAAACACTTTTGAGACAGAGAAAGAAAAAAAAAAATCCGACGCACAAAAAAAAAAAACCCCTATGAAACTTTCTTTTTGACGTGTCACTGTCGATCTACGATTCCAAGACATTAAAAATCCCTTTGGTCTAATCAAGTAAGCCAATCATAGAACCATTTTCCTTTTGCATTGTCCAAGACATTAAAAATCCTTTTGGTCTAATCAAGGAAGCCAATCATAGGAAACCTTGTCCTTTTGCTATCTCAAAAGTTCGCATGATAAAATCTCTCAAAAGCTATTCGTTGTTGATTATTCTATGAATATTTAAAAACATCTGGCTTCGATTCTTCACAGAATATATTTTATCATTTGAATTTTTTATAACGCTCACTGTTACGAAGATTAAAGCAATAGAATCAGTTTTTAGAATAACGAAAACAACATTTATTGAAAATAATAGCTGGAATAATGAAAATTGCTTTTATCAAACAAATAGGTAGAATACTGAAAATGAAATGAGGGAAAAATGTGTTTTTATTCAAAAGTACGTGAAGTTAGTGAATGATGCTTGCAGATTATTAAGAAGCAAGGAGATAATGTCGGCCATCTTTGGTCATATTTTTAATGGGAATTAATCACTGTTTGAAAAATGGAATTAGAGATTTACGGATTTAATTGTTAATAGAAGGGTGTTTTATCGCTCGGGCACAGGACATAATCTTTCGTTGATGTAGTTAGATGGGTAAAATGGTGGCAATCTTTGAGTTTGAATATTTAAAAGGGATATTACTATGTACTCATGGTATTTGGGGAAGGGGGGGGGGGGGGTATTCTGGCGCTATGATTTTTATTTAATAAAATGTTTATAGCTGTTTTTTTTATCATTATTATTTTGTCAATATTGCGTCGTTAGAAAATACGAACTGGAAAACATTACTTTTGTAATTGTATTTTACTGAAAAAAAAAAAGAAAAATAGCCTGGTGAGAACACAGCCATTCGAAAAGGGATGGGAGGGGCAGGGGCGAAGGGGGGTGGTCCCAACGAATGCGGAAATTTATAGGGCGCCAATTTTATACTACCAACGTCATTTTTTGGCCTGTCACAAGTTTTGGGGAGGGGATTTTAAATATGTACTTGCACATACAAAATTTGTGGGATGAATGACATTTGATTAAAAAATTTACAAGTAATGTTTCGTGCTCTTGTGGGATAAGCTTTGAATATGCGTTGACAGATATTAATTCGGGGATGTCAAAATTTGAACTTCAAATCAAGGTGCTAACGAATGAAGATCAATTTTATTTTATTTTTTAACAAATCGCATTGTTAAAACGGTGTTGTTTTTATGGAGGATATTTCTGATCATTTAGAAAAAATTAATTTCTAAACCGTCAGTTTTAGAGTCATTGGAACAATTGTAAAAATGCTTTAAACTTTCTTCTGCATCATATACAGTCCCTGGCCAAATTATTAGACGCAGTCCCTTTTCCTTGTGTTGAATCATATTATTAGCTTCCTAGAAATATTACTGTGTGAATAACTGCAATTAATTATGTACATCATTTGTAGGATTATAATAAATAGAAAATATGCCTATGACTTTAAAACTCTTTCTTTTTACAAATTAAATTAAAAATGGCTGAAATTGCAAAATTTATAACTTGAAGCTAAAAAAATGTCAATATTTTTTGGATCCTCTTTTGGCGGCTATCAGTGCCTCTATTCTTCGCGGCATGCTCTGAATACAAAATCAAAGAGTTTCTTGTATGCGTGGGTAACGATTCAAGATATGGATAAGATTTTCTATGAGCTGGGTTTTGTTTGTTATGACTTCTTAGTCAATTCTCCAGACCAATATAAAGAGGTTTTCAAAATCGGTTTATTCTAAAGATAAAATGATGATTTCCAAATGAAGAACCATTTGTATTTTTGCAAGGTAAAGCTTTTCGTTACATACGATCCGTCAAGGTCTACTTTCAATAAAAAAATATCCCTGTGTTGAACTGCTCCCGGTAATTAATCAGACATGAATACCATTGAAAATGTTTGGGAGCTAATGAAGAAAAAACTGGACAAAGAGCTCATAACGAGCAAAACACAGCTCATAGAAAAACTTATCCTTGTCTGGAAACATCACTCACACATGCAAGAAACATTTCAATTTTGTACTAACAGCATGCCATGAAGAATAGAGGCACTGATTGCCGCCAAGGAGACTCCAAAAAATATTGACATTTTTTTGAATTTCATGTTTTAAGTTTTACAGTTTTAGCAATTGTTAATTTAATTTACAAAAATAAATAACTTTAAAGTCATGGGCATGCTTTTAACTTATTATAACCCTAGAGATGATGTATATAATTAATCAATTGTAACTATTGGCATAGTAATATCTCTATGAAACTTGTAATATGATTCGACACAAGAAAATATGAGTGCGTCTAATAATTTGGCCAGGGACTGTAAATATTAATTTACATTAAAATAATTATTTTTTAAATTGTTAAGAAACTACATATTTTATACAGTGTTCAGTAAGTTTCTTATAACTTTCATTTAGAAAAAGTTTTTATGTGTTTTGACAAGTAGATCAGAAAAAAAAAGTTCTACAGGCAAAATTTACTGAGTTATGATACTTATAAATTTTCAACGAGGAAAAATGCATTTTTAGTGCAAGAAAACGATAATAATACGTGAAATGTAAAGTATCACAACTAAGTTTTTATCTTGCAAAAATTAAAATTTTAACTCTATGTTGATTTTAATCTGAACTCTGTTTATCTGAACTAAAACAGCGTCTATACTTATGTATCAAAATTATTTAAGATACCTTAATTAACGGCCCTATAATTAAAATGTCTGTTGACAGCTTAGTCTCATCGATTAGTTATACGTTACAAAAATAACAGGTTGTTGAAACCTGTTACCTGTGAATGTGTGGAACGATGTAACCTGTTAACCAAAAATAACTATATTTCCCATAGGAAATTATGAGGCATCCTTAAAACGGTGTGATTTTTTTTTTTTTTTTTTTGGGGGGGGGGGGGATGTTTTTTATGAGATTTGTGTGTTAAAACATTGTTTGTAGTTTTCAACTTGTATTAAAATTAATGAAGTATAAAATAAATAAAAACATTTCAACAGGAAAAAAAAAATTGTTCGGATCTCTTTATTCTATTTTGATTGTTTAATTTTTTACTTGATTTGTATTTATGAAAAATGCTTTTTTACCCTTTCTTTGTTCTTAACAACGCAACACAAAATAATTACTTTTTTTTTTAAATTAAAAAAAAAAAAAATCATTATTAAGTTTAGTTTACAGTCTCATTGATTTTTTGTTTGTGTAGATGTCCCCCAACAGTACCTTACCCCAAGGATTGCAGGCATTAGCTCTGCAGGAGGATGAGAGCCAAGAACAGGAGGAGTTTCAAATGGAGCAACAAACTTCTGTTCAAGGGTATGCCACATGCTTTTTTAAAAGAAATTTGTCATTATAACATCCGAAATACTGAACCAATTTGAATCAAATTGGAACAATGTATTAATCTTTTATGTATCTTGTATGTAAATAGAAAAATATGACAGAAAGCAATTTTCACCCTGTTTTAAACATAAAATATATAATATGAACTTTAAAACATTCATTATTTTACTTAAAAGGTGATTAAAAATAATCAAAGATGTTAATAGTTATTTTTATTTAAAATATCTTAATACTTTCAAACCTTAACCAGGCTCTACCATCATAGAATATTTTATAACTTATATAAAATAAGAAAGTTATAAAATATTTTCTGATAAAGAGTCTAAATATGGTTTTAAATAAAATTAACTATTAACATCTTTGAATATTTTAAATTTTAATCACTTTTTAAGTAAAACAGTGAACATTTTAAAGTTCATATTATGTATTTTATATCTTGTATGTGTGTTAAACAAATCTAGATCTTATATTTTGTTTTAGGGACACGCAAAAGCAAAGCATGCAAAACTTATTGCCACTATGACATCCAAAATACTGAATCAGTTCAAACATATATATATATAACATTGTATTTGTCTTCCATGTATTAATCAAGTATATTGCTCTTATAGTTCATTTACAAGGACATAGTTTTCGATGGTAATCATAGATTTCGATTTTAATCATCAAATGATTTCAGTTAATTACAGCCTATAGGTGATTTTAAAACTGTTTTCAACAATTTTTTTAAAATTTTTTATATAATTATCTCATTTATTCAAGTACATTTTATAAGCTAAGTTTATAAATTCTGAGTAAATTACATTTATTTCTGAATTAGCAAACTGAGGAGGAGTAAGACCAATTTATTTAATTTGTATCAATTATTATGATGCATATACCTTAAACAATAATAATAAAAATAAAGAAAACACTTACTTTTCCAACTGAGACAGAAATATTTGTTTAAGTTTTGTACATAATTTCTTGTTAACAAAGATGTCTGTTTAGTAAAATTTATTATTATGGTACTTCTTGATCTAGACACATGGCAGTGTGTCAGCCAAGTTCACAAAGTAAAAGGCGACACAGGCAGTGGGTTATATTACCCGAACCATTTCGAGCCACTTTTGACCCCTCAATAACTTAAATTCTATTTGACCTACACACTTGCAATTTTTTGTGTCGTGTAAGACTATCTTCTAATTTTCGAATCCTAAATTTTTTTTTAAAATCTTTTACCGTTCACGAGAAATTGACGTCTGAAAACCACTGTTTTTATCACTGACTCACTCATAGAAATGTTTGACTACTTCCAGGTGACTAAGGAAGTTGAAATTTGGTGTGGAGGTAGGTTATTGGATCTATAAATAGGAAAAAATCAGAAATCACCATTAATTAAACTATAATGGTTCGTTAGAGGATAAATTATTGGATTACAATGGAAGTTTATGAGAATTTCACAAAATACCAGGAATAGTGCCAAGTTGGCGTCACTTTTGTCGAGTATCAGGGCTAATCTCTGAAACTACCGAACCGATTTCAAACGTAATGGTACACAAATGATGTTATTCACCCCGGTTCAAACACAGACAATATCTTATGTCTGTGCCGCTAACCAAAAAAGGGTTCAGAAGTGAAAAACATTCTAAAAATGTGATTTTTGTTTTACTGAAGGGCCTAGAAACACAAAATTTGCCATCTTAATTATTTATAAGATATAAATGATCACTAATGACATTTGCTAAAAAATATCAAATTTAAATGGGTGAAAATCCGCGAAGAGCATTCTAAAAATGTTCGAAATACCAATTTTAAAACAATCTCAGCAAACAACAAACCGATCTTAAAAGTAATGATATCAAAATGATGATGACAGTCTTTGCTCCAACATAGGATATATCTTATGTCGACTACACTAACCCAAAGGAGGTAAAAGAGCAAAAAACATTCAAAAAATGCGATGTCTGTATATTAAGGGACTGGACTGGAAACATAAAGTTTGGCTTTATAGGGTTTATGGGAATTTTGCGAAATATCAGAAATAGTGCTAAGTTGGCGTCTTTTTTTTGGCGAGTATCGGGGCTAATCTCTGAAACCACAGAACCGATTTCAAAATTAATGATATCAAAATGATGGTATTCGCCCCGGTTCAAACACAGGGTATATTTTATGCGTATACCATTAACCAAAAGAGGGTGAAGAAGCAAAAAACATTCTAAAAATGCAACTTTTGTGTTACTGAAAAACCTAGAACTATAAGATTTGGCATGTTAATTATTTATAATATATAAATGATCTCGAAGGGCATTTGACAAAAAATACAGAATTCAAAAGAGGTGAAAATGTGCGAAAAGGGTTTAAAAATGTTCTAAATTGGGATTTTTAAGCAATTTCAGCAAACAACAAACCGATCTTAAAAGTAATGATATCAAAATGATGGTGATAGTCCTTGCTCCAATATAGGCTATATCTTATGTCGATTCCACTAATCCAAAGGGGGTAAAACAGCAAAAAGCGTCCTAAAAATGCGAAGTCTGTATGTTAAGGGCCTAAAAACATAAAATTTGGCATGTTCATTAATTATAAGATATAAATGATCACTAAGAACATTTGTTAACAAATACAAAATTTAAAAGGGGTAAAAATACGCGAAAAGCGTTCTAAAAACTTTCTAAATAGCAATATTTAAGCAATCTTGGGTAGTTAGCGAACCGATTTAAAGAAAAAAAAAGATGCCAAAATGATAGCGACAGTCCTTGCTCTAACAAAATTATTGGATAAATTACCAGATTACAATGGGAATCTATGGGAATTCGGCAAAATACCAGAAATAGCGCCATGTTAGCATGACTTTTGGTGCATAATTTTTGTTGTCAATATAGCGATATTTCGCCAAGTTGGCTACGAACGTTTTGGTCGACGAAATAATCAAGTAGTACCCAATCACGTAAAAGAAACATCCTTATTAGTGGAATTTAAAGGAACATAAGCAGTCCTAATGTTAAATTTTTAAATTTGACGGAAAAAAACAGTGAATAAATGCAGAAAAAAGCTGAAAGATTAATTAATATTAAATAAAACTAATTTAACTAATTTAACCTATTTATTTCAAAAAGGAAACAAATACCTACTTATTTGACAAAAAATAATGATATCCTATCAAAAACATGAATGTGAAAAAATGCCAAGTTCGTTAAAGTTTTCGCTCATAAAAGAAGTGATTTGACCAAAAAATAATGATATCCTGTCAAAAACATGAATGTGAAAGAATGCCAAGTTCGTTAAAGGTTTCGTTAATAAAAGAAGTGAGATCTAACTGCAAACCAAGTTCTTTCGGAGCTCCTTAAATCATAACTCCTGTCATGCATAATATTATACAATTTCTTAAAATGATTTGTTATGTTACTTGTTATTCAATAGAGCGACTTGGCAAGTTTTCAGCTACCAACTTTAATCTTTGAGTCAGAGTATAATTTAATCTAGAATCTGATTGGCAAAGATCTAGTCAATCGAGTGTTCGAATAAGTATATTGAAGTTAAGGTACTGATAAGTTAAGGAAGGGATCAACTTTAATTTCTGATAAATTAAATAGAAAAAATTGAATAAGAGAAAACTTGCTAAGTCACTCAATTGAATAACAAGTAACATAACAAATCATTTTAAGAAATTGTATAATATTATGCATGACAGGAGTTATGATTTAAGGAGCTCCGAAAGAACTTGGTTTGCAGTTAGATCTCACTTCTTTTATTAGCGAAACCTTTAACGAACTTGGCATT
Source organism: Maratus speculifer (assembly GCA_964019185.1). NCBI lineage: Eukaryota > Metazoa > Arthropoda > Arachnida > Araneae > Salticidae > Maratus > Maratus speculifer. The sequence goes on from OZ025295.1 coordinate 30,632,897, forward strand.
CTTTCACATTCATGTTTTTGACAGGATTATCCTCTCGACCTAAAAACTATAATATTAAATGCCAATAATAGATTATCATAAATGTCATATTCACATTATTATATTAAACATGTTACATGTGTTTGTTACGTCGAGTGATTTTTTTATTTGTTTGTATTTTTCATTAATATTTTATTATTTTATTTGTTCTTTTGTTATTAAATATAAAAAATATGCTAATTATGTAATTTGGCAAAAATTTGCTGATTTGTATAATTTGGCAAAATTGATTGATAGAATAATCAAGTAGTACCATAATTAATGATTGAAATATTTTTGAGCAGTGCTCATCATTACCTGTTTAGAATGATTTTCACTTAATAAGAAGTCAAGTGAAATTACTCATCAACATATATATATTTTTTAATTTCAAAATATTTTTCCACAATAAGGCCAGAACCAGATATTCCATAAAATATTTTTAAAACACAAAATTAAGAAATTTCTTAATAACTATAAATAATTGTTAATGGTACCATTTGCAAGTTTGTATCTCAATAATGTTCATTTAATACCTATCTACAGTTAATCCAATCAAATTCATGTTTATATTCTGATTATTGTTAAGGATATCATTTAATGCAGACAAAAAATTAAATCCCTTGGAAGTCCACATTAATGGTATTTCACTTTATATAATTCACATAACATATAACTTAAGCAGTTCCAGCCTTTTTCTGGATCATAGAACCATAAGAACGCTTATATCATTTTAAATCTCATAAAATTTATAGAAATTTTATTTTAATTTTTTTCTATTTTTATAATACATGAAGAAAGTTCCACAGTTTTGTCATGAAGACAATTTTAGATTTGCAATTTTTTATCAATTTAACTTTTTACTATAGAAAGATGCTATAATTTTAAAAGTTGTTGTTGGAAACTATTACAGGGTTCGCACAGACTCCTTGGACTCCTTAGAAACTACTTAGAAATGAAAACGTTCCCAAGTAGTACTTAGAACTACTTGGATAAACAAAACACTCCTTAGAAACTCCTTAAATTGTATTGCACGCAAACAATATTGCTCCCCGTAAAAAAAAAAAAAAAAAAATCGCGATTGTAAAACACACGGTAAGCCTTTTATGTACGTCATTCATCAGAAGCACAGCAGTGATTGGTTGAGATCATACTAATAGCCACCAAAGTGATTTACTTTTCATGGCCATAAGGGAAAGAAAAGTGAAAATAATAATCCAGACACACCTCTAAGCTTCTAATTTCAAAAAGTGATTACACTGTTTAATTCCTTTACAGCTAGATATACAACTTTGATTTCTTCTTCATAATACTATTCATCATCCTCAATTTTGCTGATAACGGTGGATTCAGGGGTGATTCTCGTCCAAAAATTTAAAGCATCCTCTTCCGAAAATTTGAAATTGGGTTATCAGTTCCACATAGTTGCCAACTTGTATGGTTTTGCGTGCGGAAAAAACAATTGCAGAGAAATGCAAATTTTGGAAAGAATCGCCGAAAAAGCACACATTTCGTCAATATTTCGTAGAAAAACGACGATTTTGACAATATTTTTGTCAACAAACTTTGTCAAAAAATCGATGAAAAATGCGAATTTCCTGTGCGGATCGCGGTTGAAACGGCAATTTCACCAAATATCGCAGATAAAACGCTAATTTCATCTGAAGACCGCGGGAAAACGTCGATTTTGTTTAAAGATTGCGGATATAACACCGATTTCGTTAAAAGATCGCAGGGGAAAACGCTGTTTTCGATAAAAGATCGCTTACAAATATTTTGTCAAAAGATGATTGAAAAAAAAATTGGTGATTTCATCAAAAGATCACAAAAAAACGCCGATTTTGTGAAAAGATCGTGGTGATAAAACGTCATTTTCGAGAAAAGATCGTGTAAAAATGCAAATTTTGTCTAAAAATCATCAAATGAATGTCAATTTCATTAAAAAAAAAAAAAAAAAAAAAAAAAAAAAAAAAAAAAAAAAAACACAAAAAAATGCTGATATTGTCAAAAGATCGCAGAAAAACTGTCGATTTCAACAAAAAATCGCAATAAATTGCTGATTTTGCTAAAATATCGCAGATAAATCGCTGATTTCATCTGAAGATCGCGGGAAAGTGCTGATTTCGTCTGAAGATCACGGATAACCCCCCTCTCGCGGGGGATAACTTGCGGAATCCCTGCGGAATTGGGGCTGTGCTAGTGCATTCCACATAAATAACAACAAAAGTGATAAGTCCTAAAAAATTTTTGGACTCCTTGGATTTTTTATGTACTCCTTGGATTTTTTCTCCCTAACTCTGTATGAACCCTGTTATTATTTTAGAACATTATAAATAAGAATAGGGACCAATGCCATTAGAAACTTATTTATAAGTACACTATGAAACCTTCCCAAATTATCACCTTTTTAAGGAGACCACCTCTTATAAAGACCATTTACATATGGTCTATAATTTTTGGCTATACCCTCAATATTAATTTTCCTCCATTAACCCTTTCCGGCACGTCCAAATTCTGTTAGTAAAATGAGAAATTATCCACTGAGACCGGAATTTACATACAACTTTTTAAGAAATTAAGAACCCCTTAATTTAAGCTTTCACTGTAGGAACTAAATTTTACTAAAATGTTATTGGTGCCGTTTGCAAGTTTGGAATTAAAATTAGGTATCCCAGACTGGGCACAGCGTGCCAGAAAGGGTTAAAGGACCACTATTTCTTTGTCTCCCTTTCTTAACCCTTTCCGGCACACTGTGCCTGGTCTGGGATACTTAATTTTAATTCCAAACTTGCAAATGGCACCAGTAACACTTTAGTAAAATTTTGCTTTTACAATAACAGCTTAAATTAAGGAATTCAAAATATTTAAAAAATTCGTTTGTGAATTCCGGTGTCAGTTGATAATTTCTCATTTTAGTACAAATTTTGCCCGTGCCAGAAAGGGTTAAAGACCACTTTTCAATTTTTCAGTCAAAAAGTAAGATTTTTTTCTTTGCATTGGGAAATCTCAAGATTATACTTCTCTCTGGAAAATATGCTCAGCTAAAGTATTATTCATTATTTCAAGCTAGAATACAGATGTTTTGTTTTAAGAAAACTCATTTCACTAATAGATGAGATCAAAAATGTATCCAACATTGTGAATTCCATTAATGTATTTGATGATATTTGATGGGTAAAAAGTGCATTTGATAACATAAAGACACAAACAATTGTCAATTGTTTCAGTAGTTGTGGACTAAACAGTGTATCCATAGAAAAATCCATTGATGATATCACTAGCTTAGAAGATGAAGTGATTCAGCTATCAAATGTAACTTAAGTTATTATGGGTCCAAATCATATGAATATGAGGAATCTGTTTAGTGTTACGATGATTTACTTGAAGACTGGGAGAATTGGTACAATACAAAATCTTGGTAAAGGTTGAAAAATAAATTCTACAATTGTTTATAAAAATGAATGATACTACAAGCAAGATATTTTTAATCTATTTTAGGAGTTCATTCTGACTTAGACGACGACTGTCTGCCTGTTAAAGCTTCTAGTTCATGTCAAGAAACACCTGTTGAAATCAATAGATTGATAGAAAGTTCAATACCTGTTATAGTTGTACAGAATATGTCTGATCTGGCAATTAGGATCAGGGAAAAATTTATCCATCTGGGAACATTTTGCAGAAAAGTATTGGATTTAAAAAATGAATTACATAGTTCTATGAGATACAAAATTTTATTTACAAATAGAAAGATCTGTAATGCAACCTTCATAAAATCGATTTCTGAATATGTACCATACATACTCGGGCATAAGTTGGGAAATTTTTGGGGAAAAGAATAGTATACCTAGGGTAATACAGAATTTATGTAAGTCTAAAATTTTGAGAAAATTTTTATATGGATTGGGGGAAACGTTGAGAATATAGACATTTTCTGCACTCCTGATGTATTATAGATTATATTAAAATAATTTATTTAAAGAGATCAAAGAATGTTTTGAAGCAAAAATCATTAATGAGAAATTGTTAAAATTAAAGCAAACTACAATGAATTCCTTCTTTAAAGTTGTACATATATGAAATATAATTAAATAATTTTTGTATAGTATGTATTTCATAAAACCTTGCCTATCACATCTATTCAGAGACTACCTCTCTGAAAGAACAATTTTTTATGTTTTAATGGGTGGTCTCCTTAAGGATGTTTCACTGTATATCTAAAATTCCATTCAATCTTTAAGGGAGGGTTAAGGGAAACTATGTGGTGCGGGGGGGGAGAGCTTTTGTGAGAATACACCTAAATGCCTGCCAATTTGGTAAAAAAAAAAAAAAAAAAAAAAAAAAAAAATGTATACAGACAAAAATACTTTTATTTACTGCATATTATTATTCTGGTTCAATTAAAATGAATATTTGAATTATGATTTGTTTTTCATTCTCTTAAATATAAAATAGTTTGAAGCTCAGATTGTTACTAATGTTTTTAAACTTTGAATTAAATGTCTATAAGCTCTAATTTACATTCATATATATTTTTTACAGTTACTCTATGTGGGAGCAACCTCAGAATTTCCGCATTTCCCCTGAAGAAGTGCAGAAGAAAATGCCACCTATGAAACAAAGGCGAACTGGCTTATTAACAGTATTGGAGAAACAACCTGGTAATTATATTTGTTACATTCTTTTTTACCTTGGTTCATGTATGTAAAGATATAATTTCATAATAAGTTTTCATTCACTTCCTGACATATTAGAATTATAAAAATTGTGTATGTATACTTGTTTCTAACGACAGTACGACATTTTAATACCTTTGCAACTTAAAATTATAAAATAATAAATTATTCTTAATGAATTTTTTATTAGCCAAACACATGTGATATATCAGCAAATATTCTTTGATTATAACTGCATACTAAATACAGCATCTATATAGTTAATTATGTATTAAACAATGTTCATTTAAACATACCAATTGGTTATGAAAGTGAAACAACAATACCAAAAAGTAGGAAATAAAACATAAATAAAAAATAATGTAACTTACAAAAAACTTTTACCAATCAATAGATTAATTCTAACTAAATTATGTTGAAAACAAATTAATTAATTAAAAAAAGAATTAATCGTAAATAGATAGTTTGATTTTTTTGAAAACTTTCCATTATTATATCTTAATTAAAAATGGTAGATTATTTTTTAAAAGATTGAGAAAACCTTGGAGATAATTTGAACTCTGAATTTTTAAATAAATTCACTAATATGCACTTTCTACTGATCTTAAATAAAAGTGGTGAATATTCAATGATCAGATCCCATGTCAAAATAACATATTGTGATGGGACAGCATGAATTGCACTCATGAAGTGAACTGCGATTTTTAAGGTAAATATTGAATAAATGCTTATAAAAGAGTGTTTTTCTAGAGTATTTTTATTGCTATAATATTATGATAAATGTAACTCATAGCAGTTTAATGTTACATCTATCTGTATTTTAAAAGTTCATATTATCTTGATTCACTGCTGTTTGTATTAGGCCTGTCAGAAAGTTCTGTTTGATAATGTTATTTCATGCCTACTTTTTTAAAATTTAGATTCCTTCATTGGCACAACTTTTTTGAAATGCCAAAATTCCCACAGTTTCACCTTAATTAAAGTTTATCAGAAACTTCTATCCATTTTTAAAATAAATCAAAGAAATAAAATTTTCATATCTTGAATAAATGTTATTGAAAAGATAATGAATAGTGAATTTTGGCAAAATACAACACAAATCCATTTTCGATACAAAATACATGTATTTTGAAAATACATTAAAAAAAAATTAGAAATTACTATTCCCTTCCTTGCACTACTCATGTAAAAATGATTTTCAAAACAAATTTTTAGAAATTATTAATTTCTAAATTAAGAAGCAAAATCAATTGAAACTCAACAAAATTAAAAGAAATCGTCATTTTATCATATTTTTTATTTTTATCCTTTAGTCTTTTAAATTTATGTAGAAGTAATTTCATCTATATTAAAAATTGTATTATAAAATTTTCCTTTATATTTAATTTAAAAATTATTTAAAGATAAAGATCTGTGATAAGTTTTTCTCATTACATTCATTGGAATTCATTCAAATTAAACAATTTTGATTTGTTAAAAATAATATCATTATTATTTTCAACAGAATAATTTTTTAAAATTATTGATAATTTTTTATATTATTTAAATAACTTTAGTACTTTTAATTATTAAATCTAGCAAAACTAACTGAGAATTTAGTCATGAAAAGTCTCTAGTAATATATATATATGTTACAGGCCAAACCCGATTTTAGGCCAAACTAGATTGGCCTAGGCCTAACTAGTTTATCCTAACGCCCAACGGATAGACTAGTTTTTCCTAGGCCAAACTGGTCTATCCTAACGCCCATCGGATAAACTAGTTTTTCCTAGGCCAAACCGGTCTATCCTAACGCCCATCGGATAAACTAGTGTTTCCTAGGCCAAACTAGTCTATCCTAAGGCCCATAGGACAATCTAGTTTTTCCTAGGCCAAACTAGTTTGGCCTAACTTTTATAGGATAAACTAGTTTAGCCTGCTGTTTATTGGTCTGAATTAGTTTCTCCTAGGCCGATCTAGTTTATCCTAGGCCAATTCAATTTGGTGTGGTTTTATTGAATTCAATGACCGCCGCAGCGCCAACATTCTAGTTTGTCCTAGGCTGATCTAGTTTATCCTACGGCAATTTAATTTTACGTGTTTTAGCTCACAGGCGTCAAAGCCTGAGAAATAATGGGCTCACAGTTTCTGTATGTATGAATGTACGTATGTATGTACGTACGTGTACATACGTGTAAATACGTGTACATATGCACGTACGCGTACGTGTGTATGTACGTAAAGCAATAACTCGTGATAGAAATATCCGATTTGCTTCAAATTTTAGATGTAGATTCAATCTGATTAGGTACTTTTCTGATTAGTTTTCGTAATTCATCGGATAAGAATAAAGGGAAGCGAACGGGAGGCTAATCCCCCACCGTTAATTTGGAGAAATGGATTTTTGATGCAGAATTATCAGTTTTCATTTAAAATTTTAGATATAGGATCATTCTGACAAGGCGCCTCCATGATTAGTTGTGGATGTTTATTATTTAAGTGTAAAAAAAGGGCAATGTAGGTTAATAACCCCCCCCCCCCTCCATAATTTAGATAAATAATTTTTGACGCAGAATTTATGGATTTGCTTCACATTTGTATATAGGTTCTTTCTGATAAGGCGATTCCCTGAATAGTTTTGGGGGTTTAATGGTTAAGTAGAAGGGAAAAATGAACGATTACATCTGTTACATAGCAAAAACTAGTTTATCCTATGGGCATTTAGATAAAAAAAGTTTGGTGTAGAAAAAACTAGTTTATCCAATTGGTATAAGGATAAAATATTTTGGCCGAGGCTAATCTAATTTAGCTCGAAAACGGGTTTGGCCAGTAAAAAACATATCTTTCACTAGAAAAAGTATAAATGTGTGTCAAGAGTCATTGCTTATAACACCAATACAGAAATTTAACATATTCACCTTAGAGACATGATGCATTGGACATGGTGTTTGCTTTTTTTTCTGCACACTCGTACCAAGTGAGATCTGACTTGCATTTATTATTATTATTATTATTATTATTATTGCATATTCGAGCCAGATTGAAGCTGAACATAATTTGGAATCGAACAGCGTTTTCCATTTTTGAGAAATTAATTACCTGTCGACATATAAGCTATTCTTGTCACGGCGTAATTTTTTTTTTTATTTTTTTTTTTTTCGTGAAGTCGTAACCGGAAATTTGATTCAAAACGTAGCTTTATTATTTTCTCAAAGATACATCGCTTTTATGAAAAAATGGTTTACGCCATTCGATTACATATTATCTGAATCTGTTAACCTTATGCATTTCCGAAAAGGAAGTAGTTCATAAATGTGTTAGGATGTAGCTCTTTAGGATATGAGAAAAGCCTTAAGGAATGACAGAGAAATATATTCACAAATCTACTTTTTACTGAACGGATTCAAAAGTTATGATGTTTATAACTCTCATATTTTCTCTTTTGTTCTAAACTACATTGATTATTTAATGCATCCGTATTTGAATACTGAAACTCTAAGAATCTAAATAATCAATAACAAATTGTGTATTTTCCATTCTGTGAACACATCATAATTTAAAAATACATTGTAAATTTATCCAACAAGTATATAAGCAGTATTTTTTAAAGGAATCTTAATTGTATGTGAAATAAAACCTGAATTTTTTTGCAGAAATTGAGTAGGGCCAGATCGAGCCGGACTGAGTCTTTTTTCACTGATTTTTGTACAGACAGAGCTCTGCCTGTACAAAAGTAAATCATATTAAAGCAAATAATAATAATTTGCTTGAATAAGCAAACACCATGTTTAATGCATCATGTCTCTAAGGTGAATATGTTAAATTTCTGTATTGGTGTTATAAGCAATGACTCTTGACACACATTTATACTTTTTCTAGTGAAAGATATGTTTTTTACTGGCCAAACCCGTTTTCGAGCTAAATTAGACTAGACTCGGCTAGACTATTTTATCCTTATGCCAATTGGATAAACTAATTTTTTCTACACCAAACTTGTTTATCTAAATGCCTATAGGATAAACTAGTTTTTTCTATGTAAGAGGGTAATCGTTCATTTTTCCCTTCATTCTTAACTATTAAACCCCCAAAACTATTCAGGGAATCGCCTTATCAGAAAGAACCTATTTACAATTGTGAAGCATATCCGTAAATTCTGCGTCAAAAATTATTTATCTAAATTATGGGGGGGGGGGGGTAACCTACATTGCCCTTTTTTTACACTTAAACAATAAACATCCACAACTAATCATGGAGGCGCCTCGTCAGAATGATCCTATATCTAAAATTTTAAATGAAAACTGATAATTCTGCATGAAAAATCCATTTCTCTAAATTAACGGTGGGGGATTAGCCTCCCGTTCGCTTCCCTTTATTCTTATCCAATGAATTACGAAAACTAATCGGAAAAGTACCTTATCAGATTGAATCTACATCCAAAATTTGAAGCAAATCGGATATTTCTATCACGAGTTATCGCGTTATGTACATGTACGTACATGCGTACATACACACGTACATTCATACATACAGAACCTATGAGCCCATTCTTTCTCAGGCTTTGACTCCTGAGAGCTAAAAACACATAAAATTAAATTGGCCTAGGATAAACTACATCAGCCTAGGACAAACTAGAATGTTGGCGCTGTGGCGCCATTGAGTTGAATAAAATCACGCCAAATTGAATTGGCCTAGGGTAAACTAGATCGGCCTAGGAGAAACTAGTTCAGAGGAAAAACTAGTTTATCCGATGGGCGTTAGGATAGACCAGTTTGGCCTAGGAAAAACTAGTCTATCCGATGGGCGTTAGGATAAACTAGTTTGGCCTAGGCCAATCTAGTTTGGCCTAAAATCGGGTTTGGCCTGTAACATATATATATACATAAATCTACATCTATATAATATGTATATAAATAAAACTCTGTCTTTTATAATTTCCTTTAAGCAAGATAAATACAGTAAAACTTTAGTACTCTTAATTATGAAATATAACAAAATTAACTAACTGAGAATTTAGTCGTGAAAAATCTCTAATAATATATATTTAAATCTATATCCATATATTATATATAAATAAAACTCTAACATCTTTTGTAACTCACGCTACGCAGCATAAATACAGTAAAGCTTTTATAATCTACACTCTTGGAATTCCTATATTTAGTGAGAAATTTTTCAACACCAACACCTGTGCATTCATAAACTTTTACTTCTGAATAACAGACATATCTCTGAATACTAGACAAATTCAAAATTCCTGAATTGCCCATTATTTAGAGATTTTATTATACTTTACTAAATTTGTCTTCTTTTGTCGAGTACATTCATTAACTTGAATTTTATTCTTTTGTGATACTCACCAGAATCTGTATTTTGCTTTCAACTTGTGTTACTATTAAAATAAGTTTTTTTTTTTTTTTTCAATGTACTAGGATCTTAATCTTCTTTTCCCCCTCTTGCAGTGAAATCAATTTAAAACGTTTTACAAATCTGGCAAGCTTCTTAGATCAAAGTTTAAACTTAATAAACAATACACAAAAATGTGAACCAAAATCTAAATAATTGCTAGTACATGATCAATAAATAAAAAAATAAATCTTTGTGATACTGCACCAACTTGTTCATAAAACACATTTTTGCCATTATCATTTTGATCTGTTACTGAAAACTGTAACATGCTTTTGTATTCAATCTTTCTCCATCTATTGCATAAGTAGAGTACTAGTGTTTGTTTAATATTTCTGTAGAATCTCAAGACCAAAAATAAATGAAGCATTATATTTCAGATACATCAGTTTAATTTTATAATTTTTATTTTATTGTAATGTAAAATGGTCAGTTATTAATAAATAAATAAATAGATAAATAAATAATTAAAAAACTTTATGGAATTACATTGTTTTTTCTTGATAAGGTTAAGTAAAACATAGAAGATTTCTGAAAGTGTGGAAAACAAATTTGTATTGTCATGTATTTATCTTAAAAATGAAGAAAACTAAATAAATAAAAGTACATAAAAACATTTGAATCTATTTTGTTTCATCGTTTTTTAGCGTTAAAAAAATCACGCAACTTCTTTCCTCCCGCTCTTTTTTTTCTTTTTTTGAAGGCTTGCTGTTTTCCTTTTTATAACCTGGTTGCTTGTTGAAATACAGATTCTACAAATTTTTATTTTGTTTTAGAGTATAATATATAAAATAATCCTTCACTATTCTAGCAAAATATAGATATTGTCAACAACTTCATTTTTTCCTCCCTCCATCTGAATATAACAAGTATTGTGGTATAAATGGAGGTGAGTTACAAAACCAAAGTTTCTAAAAGTAGCTGAAGCTTTTATGCTTTTCTAACCTCTTTTGGCTTCGTACAAATGTCAGTCATTGTTCTGTTTGGTGATGGTAATTGTGTCTTTGGTAATATAACATTCTGGTGTTGGGCTCATCCTTTATAGTTTTTACTATTTTTGTGTTTGTCTCGCTTTTTTGTGCTTTGTACAAACTACTTGTTAAGTCTCATTTTAATGCTTTTTTGTTTTTGATAAAAAAATAGTTGTTAAAAGTGCATATATAGAAAAATTCTGTAATTTTATTTTTTATTTTTGTGGAATTTATAGATTTTTCTTTAAAATACTTGCTGCTTTTTAAAAAAGTTCATGAAAAACTAGTATTTAAAGCACTATTTTTGATCAGCTTTTGTTGTTAAGAAGAAATTTATTTTTAAATGTTCATGTGAGAATGAAACTGGAACCAGTTACATTCAATGTTATAATTACTGAGTTCTAATATTTTATAATCAAGTAACTTTCAATGGAGAGCAGCAGTTTAAAAAAAGGTATTTATTCCAGTTATCATCATAAAACATTATGGAATTGAAGAAATGACTGTCCTAAATTATTTCCTTTGCTTTTAAAAATGCCATATCAGAATTCTTTTAAGTTGCGATTGATAGGTATTTTTTAAAGCAAAACACTATATATAGGTCATCTGTAATTCAGTGACAGATAACATAATTCTGTTTAACTGCACCACATAAAGCTCTAGTTGGCAGAATGTGCCCAGTGTTGAATTCAGACACATTTCTCTGGGATAGATTTCTGTGGCTCTTGCAATAGGTTATATATTTCAGGTTAGGGAGGGGGGGGGGAGATTTCACTTTTAGACATTGAAATCATAAAATCTCAAATTTTCCAGGGTGATGGTGGTTAAACAGGGGGAAAGCAGTGTCTCCCCTAGGTTATCTCATGAATTCAACACTGTTCAAGTGGATTCCACTTATACTAAAGGGAAAATAGCCTCCCTGAAAATGCCAGACTTCCATTTATTTATCCAATATTATTATTGAAACTGTTATATATTGTTTGCATTTTTGTGTTCCAAGCAAAATTTTGTTTTAAATTAAATGGATCCTACACTTTCTACCAGTTTTCAAAGTAGGTCTGTCTGAAGTGATTGCAAATATATTTTGCATGTCATAATATAATTTTGCAATAAGGAAGCTGTAGAAGGAAGAATTCTTGTTTTAGTTTCACAGTTTATAAATTGTGAAAGTGAAATAACTGATGTGTTGGAATCCAGCATAAGAAGAATTTAAAAAGTATCAAAGGGAGAAGAAATTGCAAAGTTTATATCATCTAAGAAAATGCAGAAAAAGAATACCATTGAAAATATTGCTTTAGATAGCTTTGTGATTCAACTCAATGAACCTTTAATGAATTTTATGCTGTTAACAGCTAATAATGCTATTTCTACAATTCATAAACTGATTCCAGTATTAAAAGGAAAAATAAACTTTTCGTTTCAAAGGTAAACTTTGAGAAAGTTTCTGCGTAAAATAGGATTCAGTTTAAGAAAGTTTGGAATAAGAGGAAACATTTAATGCAACAGTAGGGTGGTCACAAGAAATCAATTTTCGAATTTTTTCGGGGGGACCCCTCAAAAAGTTGCCAATTGGTTAGAAAATGAGATTGGAAAAGTTTCAGCTCATTTGCATAATATTAACCCGTGCCGCATTCGGGTCAAAGTTCAGAAAAAAACGTGATTTTTCTAAAAAAAAATTCAGTTTTTCCTTCATAAAATGAATAAAAACAGACATAGAAACATAATCCTAGTTTTATCTGATAAATTAATCTTTTGTCTTGAAGGATCACTTACCATCATTTAAAAAATATATATATAGATGTATAATATATGCATTTTTCAGGATCAGACGTAATCTGATCCTCAAAATAGACTTCTTATGATAATTCGAAAAATAAATGCAAAATTTTATTTTATCTTTTTCTAACCTTTTTATTTTTTTCATTTTGCACTTAAAAAATGTTACTAGCAGGGGAGACCGAGCTTAGCTCGATCAAAATTAACTTTGTGTTCAACTCGATATAGTATTTTCACTGTATCATTAACTCTATATTATTACTGTAAAACATGTTTATAATAGTATTATTTAGAAAAACAATCAATAAGAAAACTATGTTTTTATGCGCATATTTATAAATTTTATTTTATTTTAAATTTATTTTAAATTTTAATTCCACGAAAGGACATCGATCTAAATCACTTTTTTAGCTCGACTCTGATTGGTTTAACCATGCATCTCGAATCCTCTTAAGAATGTATAAAAAAATTCTTTACATTCTGAAAGACAATATTTTTTGCTAGATATAGCCAAATTTGGAGGCATTCTTTCATTTGGCTCCATATACGTGTTTTGGTTTTCGTAATTTTTATAGTCGATTTTTTGGCCATATGTCGTCAATATTTTGTCAAATATCACCAAGTTATTGGCTTTTGCCATATTCTCGTGACCCTGACCCGTATTACCCAAAATGAGCCACTAATCAAATTTGATCAAGCATGTGACATAGCTCAATCGTCTTCAGGTAATCAAAAACAGTAGAATATAAAATTGAATCAAAATCGTTTAAGCCATTTTTTAGGTAAAATTAGCTTGGCAGCATTCAGCAATGAAGCGAAATGACCCACTAATATAATTTTGTTTAACATGCGACTCAGCCCAATAGTCTTCTCGTGACAAAAAACGCTTTGTTTCAAAGTTTAGGTAAAATAGATTGAGTCGTTGTTATATATAATTAGAATGACCCTAGCTCATTAAGACCCAAAATGACCCACTAATCGAATTTTCGCGAGCATGTGTCCAAGCCAAATGGTTTTCTCTTGCTCAAAAACGATATAATACAAAGTATAGTCAAAATGGTGAGTACCATTTTCTATATAAAATTAGCATGACCCATCATGACCAACAAATGACCCTTATAATCGAAATCTCTCGAACATGTGGCCTAGCTCTTTAGTTTTAGCATGCCGAAAAACATTATATACAAAATTTAGATAAAATCGATTGGGCCGTTTTTTAGATATAGTTAGGTTGACCCTGACCCCTTATAATCCAAAATGACCCACTAATCGAATTTTCTCAAAAATATGTCCTAACCCAATGATTTTCTTGTGACCGAAAACGATAAAATACAAAATTTAATCAAAATTGCGCGAAACGTTGTCTAGATAAAATTAGAATGACCAAAAAGTGGCCCACTAATCGAAATTTCTCGAACATGTGACCTACCCCAATGATTTTCCCATGCCAAAAATATGCTGTATACAAAATTTCGTTAAAATCGACCCACCCATTCTTTAGATATAGCTTGACCTTGACCCATTAAGATCCACAAATGACCCTTATAATCGAAAGCTCTCGAATATGTGACTTAGTCCATTAGTTTTCTCGTTTCTAAAAATTGTTACATACAGAATTTCGTTAAAATTGATCCTGCCGTTCTTTAATTATACACAGCTTGACCCAGACCCTTTATGATCCAAAATGACCCATTAATCGAAATTTTTCGAACATGTAACCTAGTCCAATGATTTTATCGTGCCAAAAAATGTTGCATACAAAATTTCATTAAAATCGATCCACCTATTCTTTAGATATAGTTTGACCATGACCCATTATGACCCATCATGATTCACAAATGACCCTCATAGTTGAAATCTCTCAAACATATGATTTAGCCCATTAGTTTCCTCATGTCAAAAAAATGTTACATACAAAATTTCGTTAAAATCGATCCAGCCGTTCTTTAAATATAAATAGCTTGACCCAGACCCTTTATGACCCATTAATCGAAATTTCTCGAATGTGTGACCTAGCCCAATGATTTTCTCGTGCCAAAAAAAGTTATATACAAAATTTCGTTAAAATCGATCCACCTGTTCTTTAGATATAGATTGACCATGACTCATTAAGACCCATCATGACCCACAAATGACCCTCATAGTCGAAATCTCTCAAACATGTGATTTAGCCCATTAGTTTTCTCATGTCAAAAACCTGTTACATACAAAATTTCGTTATAATCCATCACGCCGTTCTTTAAATATAAATAGCTTGACCCAGACTCTTAATGACCCAATATGACCCATTGGAATTTTTTCTCGAACATGTAACCTAGCCCAATGTTTTTCTCGTGCCCGAAAACCATAGAATGCAATTTTTAGTCAAAATTGCGTGAGAAAATCGCTAGATAAAAATAGCATGACCCACAATGACCCCAAAAACGACCCACTTACCGAATTTTCTCGAACATGTTACCTAACCCAATGGTCTTCTTGTAATCCAAAACGATACAATATAAAATTTGGTCAAAATCGTTAGAGCCGTTTTTTAGATAAAAATGGCTTGACCCATAATGACCCAAAATTGACCCACTAATCGAAATTTTTCGAACATGTGACCCAGCCCAATAGTTTTGTTGTGCCAAAAAACGATTGGATAGAAAATTTCCTTAAAATCGATCCAGCCGTTCTCTAGATATAAATAGCTTGATCTTGACCCATTATGACCCAAAACGACCCAATAATCGAATTTTCTCGAACATGAGACCTAGCCCAATGGTCTTCTCGTGCCCGAAAATGGTAAAATCCAAATTTTTGCGAAAATCGTTAGAGCCGTTTTTGAGATAAAATTTATCCACACACACACACACACACACACACAATTTTTGCTCGCATTATAGTATAAGATAAGAAAAAAAATCAAAGTAATTGAAAAAATTGAAATTTAAAGTGAATGAATGAGAAAAAAAAAAATAAGAGCAAATAAAGTATAAAATGAGAACAAATTATGTTTAAATGCAGAAGTTTTATTATTAAAAAGGAGCTTAATAAAGAAACAACATTATCACTTACTACTGTCACGTTAAGATGATAATGGCTTAGATAAAGTGGCTTTGGAAGAATCCGGAAAAGTTTTTCTGCATTCAGACACAACTTGTAACAGAAATTATTTTTGTTCTTCGTCTTTTGTTAAACATGAATTGAAATCTTGTATTAACTTTATTCCTCTTTCAGCTGGTCATTGACAACCTTAAAACCATTCACTATTTCTTTTCCTTTCAAATAATCCTTGTTTTCATACCATAAATCGGGATCAGCGTTTAAAAATCGCACATTAATATCAAACCTTTTAAAAAAATTTACAGTTTGAGATGAAACAAAAAAATAGACTTCTTTGTCCAATAAATTATCCACTTCGTTGAAACCTATTAATGCTCTTACATTCCTATTATCAACCTCATCCTCATCATATTCTTTTTCAGTTGACATTATTTTAGCGGCCATGCTTATTTTGATTGTTTTTTTTCCAAAGTATCATCAAAAAATGTAAAAGGCAATTAGCTCGGGGCTGAGGTACCAAAGGTGTTTTATCATTTTAGACAGTGCTTTGTCCGCAATCTCTTTATCTATATTTCGATATTCAACAAGTGATTTTATTAGTTTTAGATCTTGATTGGGGGCCAGAGTGGGAATGGGAGCATTAAACCATGCTTTTACATAAACGTTGACTATAAATAGACAAATGTGTCTAAAAGCATCTTTTCTAAGTCTGTTAATAAAAACAAATCCCTGAAAAGATAAAATTTTCAGAGAATATATTGCTTTTGCCATCCATCTGGCATGATGAATAGCACCAGGAGCTTTGAAGAAAATGTCTTTTACAGGATAACGTCCTATAAAAATTAAACAAAGCTGAGCAAATTCTTTATAATCATCCCTTGGTTGTTGAGATTTTAAATTTTCGATGAGGAAACTTGAAATTTCGCCCAAATTGAGTATTTTATGTTTAGCATCTTCATCTTCAATAGCTGTTTTGTATTTGGTTTTGTCTAACTTAGACCAACCAGCCTGAAATTTCTTAAAAATATCTGGCTGAGGACCAGTGGTTTTGCCTATTTTGGTATCAAAAACAGCTTTTAGAATAATTTCTAAAATATGGTGGCGACACGCTAAATGCAGAAGATTATTGCCTAATAACTGTTGTAGCAAAACGCAGGTTCCTCTCGGATGACCAGTGTTTACAGAAGTTGTATCAAAACACATTGCCTGTATTTTGTCAACTGCTCCCCACTCTTCAACTGCAGAAAATACAGCTTTTGCCTGAGTTATTCCCATGCTATTTTCAAGCTGGGGAACACCTATCAACTGCTCTTCATTCCCACAACTAATTAAAACCGCTATTCTCTCTACATTTTCTTTATTCAAAATATGTGGAAGCAGTTTTCCATCCCAATGAACAACAGCTCCCTCTAAATCGGAATTTTCAAATCTTTTTTTAATGAGTTCAGTTCTCTGTTTTCGAAATAACTGTCTGCGGAGTCGTATTACACTTCTGCTTAAAATTAATGTCTGGATTGTGACCCAATGCTTCTGCAGTAGCTGTTGTTATTCGAAATGCATCTCTATCAGAAATGCTACACCTATCTAATAACAAAGACAATTTTTCCGTCATAATTTCCTCCGTTCCTCGAGAGTACTTCCTTTTCTTAATTTTTGCCTCGCATTCATCTGCATCCAAAAAATTCTCCACCGTATCATCTTGAAAAGGTTCCTCTTCCTCCGACTGACTGGTGCTGCTTGTTCTTAGTAAAGGCTCCAATTCTGCACCTTTATCTTCTAAAAATAAAAAGAAACATCATAAAAAAGAACCCCTAGAGAAAATTGTATTTTGTTTAATAATCTTAACAGAAAATATAATAAAGAAATTTAATTAATTTCTTAATAAATATTAAAATATGTGCAATTAAAACTATTAAATTTGAATAACATTAAAAAATAGACAAAACTCACCAGCAGTTTTTCTTGATTTTTCCAATTGTGCCATTTCAGCTGCTCGTCTTTTTACTTTCTTCTATCTTTACAAGAAGAAAGTATTGGATTCATGAAAATTTTCGACGGATTTATACGTTTTAGAAGGTCCTGAACACGTTTTGACTATTTTTAGAAAATGTCTGTCTGTGAGTCTGTCCGTCTGTCTGTCTGTCTGTCTGTCCGTCTGTCTGTCTGTCTGTGTGTCTGTCTGTATGTGACAAAAAATTTGTGGGCGCTCTATCTCAAGAACTAATGCTCGAAATTTAATAAAATTTTATATTCAGTTAGACCTTGATATGAATTAGTGCCTATTGGTTTTTGGTGAAAATTGGCCTGCAGGTGGCGCTGCTATACTACGTTTTTCATGATTTTCAAGATTGCTATATCTCAAGAACTAATGCACAGAATTTCACCAAACTTCAGATTCTGTGACCCCTTAATATACATAGACGCTGATTAAGTTTTGGTGTAAATTGGTCAGTAGGTGGCGCTGCTATGCCACGTTTTTCATGATTTTCATGATAGCTATATCTCAAGAACTAATGCACAGAATTTCACCAAACTTCAGATTTCGCGATACCTTGAGATACATAGCCGCTGATAAGGTTTTGGTGTGAACTGCCCTATAGGTGGCGCTGCTATGCTACATTTTGCACGATTTTTGCGATAGCTATATCTCAAGAACTAATGCAGAGAACTTTATCAAATTTTAGATTCTGTTACACTAGAATATACAACATAATTAGATGCTGATTACATTTTGGTATTAACCTAGCAACAGGTGGTGCAGCTATGCTGCATTTTGCAGGATTTTTCCGATAGCTATATCTCAACAACCAACGCACAGAATTTCATCAAACTTCAGATTTCGTTACAAAATGACATATAATATAATTACACG
Source organism: Maratus speculifer (assembly GCA_964019185.1). Taxonomy (NCBI): domain Eukaryota; kingdom Metazoa; phylum Arthropoda; class Arachnida; order Araneae; family Salticidae; genus Maratus; species Maratus speculifer. The sequence goes on from OZ025295.1 coordinate 30,651,631, forward strand.
ATGATTACGTTTTGTTATAAATCCTTCAACTGATGGTGCTGCTGTGCTATATTTTACACGTTTTTTTTTTTTAAACTAACTATATCTCAAAAACTAATGCACAGAATTTCATCAAACTTCAGATTCTTTTACACCATAACATAATTAGACGCTTTTTTACGTTTTGGCAAAAATTTTCCAAGAAAACGTGTTGCTGTGCTACGTTTTGCAAATTTTTTGTTATAACTATATCTCAAGAACTAATGGACGAAATTCTATCAAATTTCAGATTCTGTTAGGTCTTGACATAAATAGATGCGTATTAGGTTTTAGTATAAATTACGAACATGAGGCACTACTAAGCTCATTTTCTCAGAATATTAATTAAATTTTGCGTTTTAGGCTTTTCGGATACCAGAATCTCATTAGGTTAGGTCAAATGTTCGAGGAAATTCGATAGTGGGTAACTTTGGGGTCACCACATTTTTTTTTTAAATATTAAAATGTACTTATGAGATAGAAGAAAGTTTTGGGATTGACACATCCAACTAGTTTCTCTTCGTTCTTCTACTTTTACAAATTTCATGTCAATGCCTCCCATGCTGCCAGGGCACCCTTTCTTTCTCTGGAGTAACAAAAACTGTTTGTCTTCCTCAGTAATGTTTTTAAGGGCATCCTGATGAGCAGTATCAAAAAGGTCATCAAAAGTTGACTTAAATGTGTCTATTTTTTTATTTTGTGCTTTTGAATTGGATCTGCTAGCACTTTTTTGTAGATTTCTCCACTCTTCATAAAGCTTTTCAATTTTTGCAACACAATCTTTAAAATGCCTAGTTGGTATCTTGGCTTTCTCCCAGAAAAGTACAACTTCTTGAGCTGTTAGTCTAGCAGCTTCTCTGGTCATCAGTTTTACTTGGTGAATATTATAAAATAAACTGCATAAAACTTGGCAGTTACTGGGTAACTTACTGCCAGTTATTTGATGTGACATGTGGCCAATTAGAAAAATCCGGTCTTGCTGCCTTAAACTCATATTCACTGTGAATTTAGAACACAAAGGTTCTAAATCCATTGTATCTCAAACTTCACAAAGGAAAAAATCACTAAATGAACTTAACCGCTTGAAATCTAAACAGTAACTGAAGCGCTATTTTCTGTTTTTACAAATAAGTGGGGGAGGTAATGTGAAACCTCCTGTCAGTCATTTCGGAAAGAGGGGTGCAGTTTGAGTACAGCTGGGTGCCGTAATGTTTCGGATTTAAAAAATAGATTATGGTAGCATGTAACAGAAATGTTTCTTGCTGAAAAAAAAGGAAAAGAAAAAAAAAAGAGATAATTAAAAGACTTGTTTTTAATGCATTTTAATTGCAATATAAATTAGATAGCTCTTTCTTTAGAGATGCAGGCCTAAATACCCGTGGATTAATTATAATTCGGGAAAATACTTTTTTAATTACAAAAATTGTTATTTTTCTTGTCTTTCAATACAAATAATAATAATAATAATGAAGATCCGAGGTAATTAGAATTATTCCTTTCTGATTTTCCCCCTTTTTCAAAAGCAAAGTTTGAGAGTATCGTTCACTACTTTGCCTGAAAAATGCTAAATGTCATTAAATATAAGATTTAAAGTGGGTAAACTCAAAGTATATAAAGTGTTCTTTGAAATAAGATAAAAAATAGGTTTCTAGGATAAATAGTTTTTATTTAATAAAGGAAAAACCACAATTTTTTGCAAAAACTTGCATTTTTTCAATAATTCAACCTCGATGCGGCACGGGTTAATATTATTCAATTGATCTGAAACTTTGTCAATATCCTTTTCTAACTAATTGGCAACTTTTACAGGGGTCCCCCGAAAGATACGATAAAAAAAATTTTCCCCATGTATCTTGTAACCACCCTAATGCAACAGAGTGATGTACTTTTAACTCGAACAGAGTTTTTAAGACGCATAAAATAATACAGTGCCAGCAAAAAAAATCTTGACACTTGAGTTTTTAGATGTTTTGTTAAATATCTAAAAATGTACATGAAGAATGACACCAAAACTCCAGATATATAAACAAAATAGTACAGATCATATATTTTCATGCAGATTTTTTTTCTGCATTATATTTTCCTGCAGATATGGAGATTCATAAAAACAACATACACTATAGGCCAAAGGTGATTGGGTACTTGCAATTTTTGACGTTTTGTTAAATATCTAGAAAAATGCATGAGGAGTTATCCTGAAACTCCAAGTGTTTAAACAACAAAGTACAGGCCATATATTTTCTGGGAGTTTTTTTCAAGAAATCCCGTAGGGGACCGTCAACAAATTGAAAAAGAACGAAGATTTTTTGGATAACCCTGTCAAAACTAATGTAGCAAAAGCATTCAAACTGCAAATTATGATTAAGTAGCTTATTGTAGCAAACAGTGTTCATTTTTATGAATATAGCATGTATACTCATAGAGAAATTGAGGTTTTTATAAAATCTGCCCCTAATTTTGCCAAGATTTTTGCTTGAACAACTTCAGCTATCCAATGCAAAAAACTGTCAAAATGGAAACAAGATATTAGCAAAGAATCTCCCCATAGGTTTAGCATTAGCTCACCGGTGTCTTCACCTGATGGGAGTCTTAAAGTTATTTCATTTTAGTATGATTATCAGCTAAGACACTGACTCATTTGTATTATTTTTCTATCTGTTTTATTATTGTTGTTAGTAATTGGTTGGGAAAGGAACGAAGAAAAATAAACTTAATAATGCCAAATATATTATTAGCTCTAAAAAAATAAATTCTTAATGAGAATCCTAAGTTAATAAAGCACTGCACATTAATTGAAATGTTTAATAGTTAATTAAGTTGCCATTTTGTTCTTAAATTGTATGTTCTCTTAATTTTTTTTTTTTTTTTTTTTTTTTTTACTGTGTTATGATCTATTTAACAAAAAATGTTTTATTAATTCAGACTTAATAGTTGTAATATGCAATTTTTAATATATCTATATAGTTTTGTATTTTTGAGAAGTGGAATTTATCTTGCATTTCTTTAAAAAAAGCAATGTTTTTGATTACCCAAAATTCAGTTTTTTTTAGACTAATATGTTTGGACTTGATAAATTCCTGAGGCTTCCAAACTTTAGACCTTGTACTGTATTTTTTCTTACCAATCTTTCACACAGTCAAGAAATATGTTTTTATATAATGTATCAAAATGTTTAAGATTTTGAATATTTATAAGTTGTAAAATTTATTTTTAAAAAGAGTAACAAAAGGAGAAATTTTGTATCTCAAGCAAACTTTCAAACCAAGCATTTATTAAAAATCTGAAAAAAATTCAGAAAAAATCTAATTAAAAATATCAAATCATAGCAATTTCATTTTCATTTAAATTTATTATAATTTGCCCGGGCAATGCTGAGTGGGTCAGCTATGTTAGTATGAAATATTTTTTTAAATATAATTTCAAGGAACCTCAAAAACAATAAACTTGTTTTTGTAATTCTGCTTTCATTATGTATTTGTTTAACATACTTCCAGTTATTTATTGTGTGCAATTTAAGGCTGGCTTTTTGTGTATTTCTAATACAGTAGAAGACTATAATCCACAGTTTCATTTTGGTTTCACGCATTTTGGGTATTTATTATTATTTTTTTAATACTTATTTTTCGTCAAATTTATATTGTTAACACTTATAAATAAACAAATTTCACACTTAAATACACAAATAAAGTAAAAGTTACTAAAAATATAATTTATTCACTGATAATTTAAAAATGTACTGTCAATAGCTTTATTCCATTAAGTTTGTGTGTTTGTATTGCATCTTTCAATCTATAAACATACAGTTTTGATCTTGGGGTGTTACCTGAATAAAAAAATTTCATTAGACATTACACATATCTTGGCCTAATATTGCAAAAATGCACATGTAAGGATTAAATAAGAATTATTTCAAATGATTTAAGGGATAAATTGTTTGGTTTTCAAATAGTTTTATATTCAATTTTATTAATTGTAATTATTTCTACATGAGATATTAAATATACTGGCTATGTAGCCATATTTTTTAAAGACAAATACTCTTTTAAAAGAATACATTTTGTAATTTCTTTTAATTTACCATATGAATGATTAAATAAATAAAATTGTTTATATAAGTACTATCATTTTAAATCTTAAAAAAAGATGATTTAATGGTATATGATTGTACTTGTATCAGAATTAAAATTGAAGAGAAAAGGAAAGAAATTTTAATAGGCAAATCATTTCTTAAATGCTTCCTTGATTACCCCAAGCTATTTTGGATTTGTATGTATGGCAATCATTATCCTAAGAAAATTCAAACATGGCATAATTTATAAGTACAACTTGTTTTATCATGTCTTTGCTCAGCCTGTAGCTTAAAAAGAAAAAAAAATATTCTTATATAATATAATAAATTATATTTAATATTTCATTTTAAGTTTTCAAAGTTCTATGATGAAGTGCAATGATGTAATTGCAAGAAAAGTGATTTTTTTTCAGTTTTTTTTAAATTAAAAAATAAAGGGGGGGGGGATAAGAGAAACGGTTAAAAAATTTTTTTTGCTTACATTCATGTATACTGCATGTGTTACAGTTATTTGCAGATTAGTTGTACTACTCTATTGTAATTTTTATGTAATTAATTTTCTAAATACATTATTCTTTTTATATGTTTAAGTTTTTGGATTATCAGTTTTGAATTTTTAGTAAAAGTATGTATAAAATTAACGACAAGAAATATATTGTAATGAAACTATGATGTGTTATCAATATTCAGTGTTAATTTAATTTAATTTTTTTTTTTTTTTTTTTTTTTTTTTTTTAAACAAGGTACAAATTTTACTATTTATCAAATTGATAAAAATTCTTACTTATTCAGTTTGAAGATACTTCACTCAGTTGAATGAAAGAAAGCTCTGTTGCTGTGACTTTAATGGTTCCTTTGTGTCTATAAAATTTCTAAACTGTTTGGTTGATGTCCATCTAATGCAGCATAGCAATAGATGTCATTGCCATTATAGTTTTTGTAATGGAAAAAAAAATTGTCTTGAGGAATTATTATAATTATAGATCAAAAGTGCTACAGACTTAACGATAAACATCTGTATCTTTTTTTAATTACCCAATCCTTTTTTAGGGTTTCATACTCATAAAGTGAAAGCAGAACCATTATAATATCACTTCTGTGTCTGTCTGTCCGTCTGTCACAGCCATTTTGCTCGTAAACTATGAAACATAAAAAGCTAAAAAAAAAAAAAAAAAAAAAAAAAAATTGGGAGAAGTAATTGACTATTGACTCACATATTTAGAGATTATTAAACATTTATAAATATATTTAGGAGGGGGGTAGCAGGGCTAATTAAGTTACTTGAAGAAAAAAGAATATTTTCTTTGTATATTGTATGAGTATCTTGTGAAAGCTTTCATTATACTGAACTCACAAATTTATTTCTTTTAATTTTTGGTATTATATTTTCAGAGATATAGTCCAAGATATAGTGCAGAAATATATCCCTCCCCCCCCCCCCCCAATCTAATTCTGTATCTACTGAAACTAAAATTATGAAATACTTGGAGGTTATAGGTGTAGGTTTAAAAACCTTGCAGGAAAACTATAGTGATTATGCTAGATCGCATAGTTTTTTAGAAAAGCACATTTTTCTGTTACACACAAATTTTGATTTCTTGGCACTGGGCAAAGGTGTTGAGGAGCGTTGGAGGTACCTATTGTAGCAGAAGTATAAATGCATTGTTGATAATGGTTTTTTAAAAAAATCATCAGTAAATAGGCGAGATATTAACTTTTTCAGCTATTTACTATTGACGTGGACAGCCTATTACACATACCATCAGTTTTTAAAGCCTAGATAACAACTTTTAATAATGTATTTGTACAATACAATACCTAGTAGTAGTATAAAAGAGATTAGCTTCCTATTGTTACAAAATATTAATTTAATTAGAATCAATTACATAAATCAGGGTTTGTACGCATTAGAAAAAAATTATCCCTTTTGATACCAGGATTTTCTTAAAGTATTATTTGCCTTATTTAATACAAAACATTAGTTACTTCAGACGTAGCAGCCACTACGATACAAAATTTCTGATATTAAAAAGTCTAATATTTTTTTAAAATTCCTTATGCATGCAAAGCTTTTATAAAAACTATGGCATTCACAACAAGTTTGCATTGAGTGAGTCTCTCATTATGACTCATGTGCATTTTAAGAGTTAATTAAAAACCTGTCTTGAAAAACACATCATGCACCAAAGCAGCTCTGCAAATTTGCGAGCTACTTTCTACACAAGCTCCTTTAGCACAATGCCATGTTTAGTGCCCCCTTTAGCCATTGAACAAAGGTTTTGTGTTAGCTAATCTGGAAAAAGAAAAAATTATTACTACGTTGAATTTAGTTTCATGAAATGCCAAATGAAGTTTAAATATGCACTACCTTTTATTCCCAGTACTGAGTTAAGCTTCTTATAAATAGATAGGAATAAGACCAAAAAAAAAAAAAAAAAAAAAGAGTTATACAAAATAGCAATATTATATTAATTATATTATTTAGGCTTCATATCACTTTGAACTTTTATAGTATATCAATTCATATTTTTCTAGTATTTACAGTTCTACTTTGTATAGCTTTTTTTACAAAGTCTTATCTTTCAGCAATGATTTTTTAAAAAATAATACAGTTAACTGCTTCACAATGTGTAATATTTAATCTTTAACCACCAGTTTTTAAAGCAGAAAATTATCTGTACCTATTGAAAAAATGCTCCAATTAAATAAGGTAAAAAGTAACTGGTGAGAATAATGAAGGATTCTGAGAATTTTAAATGCCAGTCACTCGTTCCCAAGGGTTTTATAATACATGTATTTATTTTGTGGAATCCTCTGAGCGCAAGTAATACTTGCACTTGACCGTTTATTTATTTATTTTTTTTTTTCATTTCTGTTGCCACCAAAAGAAACTGCATATGAACAATATCTATATTATATAGCAAAAGCATGTTCATGGAGTAATGTCGATTTCAGCAAATCTTAGTTGCTAAACATTACTGAGAGATTAACCACCCTTATGATTTTAATTCAGCTAAAATCATCTCTAAACCCTCTTCTATACATGAATTTAACTTTTGAAGCATTTCATATCTATAAAAATTATCACAATATGTTGTTAATAGTGTATTTGCTATTCCCCCTTTATCAGATTGTTGAAAATATTACATAAAATCCTCCATTTCTTAATCATTACCAGCAGTTTTCACATTTTTGTTTGCATAATCTATACTATTCTCCTATTGACTGGTACCCATATTTTCCTGTTTTACTATTGGTTAATGAATTTCTCACTTGAATTTGCTTCCCTCCTATATAATTGAGCAAGTTTCTGCTATTCTTTGCATTAAAGACAATACACTAAAGTCTACTGAAACTAATCTGTTCAAAGTTTGCACATTCTGATGTTTTTAACGTTGTTTTTTAATTTTTATATAATACTTAAAATAATTAATTTGAATTGCTTCATTGTCATGTTGTGAATTTAACGACAAAAATTATTGATCCTAAATATTCTTATTCATTTACAGGCAGGGAAAGTTTAAGAGATACAGTTTCTCTTCAGTCACCCTCTGGGCGTTACTCCCCAGTTAGGCGAGCTAGTGATGGCTGTTCTCCAGTATCCCATGTTCGTAATCAGTTGGATAGAATGTTCTACCAGACCATCTCTGGACATCAGACAACTTCTGATAGCTTTAAAGCAGTACTTCAAGAATATCAGCAGTTACAGGTATTATATTTTTATAATAGAATATTGAAAAAATCTGTCATATCCTTGAAAGTTAAATTCATTCTGAAGCCTTTTAAAATAAGTGCATGTGACCTATTAGGATCTGAAGTTTTGATTGACATTGCATACGGTTAGCTGAAAATACTAATTTTATGTAACTGAATATTGTTTTTCTGTGATTGTGCCATTGCATATAGAATTATTTCTTGAAGTTTTGTCAGTTCTGAATATTTTTATGATTTTGTGTAGAATAATGATAATCTTAATTCTTAAATATATATATTAAAAAAAAACCCTATTATTTAAATATACTTTGTAGATTCAAATAGGCCTTTTTTCTTTGGATTACATCACAGTTAATAACTACATGTGTTAAAACTTTTTTGTTCTTGATCGTTTCATGCATGAATTATCTTTAGATAACTTAAAATAGATCTTGTAATTAAAATGGATTAAAATTATTTTTTAAAAATGGAAATTTCAAATTATTTAATACAGAATTACAAATCAAATTTTAAATTTGTCTGTGTTAAGATTAATTCATTTAGTTTATGTAATTATCTAAGCATACCGAGATTAATAATGAAACATAACTTAGAGTAGAGAAATAGTCTTTTTTCTTTTGCAATTAAAAATTTTCTCTTAAACTTTCCTAGTTCTTAATTTTCTTTTTTTCCGTCTTAGAAAATAATAATATGTCATATTCATATATATATTTCTTTAATCTTAATTTTTTTCATTGTACTGTAATGAATTTTGTTCCAATTAGCTCCTTTGGATTACTAAAGTTCGATGATCCTGGACATCTTACACTTTGATCACATACTCTAAGATTACAAAACCAATTTCATGTTTATTCATTCTTGCAGACTGACTGAGTCTTGAAAAAACAAAATGTTCTAGACTCTGCTACTGCATTAATTACTGCCTAATCATGCACATGGCACTAATCTTGCGCATGCACATTTTGTATTACAGTTCACTTGTACCTTTTTAATATTGACTTCAACTTCATATATACTGATGTGCAAAATTTAAGAACCAGTCCCAAAATGCCAATTTTCAAGGGATTTTCAAGCGATAATTTTCACACGAATATTCAAAAAGAAGTAATATAATTCAAATAATTACTATCCCTGCATAAGAGCTACTCTATATAACATCTCATTCAGGTCACACAAGGTCACAAGAGTCAGTCACTACGGTGAAACTAAAAACAGGAAATTCTATACGTCTATTTTATGAGTCTCAAATGACTACTATATGTGACTCCACTGACAGGTCATTGTGACTGCTGCTTTGTGGCGAATCACTAGGTGACTTTACAATGTTGTTTCATCGAGACTCTTGTGTGACCTCTTATCTGGAAACTCAATTTCAAAGTCATTGTGATCATTGCATTATGATAAATTACCAAAAAATGTCCCATTAAAGTCACATGGTGACTTTTCACCACTTTTCACAGTTGTACTTCATAATAGGGTCTCTGTCACCATGTAATAAAGTATTGTGACAGAAAGTCACCATGTGACTTTAATGTGACATCATTTGGTGATTTATCATAATTCAATATTCACAATGACTTTGAAATTGAGTCTCCAAATGACAGTCATATGAGTCATTTTGGAACTCGTCATTGGCGTCTAATAACTGGACTAAGAAATTGCAACCTTTTTTGAATTCAACATTACCTCCCCACCATTACCCCAAAAAAGGCACCTGTTTGGCAAGGAAAACTCTCGCCAAATCTGGGCAATTCCAGCTTCAAGTATTTCCGAAGAGAACAAAGGGATCCGTCATCTAGTTGTTATTTCTGATCTATGGGAACTCGTCCTTAAATTTTGCACACCAGTGTATATGTCTTTTTTTAAAGAATGTATGTGAAGTTTTACTCTAGCAACTTAATTTTTACTAAGGACAGATTTATCTTTAAGAAAGCATAATGAATTTGGGGTGTATTGAAATAAGCCAATTTTCTTATTTTTCATTTCTTTTCCCCTAGTATTCTGAATAGTTTTACATTTTGAATTGTTTTGAAGCTTTAATTTATTGTTGAACCTAAATTTTTATAATATTCTTATGCTAAAAATGATTTAATTTAGTAACTATTCACTTTGTTTACAATCTTAATGGATGTCTGACAAAAGAAACTGAACTTAGACCTCAATAGAACAAACTTTGAAAGGATACAACTTTAATCTTAATTATGTATTTATGAAAAAAAAAATCAACAAACTTATTAAAATTTGAAATCATTATCATACATTTTGTGTGTTTGTGTATTTGTATTTTCTAGCTATTGTTAAAATCAATTTATTTAAAGTGAAAGAACTGAACATTTTAGTGATGAGGAGTTATTGAGTTTCTTTTGTGCTAATAAATGTTGTAGATTTTTTTTTTTACTTATGCGTCATAAATTATCAAACAACTACATTATTTGGTAGAAATATTGTTCAGTAGTTAAACAAAATATTAAGAAATTGCAAAAACCATACATTCTTTTTAACCGACTTCAAAGAGGAGGTTATGATTTCGACCTGTATGTATTTGTTGTTCACGCATAACTTTTGTCAATATGAACCGATTTTGTTAATTCTTTTTTTGTTTGAAAGCGTATGGCGCCCATGTGGTCCCATTCGAATTTCATAGAAATCTGATAATTAGAACTTTTTAAAAAAATGAAAAGTTTTAAATTTAAATTCTTTGTGAAGCAATCGACCAATTAGAAGCGTTGATTTTTCATGCTTGTATGTTACACTTACACAGACACATGGGGCATGTTCAGCGCAACTTACCGGTCACTTACCGAAGTGGGAAATGTTACCGACCTAGATTGCCATGATTGTAGAGCAGTACGAAATGAAAATCAAGCTGAATTGTGACGCCATCTATAATTCAACTGGATAATTTTCATTGGTGCAACAATTTGCTTTCGTACTTCCCTACAATTGGTCGGTAACATAGGTCACTTTGGTAAGTTACACTGAACACGCCCATGATCTTTTCAATGTGTGAAAATCTAACTGGAGAAGGGCTGGGATTCACATAATTTTTTTCACTGTTTGCGAAACGAGATTGATTAATAAGAAAATTTACACTGTTAAAAGTTTGAGACTTTTGTTGCTTCGTCACTCCACCGCTTATATAGAAAATGATTACTTCAATATATTATGAAGGATTCTTTTGGTCAAAATAGAGATATGCTACAAAAGCGATGGAGTGACGATGCAGCAAACGTTTAAAATTCTTAGCAGACTATTTAAAACAGTGAAAATTTTGCAAAAATTGAGGCTTCTGTTTGGTTAACGTGGTTTCGCTAACAGCACAAATTCTACCTGGATTCTGGCCAGGTTATCTTATCCACCAAACCAGAAGTATAGCATCTAGATTATATAGAATGTAAAAAATTTTACCCTTTTGCTGCATCATCACTTCACCGGCTTTATAGAAAACGATTACTTCACCCTATTATGGAACTATTGAACTATTAAGGAAGAGGAACTGACATATCCTTAAAATAGTGAAGCTTCAACTGTAACTGCTTTTGCAGGGATTCATTACTACCGTGTCGAACTTTAACCAATAAAATTATGCAGAAAACTTTTCTTTATTCAAACGGCTCGTTAACAGAAATTTTCAACTAAAAATAATGACAAAAACTAATATTCGATTTTACTAGTAGGAGTTTACTTTTGCGGTAATAGATCCGACATATTGTGACAACCAAAACTATGTCAGTAAAAATATTACAACACTTCGCCAAACTGACACCAGTTAAAAGAAATAGAATTTTTTTACCAGAATTGTCAGAAAATTTTTTAGTCAATAAGGCTCTAAAATAAAACGAAATTTTCTAGTTAAGTTTACTGGTGGGAAATTTCACAGACGATAATGAGGAACTGTAAATCTGATTAAATGAAACAGCTGTCATTTTGTGACAACCAACTCAGTTATTTCACTCGCCACTGATAGACAATAGACTATATGTCTCCTCCTTTTTATTGATAACTCCATTTACGAAACATTCTCATGGGTCAAAAGAGAGATATTCTTTAAAAGTGGGGGAGTAAAGTAGTCATATTTTTTACAGTGTGTACTTCAAGCAGTGAAAAGTTCTCAAAAATAAAGGCTTATGATTGGTCAATCTTGTTTTGCTATGCAGTGGGTAATCTTTCTGTTTCCTAACCACTGTTGCAAATATGCTAGTACGAAATCTTAACTGAAATAATTTTCGTATCCGCCAAAATGAAAAATCCATATCGATACCTGCCGGCATGAGAAATAAGAATCGAAAAGCTGAAAATTCATCTTTAAAGAATCTTATACGTCAAAGCACCAGAGTCTGTGTATCAGGCTGCTTGGTATGAAGGATTCACAAAGTGATTAAAGTGCATTACTATGTGTATGTACACTGTCTTTAGATTAAATTCAGTTATCGGATTATATATAGGAATGATTTCAGATTTTTAACCGACTTCAAGAAGGAGGTTATGAATTCGACCTGTATGTATTTCTTTTTCAGCCATAACTTCCATAAATGTGAACCAATTTTGATAACTCTTTTTTTTGTTTGTTTGTTTGAAGATTTAAGATGCTCGTGTGGTCCCATTTCAATTTCATCAAATTCTGGTGATTAGAACTTTTTAAAATTAAAAGTTGGAGTGTGTATAATAGTTAGTTGAGTTTTGATATTTGTGGTCTGTGTTTAGGTGAGTTTATTAGTTGTTGGTTTTCTGGTTGATGTTTGTGGATTTAGACAGCTATAAAGAAATATAAAGCTGCTCACCGGGCCCATGAGGGGTCTATACAACAACAACAACAAAAATAAAAAGTTCTCTCGTTTTCTATAAAAGCGATGGAGTGATGATGCAGCATAAGGGTCAAATTTTTAACAGTGTATATGATCTTGCGAAATTTTGACTGCACCGGATTCAGGTAGATTTTGTGCCATTGTGAAATAAGATTGACAAATAATAAAATTTACTTACTTTAAGCAGCAACAATTTCGTAAAAAATGCAGGCTTCTAATTAGTCAACCTGGTTTCGTTAATAGCGCAAAATTACCGGATTGCAGCCAAATTCTTTTTTGCTGTTAGAAAAATCAGATTGGCCAATCAGAAACCTGCATTTTTGCAAACTTTTCACTGTGTATTTCAAACAGTGAAAAGATTGCAAAAATGCAGGCTTCTCATTGATCAATCTCGTTTCGCTAAATTGGGAAAAAATATGGAACATAGCCACTGTTGCAGAGATGCGAGTTCTTTCCAAAGTGACAAATTTTAGCTAGATCAATTCTTGTATACACCAAAATGGAAAATCTACATCGATGCTTACCGACATCGGAAATAGGTGTCAAAAAGCTGAAAATTCACTTTTAAAATACCTTTATATGTCAGAACACAAATGCCTGTTTGTCAGGGTGCTTTTTATGCCGGATGCACAAATTAATTAAATTGCTATGCGTATCAATACTGTATTGAGGTTCAGAATCAGTTATCGAGTTAAATATTAGAATGCTTTCAGATTTTCTTCTGACACAATTCTTCGATATCAAAATGTTATTATACGGGGATATTTGAAAAGTTGAGACGAATCTAAACAAAATAAAATGGAAAAACATATTGATGAGCTTGCCATCAAAGTCAAGCTAGTTAACTTCTTGCACTCGGGTCCTCCGACACCTAGGGGTCAAGACAATACACACTAATAGCTTGCGAGCGTAGGAGGTTGTGGGTTCAAATCCCACAGGTGCCATTCTATCACCACTCCTGGCTGTATTTCCTTCGTGTTATAAAAATTTACTTGGGCTATTTCGTCCCTGTATATTGACGATAACATATAAGCAGTGTTTCGTGTCGAGAACACAAATGAGATGTATGTGAGTGTATTATTCTTGCACTCGTATAATCGTTCTTGTTCAGAAGACTATCGCCAAGTTTTGGAATAGAAAATTCCTACACTTTGTGTACTTTGGAAAACTGCGTCTGTCGATATCCATTTCTGAGGTCCATAAGTATGAATGTGGACCTTGAAGTTTGCGGTAACTTTTCAAAGAGTGAGATATCCAAATAAGTTACCACATTTGAAACGCCTAAAGATCCACAACGATACTAACCGTGATTGTTAATTGCTTTCGAATAGCTGAAAATGAAATAGGAAATTTACCAGTTTACTACTACTATAAAACTATTTTAAATATAATGAGAATTATCAATATATTGTGAATAGTACCAAAAAATAAAATGGTGATGATAATTATCGATTGCGATTGTTTGGCACCGACTTCAAAAAGTAATGCATTACTTTTTATATGTATATATTCATAAATTAAATCATAAATATGCAAATTCATTTCTTATAAAAAATATTCTCTCTAAAATCCATGTTTGGTGGATATTAAATTATATATATGAAATTTAATGGTTTTTATGCCAGTACCTGATATCTGATGACTGATTTTTGGATAATGTTTTGTCATTAGAGAATTTTAAAGAATTATTTAATGCTTTTAAGCGCTTTTTTGAAGTCGGTTGATATTTTTTTGAAAAAAGCATTTTTTATTGACTAATATTTATTTAACAAACAAAATTGCAATTGAAACATTTTAACTATTATTAATTTCAATATTTTAATACATATTTTTTGTATTAACTTGTAGCAAATGCATCCTGGCAATGTAGATTCCAGAGTATCTGCTGAAATGCAGCGACAACATTGTCTTCATATCCAGCAGATGGCTCAGCTTCAACCATCTGGTTATTTGACCTCAATATCTTCTCCTCCTTCTATTGCTGGTTCTCCAATTCACCAAGCTCAACCCAATGCGGGTGGCTCTCCTTCAGCCTTATCTCAGCACCTTCAAAAATTGCATCTCCAACAGGGAGGTCAAATGAGCTTTACTGGCCCTGAATGTCCTATTCAAACATTCCAAAGGATACAAGCCTTATCCACACCTCATCATAGCAGTCCTACAAGTCCACTTTCACCATCTGCATTTCCTCCAGATACTTCTCCTACACATATGCCAATTTCATCTGGCAGCACATCTCCTCAGCAGCCTTATCCAGAGTCACCTACACATTTATATTCTTGTCCTACTAGTTATCCTTCTCAACAAAGTGGAAACAGTCCTCCACCAGTTTATCCAAATTTGGATATGATAAAAGAAGATATAACTGAGCATATGATGCCTGGTGGAAGTGATTCCATGTTAACTGTTGTCACTAGCAGTGATAGTGCTCGTTCTTCTCCCACTTGTCAGCAAATGGGATTCCCTCAGATCAGTATTACTGATGAGACTGGACATGTAACAGTCTCATCTTCATCCTTGACAGGACAAACTATTGTGATTGAGAATGTATCTAGAAAGCAGCTTCTGCAAAGGCAGAAAAGCGAAGCTGCTCAAATATCCATTCCAAAGAGGTATCAGTTATCATCAAGCATTGATGAACATATGGTAAGAGGTACACGGAGAGCTATGGTAAGACAATGTAGCCGAGAAGCTGAAGATAGGGATATTGCAAATGAATTTGCAAACTATGGAAGTTCTAGATCATTGTTAAGGTGGGCTACCAAACAGTCAATACGACAATCTTATGTACATGCCAAACACTTGAGGCAAACTTTTCCTCCAATTGGACACATCTCTTCTCCTTTGAGTAAAAAATTAGGGCGTCAAACATTAGGTCAGCATATTTCTAGCAGTGACCCTACTCCAAATCCTTGGTCTGGAAAACCATCTAACTGGTGGAGTAAAAAATCTGTTTTTCGAGAACATCAGCTGCATAAGACTCCTAGTGGTAGTGTTCATGTATCTCTCCCAAAAACGGAACGGTCTTTCACCTGTGAAGCTGACATTCTTCAAGAGATACAGAGTCAGCTGGAACCAATTGTTCGTGCTCTTTCTATGATGATTCAGCGATCTGAACGTGGTTTAGCTGTAGAGCATCCTGCTGGAGTTCAGATTGAACTAGAAGTATGTGATGGTCCTTATCCCGATGACAAAAGACTCAAAATGAGAAGAATATCTGGTGATAGCTTACAGTATAATGAGATTTGTCGAGAGCTGTTGAATGGTATCAATATGTGAAATATTGGAATACCTGTGAAGTGAGCTTTGAAGCATATTGTTGCCATAATCTTCCACTTCTAAATATGTGCTAGTCTTATGGTAATGAATCTTTCGGGAATGTTACTAGTCAGAATACTGATTCATTCCCCTTTTCTAGAATTCAGCAGGTCCCAGTGGAAGGGAGCTGCCTTAGAAAACATATCCATCAATTGCTCAGCCTGTATAGCAATTATCATTAGTTTGAAAATAATGTTTTGCACATTTATTTTATTTTATGTTTAATATGAAGCTGATTGTGACAGGTATGAAAGGGTATGCTTTAAGTTACTGGACCAATGATGATAAATACTGTTCAGCGGGATTGTTGCTCAATGTATTATTAAGCTTGCCTCCCAAGGCTTGTCAATGTAACAATCAAGTGGTGTGAGTGATAAACTTTCAAAAATATTTGTAATATATGTAAATATTTATGTAATGTTCTTGTTATTGGTTGATTGCTATTGTCTTGCTTACACATGTATATTTAAATGTGTATAATGTTTTAGTCTGTTGTAGATACAATTTATAAAATGTTTATTGTTTTCAACTAAACTTGGTTCTTTATTGACAGCAATTGGAAGAGAAGAAACTAAATAAAATAAAATTTTAGCTAAACAAAATAAATAGGAAATTTCTCCTATATGAATTTTAGAAAAGATCATTAGGTATTACATACTTGTAGCCAATTTGAAAATAGAACACATAATTTTAATTCCCAAATTACCAAAGATGAAATTGGGATTTGAAAAAGCACACAGTATATTTGAACTCTTGTAAATCACTAATTACAAAATTAGTCAAAGTGAAATTGCTTAAAATTGAGATGTTAATGCAAGCTATGAAAGTGATAGATGGTGCCTGCAATTTTATGTGCTGTAATCCAATGTTTCATGACATAGTTTCTAACCTGTGTATACTTGTATTTTGCTGTTAGAGTTTAAATATAAGATTCCCATACATTTTATGATCTATTTTTTCATTGTAGATCTTTTTGAACTATGCACATATGTCTGATTAATGTCTTTTTTTTTTTTTTTTTTTTTTTTTTTTTTTATGCATTACCCCTCATGTAGTGGTGAAAATTAAAATTAATTGAGAAAAATTGAATATTTTTTCTTGTGTTGAAATAACTAAACATTTTCTTTCTTTTATTTTAAATTCTGATAGTTTTAAATATCTTTTAAAATTTATGTTCGATTTTTACAAAATATTATAAATCAGGGCTTGGTTTTACATTTAGTTTTTTATTATGTATCTGTATAATCAACTTGAAACAATTACTTCTGTAATTTAAATTTGCTTTTATTTGTATTGATTTATGTTATAGAAGTTTCTACTGCTCTTAGGTCTTTTAAAGCTTAGCTTTTTTACCTAGAAGTCGCAGAAAATCAAATTTAGTATAATTTTCTTAAAACAGAAATACAGTTGTATAACAATTTAGAGTTATTAAAATGTTTTTAAATACAAAAATTGTTTTATTGCATGTGTTTGAAGTATTGTGTATATTATTTAATTATTGAAATGTTTTCTAAGCCTTTAATGTGATTTCAGCTATACATATGTGCATTTGTTGTTCAAAAAGTATTTAACATGGTGTACATTATATTAGAAGTAATTTCCTTTTTTTATTTTATTTTTTTATTTTTTATGAAATACAGTAGAACATAGGTGAAAACATAAAAGTAACTTGATGTATAAGTTAAATTGTAAGAAACTTTCTGATGTTTATAAAAAAGAGTATACTTGCCTGATAAATAATGCTTTATAGTGAATTGTTAACATGTTGAATGCCATGGTGACTGACACTGAAGCTGAAAAATTTACAAGGTTTTAAGTAATTTTTAAAAAGTATAATCCAGTTATAAATAAAAGTTAAGTGAATTTTAATAAATTTTCAGCAATTGCTTCAAACAATTCATGTATTTTTAGTTTTATACATATATCATATTTTAGACATCATCAGTCATTGATAAATGACATATTCTAAATGGAAAATTCAATGTCAGTCACCAATAACTGATGTGGTGCTTACCGTGTTAACATCCTTTAATAAAATTTCTTAATTAAAATTTATTTTTGAGTTTTAATGTAAGCAATTTTTTTTTTTTTAAACCCTTTGAGCGTCTTGCAAATGGGTAAAATTGTAATGTTGTTTTCTTTGCATTTTGTTTAAATGCTCAGAAAATATGATTCTTTCAACATTATAGAAAAATACTTAATTACAAATGTGAATGTAATCCTTAAGAGTAATAATCATTGTAAAAGGTATTGAAAATTTAATTAATCTATGGAATTATATTATCTTAAATATTACTTGCATTGCAGTGAAACCTGGAGTTTAGTAAACGGAATATTACATTCCAAACATTTAGAGGGTTAATGGTTTAATTTTTTTTTTATTTTTTTTTTTTTATATATATATAGAGCTGCTCAAAGAAAGGATGTGGCTCTTAAATGATCAGTATCTGATTTAATTGATCCAAAAATATTACAATAATAGTTTAAGTAAATAGTGTTTTAGCTTATAAGTTTAAATACTTTGTATCTGAAGTTGTTTTGTGAAATTGACAGTAACTTGCATGGATGCCTACAAGGGAGGTGACTGACACACCTTGGATTTGCAAATTTAATTAACTAAACTTTCTTTAATGTAATAATAATAATAAAATTCTTATAAATAACTTAAAAAAATTAAGCACTATGAGATAAAGAAGCTAAGAAAGTTTCTTCTTTGGAAATTTACCCCCCCCCCCTTCTTACTATTCTTAATCATTTTTATAGGATTAGCTTTTCTTTTTAAGTTACGTGAAATATTTTCAACTACAAAAGGCTTTCAGTTTACAGAGAGGAACATAATACATTTAAATACATTGTTTTTAAAAGATTTTTGATATTTCCATAAAAGTATTTTAGATGAATTAATTTGATTATTTTTGTAAACATTTTACAAAAAAAGATATAATGACCGATGTATTTAATAAGTTTTAATTATAAAATGTATCTAAATTTCACATTATAATTTAAAAATTCCAGTATGTCTTAAGATATTAAAAGCGATAATATTGAGGTGAAGCAATTTCTTGATAAATAACTCTGTAGATAAAGAGTTAAAATACTTTCTCAATATGCAGTAACTTTTGGTTTGAGATAAAGAAATATCATTTCAAAAAATTATTTTTATGAGTCAATTTGTGTATTTAAACATTGCTGTGATTAGGATGTTATTTAATCTGAATGTAAATAATACTGATATAGAAAATAAGTAAAATAACAAAATAACTATGTTCTGCTGTATTTATATTTATTTCAATTACAACCCTTTTTCAAAATATGCCTTTATTTTTTATTTTTTACTAGTAGAAACTATACTTTTCTATAAAAACTTTTCTATACGTGTATATGATCTTAATAAAATTTTATATATGTATAAAAAAATTCTGTAAAGTTATTATCTTTATTTTATAATTTAAAAAAAATATGTGGAGTCTAGTTATTTAGATAGAAATTAAATTATTGGTATTAGGAAAAGATTATTTGAAAATTTTATGTGCTAATGCTGTAATATATTTTGCTAATAAATTTCTGATTAAAGAATTCTAATAATTATCTACTAATAGCTTCTTGATAATCATAAACAAAGATTAATCTGGGTATTTCAACATTAACATTATAGAATAGTTTTTATAAAGGACACCAGTTTGAAACAAATCATTTTTCTGATAGCATATAATGTTTAGAATACATTCCCAAAGTGATTTTTGACATTTGAATTGTTTTAAAGTTTCATAAGTATGCTGCTATAATTAATAGTTGTTAAAGCAAATGTTAAACAACTTTTTTTTTTTTTTTTTTTTTTTTACCTGACTGCTTGGAATGCTAAGTAGCTGCTTGATCAATTTATGTTACTTTTTGATACAAAAGTTCTGAATTGAGTTCTCTATTAAGCTGCATAGGCTTTCTTTTTATTTCTTTTTGTAATGTTTTACTTGTATTTTAAAGCCAACTTTATAAGACCAGTAAATTTTTTGAAAGATCCTATTTTACACTACTACACCACAGACAATATACCAAAAATTAATTGCATTAAGTTATTTTTTATTCTGATGTTTGAAGAAAGCTTGGTGCAAGCAGTCATCTGACACAGTATTTTAAAAGTATACAGTACTTTTTTATATAGGTCAAATATGAAGTATGAAATGATAAAATTACCAAACATTCCGCAAATCTGATTGAATATATTGAGGGAAATCTTCTCCCCCCTTATATTATGACCTTTATTTTGATGTTCAAACTGGTGCCCCCCCCCCCCTCTAAGTTTGAAGAAACAACTGTTATAAACTATCATTAGTTGATAGTTTCAATGTATCTGTTTTCTTTTGTGATTTAAGAGACAATCTCGTATATATTTTTTTCTTTTTAACAAACATTTTTTATATTGAAAACAATTTGCTTCCAATTACAAATTTCACTTTAAATTAAATTTCTGCATAAGTAAATTTGCTTTAAAAAAATTTACTTTGTCTGTCCTTATTTTAGAAACATTTTATTTTTATTGCCAATTTGGTGGCAGAAGGAAGGTGTAATTTAAATTACTCCTCATTCATTTATTCAAAATATTTAACTATTCAAGTTGAAATTCCCGTAATTATAAATTAGATTAATGGATTTTATCTAAAATTTTATTTATTTGTTATGATTAAATTTAATGAGTTTGTTGAATATACACATTATGAACATGAAGTATTTTACATTTTGTTGTGGAGTGCTGGTTCTACCCGTTTGAAAATGAAGTAGATGTAGCTTAGAATAACTGTATACATGTATGTGTATTAACTGCAACATGAAGTTTTTCTTTTGTAATAATTTAAAAACCAGAAAAAGTAATATATATATGATACACATTACAAAATGCATTAAAAAATATTTAAAACAAAAAGAAATAATAAAATGTTTTTATAAATTTAATTGAAAATTTATTTATTTACTTATTTATTTTATTATATTTTTTCTTTCTGAAACATTGGAATTTGAATTATGCTTGAAAGAGGTCTTATTTTTCTCTCTAGGCCTACAATATATCTCTTACATTTTCCTCTCAGATGAATTAACCATTTACTGCCCATGGTAGTATATATGCTGCCAACAGTGTTTTCAGCTTAATGGATTTTTTTTTATTATTATTATTCAGATAGTCCAAATTTACACCAGAAATTTAATATAGCAATGTTTTCTTTGTTTCATAATAAACATTCTGCCATTAAATAAAGAAGAAAAATTTATTGAAATTTATTTTGATCATCTTAATTACAGAATTTCTAGAACGTTTTCTACCCTGAGAATTCAAGGATTAATTTAAAGTTGAAAAATTATCAATTATTATTAACAGAAATAAAAATTTATTAATATAGTTGAACCTCTATAATTTGGCACTCTACAGGCAATAAAATAATAATAATAGTGATAAGTATGCAGATATTGTTAGCAAAGTTCTATATTATTTTGTACTTAAAAATTAATTTTAAAGATCGTTTATTTGCTGCGACATAAATTAAATGTATGTGTTAAATGTTAAAATTATTAAACAGTTAAGCAATTATATTTAATAAATTGATTTCCCTTTATAATAAGTTTTTAACTTTTAATTATCTTATGAAAAATTATAGTAAAATATCATCAAAACAACTAATGTAAATAATAATGATTAAAAAGTATTGATCCGTAAACAAGTAGTTTCTAAAGATTGTGATAGAATGGTTTGAATTTAGTGATACATAAAAAAAGTGTTTGCTAAAATATGTCAATTTAGTGAGTGTTTTCTTAATTAAAACTGACATTTTACCAAAGAGTTCATTAATGAATGTTGAATTAATGATATAGTCAAATTATCCAGGTGTTGAACTCTTGCAGGTTCTCAATTTTTATTTATTCACACTATATATGAATTTTTATTCTGTTCAATATCTTAATATTTTTCATTCAAAGATTTATCAAACTGCTTATTTAATTCAAAATATTTTCACATTTTCAATATTAACGGGGTATTAACATAATGATCTTTATTAATTAGTTTTTATTGTACTAATGATATATGTGGATTACATATATAGAAATAATTTTTCATGATTAAACTCAATTGCTTTTATAACAGTTGAATTTAATGTCTGTGCATAAATTTATAGAAATATTTTAATCTTGTATGGATATTTATTAAAATATTATTAGAATATATTTTCACTGAGAAATATTTTTCGGGTTTTATGCAAATATAAATTATCTTGTATAGTTAGAATATTTTTCTAGTGTATAACTATTATTGCTGTTTTCTGCATGATATGATTGCCATTAACTGTAATGTTAATAACCCACATCCAATTTATTTGAAACTTTTTAATAGCTCTTGTACAATTTAATGTATATAAAATTTCAATTTGTCATTCCATTTGAAACTTCAACTTTTAGACCCATTCTTTGTTTCCTTCAAAAAATTGTTATATTTTTTGGATGTTTGATATTTTCAAATTTTAAAGATGCATTATTTAATATTGCTAAAATGGTATTTGCATGGTTGTTTTCTGTTTTTGAAATAAATGTTTTTATTTCATTTTACTATAATTTTTTTTTTCTGTGTTTCAGTGTAATGTGTTAAATTATTGGCTCTTAAAGTTAAAAAATGAATTTTTTTTAAATGGCCTTTGACAGTCATCTATCAGAAATATTCTGTTTAGAAAGCAGTTGATTATTAGATATTACATTAAATTATATGTATGAAATTCATCAGTCAACATATGGAAAAGTTAAATGTAGAACTGAGGAAGCATATAGTTCTTTCATATCATGAAAATTGTGAAGGTAAAATTTTTGAGTGAAGGTTGAGGGGGAGGGAAAAGTAGCTGAACAATATGCTTGTGAAAGATTTTTTTATTTAATCTTACGTTATTTATGTTTTTCTTTATAGAACTTAAACTTTATATTATAATTTACTTCTTTTTTTAAAAAAAGCGAACACTTAGAAGTTATGTGTTTATGATAATTTAATAATTAAATATTATGTATTGTTTTTACTGAAACATAGACAAATTCATAAAAATATGACTGATATTGTAGCATTTTATGTTGATATGTGATAGAAAATTTAAAAAACAAATTACAGTAGTTTTTGAAAATAATTTTATTTTATTTTCAGAAAATATTTTGGGTATTAACAATTATTATCATAGGTATAGGTACTAAAAATGGCATTGTTCAGCTTGTAAGCTATTGATACTTTTTCACGTTTAGAAAAGCAAAGTTTCTTTTTTCATTCTTTACACTTAAACTAATCTAGTTTTAAAGCAAATGCAATGAAATGTATAAAATATTTTTAAAAAATACTTCCTTCTTTTAAGAATTATGATTCCTTAAATTAATTTATACAGTAGAATATTTAATTCAAGCTTGCTATTCAAATGGGAACACATTAAACTTGAAAGCATATTTAAAAATAACTCTAAGAATTGCAATCTAATTTAAATTTTCAATCCATTATTTTGGATAATTTGCAGTTTCTAAACATATTGCATACATTAAATATTATGTAAAATTAAAAAATGAGGGAAAAAAAAAAATCCTCACTCTCCTTTGTTCACTAATTATAAAAAAAAAAAAAAAAAAAAAAAAAAAAAAAAAAAAATTATTCAGCAGAAAATATTTTGTTTGGTTTAGAGCTTTAAATCCCTGTTCAATAAATAACATGGCCTATCAATCATATTATTGAACCAAAAGAAAGGCAAATAGAGGCTATTACACCGAAGGTTTTAAGAATGGATAATAACAAAAGCTGTAATTGAGATGAAGTGAATTTGAAGATTTTGTTGAAACATATATGGATAAAGTAAAACAAAAATTATAAACCTTTTTTTCATATATGAGATTTTAATTAAATTATTACTCATAGTGTGCCAATTGAATCTATGATACAAACTTATACCTCTCTTTCTCGATGTCTGAAATTGTGTTTTATTTCTAACATGTGATCCTGCTTTTAAAATAATGGTTTTAGGTCTTGAATCACTTTGTGTTAATTCCATTTATTCCATACTTTCGCTTCTGAATTTTATAAAGTGGCATGTTTTCTGCATTTCTTTTTTAAGACACTGTTAAGGTTTGAATTAATTAGAATATTGTAAGATAAATCTGAAGTTGGAAGATATTTAATTTTTTCCTCTTCTTCACTCACATTCATATATATATATATATATCTCCGTAACTAAAAGAAATTTCAACTACTTATTCAGATATGTGTCTTGCATTCCATTTTTTGAAAAAATCAAAATTATTTCAAAAACTGCATTTTTTTTTCTTTTTTTGTTAATCTGAATTATTTTTAAATCTATATAACATAAAGTGATGCATATAATACTTTTTATGTTATTTTCCTTCTCCAGCATTCCATTTTATGTACTTATATTATTGAGGAAAATCAAGTACTTAAAAGATATATGCACATATACATAAATAAATGTGCATAATATAATTAAAGAAAAAAATCATATTTTCATTTGCTTTTGAAATGTTATAGCTCAAAGTGCAGTAACTGGAAATTTTATATGAATGGAACACAAAAAATGGTACTCAGCCAATCATACAAGTTGGCGTGATTTTTTTTTCTTTTTCTGATGACAGAGTAAGTGGAGGTCATTTCTATAATGTAGAAATTAATGCATCAAATTTCCATTACTAGTTCCTATTTATATATGACAGTTTAGGCTACTTATCTTTTAAAATTTTATAACTTTTACACACATGAATATCAGCAGTAATAGATTTAAGTTTTTTCATTAGGTATCTGCTAACTGACTATCACTCAAGTTATCCTGTAATAAGCAGTATGCAGGCACTGTGTCTTAAAAACACTGTATATGCCCCCCCCCCCCCCCCCAAAAAAAAAAAAAAAAAAAAAAAATCGGAAATACATTTTTTTTTTCTCTTGAGTTGAATTTTTTGAGTTGAGTTTTCAAAGGACGCATCTGTGCAATTTTATACGAGTAATTAAATAAAGAACCCTATTTAGACCTATAAATAAATGCAGTTTCTAAGACTGCAATTCACGTTTAGTTTCAGGTCTTGTTGTGATTAAATGATGTGTTGCTTTTGAATTCCATGACGTCGATTGATTCTTTTGGTTTGCCGAAAGCTTACCCACAAAAAATGCTCAAATTCTATTACTTACCAAAAATTTTTCATTCTTTCAACATTTGACTTTTAATTTCAAAGTTGGTAGAAATGATGTCATATAGGTGAATTTATGCAAATGTAATTTTGTCACAGCAAATTTATTGAAAAGCATTTTATATTTATGAATAAAAATAAATGCTTAGAGAGATATCAATTTTCTTACTGAAACATTTTATTTTTAATGTGTTTATGAAAAGTTTTAATCACCATTTTAAAGATGTAGTTGAAAATCTGTTTTTCTACTTTAAATTAAATTAAAAGGCTACAATGGATTTTTTTTTCTTTTTTATGTGAATGGAATTTATTAGAATGTTCCAGTTGACAATTTATATTTTAAAATAACAGGTTTCTGAAGTTTGAATATGTGAAAATAAGTTTCTATTTCTTAAAATTAAAAAAAAAAAAAATATTATTATTTTTGTTATCTATTCAAATAAAAATTAATTTAAATTTAAAAATGAGGTCAAACAAAGAAATCAACTAATCCCTATTGTTTTCAGTTTTCACCACAAAAATGGAGCAATTTAGTTATGATTAGAGAAATGTCATTAAAATTATGAAAAAAATTAATATCTTGAAAACTAATTCAATTTTTTTAATTCTAAGACCACTTTTGACATACTCAGATTCATGTGCATAATTTCTGTTAATTTTATTACATTCTAAGAGTAGTTGTGAAATAAATACAAATTGATAGTCACTTTCTAATATGCTGAAATTTAAATATCGTTATGAAAAGCTAGCCAGAGACAAATGCTGAACTATTTATATTGTGTTAAAATTTTATTTTGTAATAAAGCCCTGCATGAAATAGGAATAATTAATAATAATAATAATAATAACTTATGTTTGAAAATATTATAGCTAGATTCCCCCCCGACCCCTATATGATAGTGCAATTTTTTTTTTTTTTTTTTTTTTTTTTTTTTTTTTTTTTTTTTTTTTTTTTTAAGTGATGTTTAGAAATTAATAAAAATTGCAAAACCAAAATTTCATCTTCAAATTTGCCATTTGTTAAATTATGTCAGTTTTATGTATGAACACGTTTATCCTGTTATAATTTTTTTTTTTTTTTTTTTTTTTTTTTTTTTGAAAAGTCACTGACATTCTATAAGTTTCATGTTCAGAAAATTTCTGTAGTTTTTTTCTTATCTTTTTGTAAGTCATTTGAATGAATAGTAATTAATTTTGAAAATAGCTATAAAAAAATGAATAAAACTAACTAATTCATTATGTTTTTAGACAGAATTTTCTCATGGATAATGTTTAAGGCTTTTTATTTTTCATTTTTTTTTTTATGTGTACATGAGTTTCCTTAAGCAATGGGAACGCTTTATAAACACTATATTTATTTATCTTTGTAAAATATCTGGCTGATGTATGTCTGAAGTAGCAAAAAGTTTCAAATTGTCAAATACCAATTCCATTGTAATTTCCATCAAATATAATAGTAGTATCTATTCTGTTAACAAAAGTATTAAATTTTTAAATATTTTTTTTTATCAATTTATTGTGTAATAAGAAATGACTGTTATAAACAGCTTTTTTTTATGAGTAACATCATTTTAGATGCAACTGTGTAATATGTTAAGCGACTCAAGCACAAAAATGTATATTTGTAAATGCATTTTTATAATTTTCTTTCATGTAAATGTTTTGGAATTCCTAATCCTTTTTGTTAAACTTCAGTTTTTGGTATATTGCTATAAAATCTTTAGCTTGTTTTTGATTAGTTTTTCTTAAAATTATTTTTTGATTGAACTTATTTTTAATTTTTTATTATGCTTAACTGTAAATGAATTTATAATTTTAGCTGTATCAACTGACATTCCATAACGGTCATACCTTCAGATTTTGCATAGAGATCTTTCTTATCTTTCTTTTAAATTATTTGAATGAACAGTGACTTATTTTGAAAATAATTGTTAAAAAAAAAATTAAAAGCTAATCTTAATCAATGTTTTTAAACAGAATTTTCTTGCAGATAATGTTTGCTTTCCCTTTTATGCTTTATTAAATTCTGCAAATTTTTTGTGTTATAGTAACACATCATATTATTTTAAAAGCTAGATCAATTATACGTATGTGTTGAATTGTCATTTTTTTCTTTTTTAATTTACAAAATAGTAATTATGTTAAGTAAAAACATTAGCTATGTACACATATTGTAAAATACCATAACCAATTTGAAAAATAAGTTTCAGCATTATTTATTGCATATATATATTAATTTATATTTTATTTTTTTGAATTTGTCATATGATGCTGAATAATTGCAAAGATAGTTCCCCAAATTTAAATTATTTGATTAAAAATAATGAACATCTATTAGTTTAATTCAGTAAGTTAAATCATACTTTTTTACTTAATATTTGTCTTTTGCTGTACTAGCACAATTCATCAGTTAAATATCAATAAGATTTATAATCACATTTTATTTTTTATAGCTTACTTATTTTAAGCAGAAATTTCTTGTGTTTGAAGAAGTTTGATTTTCCACTTACAAATTTCTCAGTTGTTCGCAACAAAACACAGAGTGTGCACTTTAATTTTGTATTCTTTTTAAAAAGTCATCTAAAAACATTTTCATATCAGAATGCAGTGTGCACTGAATAAACTTAGCCATTTTTTTTTTTTTTTTTTTTTTTTTTTTTTTTTTTTTTTTTTTTTTTTTGGGGGGGGGGGGGGGGGAGTGTTAAAAGAAAAAAAAAAAAAAAAAAAAAATCTGGTTATAAGTCATTGACACCTAGTATTGTATAGTTACATATGAAAAGTGTAAATTATAATAATTTAAATAAAATCATAAGCTATCATCAGTAATGCAAATTCAAAATGAAAAATACTTCTGTGCTTCCTCTCTCCTGGATCTCTAAATATATTATTATTAAAAAGGCTTTGACTTATAGGAATTTTTTCTAATTTGAAAAATAATTTTCAATAAGAAAAAAAAAATGAGTAATGGAAATTTAGAAAATATCTTTGATAATTTAAGAGTGGTTTAACTTTTGAAAGTACTATACTGTATCATTAGTTTCTTTCTTTCTTTCTTTTCCTTTCAATTTCAACTTGTTTTAAGTAAACAAACATATTTTGATTGTTGTATGACACTAATAACTTAAACTGTAGGTAAAAGTCCAATCTATTTTTTTTATTTTTTATTCTTTTGAAATAGAAAATGGGACAATTATTTTTTTGATTGTCACTTTTGCTTGCTTCTATATCATAAAAATGATGTAATTTTTAACTCTTAACACTATAATTCTTATGTGCCATTCATTTAGATGGCGTGATTAACAAAACAGATCAAGAACAGTCTAAAGAACGGAATGACACTTTTTTTGGCCTGTGAGGTATTGAATATTTGACAAATTAGGATTTGTTCTTCAGAAACAAAAACATTTTTGAGTAAGCTATTAAAGCCAAATTTACTTTCATTATTTTTACTAAATACTTAAAAATATTAATCTAAAGAAAATTGTAGAATGTTAAGCAGATAAAATTAATTAATTTAAGCTCATTTAATTGCAAAATAAAGCAATACAAGACTTTAAAACCCTAATTATGTGTAAAATCTAATTTTTTACTATTTTTTCCATTATCCATTATATTTTCCCACCGATATATAGATTTCAAATATATTTTTTTTCATAAAAATAGAAAAAATCATACAGTGAAGGGTTAATTCACTCTTTAATTTATATTAAATAATAAATGCTTTTCTAGGTTACTTTTATACACATATCTATATGTTGTATCTAAAAATGATTAGAAATGTTAAAATGTTATTATTTTTTAAATAAGTCATTAGCTTGTGAATTTTTGTTAGAAGTAGGAGTAACACTTTTTTTTTAAACTTATTTTTATGCAAGATATTTATAATTTTTTCTTTTATTAATTATTTCTTTTATGCGTTGTTTACATACATTTAGCATTTTGTAATACTTCAATAACATATGGTGGTTTGAGAAAAGAATTGAGATATAGTGGTATTGGTATCCAAAAGTAGAAGAGAAGGCAAAATCTCCCTCAATTAACTAAATTTTCTTTTTATCCCTTGATTTCAAAAACTTTTTTCCGCCATAAACAACTTCAAATAATTAAACATTAAAGGTAGTAAAAAAAAAAAAGACAATTTTTAGTTATCTTTCCCTTTTTATGTTTTACGTCTTAAAAATAATTTTGAGGATTTTTTTTTTAATTCTTCATTTAAAAAAAAAAAAAAAAAAAAAAAAAAAAATCTGTTAGAAAATTATTTTTTGAATTTTTAATGTTGTTTATGTTACTGTTCTGTATTGTTTTTCATGTTGATATGGTTAAATATTATCTTGCAAATAGATTTCTGAAAAAGAAAAAAAAAAAATTCTAGTTTAATTATTTCCTGTTTTTATTCGCCATTAAAATAGAGCTAGCTGCCTTGGGCATTCAATATAGGCACATTTGTTGCAAAATCTTAAATTTTGCTTTACATGTGTGTAGTGAATTAATTTACTGAAATTTTATTTGGAACTTAGACTTTTTAAATATTTTAAAAAAATCAGTTAATTATTATTTATAATTATGGTCAGTTTCACATTTTTTGCCCATCAATTTTTGCATTATTAAGTACTTTGATCAGAGTAAATAATACATTTTGTTTGAAATGGTCAATAAAAGTTGAAGATTGTCATTAAAAAAATATATGAAAAATTAGTACAAATAACCATTATATAATTATTATAGCTTTAAACACATCAACTCTATAAATACTCTGAATGTTTAAAAAAAAAATGATTTGTAATTTGGGATTGTGTGCAATTAACCGTTTGTTTTTCTGTAACTATGTAATTGAAATTGTGATGTAGATATTTTGTTAGTTCTTTTAAATTTTAACTATTTTATACATTTACTTATGTGTTTCATTATGGAAATCTGTCATATCAAATGTACTCTGTGTTAAATGTAAACTTTTTTTAAAAAAAGAACTACTAAGCTGACTGTAAATGGACAATTGTCATTTTCATTATATATGAAATGCAAACTGTCTTTCAAGAACCAAATATTATTTCTGTGATCTATGTTTTTCTCTGTACTCTTTATCTGTTATCAGTCTGTCACCAATGGCAACCTTATTTAAAATAATGTTTGGTGCTTTCAGGTATTATTTGACCCCCAATATATTTCATTGTTAAATATTCATAACTAAAAGTCTGAATTGTAAAATTCCTAAGACAGTAAATAGAAAGCTTTATATTGAAATGTTGTGCTTCCAAAAGCAAGTAAAGACATCTCACCATTGGTAAGTTGAATAAAAAGTTATATATTATATACAACTGTCTTTGCATATTTTATTTATCTATTGTTCACAAAATATTTTTATCCAATCTCGGAGCAGACATATAAACTGTAAGGGAAAGCTATTCCCCTCATGGAAGAATAAGATAGCTGTAGGTGCAGTATGACTAAAAATCAGTTTACAATAGAATGCACATCATCACTCAAATTTAATCCCAAACAAAATAATCATGTGGAACAGACTGGATTCTTTGACATCATTCGTGCATTTTTTCTCTAAATGAAAATGATTTGCTTATATTTAAGTAAGTATTTCATAGTATTAATAGAAGGTTTCTTCTTTTTTTTGCGAAAACACGTGATTGTGTTTGTGCCTAATGTAACAAATTTTAGGGTTACATTTTTGACGTCACTCTCAGCCACTATACTTCATCTCTTTTCCATGAGTCACCTTCAGTCTCAGGATTGATTTCAGTCTTGAAGCTATTTTTGATTGATAGAAATTCTACTTTATTTATTTAAATAATACTAATTTCGCCATTTAGAAATTTAATCATTTATCTTTGATGTAAAATATCAATTTTTAGCCATAATATAAGGCATAGAAATCTTTAGGCCTTTCCTAATTTGACTATTCCTAATACTCAGAAAAGTTTTCAGTCTTGGCTTGCATGAAGTTCTTGCACCCATGCTCTTTTCTTTTTACTCTATAGATCCCTCTGCTTTTAGATTTTTGAAAAAAAAAAAACAAATGTAGTTTATTAATCACAAGTGACTTACATAATTAACCACTAACAGAAAATGAAAGTAAGAATTTTTAAACCCTTGTGGAAGTCTTATTTTTAATTCTGTGCTTTACATACATTAATCATTAATGTTTCTTCCTCTAATCTAGCATTCAGGGGTCAGAAATTCCTGTGATGAAAAAATAAGTTGCTGATTGAATTTCCCTTTTTAAAAAATCCTGCTAGAAACTTACTTTTGAAAAATTAATAGTTTATAACTTGACTTACTTCTTATTTATATTTTTATATTTGTCATTAACACTAGAACATTCAGCAGGTGTTGATTCAACACCAACTAAATAATTAAATGTTGATTTGACTAGATTTTTTAAAATGAAATAAATTAAACGTAATCCACAGAAAACTAAGTTAAATAAATAAATTAAGCAGTATTAAATATATATTCTGGTGCAGAATGTTTTTAAATGAAGATTGAGTAAAATTTTGGGATGTTGTAGTGTTAAAAAATGTTTCCGTTGGAGGTTTCTGACAAGATTGTCAATGAACTGTTTTCATGCTTAAATTCTAATAATCCTTACTAATCCTTACTAATATTATAAATCGGAAAGTGAGTTTGTTTGTTTGTTCCGCTTTCACGCCGTAACTACTGAACCGATTGCTTTGAAATTTTGCAGACGTAAAGTTAGAAGTCCGGATTAAATAATAGGGTAATTTTTATTTATTTTATTCAAATATTTTCCTTAATAATTCAAAATTTAATTATTTTTCATACAAAATCAATAGGCATTTTTCAGATAAAATTTAACCATTTTCCTTTCCTGTTGCCAAGAAAATAAAAAATTGGAATAATAATTTTTCAGCGGCAATGAATTTTTAATTCGCGTTTGAAATGAAATAGACGCCCTCTCGCGGACAAAGTCTGAAACGAAATAGAACTGATATCTTCCGCTGAAATCAGTGTTTAAAAGGCCGATAAGTAAATAAACAGTTCTATAATAAATAAATAAATAAATAAACAGTCCTATAACGCATGCAACGTTGGGTTCTTTGTATTAAAATTATCTAAAATCAAAATTTTATACACAAAGTTTAGATTGTAGCGGCTCATCTCGAGCTCTGCTGTAATTTTCTCTCGCGTATGAGAACTTTTTACTTTCAACGAATGGCAACTCAATTAATGGAAACTAGCGTCTAGCGACAGCAGGATTCCTAATGGTAGGACTTAGAATAAAATCTGCAAAGCTTGAAACTTAGGATTTATCCCTAAAGAGGTATATTTTCCCCTCTTTCCTCAAATGCTTAGGGAAATTATCGATAGCGATCTGATAATGCGGGTTATTGAAAATGCGACAATCAAGGTTTTTCTATCATAACCAGTGATAACCAGCTTTTCGTTTTTTTATTATCTTTAAGATTGCTTCTGAAATGTAATCTGTTGCTTAATATTTATTGACACTGATTAGAAAGTCGAAGAATTTTAAAGTTTTGCTACGAAAAGAATTTCTGGGAATATTTGCTTGTTTACACTCTTAAAATAAACTATAATGAAAGTTTTTTTTTCGTGGGGGGGGGGGGTAAATTATTTATGGCAATTATTTCAATTCAATATATATCATAAAATATATAATAATAAATTAGCATGTTTAGTTTATGTTGTTATAAAACTGTAGCTATATTTTGAAAATTCCGCAATGTAATTACCACATAAATTCAAGAATCGCTTTAATAGAGAACAATATTAGTTCTATAAATAAATTAAATGCCAAAACTTAAAGTAAGAGTTTTCATCAGTCCCTAAGAAAACCGTTTCTGGGAATGCCTGATTACTATCTTAAGATGTTGTAACATTTTTTTTTTTTTTTTTTTTTTTTTTTTTGGGGGGGGGGGGGGGCGGAATCATTTTTTTATGTTAATTATTTTAATTTAAATTGTAATTTATATGATAAATATGAAATAATAAATTAGCATGTTTTTGTTTAGCTTATCATACATGAAAGTATGGATGTGATTTGTAAATATTAAAATATAATTATTACATAAATTCAAGAAATAGTTGAATTAAGAGCAATATTAACTTAAACTCCATTGATAATTTATTTCAGTTTTGTCTGTCACAGTATTCAATGTAGTAATAATCTTAAATAACTGTAAGTACAAAGGCTTTAATTTTCTATTAATAGATGGCAGCACAATACAACAGTCTAAAAGAGGAAAATATCCCTCTTTAGTGATAAATCTGAAAATTCAAGATTTGCAGATTTTATTCTAAGTCCTACCATTAGGAATCCTGCTGTCGCTAGACGCTAGTTTAATGGAATTATTTTTTTTTCTTTTAACGAAGCGCTCTCTTTCTCGCAGTGATATTTTCACGAATATTATTTATGTTTGTGTGAAGTCATTAAAGTCTATTTTTCTATAAAATCCTTCTGATTATTGAGTCAATATTATTTAGCCACAATATCACAATCGCAAAATTGGTGACTATGGACACTTGAACTGATATTTTTTTTCATCGAACTTTCGACGAACGGCTAATATTAAAATTTCTTCTCGCTAGAAAAATGGCAATTGAAGCATCTGCAGTGGTCATTCCACCGTATATTTCCGTCGATCCTAGCTTATGGTTTCACATGCTGGAATCTACTTTTGAATTAGCTACTCCTAAACCAATAACTGAGTCGAAAACTAAATACAATTACGTTGTAGCTAATTTACCGCCTGCTACAGCTACTATGGTTCGTGATATTATTATGACTCCGGATCCATCTAATCCATATGAAACTTTAAAATTTAAAGTTATTGAACGTTGTGGTGAAAGCCGTATTTTAGAAATCCGTAAACTTCTAGCTGGAGAAAGCCTAGGTGATAGAAAGCCGACTGAATTACTTCGATTAATGAAACGGCGAGCTGAAAGCCATAATATCAGTGATGAGCTTCTGTTAGAGCTTTTCACTCAGCAAGTGCCAACAAGTGTTCAAACTATTCTAGCTTCCATTGACACTATTACTCCTGATAAAGCAGCTGAGATTTCAGATAGAATTCTGGACTTAACATCAGCTTAGTTTCAAGCCGACCAACTTCGCCTGATACGCCAACACCGCCAACGATAGAGATGCTACTGAAAGAAATCCAAGCTTTACGCCAAGAAGTAGCGCAACTTCGACGTTCAAGAAGTGTGTCAAGAGATGATCATAAGCAACGTCATCGGTCTCATTCCCGACACAGAGATTCTAAAATATGTTGGTATCACCAAAAATTTAGTGAAAAAGCAAAAAAGTGCCTCCCGCCTTGTTCTTACTCGGAAAACAGGGAGCGGGAAGAATAGCTGCGACGGAATTCTTCCCAGCACCTTCACGTCGCCTATTTGTTAGAGACAAAAATATTGGTATGTGTTTTCTCGTTGATAGTGGTTCAGATGCTTCCATCGTGGCCGCGAATAAAAATGATAAAACAAAACCTGTTCTCCAAATTTTTCGTGCTGCTAACGGCACCAAAATTAATGTATACGGTCGAAAGACTATTAATATTAACTTAGGCTTGCGTAGAAATTTTACTTATTCATTTTATGTTTGTGATGTTTCATATGCTATTTTAGGAGCTGATTTTTTGCATAATTTTAATTTAAAGCTTGATTTAAGGAATCGTCGTCTTATTGATTCCACTACCAATTTAAAAGCTCCTGCTATATTTAATATTTGTAATATATTTTCTGTGAAATCAAATTCTTTGGATAATATTTATGGTAAATTATTACTTAAATTTCCTGAAATCACAAAATTACCCGATCCTAACCAACCGGTTAAGCATAATACTGTGCATTATATAAACACTAAGGGGCCTCCAGTGACTGCTAAGCCTAGACGGCTAGCTCCAGATCGACTAAAAATTGCCAAAGCTGAATTTCAGCACATGCTGCAGCTCGGTCATATTAGACCTTCTAAAAATAATTACTCTTCACCTTTGCACCTGGTGCCGAAGAAAGGATCTGTCGATTGGAGACCTGTTGGTGATTATCGTGCTCTAAATGCACAAACTGTTAAAGAGAAATATCCTATACCCTGTATCGCAGATTTCACTGCGGAATTACATGGTAAACAAATCTTCAGTCACATTGATCTAATAAAAGCTTACCATCTGATTCCCATCAATCCTGACGATGTTCATAAAACTGCAATTTGCACTCCCTTCGGACTCTTTGAAAGCACGCGAATGCAATTTGGCCTTTGCAATGCTTCCTCAACGTTTCAAAGATTTATTGATGGCATAATTCGTGACTTAGGATTTGTTTACGCATTTCTTGATGATTTGCTTATTGCCTCTGAAAATGAAACTGAACATTTAGAACATCTTGAATTGTTGTTTTCTAGACTTAAAGAATATGGCCTGTGTATCAATGTTGATAAATGTAAATTTGGTCAATCCACTCTAGAATTTTTAGGATTCAAACTTTCACCTGCAGGAATTGAACCATTACCTGATCGTGTTCAATGCATCTTAGATTTCCCTCAACCCTCTACCTTAACTCAACTAAGACGTTATTTAGGCCTTTTTAATTTCTATAGACGTTGCATTCCCAAAGCTGCCGATATTTTAGCTCCACTTGTTAAATTTTTAGAAGGACACAAAAATAAAAAAACCCATCCCCGTTCCATGGCTAACAAAACTGAGCAATTAGAATGGAACGAAGAAGCCAATCTTTCCTTCACTGCTTCAAAAGAAGCTATAGCTCGAGCTACTTTATTGCGACATCCAATTCCTGGCGCCCAGTTAAGTTTATGGGTCGATGCTAGCAATGTCGCAATTGGTGGTTCTTTAATGCAACTCTCCGAAAAACAGCGGGAACCAATCGCATTTTATTCCTGTAAATTGAATAAGTCGCAGAGAAATTGGTCTACTTATGATCGTGAATTATTTGCTATTTATAGTTCTATAAAAAATTCAGACATATGCTCGAAGGTCGTAATTTCATTATTTATACTGACCAAAAACCCCTTATATATGCATTTCAACAGAATCCTAATAAATGTAGTCCTCGACAATTGAGACATTTAGACTATATTTCGCAATTTTCTACTGATATTCGATACACTAAAGGCTCTGATAACACCGTGGCCGACGCATTATCACGAATCGAAATTGATTCCATTTCTCCTAATGTGCTAGATTTTAATGAGTTTGCCACTGCTCAGACAAATGATGAAGAGCTAAAACAAATTCTCGAACTCGGTACCACTTCTTTAAAATTAGAAAAACACTATTTTCCACTCGAAGATGTCCATTTATATTGCGATATGTCACAAAAACATCCTCGACCATTCGTTCCTAAAAGCATGCGGCAATCTGTTTTTTCTACCTTACATTATTTCTCACATCCAGGTTTCTCAGCTTCATTAGATTTAATTTCCAAACGGTTTGTATGGCCTGGCATGCGTAAGGATATAAAATCTATGGTTCGCAGCTGTACGAAATGTCAAAAAGCTAAAGTCTTCCAACACACCAAATCGCCAGTTGGGACATTCTCTGAACCTGATGCTCGTTTTGCCCATATTCATGTTGATTTTATCGGACCTTTACCATTCTCCGATGGCAATCAGTATTGCATGACCATTATTGATAGGTTTACGAGATGGCCCGAAGTTATACCCACACCAGATATGACTGCAGAAACAACCGCTCGTGCACTAATACACGGTTGGATATCCAGATTCGGTACCCCGGTTACTATTACTACTGATCAAGGTAGAAATTTTGAGTCTTCTCTTTTCAAGGAACTTACTAATAGATTAGGCTGTAGACGCATAAGAACAACGTCATATCATCCACAGTCTAACGGTCTTATTGAGAGATTTCACCGTCATCTTAAGAGTTCGCTTACAGCGCACAATCAAACTCAATGGACTGAAACTCTCCCCATTGTTTTACTTGGTTTGCGCACAGCTCTTAAAAACGACATCCAAGCTACCTGTGCTCAACTTGTTTATGGGACAAATATCAGACTACCCTGTGATCTCATTAACAGCGAGACTGTAAATCAACCACTTACTCTCACCTATGTGACTGAGTTGATTGAATCAATGAGGGCATTAAATCCTGTTGCCACTACAAGGCACGGCAACCCTAAAATCTATGTAAATCCCTCATTGCAAACATGCTCTCATGTATTTTTAAGATCAGACAAAGTGAATCCTCCCTTATCACCCTCTTATACAGGACCCCATAAAGTGATTGCCAGATCTAATAAAACGTTTGACTTGGAATTAAACGGGAAACGTTGTACTGTATCACTGCCTCCTCTACAATGCCTTCTCGCTTGTGACATAGTGGAGGCCGTTTCCCTGACAACGATCGCGTTTTGAGTTTCGTGGCGATTGTGGAACCAATAAGGTTAGTGATTTCGCCTCCACTTCATGACGTTTCACGTTTGTCGTCTGCTCAGTGAATAGGCATTGTTGAGGGGGTAGTGACTGTATCAATTGATCGCATCAAACCGGCTTATCAATTACCAGATTCTTTTCCATCTTCCCAACCTCAAAAACAACATGACCCCGTAAATTCTCCTCCTGTCAAACAGCCTACCACGAAATCTGGTCGCAAAGTTCGTTTCCCTCACATCTCGTAACTGACTATATTGTATAAATATTTTGTATATACATTGTATTTTGTATTGTATAAACATTTTGTAATGTATGTACAATATTTATTTGTTGATTTATGTTTTTCTTAATGTACTGCATATATATTCTATTATTGCATCATGTGTATGTACTCAAGACCTATCTCATGTATCTGTATCAAGTACTATTTTTTTTTGTAATCGTGACTACGTCACTGGGGGCATACTCTGTAGCGGCTCATCTCGAGCTCTGCTGTAATTTTCTCTCGCGTATGAGAACTTTTTACTTTCAACGAATGGCAACTCAATGAATGGAATTATTTTTTTTTCTTTTAACGAAGCGCTCTCTCTTTCTCGCAGTGATGTTTTCACGAATATTATTTATGTTTGTGTGAAGTCATTAAAGTCTATTTTTCTATAAAATCCTTCTGATTATTGAGTCAATATTATTTAGCCACAATATCACAATCACAAAAAGATCTATAATATAAAAAAGTACATTTGACTTACTCATGGCAAAATAATATGACAGCAACACAATGCTTGCATGATTAATAAATCAATAATTGCTTCAGCTTCTCTAAAGCAATTACTAGATTTTCCAGCATCTAGAAATTCTAAAATTGTCGATATTTGTAATTGATCTCCCATAATTAAATAAAAAAGATAAAAAACTGCGCTTTAAATAGCTTTTTAAACGGGTTTCGCTATGCAAAGGTTTGTTTGTTTGTTTATTGAACAGCATACATCTGACTTGTGTGCTCGATATGAAGCCTGCTTATAAGCCATCGTCAATATACAGGGACGAGATAGCACACAAGGAAATATTACAACACACGAGAAGTACAACCAGGAGCTCCACACAAAAGAGTGTGTGCAATGGAGCCTGTGGGATACGAACCCACAACCTCACGATCAGCAGCGTGATGTCTTAACCACTCAGCCACGGAGGCCCCTATGCAAAGGTTTCGCTGCATGGAACAAACAGGAAAGCACCTGCTGTCCGGGGTTTGATTGTACGTTGATGGTTGGGCTCGGTGAGCTAGCTTGCTTTCTGTGTCTGGCTGTTTTGGATACTTCGTGTGAGTCGTGGTGTGTTCTATAGTGGTTTTGTCTTCTAGAAAGTTGTTTGCGAGTGTTTGACTCTTCTTTTAAATAGCTGGTATTGGTATTTGTGTAAGGTAGGGTGTATTTGCTTTTCCAGTTTTAAGTATTGGCTTATTTAAAAAGAAATAAGTCTCTGGGTAACTTCGACTCATGTCGGGGACAGAGATAAAAATCAAAGATAGTGTAGGTATTAATAATATAGATTTCAAGAAATATAACGTACATGACTTAAGAAATGCAGCTGAACAGATAAAATTTATACCGGAATTACCGGAATATGTAATTATTACGGAATGCAAAGATGGAAATTTTCATAAGTTATCACCCGTTCAAGTAAAAAGAGAAATTATTAAAGAATTTGTAAGATATAAAGATATAGATGTGTTCAGATTTACTAGAAATAATAAGGTGCTTACTACAACAAGAAACTACGATTGCGCTCAAGAAATAGTTAACAAAAAGAAACTTTTTGAAAGAGATGTAAAACATCGCTTCATGAATGAAAATATCACCACTAGACTTTTATTATTTCAAATAGATAACGAGATAACTGTTGAGGAAATACGTGAAGAAATTGAAGAAGAAAATAATGTCAAAGTACAATATGTTAAGAGATTTCTAAGAAATCAAGGTGGAAGAATGGTTCCTACAGGGACAGTTATGATCACAATATATGGACATAATTTACTGGAGTATATTAAATTGTTTTACGTAAGACACAAAATCAAAATGTTCATAGATAGACCCCGAAGATGTAACCTTTGTCAAAGTTATACACACGGTGCAAATAAATGTCCAACTAACGAGAAAAAATGTAAAAGATGTGGAAAAAACCACCTGGAACTCACTTGTAACGAAACAGAAGTCAAATGCCCAAATTGCGGAAAAGATCATGAAGCGGATGACGCAAAATGTGAAATAAGAATAAAAGAGCAAGAGATCCTAATCTATAAAAGCGAAAAACACATAACATTGGCAGAAGCCAGGAGACAATTTAACTCAAAAGAAGTTAAAACTTATGCTGCTAAAGTCAAACAGCATTCAGAACAAATAAATGTCGAGAGTTGTTTACAAAAAATGGCCAGTTTAATTGATTTAAAATTTCAGCAATTAATAGAGTACCTTTTACAGCTGTTCACGGGTATTAATTTGAGTCAACAAGAAGAAGCTAACAAAAATAATGTAGCAGATGATAAGGAGAAAAACATAACTGAAAAAAAAAGCATAATAACAGAGACCTCATAGCAGAATTTTGCAACACTATTAGAAGAAAAAAATAAAGCTCAGTAATAGAAATAACGAAGCATCTCAGAATGTAGAAAATTCAGAAGTTTCGGATATGATAACGGACACTGAAAGTATTTCATAATTTTTGGACTGTGTATAAGGGATGGTTTGTTTATTTAGTGTTGTGATATCGTTTTTGATTTTTGACCTGTGATGTATAGAATTTGTTACTTTGCTGCTGAAGTTGGGGTAAGTGTTTTATTGCGTAATAGTCTGTTTGTTATTGCAGTTGTTGTTTTATTTTTGTCTTTTGTTTCTCTGTTTGTATGGAATATTTTTTGATACAATGGAACATCCGTGGGTTTAAATCTAATCTTCCCTGGCTTCGCATGGGTATATTTCGTAATAGTTTGATTTGGGCGTTTCAAGAGACGTTTCTCAATCAAAAGTCTACTATTTTTTTAAAAAACAGAAATGTTTTTCGGACGGATAGAGAGAGTGGTTCTCTGAGAAATGGAGGAGGTCTGTTATTGGCTGTTCATAATAAAATCCCTGTTAAAATTTTAAAGCTTCCCAGAATCGATCATGGACATGAATTTCAGGCGATTCAAATTTGGTATGAGAAACGTTGGATTACCATTATTAATATCTATGCTCCTAAAGGTTTTACTGCTGTTAATTGGCTAGAAAACATTAAACATTTAATTGGTGATTATTATTTTATTATAGGTGATTTTAACATTAATTTCTTAAACTGGCATAACAATCCGAAAAAGCAGAAAATGGACAGTTTAATAAACTGGATCAATAGTAATGATGTTGTATTAATGAACACTGATCAGGCTACTAGATTTAATGTTGGGGGGGATTTTTCTCTTTTAGATTTATCTATAGTTTCGGGAAATTTGGCTTGTTTTTTTGCTTTTGAGGTGGTTTCGGATCCGATGGGATCAGATCATTACCCGGTCTGTTTTAAGGAGTTACATCGTGGGGGTATCGGGAGGGGTGATTTTTGGAGTCTTATAAATTGGGAAGGGGTGGGACTAGATGTAAATAATTTTAATAGTCAGATTTATGAGAATGGTTTTGATTTATGGACTAAAGAGGTTATCAATGTTATCGGGGGACGTACGGATATGGTTCCTATTAATAGGGGGACTCTTCCTCCGTGGTGGAGTGTCGTTACTCGGAGGTTGTTAGCACTTAAAAGGTATTATCATCGGAAGGCGATTCGTCTTGGTCACGTTGATTTGTGGTGTAAATTCAAAAAATATAATGCTAAACTTAAAAAGCAAATAAAGAAGGATAATAAATCCTTTTGGGATACTATGGCTAGGGAGGCTGGTAGGGGGCCAAAAATTTACAAAATTATTAAAAGTTTTAACAGAGATCATATCGTTGAAGAAAACATTGATTTTAATTTTCCAAACTGTCCACCAGATGCTTCTTCCCAAGCTAACTCGCTTACTGTTGTGTTTCAGAACTCGTATGTGAGGGAGGGCATTCCCATTGATTTTTCTGGGGAGGATGGGATAGATTTAAAGTTCACTTTGGATCAATTACAAGATATTTTAAAGAAAAGCAAATCTACTACTCCGGGAGCTGATGGGATAAAAATGAATTTTTATAAAAAGTTAAATTTACGGGTGTTGAATCAGATTCTTGAAATGTACAATCAGATTTTGATAACAAAAACTATACCGGAAATTTGGAAAGAGGTCATAATGCTTCCGATTAAAAAACCTGGGAAAAATAAAAATGATATTAATGGATATAGACCAATAGCTCTTACTGTCACTAGCAAAAAAATTTTTGAAAAATTAATTTTAAATATTTTACTCAATTGGAGTATAGAGAATAATATTTTCCACCCTAATCATTATGGTTTTATTCCATTTAGAGATTGTGAAGCTGCTTCTTACAAAATTTTCAGAGATATTAGGAGGGCCAGGCAATCTAAGATGAAGGGGTACTTCATAGCTTTAGATATTAAAGGTGCCTACGACAATTGTACAAAGAAATTAATAGGCTGAAAAGTTATAATACTAATGTCAATGAAATGGTGATATATAAGTGGGGAAATAAACTGGACAAAGGTGTTCAAATTTTCATCAATACATGGGCTTTTCAAAATAAAGACTTCCCTGACGAGGTCATTAAGAATTCTTTTCATCACTTTTTTCAAACTTATAAGAACAAGGCTATTTTTATTGGGACTGATGCTTCGAAGGAAAATCATTTCATGTCTATAAGTATGGTGAACCAACACTCTGGTAGTCGTTTGGCTTTTCGCATTCCTACTATAAATTCGATTTTTACTGCCGAAGCCATGGCTTTACTGGTGGCTATAAAATATTATACCAGGGAAAGGGGTAATTATTTTTATTTCACTGATGCTAAAAGTGTTCTAGTGGCTTTAAAAAATATACATCGTAAATCGGCTGCTATAATTACCTGCTTGAGGGATGAAATTAAAAAAAAAAGTTAGAAAACTATGATATAACCTTTATTTGGGTTCCGGGACATAAAGGGATTGAAATTAATGAAATCGCGGATAACCTTGCTAGGAATGGGCCTTACAGTAATATTTGGATCCCTTGGATATCTCCAGAAGATTGGATAATGGAGGTCAAACATAATAAAGTAAAAGAGATGGATTGGGAGTGGGAGCAATATCAAAAGAACAATAGTAGGCGTTGTTGGAATTATGTTGATATAGGTTATCCTCACCACAACTTAATCAGGAAGTATGGCGTAGTGTTTATCAGGTTTTTAACCAAAACTGTGTTTACTCTGGATCGAAAAAAAAAATTTCTCAAAGGTGGTGATGCGAATTGCAATCTATGTAGAGATGAAGATCAAACAGAGGAACACTTAGTATTACGATGTAAAAAATTCACTGCTGCTCGTTTAAATTTGTATAAAAAATTTCATATTTCGGGAAATGCGTCATATACAGATATTTTTGAGATAGCTGGTAGAAAAGGGGGAGAATATCTAATGTGGCTTTCTAAATTCCTGGATGAAATATACATGTATTGCCCTAGGTGGGTCGGTAATGTTTAGGCTGGTGCTCGTTTAAGGATGGAGATGTTCGTTTGGTGGGGTTTTCTTTGGAGAGCAGAAGTGTTGTATTGTGAGTTAGTCTGTGTTTTCGTTTTTGTGTAATTGTCGGTGTAAAGGAGATTGGTGTAATATAGTAGGTTGGTTTTGGGATTTTCTGTGTTTTTCTGTTTGTGGTGTTGGATGGAGTTAATTTTGCGAATTTCTGTATAGGCATCTGTATGACAATTAATTGATTTTAGGGACTTTGGTATTTTAAGCAGCTTAGCGGAGTAAGACAGCTATATAGAAATGTAAAGCTGCTCACCGGGCCAATATTTTGGTCAATACAACAACAACAATGGAACAAACAGCAAACATAAACAAACGATTATCAGGTCTATACAACGCCACTTCTCGGTCATTACAAACGCGAATAGAAAACTTCCACGCGAAAAACTATAATAAAATAATTTAAAAGAAAATAAATATGACGTCATGTTTGAAATAAAAATAAAAGGTGTATTTTTTATAATACATTTAACAAGGATATTTGTTTAGTTAATGGGAATTTTTGTGTAAAATATTGTGACATAAATTAAAAGTAAAAAGAATGAAAAAGAATTATATTTTTAATAAAATGGTTCACTCATGAAAATGTGACGTCATAGTTGAAATAAAACAGGTGCTTTATAGCAGTCGTTAAAAATACAAGGGGTATGAATATCAGTAGCTAATGGAGCGAGATAAATAATGACGTCATATTTAAAATGAATCAGAAATATTTTTTACTTATACTAATTAATAAGTTATAAGTTACATACAAATGAATATTTTTATTCAAAACTCGTA
The DNA here is from genome assembly GCA_964019185.1 of Maratus speculifer. Taxonomy (NCBI): domain Eukaryota; kingdom Metazoa; phylum Arthropoda; class Arachnida; order Araneae; family Salticidae; genus Maratus; species Maratus speculifer. Next base: position 30,695,608 of record OZ025295.1, read on the forward strand.
ATTATCAATGGAAGAAATTTTTTGTGGGGAAAAGGTGGAAAATAAAATCGCTGATTAATATATTTTCGGCTTGATTTTTTAACACTTTCGAACAAAGTTGAAAAGTTATTATTCTTTCGGTTTGTCTGTCTGTCTGGTCGCTTTTTAACTTTCGTAAATATTCTCCGATTTCCATGAAATTTTTGGACGTTCTTAACGTTTACCTAGCACGAATACCTATTGAAAATAAAGTTTCTACCATGATTAGTTTATTTACAGGGATAGTCAAAAAATTTCCTTATATTACGGCATTATGGGGAAAAATCGTTTTAATTAAATTTAACGATGTTACAGCCTGTAGAACATATTCAAATTTATATGCATTTACAAAGTGCACTAAAATATGCATTTTGTAATGTAGTGAAAAGGGCACTTACTATTCATTTACAGGGTCAGACCGAAGAATTCCATTGCATAGGAATAAAGGGAGGAACAGTTTCCGACGTATTTTAATTATGGTAAACGATTTCATGTATAATCAAATTGATATATGTTGCTGAGGCTTAATGTAAGTTATTTCATGCATAATACGAAGTGCATAGCATTTACAGGGACACACAAAAGATTTCAAATATTATATATTCTATCCGAAGTACTGTATATCATGGATGATGACTGTTGCATGGATGAAATGCATTTTGAATTATGATATGTGCTTTTAAGTTTCGCTAAATGTATGCATATTAAATGGAGAGTATAAATGGTAATAGTATAAATAGTTAAATTTAGATATACAGGGTTACACAAAAGATCTCGGAAAGGTTACTGAATATGAGCGTAATTTACTTAAAGGTGATTTTTAAATAAAATATGCATTTTTATTTTGAACTGCATTTAGTAAACCAAGAAATGTTTGTAGTATATATATATAATGATAAACAGGGTTCCGCAAAGAACTGGATATAAGGTTGTCTTCGGATGATAATTTCTGAAAATGTAATTTAGGTAGTAATAAGAAATATTTTTGTTTGAAATAAATTTTAGAAAGATACTTTCGTGTATTAAAGGCACTTGGAAAACTACAGGGCTGAACAAAAGAATTCAAGAATGTTTCTATCTATTAGTATTAATCGCTGAAAGGAAAAATTTGACCAGCAAACAAATTAGCAAATAGGGATTATCAAAAGTTTTTTTACCATAAATTCGCGATAAAAAGTTAATTACACATGCTTTTCATCATCGAAATTTTTTGCTTGATTGATCAATTATTTCTTCTTTAAATGTTATGTGAACGAAGTCACGGGTAACTGCTAGTTTCAAAATAAATTTTTCTTGCAAGTGTTGTCAAAGTGTATGTTAAGGATTTCTGTTTAAAGAAAGTGGTGCCAGTTAGAGTTAAAAAAAAAATAGTCGCCTGTGGCAGCCCTGCAGTTGCAAACATATAGCTGTTAAATCGGGAATAATCTTGATGCTAAATTTTGTAGAAAAATAAACCTTCAGCTTGTAATCAATTCCATTATGATTATGCAAACATTATTATTGCTTATAACGATTTGTTACAAATGTATCAGACTTATTTCATGTTTATTGTCAAATGAAAGTGAAGTTTACAATTATCTATTATTGGCATTTAATCCAGTGTGACCGTTTTTGGATTGTTGTAAGAAATCTGGACTGTTGTAGGACTTACAACAAGCTAAATCAAGCTAAAAACTCAGGCTAAAAGATAGTTGTCAGTCTATTGATATGCTGACGATCGATAGATGGCAGGACCATCGAATTTATTTTTATCTTGTTGTCAGTCTGAATCCAGCCTGCTTTTAGCTTGAAAAAACGGTCACACTGATTTAATCTTATATCTTGGTGATAGTTTTTTTTTTTTCCGACGATGTAATGAAGTAGTATTTAATAGTTAATTTTTGGTAAAATTCTGTTGATAGGGCTTAATGTTAATTAAAACTGCAACATAAACATCATAAACAAAATTTTCTACTGTCGGTATTTAATGTATATTTTTTTCTTAGCCAATTTTAAAGTATTTTTTTTAACCTGAATGATTGATAAATTAATTGCAAATAATTTGTTTTTAATTCTATAGCATTGATATTCCGAATATTTTCCCTGCACATTTCAAATATTGCTTTTTTAGGGATAGTAAAATAACTACAGATGAAAAATACATAATAAGGCTAAAATACAGAATTAACGACAACTTGGCGAATGCCTCTACGGAGACTTGAAAAGTACGCCAGTTCTGTCAACTTAAATATCCAGATAGAATTTTAATAAATAATAGATATTATATTATTCCATAGATCAATTTCATCAAATTATACATATTGCAAAATGATTCACCATATTATACAAACGAATATAACTTTTATTTTAAATAACCAAAGAATCAATAAATCACGAAAATGTTAATAGAAATACAAATAAAACGTCGAATTAAAAAGTAGTTAATGACGTAACAAACGCATGTAACATGTTTAATTTCAAATGAATGTGGCATTTACGATCATCCGTTATTGACATTTAATCTTTTATTTTGGCGGCAGTTTTTTTATCGAAGGGATAATCAAGTAGTACCAAATAATAAAAAAAATATATAAATAATAATATAGCCAATAATATTTTGGTCAGGTGTCATGTATGGGTCACGTTGGTGCGATTGCAACAAAATTGTGATTTTATGGATTGCGTGGTAATCAGGTTGTTGTTGTTTATTTACTAATAAACTTTGTTTCTTTACTTTTCTTTATTTTTTTCTTTCTTTATTGTTTTGTTCTATAATTATTAATTAAACTTCACTTATTTATTATTGTTTCCTTTTTAAAATAATAGAAAATAATTAAAAATAATATAACATGTAACTGGTATTTGAAAACGCAGTGTTTGCCAAACTGATGCCAGATTTTAAAAAAACGCGCCAAGGTGATGCGTATATAAAAATGGAAGAATGTTTATAATAATATAAACAAAAAAGTAAACAAACAATTAAAAAATCGCCTTTTCGATTTTTAAAAGAAATAACGCCAAGCAGTCGTTAATTCTGTAGTTGCATCAATAGTAAATTTTCTTTTCTTCGTTTGTTTCATAATGAAAAACCATAAATTTAATAATCTCAAATAAAATAATCTGACGAATTTTCTATGATCTCGTTGATGATCTAGAAATCTCCTTAATACATAAACAAAAAGGCAAAGATGTCATATGCGCCGAGTTTAACGCGATAATTTTTTATGCTAATTTGGCGGAAACATTGTTTTCGAATACCAGTTACATGTGTATATTTAAATTATTTTCTATTATTTAAATAGTAATAAAAATTTATGAAAAAAGTTTAAATAATAAGTATATAACAAAACAATTTTTACAATTTATAAAGTAAATAAGCATTTTATTTATAAATAAATATTAATGATATATCTCAGGTTAATATAGCTCAGACAAAATAATGCCAATTTAAAGTCTATTACTTACCTCGGTGATACATAATACCTGTGCCAATAAAACTTTCAATAATATAGTAAATATGCTATTTGGCGGTGCTCAATTATTGAAGATTAGTCCAATATCATTTTAAATATTATCTAACACAGGAAAAATATGAAGAAAAATGAAGAAGAAATGGCTAATTAAAACAAACTTGTAAAATATTTTGGCATAAATGCCTTATGTGCACCACATTTGTGCATTCTTTTCCTTTTTTACGCCAATTTGGCGAAAACTTCATTTTAAAATATCAGTTACATATATATTTTTTAATTGTTTTCTATTATTTTAAAAAGAAAATAAAAAGAAATAAATAATGTTTTGTTAATAATTATAAAATAAAACAATTTACATCATTTAAAAAAATAAATAATGTAAATAGTTTATTAATAAATATACAATAGCCGAGCTACAATATGAACATAAAATCGACGTTTTGTTGCAATCGCGCCAATGTGGTACATATATGACATCTGTGCCATTTTTTTCAGCAGGCAATTTTTATTTCAAAATGTTGAATTTATCGATAGTAATAACGCAAAATTGCATAAATTTCATTTAAATTGCATAGATTTCCTTGTTCAGTTTGTAAATTTTAAAACTAATTTTCCCTGGAAGAGAATTTGACAAAATGGCGCAAAAAAAGTATGTTTGTTGATTACAATTTTCAAAATTGCGGTGAAAAACTTTTGAAAAAGAATGACATTATTTTACAATATATATGTGTGTGGCAGAATTTCACACTAAAGCTAAAATTTAAATATTTGATTACAATTTTTAAAATATTAACTTATGTTTATTGAATTTACAATTGAACACTAAAATATATTCCAAAAATTATCTTCTTTTGGAAAAAACAACAATATTGCGACCTAAGGTTAGACATATGCATTTTTGGCTTAATTCTTTGCCGACAAAAGTAAAAAAAATCTCAAAGAAACAAATATATAACTCACGATTACTTTTATAAATAGATCTGCCTTTTTCTGGAGTAAGTTATATACTAACGAAATTTGATAAAAAAGAGAAAGAAAATAATAGAAAGGAAAACAAATATAGTTCAAAATTCATTTAATCAAATTTTCAAGTTATTTTTTTTTTTTATTCTAACGCAAGAATAAGTCACCAAATTTAGCATCAAATGTAATATGGCACGTAAAGTTATTTTTTAAGCGTTACAAATATTTCTTTTATTTTTAAGATAAATATTTTTTTTTATAATATCATGTCTCATTAAATGGTTTTTCTTTATTATTATTATTATTATTATTATTATTATTATTATTATTATTATCAATAGTTATTTTCTGCTTTTATTTGCAAGATGTTTGTAATATTTCTAACAGATATATCATTTTTAATTTGTTTAGTAATGATAATTTTTGCCAAAAAATAATTACTGGCAACCCTTTCATCAAAAATAACCGAAAAATACAAAATTTATTACCAAAAATCATACTTATCCCTGTATATTTGAATGACAAATCACCACAAAAATATTTCCTATCGAATGATACAATCGGCAAAAAAATCCATCGGGTAGTTTTTGAAAACACTCGTGTGGAAGTTTCAGAACTTCTGCTTTATAATATATACTAGCTGTTCTGCCCGGCGTTGCCCGGGTTCATCAAAAAATAGCAAGAATTGCGAAAAAACTTTAAAAATCATAAAAAAAACCCTCGAAATTTTTTTAAAATGCTGCACGAATTTCGTCTAAACTTCGTTGAAAAGAGATGGGCTAGAAAATTGAAGTTGGATTATTTTTAATGAAAAAATCGGCGCAAAGCGTGAGAAATAATGAAAACATTGCTAAAAATTGCATTAAAAAATCACTAAATTTCAAAATTCTTAAATGAAGTGTAAATGTTTGAAATTAATTTCCTTTTCGAAATTTCAAAAAATAGCCGTGAGATTCAAAAAACAATATAAAACCATTGAAAAATTCATTAAAAATCGCTAAATGTAAATACATCCCGTGAATAAAAAAATATTCTAGTCGTGTAAAATGTAGCAACCATTCTTATTTACATGAATTACAAAAAAATCGACACAGAACACAAAATATATCAAAAATCACATTGAAAATCGACAAAATTAAAAAAGGTAAATGGTGAAATTTACTATATTAGGCTAAAAGTTTGAAACCAAAATAATTTTTTATTGTTAAAACACCGCTGTGGTGGGGATCGAAAAAAATAGTACTAAATCGCATTAAAAAGTTCATTAAAAACGCATTGAAAAATGCACTAAATATCGCTAGTTATTTTTTAAATCGCAGTAATCAGAATTTCATCAAACGGATAAAACATTCTAATCGGAAATCTGAACTATTTTATTATCCGGTTGACCATGAAACTATCTGGGTCAAACCATAAGATTAAACTACAATAATGGCGGATCGTAAATTCCATATTCACTTGACATTAAACATGTTAGATATGTTTGTTACGTCATCAAGTGGTTTTTACTTCTTATTTTTATATGTATCTGTATTAATGTTTTTCTAAATTATCTCTTCTTTCATTATTTAACATAAAAATTACATCTATTTGCATAATTTGGCTTGTTTCACGATTGATATAATTTGGCGAAATTGGTCGACAGGATAATCACGTAGTAAAAGGAAATCCTTTATTGATAATAAAAAATCGACACGGAACACAACAATTCTTGAAAAATTTGCTTAAAAATATCTAAAATTATATTAGATTAAAAGTTTGAAATCAATTTTTACTTACGAATATCAAAAAATCACCATAAAACTCGAAAAATTTCTAAAAATTGCATTGAAAAGTGCATTAAAAATCACTAATATTAAAAAATCACAGGGGTCAAAATTTACTCTAATAGGGTAAAACGTTGTAATTGGAAATATCTCATGAATGACAAAAATCCGACATGAAACGCAAAAAATCTCGAAAAATAGCATTAAAATTAACTGAAATTCATAAATCTTAACAGCTAAAATTTAATACACCAGCCTGAAAGTTTTAAGCATTTATTCATTTTACTAATGTCGAATAATAGCGGCAAAATTTACATTAAATAATTCACTAAAAATCCAAACATCGTTGCACGAAATCCAAATAAATTATATTGAAAAGAGAACAAAATTAACTAATTTAGGTCGAAAGAATGAAACCACTTTCCCTTTCGCTAATGTGGAAAAATCGCCTCGATACCCACTAAAATTCGCATATGAACTAAATTTAAAAAACTGAAAATCGGCCTTCAAGGTGTAAAATTTCATACATAACTTCGTGCAGCGGTCTCTCCAGAGCATCGCAAGTACTTTAAAAATTGTAACATGCGTTATAAACTACCTTAAAGTGTAAAACAGATCTCCTTATTACATTTCCTAATTTTGTTCGCGCCCCTCCTTTCACGCACCTTGAAATGTGTCACACCATTCTTTGTTTACATTTTTTATCATGTATTATAAACCATTTTAAAATTTAAAATAAATCACATTGTTATACTTCCAAATTTTAACAAAATCGCGTTCTGTTAGTTCCATTTTTCACCATCAGCTAGCGCACTCTTTTTTTTCAAAAACTTTATCAAAACGATACTCTGTTAAACAACCTATCAGGTGATATATTACTCGAGGGGGTAGCGGTCTTAAGCAAGAATTTAAGATATTTTATGAAACTGCTATTCGAAAATAGTGGTAACTAAATTTTTGACATTTTAGGTAAATTTCGAAAAAAAAACCTACTTATTGCATTCTCAACAGCTCAAGATTTTGATAGAACAACTATGAAAAAAATAGATGCTAAACGCAAAAAATCTTGAAAAAGCGTTAAAAATCACATTGAAAATCGCATTAAAAATCGTTAAAATCTAAAATTCGTAACAAACTCAAAATTTAAGGCTAAAAGTTTGAAATAGTTTTCTTTTTATCAATCTCAAAAAAAAAAAAAAAAAAAAACGCAAAATGAGAAAAAACACTAAAAATCGCATTAAAAATTCGTTAAAAATTCAAAAATCGCTGTACAAATTCCGAATAAACTTTGCTGAAAAGAGAAAAAAAATTGCTATATTGGGTTAAAACAATGAAACTGTATTTCTTTCACTAATGGGATAAAACTGCAAAAAGAACGCTAAAAATCGCCTAAAAAAATTATCAAAAAAAATCTAATCAAAAAAATTGAAAATCGGGCTTCGAGGTGCAAAACTACATGTATAAAAGTACCTTCCCTCCACATTTTGTAACTTTACGTACAGCAGACTCTTCAGAACAGCGTTGACACACACACAAACTTGTCTCTTTATTATTATAGATTTAAAAAAATAGCGTTCTATTAGTTCCATTTTCCACCACCAGGTAGAGCACTCTATTCTTCAAAAACTTTGTCAAAACCATACTCTTTTAAATAACCTATCAGGTGATATATAACTCGAGGGGGTAGCGGTCTTAAGCAAGAATTTAAGATATTTTATGAAACTGCTATTCGAAAATAGTGGTAACTAAATTTTTGACATTTTAGGTAAATTTCGAAAAAAAAACCTACTTATTGCATTCTCAACAGCTCAAGATTTTGATAGAACAACTATGAAAAAAATAGATGCTAAACGCAAAAAATCTTGAAAAAGCGTTAAAAATCACATTGAAAATCGCATTAAAAATCGTTAAAATCTAAAATTCGTAACAAACTCAAAATTTAAGGCTAAAAGTTTGAAATAGTTTTCTTTTTATCAATCTCAAAAAAAAAAAAAAAAAAAACGCAAAATGAGAAAAAACACTAAAAATCGCATTAAAAATTCGTTAAAAATTCAAAAATCGCTGTACAAATTCCGAATAAACTTTGCTGAAAAGAGAAAAAAAATTGCTATATTGGGTTAAAACAATGAAACTGTATTTCTTTCACTAATGGGATAAAACTGCAAAAAGAACGCTAAAAATCGCCTAAAAAAATTATCAAAAAAAATCTAATCAAAAAAATTGAAAATCGGGCTTCGAGGTGCAAAACTACATGTATAAAAGTACCTTCCCTCCACATTTTGTAACTTTACGTACAGCAGACTCTTCAGAACAGCGTTGACACACACACAAACTTGTCTCTTTATTATTATAGATTTAAAAAAATAGCGTTCTATTAGTTCCATTTTCCACCACCAGGTAGAGCACTCTATTCTTCAAAAACTTTGTCAAAACCATACTCTTTTAAATAACCTATCAGGTGATATATAACTCGAGGGGGTAGCGGTCTTAAGCAAGAATTTAAGATAGTTTATGAAATTGCTATTCGAAAATAGTGGTACATAAATTTTTGACATTTTAGGTAGATTTCACAAAAAAATACTACTTATTGCATTCTCAACAGCTCAAGTTTTTGATAGAACCACTATGAAAAAAATAGATGCTAAACGCAAAAATCTTTAAAAAACGTTAAAAATCGCATTGAAAATCGCATTAAAAATCGTTAAAATCTAAAAATCGTAACTAACACAAAATTTAGGGCATTAGGCTAAAAGTGTTAACGATTTTCTTTTTGTCAATCTAAAAAAAAAACAGCAAAATGAGAAAAAACACTAAAAATCGCATTAAAAATTCGTTAAAAATTCAAAAATCGCTGTACAAATTCCGAATAAACTTTGTTGAAAAGAGAAAAAAAAAATTGCTATTTTGGGTTAAAAGAATGAAACCGTATTCCTTTCACTAATGGGATAAAACCGCAAAAATAACGCTAAAAATCGCCTAAAAAAATTATTAAAAAAAATCTAAACAAAAAATCGAAAATCGGGCTTCGAGGTGCAAAACTACATGTAAAAAAGTACCTCCCTTCCAAATTTTGTAACGCTACGTGCAGTAGTCTCTTCAGAACAGCGCTGACAGACAAACATCCTTCTCTCTTTATTATTATAGATGATATGATATGATATGATATGATGATAGTACTGCTTCATTATCTCATCGACTAAAAAACTGTCGCCAAAGTATAAAATTATATGTCAATAATGGATGATCGTAAATGTCACATTCATTTGACATTAAACATGTTGCACGTGTTTGTTACGTCATCAACCAATTTTTAATTCGATAATTCTTTCATTGCCATTTTATTTGTATTTCTATTAATATTTTTGTAATTTATTGATTCTTCAGTATTTAAAATAAAAATCATGTCCATTTGTATAATTTGGCGGATTTGATGGACGGAATAATCAAGTAAGGTACCCTGGGGTAATAACGCCAGGCGGGGTAATAACGCCAAGTGCTTATATTTTGCATAATTATAAAATAATCAGGTAAATGACACCCATGTGCTCTGCGCAGAAGGGTTTTGAGTCATATAAATCGCAAAAAACAGCTTCAAGTTAATTTGTTTCATTTTTAGGACTTATTGTTTTTACAAGCAACTAAAATTAACGCTTGATCTAAAATTTGCGAGATAAGGTTTTTGATCTGAAGACTATATTTTTTATCCAGAAATACTTTGTTTATTACATAAATTTGTAGTGTATTTCATGTACTTTCAAATTGTTGTAGAAGATTTTGGATATCTTCTCGAGATAATTTGTAGTTTAGGATTTACTGCACAATAAGTATCCCGGGGTAATAACGCCAGGGATTGGCGTTATTACCCCGGTTGATTCCCAACAGTGGCCGAACTATATCCGAAGGGGTTTTATATATTAATATGGGACAGCATTATCATCATTGTTGAAATGGTAAGATTAAGGGGGGGGGGACCCAATACTTAAAAATAATCTCTCTATTTTATTTTTTATTATATTATTATTATTATTTTTTTTTTACTAATGTAAAAAATAATTTTTAACTCTTGTAAATAAAACTATATCAAAATGTTTTCGAGATTCAAATTCGAACATCTTCAAAATCAGGTTTTTATTAAATTTCCATTGGATTGTTCAATTGAGTTCGAAATTTTAACTGTCCGCTTTCTCAGCATTCGGTTTTTCAAAACTTTATAAATTTAACCTTTAACTGATGTGACAGAAATTCTAACGTATGAATGTGATGCGGTTTATGAGACCACAAAATTGAAAGATGAATAAAAGGCGGGAAAAACTCATAGGATTGTGTTTTTGTACTAAACTTTTTATACAAGAGTATTATACTTAATATTCACCTATTTAGTCTCTGGTGATAGTACTAAAATTCCAAATGAAAGAAAATCTCGGTAGTGTTTGCAGTTAAACTGAAAATTGCAAGTTAAACTAAAAAAGTAAAAGAAAAATAGTGGTCTACGAGACCGGTAACATTAGTTAAAGGTTAAAATGCGATCCATGATTAAAAATCATAGCATACTGTTCCTGCGCTAAACTTTTTGTACAGAATTAATTCTAATTAAATTTAATCTATTCAAATATTTCTAACAATATTACGAGAACTCCAAACGAAAGAGAATTTCAGTTGTAACTATAGTTAAACTGGAAAATACAAATTAAACGCAATTTTTTTTTTTTTTTTGGGGGGGGGGGGTACAGTGTTCAGTCAGATTGCTAACAGCAGTTAAAGGTTAATTTTGTTGCTAATATAGAGATAATGATATATAACCATATGAATTATGTATAAAATTGAATAAGAGATCTCTTTGGGATAATATTTTTTAATCAAAAATTTTATTCAATTTATTAAAAATTTATTAATGCATGCTCTTTAAAACGTCGACAATTTAACTGTAGGTTTGGAGAATCCGCATTAGTGTGGAGTTGTGGGTTAAAAACTATTTACTAGATTACTATAATAGTATTAACCCTTAACTGCTGTGACAAGAATTGTCGCATAACTTACTGTGAGCGGCCTGTCAGACCGCTTAATCTAACGATGAATAAAATGTTAAATTAACTTTTAGAATATTATTTTTGTATTGAACCTTATATACAGGACTATTATAAATAAAATTTAGCTATTCAAAAGTTTCTAGCGATAGTAATAGGACTCCAAATGAAACAAAAATTTCCCGGTATCTATAGTTAAACTAAAAATGCAAATTAAACTCTGAAACTTGAAAAACTCAGCGGTATGTGAGACGCTAACAGCAGTTAAGGTTTAACAAAGATATTTATTACATATAACTCTAGTTATTATAAAACTTCACATGATTAAAATATTACATTATGAATGGTTAAAACCATGCAATGTTTCTTATACCCCGTTCACACCACAAACTTAAGATATCTTAAGGTCACCGTGTTTGAAGTGGACCCTCCCGGAATTGGATGCCTGTTCACATTGAAAAATTTACCTAAGATATCTCAGCGAATGTCACTGTATCTCTGAACTGAACAAATGTAGCGTATGCGCATGCGCTTGAAATAAAGACGGCCACAACAGCCAATCAGTAAAAGCAAAGTTTTGTAGCCAATGAGAGTAGGTGGTTCTTCCTGTATCTAGCTCGAGAGAATTGAAACTCTCTGAGAGAGTTTGTAGAACTCTCTGAGAGAGTTCCAGGCCTGAGATATCTTAAATATCCGTAGTGTGAACGGGGTATTATAATCATATTTAAGCGGGACTTTTTAAGCAAAGAGAGACACGGGGTGTTAAATTCAGTTGAAGCTCCCCCCCTCGCTCCTTTTTCTTTCACTTTCACAAAAAAATCAATATTTTCTATCGCATAGAATGCATACATGGGAATATAAATGCTGATTCAAATAATCCGTGCAATGTTTCTAATAATTCTATTTAAATGGTCATTTTTAAGCAAAACGTAGCTTAGAATCTGATATTCTTTTGCCTCCTCCCCCCGCCACCTCCACAGCTTTCTTTTTCTTTCAGAGTCACAAAAAAATTTTACATTTTCAATAGCTTAGATTGCAATTTGTCAATTTCTAGAGCTGTAGAGTTAGTATTTTTAAAACTGGGCAATCTACATGCCATTATTCCATCTTATTTTATAGTTTTGTTTGCATGGCGTTATTACCCATATAGGTGGGTATTAACGCCAAATAGCATTGGTCAAGAAAAAACGCCATTACATTTTATGAATACATATCTGTTAAATTATTTTATTTTATATAGATAGTCGATGAGTTGCTGTATCAGATCCTATATTTGTTTGAAAAATACAATCTAAAACTAAGCCGTGAAAATTGGTAGAACCTTAACGTGGCGTTATTACCCCAGGGTACCTTAGTACCCATTATTTGTTTACATTCTAACTAGATATTTAGGCTGATAAAATTGGCGTACTTATCGAGTCTCCGCCAAGGCATATGCGAAGCAGCTGCCAAACAGTTGTTAATTTTGTATTTTAGCCTTACTATTATATATTTTTCATCTGCAGTTATTTTACTATCACTAAAAAAGCAATATTTACAATATTGCTACAATATTGAAAAATCTTTGAAATAACAATGATGCACAATTAAAAAAAAATTGTAATTAATTTATCATTCGTTTTGGTTTTAAGAAATTGTTATGAAAATAAATATACTTTAAAATCGGCTAAGAAAAAAAATATGCATGAATACCCCACAATAGAAAATTTTGTTTTTTATGATAACATAGCAATTTAAATTAACATTAAACCCTATCAGCTGAAATTTATCAAAAAGTAACTATTCGATACTACTTCATTACACCGTCGACGAAAAAACTATCGCCAAACTATAACATTAAATACCAATAATGGATGATCATAATTTTTACACTCATTTGACAACAAATACGACATAAGTAATGGTACATTTGTAACAATATCGTTACAAGCGCTACTAATGTTTGACGTCAAAAAGCATAATTGGATCGATTACAGAAGGTAGACAGATTTTATTGAATGCAAGCTAAAGGTTTATTTTTCTACAAATTTTAGCCATCAAAATTATTCCCGATTTAACGACTACATGTTTGCAACTAATTTATAAAATGAAAAGGCACTGAGCATACTGTAATTTTAATTTTATTCAAGTAATTCAGCTTAAAACACACTTTTTATACTTCATTCTTCTAATAAATATATAAGTTAAACACTGTGCTTTATCTGTAAATAATTCTTTGCATATTTTACTCAGTGTACTCTGCCAGAAGAGGATGTTTGTTAAAAAATGTAATGTAACATGTAATGAAATTGCATTTAGGCTACCAGAACTACATATAGTACAAGTTCAGAAGCCGTGAATTTAAGAATTATCAAAGGATGAGGTATGATAAGAAAGTTAATAGAGTTTGATAATCAAACTCAGTAATCATTGCAATGCTCTGTAATATAATAGTATAATGACTAGAGAGCATTTTGATGCTTGTTATCATAACCTGTTGTCTCATTTTCATACGAAACTTTACTATAAATGATCAAATAAAAGAGATGGTTCTTAATTGCCCAAATTTTGTTCAAGGAATCAAAATAGTACAATATCGCAATAGCGTTGCAACCATTTTCAGCAACGTGGAAGGAAATTCCAAGTGATTGTCTGTAATGCTCTAAAATAAAAATTTTAAATCACCATTTTGTTTAAGTCAAGGTTCGTTTGGAAAAATGGACCAGCGCAGCGGGCATAGCCTGCTAGTTTCCAATTAAATTATAACTTTGTATTAAATACATTCATGAAAAATCGGAGTGTGGAAAATAGGATTATAAATATCTCGATAACTAATTATCAGACCGATTTCATTCTTTGTGCAATTTTTTTTAAAATTTCTTATTGTTTTTTACAGCCACTACATTTTTCATCAGTATTTTTCACCAGAACGAATATTTTAAGAGTACGAAAAGAACAGTTCCCGATAATCGAGGGTATTGATATTCAATAGGCTTTTTTCCTTTATTACATACTATCAAATTTTAAGTCTCTACCTCAATTTGTTCGAGAGATAGAACGTTTATAGACAGACGCATGGCTATTTTTTTTTTTCTAAAAATGTGTTTTTCGGTACCTGCAGTGACGACTGTAAGACTTCTACTACGTATGATGGGTAAGTAAAAAGAAAAAATATATATATCAAAAGGTTTATAACAAAGAGCACTTCGAATTTCTTTAAATTTAATATTCGTTTCATAATACCTCCTTTTACACATTATTTCTATTGCTTATTACTACCTTTGAAATAAAACTTAATTTAGAAAATCATTTGAACTAATTTGTTTATTTGGAAATCATCGTTATTTGAAATTCCATTTCGAAATTAAATACGCTACAATATTTGTTTGTACTCGTATTTGATGATTATCGGATTCCGTTAAATTTTCCTTACGGATTCATTCTGCACTGTTCCTTTCCCTGTGATCAGAACAGAAATACAACACCTAATGCATTAACCCAGTTCTAACTTAGAAAAGCTCAATACAAACAGAAACTCTCGAAAATGTATTATAAAACTCGAAGTCGCCGTCTAATGTAGGTGGGGTAGAGCATTATAACGGCTGGATAGTGAAAACACACTTAAAGTATTGGATTTCCACATGCACTTGTGAAACCTAATAACGATATAGTCACTAATGTTTATGTGAATTTAGTGCCAGATAAACCAATCCAAGGAATTTGCGCGTCAGTAATTTGTTACTTAATCAAATCTTTTTCGGTACATTAATGTGAAATAGTCGCATTGAAGATTTTAAATAAATGATATTAAAAGTATTCTTTATCTAGTACCAATTCAGAGTTAATGTACTATACGGACAAAGGTGAACCGCCACTTATGACTTTTGACGTTTTGCTAAATATTTAGAAATATATTTAAAGAATTTATAGCGAAATTCTAGGTGTGTAAACAAAATAATACAGGTCATATATTTCTGTGGAGATTTTTTCCCGAAACCTCATAAAGGACTATCAATAAATTGAAAAAGAACGTATATCTTTTGGATAACCCTGTCAAAATTAATGTGGAAAAAGCGTTGAAACTGTAGATTATGATTAAATAACTTGTTAGTGTAATAAATGTGTTAATTTTTATGAGGATAGCATGAATACCCGTAGAGAAATTAAGATTTTCATAAAAACAGTCCTAAATTTTGCAAAGTTTTTTTTTTTTTACTTATAATTTATAGAGTTCTTAACTTATATATATACCGGGTGATCCAAAAGTCAGGACGAACTTTAAAAATGAATAACTCGAAAACGAATCAAGATACAAAGATACGGTTTGCACCAAATGGATGGAAAAGAAACCGGATTTTGTGTGACAACAAAAAAATATTGTTCTATTGGCGACCAACGGCATCACTAGCAGCATTGAAAGATGCCATCCGCCAAAACGTGTCTGCCATAAAGCAAGAAATGCTACTAAATGCTGTGAACGGTGTAGTGCCTAGTCTCACAGCTGCACTTATGAATGAGGGACAGCACATTGAACATTTTCTGTTGCACTAATTAACTGTAACTAAGCTGACTTGGAAATTGTCAACATTTTTTCATTTGCAAATCATCTTTTGGTGCAAAAAACACTACCGTGTCATTTTTTGGATGTCAACGGCAAACTATTTTTTTCGTTGTCACACAAAATCCGGTTTCTTTTCCATCCATTTGGTGCAAACCGTATCTTTGTATCTTGATTCGTTTTCGAGTTATTCATTTTTAAAGTTCGTCCTGACTTTTGGATCACCCGGTATTTAAATATGATAAACAATATTGCACACAAAGCCTATAATCATAATTAAAAAATTAACAAAAATTGTTTAAAAAATGAGCAGGTTTACTAAATAATTTTTCACTGCGCATGCGTGAAAGTAATCAAAATATAATTTGCGCAATGTGTTACCTAAATGTATAGTGCATTTTTTGTAAAAATCTCAAAAACTTAGCTTGAAAGTTCTGAAAAATATCGTTAATAGAATAAGCTCGAAGTCCATTGATCCCAAAAGAAAGGAAAAACTTGAGGGGCTGTATCCAAATATAGTAACGTGCAATATTATACATGCTGTATTGACACTAATCAATGGATATATGGATACACTCCCTCATGTTTTTGTTTCCTTTTGGAAACACGGCATTTTGAGCTTATTCTATCGATGATAATTTTTAGAATTTTCAAGCTATGATTTTGAGTCTTATACAAAATATATTTTGATTGTTTTCACGCATGCGCAGTTAAAAATATTTAAAAACCTTTTCATTATTCATACAATTTTTATTATTTTTTAATTCTGATTTTAATTATTTCTGATTTTAATTTAATTTTTTATTCTTTTAGATTAAAGCAGAAAAATAAAATTTCTTCCAAACGCTGCACATACGGGTATTTGACCAATCTGGGCGGCCAAAAGTCAAATTTTCAAAGTACTAAAATCGTTAAACGAATGACAACCTGAGTTAGAGGACAGTTTAGTGAACAGCAACCAACCATTCAACCTTTCCCCGGCCAACGCATCTCGTTAAAACTTTAGTCGGAATTCAATCATTGAACTTGTTGTTTATGTCAGTTCTTGGCGTTCGTGTAGAGACGTTACCTTTGAAGTGGAATATATAGGGTGTCCGAAAAGTCTGGAAACGGTCGAATAACTCGAAAAATACATATGAGATTGAAAAACGTAAATATACGTGTTAAATATTTTTAAATAAGCTACTCAGTGATACCAAATTTGACCTTCGTAACCGACCCCCTGGGGGTCAGAGGGGGTCCAACTTTGAAATCTTAAATTATAACCCCCATTTTTTATTGCAGATTCGGATTCTACGGACAAAAATACGTAACTTTTGTACTTGATGTTTATTTCGAATCCTCGTTTATCACGGTGTAATTGAGCATATTAAATCGATACATATTTCGGCTTTTCCAACGGGATTTTCCCTAATCGAAACTAATTGGGGAGAATTTATGACATCAAATTCCTCGTCTTTTGCAATAATAGCGTTTCCTGAAAATCACCCGTGCCGATTATTTCGGTAGTGCTACACGCATTTTTGCCGATCCCACCGAAGCTAGCATAAGGGAGAAAAATACGGGCTTGTGATTGGTCGAAAAACTGTTTGCAAATAGATCATCTTGAATGCTAATGTACGTATTAGGAGCGTATATGGGTATATCATTTAAAAAATAATAATAAGAAGAAATTGCATTTTTAAAAAAAAAGTAATATAGAACAATTGAGTTTGACACTGTAAAATGGAAAATACTATTGTTTCTAAATAAATTGTTCTGATTGTGTATATATGCGCATATCATGTTAAAAAAAAAAATAGAAAGAAGAAATGACAATTCTATTTTTATTATTTTCGAAAATTAATACAGAACAATTGTTAAACATCCTGATTAACTTCTTTAATTATAAATTTCGAATTATCTATTTCTTTATCCATTAATAAATTTGCAAAAACAGAAGGGAAATCCAGCTTTCAAACGTTTTCAAACAGAAATTGATGATTAAATTAATGTAAACTCAAAAATGAAGGAAAGCAAAATTATTCATCCAATCAGAAGCCCGTATTTTTCTCCCCTAAGCTAGCTTCGGTGGGATCGGCAAAAATGCGTGCTACACAGTTAAAAATTTGATCCATTTGCTGTAGCGTCACTCCACAGCTTTTATAGAATATCTCTTTCATGACCAATGAGAATGTTCCATAACACACTAAAGTACACTGTAAAAAAATGACCCTTTTGCTGCATCGTCATTCCACCACTTTTATAGAAAACGATTACTTTACTGTGTTATGGAGCATTCTCATTGGTCACAAAAGAGATATTCTATAATAGCTGTGGAGTGACGCTGCAGCAAATGGGTCAAATTTTTAACAGTGTAGCACTATTGAAATAATCGCCACGGGTGATTTTCAGGAAACGCTATTCCTACAAAAGACGAGGCATTTGACGTCAAAAATTCTGCCCAATCAGTTTCGATTAGGGAAAATCCCGTTGGAAAAGCGGGAATATGTATCGATTTAATATACTCGATTACACCGTGATAAACGCAGATTTGAAATAAACATCAAATACAAAAGTTACGTATTTTTGTCCGTAGAATCCGAATCTGTAATAAAAAATGGGGGTTATAATTTAAGATTTCAAAGTTGGACCCCCTCTGACCCCCAGGGGGTCGGTTTCGAAGGTCGAATTTGGTATCACAGAGTAGCTTATTTAAAAATATTTAACACGTATATTTACGTTTTTCAATCTCATATGTCTTTCTCGAGTTATTCGGCCGTTTCCAGACTTTTCGGACACCCTGTATATTATTTTACGTTTATTTTGAAAGTGCTTGTGATGGATCCTGATCCAGCAGGTAATAATGCAAAAGTTTATTATATTCTTTTATTGTTTTATCGTTAAGAAGTTTAAGTGATGCACTTTTAAGATACCCTCATTTTAGAGTAAGATTAATTCTAAAATAATTTATTTAATCGAGTTTTTGTTGTATTGCCCAGGCATATCCTGTTATAATTTTTAACTAAATCGAAAGTTTAAAGTTTTGAGTAATGAAAAATTAAAGAAACTGCCGCGGAAAAGCGCGGATGTGTATTGTCTGGTACTTTGAAGATTTTTTACGAAATATTTAAAAAAAATTGACTATCGCATATAGCATTCTAAAAGAAAATATTTTTATTGTAGGTTCACAAGATACCTCGAAAGTAAAAGTTATGACCCGTAAATGTTTGTTTAATCGAATGCAGAGCTTTGATTTGCCAAATTTTGAAGATAAATTAAATTTCTTAAAATATAAGCTGATATCGGATGAAGATTACACAGACGACCAAATTGAGAGATTAAAACGCAATTTTTCACGATTTAAATCACAAATTAAAAAGAGATGGATAAAAGCACATAAAAAAGAAGATATATTTATCAAAAACCATCAATGTTGGCTAGAAGGAACGTTTGATATACCTGTCATACCACAACCTCGGCCTGGACGACCATCTAAATTATTTATAGAATCAAGTGAGAGAACTAAAAGGAGAAAAACAGAAGAAGTACGATGTTCTCTAGAAAAGGAAGTAATAATTCATGCAGCTCAGGTTGAGTTGCAGAAATCTGAAAAACGAGATGCTTCTGAAATACTCAAAGAAATTATAAGTAGTCCGAAACGTGCAACAAAATATAAAAAGGCATTTTCTAAATCAGAGATCGAAAAAACTGATTCACTCACGCCAACTCAAGCATTGTCCATGTTCGTAGAAGCCGACTTAACTCGTCGACAATACGGAATAGTGAGGAATACCAACAAGAAATTCTTTCCTTGCTGCAAAAAGCGAAACAAGAATGCTATCCGCCCTTAGAGTCCTGCAGAGTAACAAGTACTTATGCCGAAATCGATTTACAGTCTTTGGTTGACCATACAGTTAAACGTTTATCCATGTTCCTGGAAGAGGTTTTAACAACAGTGAAAGAGCAAGAAAGAGAGAGTTTAAAGTTAATTTCAAAATGGGGTTGTGATGGTTCACAACAAGCACAATTTAAACAGAACTTTGTAAATGGTCGACACTGATGCAAAAATATTCCAAAGTAGTTTTGTCCCTTTACGATTAGTTTCTGGCAGTAAAAACGAAAAGCTCTTATGGAAAAACCCAACACCTTCATCCCCTCGATTTTGCCGTCCTATAAGATTTCGTTTTGTAAAAGAAAATATTGATGTTACGGAGGAAGAAATTAACTTTATAAAAAATTCTGCGATGTCACTAAACGCCATAGTAGTTAATTTAAATGGGAACAAGTTTTCAGTCAATCATGTCTTCATCATGACAATGGTAGATGGCAAGGTCTGCAATGCTGCGACTGGCACAAAGTCCACAAGTCAATGCTACATATGCGGTGCAACTTCTAAGGACTTTAACAAAATTGATTTTCAGAAAGAAATTAATCCTGAAGCTATCGAGTTCGGTCTTTCAATTTTACATGCTCGAATTAGACTTTTTGAAAGCATTCTTCATTTAGCTTATAAGTTGCCAGTAAAGAAATATAGAAAGCGGAAGACTGAAGCTGAGAAAAAAACTGAGCTGGAAAAAAACTCGAAATCCAGAAAAGATTTCGCGAAGAAACAGGTTTACTGTAGACATACCAAAGGCAAATATTGGCAACACCAATGACGGTAATACAAGTAGGAGGTTTTTTGAAGATCTGAAATTGGCGTCTGACATAACAGGCATTAGTTATGACTTAATATATCGCTTAAGAGTCATACTCGAAGCAATTTTAAGCGGACATATAATTGATACAGAAAAATACGAGAAATATGCATTAGACACTGCTCGCTTATATGTAGCAGTGACATCCAATGTGTCCAACTATGCATAAAATATTAATTCATAATTCAACTATCATTAAAATGCATTATTGCCCGTAGGGAAGCTTTCAGAACAGGCCGCAGAAGCGCGCAATAAGCATTTTAGGCTATACCGCCAAGATTTTGCACGAAAATTCTCGAGGGAAAGCTGCAACAAAGATATTTTGAATCGGTTACTTTTAACATCAGACCATTTTATAAGTAGCAAGAGAAAAGTCGTTGGTAGAAGAATGAACTCCTTTTTGACAGAAACAATTGCTCTTCTTTTACCTGCGAAGCCCAATGTTAGTGATGATTCTTCAGAGAGTGACGAAAATGAATATTAGTATTTAAAAATGAAATTATTTTAATAAATCGTCTTTATAAATTTAATAAATGTATTTTTTCTTTCAATCGTACCATTTAGAATAGATATATGCAATAAAATAATTTTGGCCGCCTAGATAACGCAAATACCCGTATGTGCGCTGTTTATTTGGCACGAAACTCGACAACTTCGTTGTTAGAAAAAATATGTTAGCGTTGCGATATGTGTTGGTATTACAACAGTTTATTGTTAACAGATGTCCAAACTATTAAAAAAGACGAAAAAAAAAACATAATTTTAGACATGTATCGTTACTACATGTGTCGTTAGCGCCATCCATGTGTGAAACCCAAAAACTTAGTTGCGCACCTAGTACACGTTTCAGACACTGGAGATTCCGAAAAACATATTTTTAGAAAAAAAAATTGCCATCTGTCTGTCTGTGTGTGTGTGTGTCTGATTGTCCATCTATCTGTAAATGCTGTATCTCCCCAAAAATTGAGATAGAGTTTTAAAATTTGGTGTGTATTAACCGCCAATTCGATTATTATTCCCGAGCAGTTTTGGTTCCGACCGAAACTCTCTACTCAACATCAACTTTGGCCTATTATTGGACGGGTTGTTTAAAAGAGAAAAAAACTGGAGCTGTATTCATAGACATTGCCAACTTTCGACAGAGTCTAGTATAAAGCTCTCATCTATAAACTAATCTTCTTAAACTAGAAGATAGCCCGTCAAAATAACGTGTTTGCATTTTTAAAGGATGATAAAAAATTACAACAACTGTGGCCAATCATAGCCACTTTAGGCTGAAACAATTTTGATAAATACAGCGATTAAACTTAAAAAGGCAAAAATCTAAAAAAAAAAAAAGAGAGAAAGAAAGAGAGGAAGGAAGGAAGGAAGAAAATTTCAACAGAAATTTGCATTTAAAACTATAGCAAAACTATCTGGTAGATGGGGGTGGGGATTATAATGAAATTTAAAACGCTTAAATAAAATGTTTTAATTAAAGAGTGAGTGTTTTTGATATCGTGAAAAGATTTCAAAGTGAAGTAAAATGTAGTGACGTCATTTACAGCTCTCACTGTATATCTGACCATTGAGAACGCTCCATTACGACTATGGAACGGTTTCATTGGTCAGAAAATAGATTGCCTTTAAAATAGGAGGTATCTTTTCAAAATGTTTTTTATAGATTTGA
Organism: Maratus speculifer; assembly: GCA_964019185.1. NCBI lineage: Eukaryota > Metazoa > Arthropoda > Arachnida > Araneae > Salticidae > Maratus > Maratus speculifer. The sequence continues at coordinate 30,717,716 of OZ025295.1, forward strand.
AATTCGCAAGAGTCATTCACGGCTGTAAAGAAAAAAAATAAAGCAACCAGAATATAAAAATTTTAACAATATTGCATTTAAAACGCACCTTCGCTTTCCTTTAATAAAAAGTTTTAATTAAATATACACTGTAAAAAATTTGACTCATTTGCTACAGCGTCACTCCACCGCTTTTATAGAAAACGGTTACTTTACTGTGTTATGGAGCATTCTCATTGGTCATAAAAGAGATATTCTATAAAAGCTGTGGAGTGCCGCTGCAGCAAATGGATCAAATTTTTAACAGTGTACTTTTTGAAATCGTAGAAAGATTTTCAAAGTGAAGTAAAATGTAGTGACGTCATTTACAGCTCCCACTGTAAATCTGACCAATGAGAATGCTCCATTACGACTATGAAACGTTTTCATTGTGGTAAATGAGTTTTTTTTTCTCGTGGATAGGTTGACCCCGGAATTTTTATACACGGAGGGGTTTTATATATATAATGTTCTACCTCAATTAGCTCTCATTATTTGGGACTACTAAATGATAGATCATTTTCTGTTAAAGTCAATAGTTCTAATTCTATTCGCAATATCGAGGCCGGCGTGCCCCAAGGACAGCGTTATCTCAACCTGCCTCTTCAACCTATATATAAATGATATTCCTAAGTTTCTTCACATCCTCTTAGCATTATATTCGGATGAAACGGCCATCATTTACAGTCACAAACATCCACACATAGTGATAACACAACTTCAGTCCTACCTTCAGACTCTTTACATCTGGCTCAGAAAATGGCGCATGAAGGTTACCGCAGCAAAAAGTGTCGCCATGATGTTCTCCAGAAAGTCTATCTTCCCAAACACTGATCTTTCTCTTAATGGTGATGATATCCCCTGCGTCACTGAATATAAATATCTAGGAATTTACCTAGACTCAAAATTAAGTTGGGTTTGGCAGATCACTGATGTACTCGCCAAGACTGCTGCGGCCCGAGCTTCCCTTAAATCTCTCTTAACTAAACATAGCGTCTGTCTATTCCTAACCAGTTACTACTGTATAAATCCTTTATCAGATCCACTATGACTTACGGGTCAATTGTTTGGAGATCTGCTTGTGAACTCGGATGCAGGAATTTCAAACTGCCCCAAATAAAATTTTACGTCCTGTTGTAAATGCAACCACGTTCGTCCGGAATGTCATCATTCACTTCGATCTCAACATTCGGCCTGTTTCGCAAGTTATCAAAAAACTTGCGCAAAATTTCCACAGAGATCGTGTTCTAATACCCAACGAAGAATTGCGGTCGTTTAGACTGTACAATATAAACAGCCCTAGCGGTCGTAAAAGCCGCTTGTCATCCTAAGTCGAGAAGACGGCTTCGCACCCCCTTCCAAAAGAAGGGGGCAAGAGCCACCTTAATGTGCATCGTTGCGGGAACTCTAAATTCAAAATTGCTCTTTTTTTTTTTTTTTTTTTTTTTTTTTTTTTTTTTTTTTTTTTAACGTTTTGGAAACTTTATTGTTTATTTGTTGCTTTTTCTGATAATGTCATCCAGCCCTTGCATTTGGCACCCGTACAAATTCACCTTCTTTATTTTTATTATAATGTACAAGCTTACTTTATGGATTGTTTTATATTTTGTTTTTAATTTATATTTATATTTGAATTAATCGTATTGCCCTGTCGGCCTTTCCCCTTTCCCCAAGTATTTGCTTGATAATCAACCATTGCCTCTGCAAGAACTTTTTAAAACAAAGTTCACTCTTGCTAATCATCTAAGCATTCCTGAATCGACTCATCGAACCCGAAAAGAAGTAAACGCAAGCTTCGCGACTTGCGTAGGAATTCAAGAACTCTGTATTGGTCATTGGTTAGTATGTAATAATGGAAAAAAACCCATTGAATATTAGTAACCTTGATTATCTGAAACTATTTTTCGGGACTTTCGAAATAGTCGTTCTGATGAAAATTATAAAAACATTTTCGAATATTTTCATTTTAAGTAATGGCTGTAAAAGATAATTAACATACAATAGGCAATGCATTTTATAATTTTTTTTATTTTAAGTAATGGCTGTAAAAGACAATAAAAAAACATATAAAAGACAATGCATTTTATAAATGGTTTACATGTGTTTTATTTTCTTATTTTATAGTTTGCATATTCTTGATGTGTAAATATTATTAAAGCCCCCAAGTACTAGTTTATAATTGGGTTCAATGAAATAAAAATTACTTTGAGTAAGGTTAAAAAAAAATTACATACCGAATTGTAATTACGCCAAAAAGAGGCACAGCTTTTTTTCGAGGCTCCTTCATAGGTTTACAAACAGCTCGATATTTTTATTGGTATTTAAATCTGTACCGAAATTTCAAAAACACAAAAGGCTTCTTTCAATTGCTTACGAGTATAAAAACATTAAATTTTTTTTATTAAACTGTTTAAATGTTTCTATTCTATCTGAACCATTATCAAAATAAATAAGAAACATGTAAACAGTCTAATAAAACTTTTTAAATGTTTTTATATTACACATTTTAGCGGTTGGAAGAAATACATTATTAAAGGTGTTATAACTTGTTATATATTAACGCAGAATGCTTAAAGTTTCAGTTCTGAATTAAATATAAAAATTACACTATAGATTAACATGCATTTAAAAAAAAAAAATACATGGTCAGTTACATTTTTTTCAGATTCAGAAAAGCTTTCTTTAGTGACTTTATATAGGATGTAGATAGTGTACTATAGTGTTAATTCTTAAACTGCTGATTTCAGAGATATAATTCAAAATGCAAAACTGTTTCAAATGTTGTTTTTCATGTGAAAATCCATTTGCTTCAAAATATTTTGTTTTAACAAATAGGAAATTAATTTTTTTTATACGGTCCCCGGATCTTGTAAAGCGTATCTCTCTATTCTATAAAAAATGTAATTAATGCTGTCACCGTCGCTGTCATTGAATTTTTTGTGATCAGGGATTTTTCTTCGTTAATTAAGGAAAAAAAAACAATTCCATACAAATATATGAAGATTGGTAGTATTATGGAGAAAAAATTGGTAAACATGCTCTTGAAGACAGTGTTTAAGTAGAACAATTATTTTAAGAAATGTTTAAGTTGGTCAAAAACGTCCCATTTAAAAAGTTTAATAGGAGCAAAAACTATGCATTGGAATTTAATAATTTTTTAATCATTTTTATACATTAGAAATTCCCGGTGTACAGATTGTATCTTTTTAATTTGATTCATTTTTTGAGGATTGACTATAATTTTAAATGGAAATTTTTCAGCATTTCGCAAGATATTTTTTTACAGATTTTATAAAAGGTTATTTTTAAAATTGGCAAAAATTTTAAAAACAGACCAAAGAATAATATTCCGTTTGAATTTATTTATTTTTATTTTTGTACGTTTGATTATTAAGAATAGAAAAAAAAATTCAAATTAGAACTAAATAATTATGTATTAAAAGAAAGAAAATATTAAATATTACATAATAAAAACTATATTTACGTGAATTTTAAAGGAAAAAGAATATTTTAAAACAATAAATTCATCAAAGTGCGTTAAAAGCTTTAAATGGCAATAATTACGTCTATTTGAATTGGTTAAATAATAATATTGTTAAAAAGTCTAAATTTAAAAATATACTTACATTTATTTCACAGTTAAAGGATCTTTTAAACTATTGTTGCCAATTCTAAAGCAGCGCAAATAAAAATATTTTCTTTCTAGCAACAAAAGTATTTTCACGTGAATGTCAAAAGAAAAAAAAAAAAAAAAAAAAAAAAAAAAAAAAAAAAAAAGAAAAGAAAATAACGAATTCATTAATATGCCCTAAAATCAGTAAATAAGAGAAATTGAATCATATTTAAAATGACCAAATAATATATATTGCAAAGCAGTTTTAAAATATATTTACACTAGACACTTATTTCATCATATTTTGAGATGGTGCTTTAATTATTGTTGCAAATTAATATAGCGCAAATAATTTTTACTTTCAAACAACAACTAAATATTATAACAACTTCACTAAATATTAAAAAGAAAAAGAAAACTTTGGTGAAATTCACATAAAATTGAAGAAGTTAAATTCTAGTTGGTGTGATAACTTAGAATTTTCGAAATGTTTTTCTTTTAATAAGTGCTTTACACGGCTAAGTAAATGTGCAGAATTCGTTTTTACAATACTCGCGAGGATTTAAACTGATTTATCAGTTACAATATCTGTATTTGTAACTCAGCCTGTCAAGGGTTTTTATTTTACGATGTAACATAATGTTTGTCACACCTTGCAATGCCATTTCAGTCGCTTATTTATATTTTAAAATTTCAGAATGTCAGCAAGTTTTGCACATTCTTGTAGTATGCATGCTGTACGTAGGATTTTATTACCAGCGCCATAAAAGTGTTCAAATAACATAAAATACGTTTTTTACTGATATGATTTTCAAAGCTTAAAATTAGATGCATATATCTTTCTTCGAATTTCACTTGTTTTATAACAGTTTTTAAGTCATAAAATTTTGAAAAATGTCTACCTACATTTTTGCATTCTACAATTCTGTAGGGAATTTTTTTATTCACTTTCATTCCTCGCCCTAAAAAAAAAAAAAAAAAAAAATATGAATGAATTTATTTTTTAATTTTATTTCTGATCTTTAAGATAGCCAATAGGCTATTTCCTTAAATTAGAAGGTTGAGCCCCCTGCTCGTTAACGTGTAACAATACGCAGTTCTCAATGGAACAAATACGCCATCCGAGCTCGATCTTCACTACTCGCATCAGCTCTAACCAAAATGATATTATCATAAATCATTTTAACATGTGAAATTTACAAATATTTGTAATATAAGGCGTCAAAACTTATTCAAAATTCTGAATACTTTCATGGTCTTCTTTTCGGTCTCTTCTGAATACTTTTCATGATAATCGGGCATTTTAATATCAGTGTAAGATATTTCCTAACACTTTCTTTAACCCTATATTTCTTATTAACAGCGACTACGCCCAGTGATCCATCAAGGATTCCACGGAATCTTGTCTGTATTGATAAACAAGATTAAGGACGAGCCGGTGACTTCGAAATATAAGATATTCTCGTAACTGAAGCCATTTTCTTCTAAAAAAATGCCAATATAACATCAGAGTTCACTGTCTGGAGAATTCTATTGAATTTATAATAATAATAATAAAAGTAGGTTCTCATAAATCCATTATAGAAAAAAAGAACTGGTACTAAATTTTTATGGGGTTAAAACCATTACATCAATAAGTAATTAATTACAAAAAGGTAAGATAAAAATGACAACGTCAAAAAGAAAAAAAAAGTTTTAAAAAAATATTCAGGAAAATAACGTTATTTTGAGCAAGTTCTTGTGTTAATAATTTTTATTAATCAACATCAAAATTTAATTATGGGCACTAATATAAGTTTTAAAGTTGAAATATTTGTTGAAAAATATGTTTCATACGTTTCAACATAATTTAAAAACTATGTTGAAAAATATGTATCTATCTCTTCCCTTTTTTACGTATTTGAATTTTAGATACTAGCTGTTAGTGTTGCGATGCGATATAAATATGAATTAAAAAATGTCGATTACTTTAGTAGCAGACTGTAGTTTATTATTAAAATGCGTTCTGAGAGCAGTGACTGCCTTGGCGGCGTTTATAACAAATTGGAGGGAAACATCTGTGGGCGGGGGGTATATGCTTACGTCATTCGACGTCATAACAACAAAAGTGGCGCCAACATACCGCCCCACGTTGAAATATCGTTTCAATATACAATACAATATCTAAATTTACAATGAATAACATACAATACAATAAAGATGCATAATATAATAATAATGAATAGAACAATGAATAATTAGACTTCAAACATTTTGTTACATAATGAGTTACAGTGAAATGGTTAAACATATTCATATAATAATTTGTCAGTTTATTTACAAGGAAGTAAGCATAATTTCGATATGCCTCTTTTGAAAATACCCTGCGGGGTTTTAATTAATGCCACTCTAACCTTACCATCTGGTCCGTTAACTACTTCCTGAACTCTACCAATAGTCCATTTGCAGGGTGGAAGATTGTCCTCTTTTAAAAGGACCATTGAATTTGGAATAACATTATCTTTTTCGAATTGCCATTTATGTCTGGCTTGTAAATTATTAAGATAATCTAATTTCCACTTTCGCCAAATAAATTGGACCATTTTACTTAATTTTTGCCATTGAGACAAATAATTATCGCGTTCTTCAGTGAGATCAGGTTCAGACACATTGCTTAGAGGTCTACCTATGAGAAAATGGCCTGGAGTTAGAATTTCAAAATCATTGGGGTCAGAAGACATGAGCGTGAGGGGCCGACTGTTTAAAATGGCTTCAATTTGCGCGGTAACTGTTAAAAATTGCTCAAAAGTTAATCGCGAATTTCCTACAGTTCTTCTTAAATGATGCTTAAACGACTTCACCCCAGCTTCCCACAAACCACCAAAATTGGGTGTCCTGGGTGGAATGAAATTCCAGGCGATTTCCTCACTTGTTAAATAATCAGCCAAAACATCTGGGGGGTTTCTAATCATGTTTGCCAAACGTTTTAACTCTGCACTGGCCCTAACAAAATTTTTTGCATTGTCAGTACAGATAGAAGTACTTTTACCTCTCCTAGTGAAAAATATCTTTAATGTTGCTATCATTGCTTCTGAAGTTAAGTCAGTGACCACTTCTAAATGTATGGCCTTTGTTACGAAACAAATAAAAATAGCAACATAACATTTATTGTAAATATCTTTTCTTTGACCCTTATATTTAATATAAAAGGGGCCACAGAAATCAATCCCTACATTAGTGAATGGGGAACTAGGAGTAATTCTTTCTGAGGGAAGATTTCCCATAATTTGCTCAATACATTTAGGTTTATTTTTGAAACAAATTATACAGTCATGGACAATTTTCTGGCAGTATTTCTACCACCCAGTGGCCAAAATTCTTACCGAATAAGATGAAGTAAAGTTTGGGCTCCAACATGTAAATATTTAAGATAAAAATATGTCATGATCAATAAAGTCAATTTATGATTTTTTGGGAGCAATATCGGGAATTTTTTATCAAAGGATAAGTCAGAATTATTTAACCTACCACCTACCCGTAACAATTTCTGCTTATCAAGAAAGGGATGTAAACAACTCACCTGGCCCTTCTTGGGAATTTCTCCCTTTTCAAGGGTTTTGATTTCATACTCGAAAGATTTTATCTGCACCATTTTGATGACCCAGTACTTGGCATTACGAAGTTCCTCTGTTTTGAGTGGACCACTTCGTCGAATGTTATTTTTAACATTAAATATAAATCTGAAAATAAAACTTAGAATACGTATTAATTTTAAGTAGTTGTTACTTAAATTAAGAAAATCATTTACAAATGAATTTTCAGAAGTAGAAATTAAATTGATATTGTCCGTTTTTTTAAGTTCATGCGAGTACAGTTCTTGTGATAGAATGTATATATTGTCATTGGGTTCATCAGAAGATGAAGGTGTGTGAAAGTTCGGGGGTCCATTCCACCAAAGATTCATGTTGGAAAGTTCTTGAGGACCTAGTCCACGTGATATAACATCTGCTGGGTTTAAATGCGATGGGACATGTTTCCATTGACAGTTTTCAGTTAAGGTTTGTATCTTGGATACTCTGTTGCCAACAAAGGTTTTTAGTTTGTTTGGCGGTGTACTGATCCAAGCAATTGCGATTTTTGAATCTGTATGCAAATAAATGTCACTTACTAGCATTTTTAAAGAAAGCCGAATTTTCTCTATTAGTTGAGAAAGAAGTAGGCAAGCTGAAAGTTCCAGGCGGGGTATGGAAATTGTCTTTAAAGGGGCTACGCGAGACTTACTCGCAATCAGTTTAGTTGTTACAGTACTTGTTTCACTTGTACAATGCATATAAACTGCAGCTCCATAAGCTAATTCCGAAGCATCTGAAAATCCTGACAACACTAATTTCTGAAAAGAATCGGTTAGAATGTATCTGTCGATTCTAATTTCTTCGATTAGTTTTAGAGATGACACAAAATTTATCCATTCACTTGCAACTGGATCTGGGATTTCATCTTCCCAACCTAACTTCAGGAGCCATAATTTCTGAAGAAATATCTTTGCTCGAGTAATAATTGGTCCCAAAAGACCTAAGGGATCGTATAATCTTGCAATGGTGCTCAGCACGTCTCGTTTCGTATATGATGATTTCTCTGTTACTGAAATCTTGAACATAAATTGATCTTCAACGGGTTTCCAAATAACCCCTAGAGTTTTGCTTGTTGATTCTTCATTTACGAAAAAATTATGTTCTTGAACTTCCTGTGGTTTACTGTTCATCAATTCCTTTGAGTTGGAATTCCATTTGTGAAGGGACATGCCGCAGGTTTTTAGCATGTTGCATAACTGCTGCTGGAGTTCTGTAGCTGTATCTAGGTCATGTGCGCCTGTAACAATGTCGTCCATGTATACGTCTTCTCTTATTACTTCAGCAGCCAAGGGAAATTGTGATGATTCATCGATGGCTAATTGTTTCAGAGTCCGTATTGCGAGAAACGGTGCACAGCAAGTTCCATACGTGACTGTATTCAATCTGTAAACAGCAGTTTCTTCGTTCTCATCTGTCTTCCACACAATTCTTAGAAGGTCGCGTTGAGATGGATGAATTAAATTTTGTCTGAACATTTTTTGAATGTCTGTAGTAAAAGCATACTTGTAAATACGAAATCGTGTCATAATTTCAAATATGTCTTCCTTCACTTCTCCTTTTAGCAGACAATCATTGAGACTGAAACCAGATGTAGTTGCCGCTGATGCATTGAATACCACCCTTAATTTTGTTGTGGTTTTGTCTGGCCTAAGAACTCCGTGATGTGGCAAGTAGTAACATAAATTATTATCTGGATGTTCGGATTGAGCATCTGTAACCTTCTCCATGTGGCCTAACTCTAAGTATTCTTGCATGAATTGCTGGTATAATATCTTCATAGTTTTATCTTTAGATAATCTACTACACAACTGATTCAGACGTTTTTTCTCAAGCTCTTTAGAATCACCTAACTTTTCCAAATCCTTGGTAGGCATCTGCACTATATATCTACCAGAGTCATTTCTTTTATGCGTAGTTTTGTAATGTTCTTCACAGTATTCTTCTTCTTTACTCAGAATTTTGCAAGGTTCATCGATGGTTTCCAATTTCCAAAATTTTTCTAAACATTCATCAATGCTTTGAGACTGCGAAATAAAACCACAATATTGCGTATGACTGATCGTATCTGCGGTTCCTGTTGCGATATATCCGAATACTGAATTTCGGAAAACTAAATTTTGGAATTCGAATTTCTCCATCCTTTATTATATCAAAGAAGGATTGTGCTCCGAGTAGCATGTCAATTTTGCCAGGAACGCTAAATTTTGGATCTGCTAACTGATGAGGAATTTTCAAGTTATGAATATTCAAGTTTGTGACTGGGAGTGAATCGGTTATTTTTGAAACAACAAGGAAATCTAATGATGTTTCAAAGGATCCATTTCCATTTAGAATTTTCGCATGCACCTTATATTTAACGTTCATTTCTTTTCCACCTAATCCTGATATCGCGATTTTCAATCTCTTTAATGGAATTCCTAGTCGATCAGCAAATTCTGATGTTACAATATTGGACATACTTCCTGAGTCCAGTATTACACGTGCTTGTAAATAACTACCAGAATAAGGGTTAAAAACCCAAACTAAAGCAGTGGAGAGAATAACAGATTTATTTCCGTTATTAACGCAAGATAAGGAAGGCGATAGAAGGGATTTAACATATGTCTGTCCGAAAAATTCTTGTGCATTCGGATTTAGTTTATTACCTTGCACGATGGGATTAACTTCATTAATTTTGTTCGGAAAGGAAGTGTTTGCATTTCTGTGAAGTAACGTATTATGTCGTGACTGACAAATGTTGCAGAAACTTTTAGATTTGCAATTAGCAATCGTGTGCTGATTACTTAAACAATTAAAGCAAAGTTTGTGTTTCATTGCTATTTCTTTTCTCTGAGAGGCATTTGATTTCAAAAATGTATCGCACTTATAAATTGCATGATTTTGCTTACATAACACACATGAATTAATTAAATTAGTTGACTTAACAAAGAGAGATTTTTGTTTAGAATTACGCTCTTGGTTTGACTTGGATTTTGCTGAAATGTTTTTACTGATATTTTCCAAGAATTGAGAACGTTTCTCTAAAAATAGTATTAAATTGTCTAATTCTGGAACTTCATTTGAACTGATACTCATTTCGTTTCGCGTATCTTTATCCAATTTTTGAAGAATAATATTCAGAATTAGAACGTCGGAAAGATTGTTCCTTGTGTAATCTAAAACCTTTAATGCGCCAATGCTTTTCTTTACGGTGTCAACTAAATTCCGCAAATCTTTAGCAGAAGGTTGTATAATTTTATCTGCTTCGAAAAGTGAATTTATATGTATTTCTACAGCTATTCTATTGTTTTCATACCTATCTTTTAATGCCTGAATTAAAGAAGCGAATGTATCTTCTGTCGTTTGCAAAACTTTTGCTTCGTTTGTTAAAGCTACTGATAAATAATGAAGTTTTTGAGTTTCAGATAATTGCTCATTCGATGTTATAATAGTATCAAATTGTAATTTGAATGAACTCCAATCTTCCGGTTTTCCTGAGAATTTCGGGAGCGGTATTTCCGGTAATTTAATATTAAATGAGTCATTTGTAAGAGTAGGTTTTAGTTGACTTGGATTGAGAACCTTACCCTCTTCTAAATGCTTAATTTGTTTCTTAATTTTGAATTTAGCTCTTACGATATTTTCAGTATATTCTTCACTAATGTTAATATCATTTTCATAATCTTTCGCAATACTTATGGCAGCTTCTATCTCGCTATTTAAATTTTTCAGCGATTCTTCTTTTTCATTTAACTGTTCCAAAATTTCTAAATACTCATCGGTTTCCTTATTTTCTTCCTTAATTAAAGTATCAATTTTAGTTATAAGCTTAGTTACAGCTGTCCTTACAGTTGCGCGTTTATTTTTTATTTTTTCAATTGCATCCATTTTAGAAACTTATGAAATCAAAGGAATAATCGAATGTTTCTTACCTTTTCTGGTAAACAGGTGATTTCGTATTTCGTCTGTGCTTACTCTTTCTTGCGATGATTGCGTAACACTTTTATCAAAACTGCAGGTGTTGTTCTATGACCGAAGATTGAATTGTTTGAAGAAGGAAAAAATACATTTATTCGTCTGCACTCTCAATTCACTATTTTAAACAAACTATTATTATTTTTTAAATATAAATACCTCTGAGCTCGAAGGACCATAATGTTAGTGTTGCGATGCGATATAAATATGAATTAAAAAATGTCGATTACTTTAGTAGCAGACTGTAGTTTATTATTAAAATGCGTTCTGAGAGCAGTGACTGCCTTGGCGGCGTCCATAACAAACTGGAGGGAAACATCTGTGGGCGGGGGGTATATGCTTACGTCATTCGACGTCATAACAACAAAAGTGGCGCCAACACTAGCTATTACAATAGGTATGTGATTTATTTTTTAGTGGTACGGGAAATTTTTTAGTATCATACGTATGTATATATAAAGGAAGATAAATAAAAATACAGAATATCCCATAAATTATCCATTTTAAAAACTCATTAGAATATATATATATATATATATATATATATATATAATACCATTAAAAGTAGACAAGATTCACCAATGGATTTTATCAATAAAACAATAAACCAAAACGAAGAATTAGAATTGAATTGAATTATAAAAAAATAAAAAAAATAGTGTAACGAGTAAATCTGAAAAAAAAAAAAAATAAATAAAATGAATGCAAATAGAATTTGTAGTTCCAAAAGCAGAATCATCAGGCCCCAAATGCTCTGGAACTACAAATGAAGTGTGCGGTTTCATCCACGTATTAGCCATGAAATAGCAAAATAATACGTATTTGGGGCTACCAACACACAAAAACCAAATTATTAAACAAGGAACAAAGACATTTTACAAAAAGGAGTTGAAAGTAAGTAAAAATAATAGTTATTCATAACAAACAAAAAAGATAAAGCTGAATGGAAATATAATTGAACCAGAGAAAATAATTAATAATCGATATTAACATAAAACTAAATTAATAAAATAATTAAAATTTGAATTAAGAGATAACATTCATATTAACATATAACTTAAAATACCATTTTGTTACTTTAATCAGTAACATTTATTGTGACTTTACATGGTAAAAACTCATTATCTTAAAATAGGATAATAAAAATTAAAAAATAAAATAAAATAAAAAACAAAATAAATAAATAAATAAATAAATAAATAAATAAATAAAATAAAATAAAAATAAGTAAAAATTTAAATAATAATAATAATAATAGTAATAATAATAATAATAATAGTAATTATATTATTAATAATAATACCAAAAATTATATCAATAACATTAAAATAAATTTGATAATTAAAATATACCTATTTAACTATAGATATAACTAGACAAATATCCATATATTGGTGTCAATTAAACAGTTTAAAAATATGTTAAAATAAATAACCCACTCTCAATTTTTTTAAAAATAATTAACCTTTACGTTTTTATCCAGACAACACCACCCTCCTCCGTACTCTAACATCTACCCACCCAACCATCATATATATATTTTTTTATTACTTTTTAACATTTTTAATTTTTTATTATTATTTTTATGTTTTATAATTTTTTATACATTTTTTACGCAAAGAATTAATTATAAGATCATGTAATATCTAATTATAAATTAAAGAATATATGAATTTTTTAGGATAACCATTATTTATAGCATCATATACAAGCTTTTTAATATTAGTATTAATTAAATGGGAAGAACATAGACATTTTATTCTATATAAATGGTTAAGTATTATATTACGATATGCAGAATTATGAAGACATGATTTAAAATTAGTAAAGGTATTAACTTTAAAATTAAATTCTTTCCATTTGTCATAAATATCAGTTATAAATTTGTTCTCTTTTAATATAATTTTAATATCTAAGAAATTGATTGTATTATTAAATAGTAGGTTTTTTGAAAGTTCTAGATTAGAAGGATAATCAACAGGGAATTGAGATATACAGGTGTTATCAGTATCAATTAAAATTACATCATCTATATATCGATATAAATGTATTTTATTATTTAAATAATGACGTTCATAGTAATATAAGTATAAGTCAGATAATACACTAGATGTACTACCACCTTGTGGTATACCAACATTTTGAATATATATTTTGTTATCATGCATGATAAAATTATTATAGATAATGAAATTGTTTAAGGTATGAAAATAATCAGAATCGATATTATGTGATATATCCAATTCGTGTTGATATTTTTTAAAAAGCTCATTTATGATATTATGTAAATCCGATAAATCGATATTATTAAATAGATCCTTAAAATCATAAGTAGTGATATTTTTTATATATTTGAGATTTTTCATAATATGGACCAGTTCATAAATATTTTTTATGCAATGTGTATTATCACTTTTTTTTGTAATATTATATATTTGATTAAGTATTACTAATAGAAGTTTATTAGCAGCATTATTGTAAGTATTGCAACCAATTGTAACAGTTCTGAATTTAACAGGATGCTTATGAAATTTGGGTATAAGGACTAGATAAGGATATTTAAAGTTAGTAGGGTTAATGTCTAATAATTTATAGAATCCTTTAATTTTACGATTATTGGCAAGTAAGTTATCATTAATTTTTTGGAATGTGTTATTATTAGATATACTAGATTTAAGCTGTTGATGATAATAAGATTTACAAATAATTGCATAATTATTGGGAGATTTATCAACATAAGTTATTACAAAGTTTTGTTGTAATTTATTGATTTGCTTAAACAGATGCTGTATATTTACATATTCTAGATGTGAAATATTATATTTTAAGGAACTGGTTAATTATATATATATATATATATATATATATCATATCGGAATGCGGTTCACACTACAGATGAAACAGGTTCAGCACCTCACATGCTGAAGCTTGATTTCTTTTTGTAAGAAGGTATTTTTAAATAAGAAATTTAATCTTGAAACAAACTCAAAACATTATTGAACATGGAATATTGATTCATTTCGCATTTTTGAATTCGATATTGATTATATATCGAATTCTCATACAATTTTTTTCATGCTATGGTTAAAAAAATGCAATTTAACAAATTACAACAACCATTTGGAAAATAATTTTTTCAAAGACTAAAATTCAAGATTAACAAATAAATTCTGTATTAAAAAAATATTTTTTCCTCACTTTTTGTAAACAATGCATGTTTATTTTACTGTTGAAGTGAAATAAAGCTTAATTCCTGAGTCTTGTGAAGCATTAAGTACAGTAAGTTTGTAAAGGCATACAAATAATTTAATTATAAAAATTATGTTTAAATCTAATATAATTTGCAATGTCATAATTTCCTTTTAATTAATCAAATTATTTATTTTTTATATAAAATAACCATGACAAGTACAATAAATTTCTACAAAGTAAAAGTAATTAACCAGAATTTATTTTCTCATTCTACTTTTGGAATACAGTAGACTCCCTCAAATCTGCACAGCTTGGGACCAGAGATTTTGCGGATTTCTGGTCATTGCTTTGTTTACATTTTTTAAACAGTAATTTGAATGCAATTAATAATCCAATTGAAATTATAATGTATGCTTACAATATAATAAAATATTAAAGTAAGTAATAAATTAAAATTATAAAAAATTAGATCATTTTTTAAAATGATTAAAATATTAAAAACAAAGGTCTAATTAATAATGTATGATTAAGTGTTCATTATAAAGATGAAATGTATTTTGAATGAATTATTCGATGAAACTTGCCTCATAAATAATGTACAATACTAATTCAGATCAAAATAATAAAGTAAGGAGGTTTTATTCCAGGTTTAGCCACACTTAATAACAAAAAAAAAAAAAAAAAAAAAAAAAAAAAAAAAAAAAAAAAGCTTGATTAAGACATATATATTTGGTAAGATTATGATTATCATTGATAACAGGAATATCTTGAATTTTTTCAGAAATAAATTTATTTTTCCTTCAAGAGAAAACATTAAGACAGTAATAGTAACAAAAATTACAAATTAAAATATATTTGGAATTGATATAAAACAAAAAAAGTAAAATTTTGTCCTTATATCTGAACTGGATGCTTCATTGTTTACATCCGTAAATTATGTGCGGATTTTAGAGAGTTGCGGATTTTAGGTTTGCGGATTTGAGGGAGTCTACTGTAATAAAATTATACCAAATATTGGAGTTAAAGCAGAATGGAAGAATAACATCTGCTCAACAGCTGTTGTAAAAGAATGTATAAGAGAAAAATAAGTAATTGATATAAAAATGTTAAGCACAGCAAGAAATCCACACTTATCGTGCTACATGATCGTGCTTCTGTTTAATATTTTGAGGATTTTATAGTTATAACTTGTTATTCAGTTATTCATATTTATTCTGTATATGTGTGTATGGGTGTTTGTAACTCATTTTCATAATGTCTTCGGTTCACTGTGAATATTTAGGCGATTAACAGTAATTTTTCATAGTGCAATGCAAATACAAAACAAGCTGCCAATAATATTTGTTAGTTTTATTATTTGTGATATTTGCTAATAACTAAAGAAATTACTTATTTGCAGTTTTCATTAATTCTGTAATTCTTGTTTCTTCTGAGCCGCTTTATAAGAGTTCTGTATCTTGCTCCTTTTAAAATTAACAAAATGCACCGAGCATTTTAAAAAAATAAATTATGACAATTATTTGTAGCTCTACCCATAGTTTTTTGCAAAAAAATTCTCCTAACCACAGTATTTCTAAATACGTGTGCCCACGACTTTACAAAAATTATAGAACTTTATTTCTTAGGCTGGGGAGGGGGGGGGGACAGGATTTTCTAAAAACAAGTTTTTTAGTTGTATTTTTCAAGTTCTAATTTATAAAATTTTATACTTTTTTCCCCTATCGTTACTAAACACATTCCAAATATTTCCTTATGAAATAGTACCCTTTCTTGGAACTAGAATCCTGCCCCTTTTCCTTCTATAATGAATACTAAATTATAAATTATAAATTTAATAGGTAAAGGATAAAAAAAATATATATCTAATTAGAGATTGTTTCATAATTATTAATTTTAAACAGTGGAAAGAATTTAATATTAAATGCTGTTTCATAATTATTAATTTTAAACAGTGGAAAGAATTTAATATTAAATGCAATTATTAATAATTTAAAAAAATGTAAATATCACTAGTTATTTAATGTAACTTTATATAATTGCCCCAAAATATTAATGTGTATATTTACAGTATTGTATTCTACTAACTAATAAAACTATTAATTTGCTGTTTTTATAATTTCTTTTATTATTAAGTAATAATTAATTTTTATTAAATTAAGCGTAAAAACGCAGATTATGTTAGCAATTAGAGTTTTAATTGTTTTAGAAACCTAAAACTTTTAGTATCTATTCATTATTTTAATACTGAGAAAAAAATCATAAAAATACGATTTAAATAAAAAGATGAGTTAAATAAAAAATATACATATGATTTTTTTACACTTTACTACTTATGCTAATTAATTGCATCCTCTCCATTTTTTCAGGATGTATAGAGAGTATGCATGCCGAATTGAAATACAAAAAAAAAAAAAAAAATTATATTAAATTTGTAATTTTTGACAAATTAAACTGTCATTGCATTAAAATATGAATTCGCAAAATTATATAAAAAATGTTTCATATTAAAATGGAATGAGAAAAAAAATGGCAATTTTTGAAGAGTTTTAAAGTACGATCGTGTTTAATGGATTTTGTTTCTGCTAAAAATGAGTCGTATTTTTACCAAAAAGAACATATTTCAGATACACGCGGACTTTTATATTTCAGAAGAGTGAAAAACCCATTGTTAAAGAGTCCAGTTAATGATGTTTTATTTTATCTGAGATTGAAATTTTCAGTTCACATTTATTTTTCTAACAAAAGGAATTTCTAGTGCTTATCAAACTTTAACTATTCATGGGGTTTTAACTTCAATATATAATAGTATGAAACAAAAATCATTTTTTGGTTGTGTTGATATATAAAAACTATTCACGGGGTGAATTTCGAAAATACAAAACACATTTTAACAGATTGAATTGTTTAACTGTACATTTATACTTAATAATAATCTGTAATAAAATTATTTGTAATATCACAAACTAATTTTCTAAATAAAAAGTTCTCATAGAACTTAACCCTTAACTGCTGTGACAAAAATTGTCGCATAACTACTGTGAGCGGTCAGTCAGACCGCTTAATCTAAAGATGAATAAAATGTTAAATTAGCTCTCAGAATACTATTTTTGTATTAAACCTTATTTACAGGACTATTATCAATAAAATTCATCTATTCAAAAGTCTATAGCAATAGTAATAGGATTCCAAACGAAACAAATTTTGACCAGTATCTATAGTTAAACTAAAAATTGCGAGTTAAACTCTGAAACTTGAAAAACTCGGCGGTCTGTGAGATCGCTAACAGCAGTTAAGGGTTAATAATAATCTGTAATAAAATTATTTGTAATGTCACAAATTAATTGTCTAAATAAAAAGCTCTAATATAATTTATTTCTGTCTTTTATCTTTGTATGACTATCCGATTATAAAGCATGTATGTAATTTATTTAAATTTGCAGAATATGTTTCTCTCTTTTTCCCTTTTTAATTTTTTTTTTTTTTGCCGTGGTATCATTCACGTAGCACTGAAAGAAAGGTAATTTCATTATATATATATATAAAAAAAAAGTTCTAATGATTAAAAATGTGTACTTAACCAACTTTTTATCCCAATTTATTTGAGATAAGACGGTATTTCTTATTTATTGGGTCCTTGACATAACTCAGTCATAAAAAAAGCAAAATTTTGAGCCAAATAATATCAACAATTACGAAAATTAAACTGCAACCTAATAAAATTAGCCAAATATGGCAAAAATGTTCAAAGTTAAAAAAAGAGATTTTTAAAAAACTATTATATTCAAATATATAAAATTCAATGCACAGTTTTATTTATATATAGAAATTAAACTTATACAAAAAATAATGGGGATTTTCAGCGATATGAATGCGCATGGAGCATTTTGAAAAGTTCTTCGTAAATCTAAAATATTACAGAAGTTTCTCTATTTTTTTCAAATAAATAAATAAATAAAATAAATAAAATAAAATAAAATAAAATAAATAAATAAAGATAGTATTATGCCATAATGCATATACTGTATCATTGAATAATATTTTTAATGAAAATAAAAAAATAATAATAAA